>CM060094.1:8778882-8811382 GCA_030522485.1 Stenchaetothrips biformis | reverse complement strand
CGCTTGGCGCTCCTTCTCTCTCTCTCTCCTTCCCCCTTATGGGCTGGTCCGGCCGCTTCCACTCCGGTGTGAGCGGAACGGCGCACTTGTTGGCGATGGAGCAGTGTTGCCACGCAAGTAGGCGAGGTCTGCCTCGACGCGCTGGAGGGGGTTGCCACCAGCCGGGCAGCATCTGGTGCTGAGGTTGGCAACCCTTGCGACACCGATGATCGTGGAGACTTTTTGCCTACTTGTGTGTGGGGCAGCACTGGAGCGGGAGAAAGAAGGAGGAGGAGGGGGAGAGAGAGGGAGAGAGAGAGAGCGAGAGAGACAGAGACAGAGAGAGAGAGAGAGAGAGAGAGAGAGAGAGAGAGAGAGAGAGAGAGAGAGAGAGAGAGAGAGAGAGAGAGAGAAGGCGGGACGCCAAGAAATGGCGTCTCGAGCGAGAGAGATGGAGTGTGCGTTGTTTTCAATAAATGGCGTGGCGGGGCGGGGCCGGGGACTACTGAGTGGCAGAGATGAGGGATGTCGGTGCGCGGCGGAGGGAGGGGGGAGGGGAGGGGGGGCCACTTGGTGGTCGCGGACGCCGAGCCGCGCGCTGACCGCGATCTGCAACATAAATCAGAGCTGCCCGAAAGAAGGACGCCTCGGACACGGCCGGGGATGCTTAGTAGAAAAAATACTCGCTGGTAGGGTCACACGTTCGGTTCGTGTCCCATTTACTGACTCAGGAGCTCAAAAGCCGCCAGGACTTGTGACAGCCTCCACCGGTCTTCTGGCCAACTGTGCGTCGGCTGGCGGGGCGGCGCCTGATTGGCTAACTCACCGCGCGATTCCAGCTCGTTAAGGAAGTGGGCGTACTTAAATTTAAGGAGCGTGGCGTGGCCTAGCGACGGCTGGAGGGCCTCCTCCTCTGTCGCTCTCACGCACACGCCAGTTTGATGGATGAACAGTCAACAGCCGAAGCGTGGCTCGTGGCTGCACGGGGCCGTCTCACGTTCGCGTCAGCATCACGCACACCGCCCCGCCCCGCCCCACCATGCCCCGCCCCGCCCCGCCCCGCCCCACCACGCCCTGCCACGCCTCACCCCGGGGCGTAATGGTGGAAGGCGTTTTGTCTCTCTCGCGCCCCCACGCTATCAGGGGCAGTAAAGATAGATTCGTCCCCCGGGGCGTGGCGGGGTGGGGCGTGGCGGGGCGTTCCTTCCCGAATGGCCACCGGCCGGACTGGATTGGCCGTACCCTGATCCGGCCAGATTTACTGACCTATTTATGCACTGATGCACACGAGACGGAGTCCTCCCCTGACGCCACTGCTGTGGGTTCGAATACCGGCCTCTCGAGTCCCGTTAGAGGTTGTCGCCTTTTTTTTCTTCCGGTTGTTAAGTTATTTTTTTGTTTGTTCAAGTAACCGACGACACTTGCCTCGACAAAATATATCCGGCGCATACTCACCGCATGTAAACAAAGCGAGCCGAGCGCCGCTGCAGCGAGGGGGGGGGGGGGGGGGCTGTCACACGTGCCTGCAAAGCCCCAGGCCAGGGGGCCGCGGGCCGCGGCTGGCTCAGGATATGAGAACCGGGGAACACAAACAGAAAGCACACAGGCAAACTCAAGTAAACCGTGCACAGCGGCAAGCATAGCTGCCCTTGTCAAGTGTCACGCACACACACGCCTATTTCACCAATGTCGCCCTGATTCGTAGTAGTGTCTCCTCATCCTGCCAGCCGCACAGCGGGCTAGAGGACCGGCTCAGGCGGCCGGAATTCTAGACGCGTTTTGAGGTCCAGAGTCGTTAAACAGGCAGAGAGGAGTCCTGGGGCCTTCCGAAGGACGTGGTGTATGAACGAAGCGTGCCGCTTGTTAGAGTGTGCTGGCCGCCGCCGGGCCCCCGTCCCGAGAGCGAGACACTTCATTCATCATGGCCTGGACCTCCCACACTCCCACATCCATCAGCCGAGCCAAGAGTCGCGCCGTCGCTCCGTCTCTCTCGCACCCAGCGCCCCACGCATGCAAGGAAGACAGGGATTGACGGAACGACTAGTTCGGAAACAGCCCGCCAGGCAGACGGGAGAAGAAAGAGCGTTCGAACGCGTGCACTGCGACGGGGCAGGCCAGTGCGATGGAGTTCCAAGTAATTGCGATGAGTTGGGCACGGTGCGTGTGTGTTTGTGTGTGCGCGCCTCTTTGTTGGTCGCAAGCTTGCCACACATGCGTCAACCCCGCCAAAAACTAAGTGGCAGCCGCACAGCAACTCGTCCTGAGCCTACCCTCGACTCCACAGCCGCTCGCCGGCACACTTAAAGGAGTGCCGACGCCAGCCGTGTTGGTTCAACTTCTTTGGCTACTTTTATGTTGGCACCTCCCTTCCCCCGCACCCCGTTTCACGATATTAAGTTTTGTTAAGGGACTGGCTGTGTTCGGAAGAAGGCCCTTCCAGCTAGCGCGGCCGGCGCTGCTCCGCTACCCGGGGAGATTAAGAAGAATGGATGGGCTGCCACTTGGCTGCCCCACCCCGCCCCGCCGGCCTGCTCGGCGCTGCGTGTGCGGAGAGGCTCGGGTAAAAACCCTTACTTACATCACGTCTTGCGGAGCTCATATCGAGGCTTAGGGCGCCGCGACGCCTGACAGGGGCGCCCTGCCGCTGGTCTTTGAGCAGGCCGCGTCACGCCGAGCCGGAAACTTTGGCAGGGCCGAGGACCTCGTCTGTAGTTCTGTATCGGAAAGCCAAGTGGAACGAAAATCTTTATCTGTGTTATTGCATTGTGTTTGACCGCCGTCCGTCCGTCCGTCCGTCCGTCCGTCCGTCCGTCCGTCCGTCCGTCCGTCCGTCCGTCCGTCCACCTGCTGCCGTTGCGTGGACGCGACCCCCGGAAGTGGCGGTCCTGAGACAGCGTCCCCACGGGGTTTTGGAATGGGGTCGGCGGGGGTGCGGATCTGAGGTAGAGGACGTTATGTGACTCAATCGAGAGAGTCATTTGTCAGCGAGAGGGATGGCGGTCCAGTCCCGACAGACTGGCTTGTCCTGGAGGGGGGCGGCCCGGAGAAACACAGGCCATGGCCCTCATAAGTCTCTCCGCCATGGCTCTCCGTGGCTCGGCCACCACAACGGGGCGCTCATCGACAAACCGCCGGCCGAGGGGGAGAGAGAGAGAGGGAGAGAGAGAGAGATAGATAGAGAGAGAGAGAGAGAGAGAGAGAGAGAGAGAGAGAGAGAGAGAGAGAGAGAGAGACAGAGAGAGAGAGAGAGAGAGAGAGAGAGAGAGAGACAGAGAGAGACAGAGAGAGAGAGAGAGAGAGAGAGAGAGAGAGAAAGAGACAGAGAGAGAGAGCGTACACTGCGCGACCTCGAACGCGTTTTTTGCCTAACTTCCAGAGGTCGGTGTTGTACCTTTCGCCTGCGTCCCCGCCGGGCTCGCGGCTCACGAGGCTTTTTCCCTACGCCCCCCTCGGCCGACCGGCCGCCCTGCCCACTGTGCGCCGTGCCCCGGCCGCCCTCCGCCCCGCGCCGTGCCTAGCCCTGCCCCAGTCGGAATCCGCGTCTAACTGGGCCGCTTGGTCGGCTTGCGCCCGTTTGTACTATGTGGTGCGTAATTGCGCCTCGGCCTTCGATCCGCGCGCGGGAGCTGGTTCCGGGGTGGCTCGCGGATAAAGTTGCAAGTTTCGAGTGCCACTCCAGCACACCCTTTTTAAAAATACAAAGTGTCTTGAAAGCCGTTATTTCCTGGAGAAATTTTAATTCAGTTTTATTTCCTTAAAATTTTCATAGTTAATTTTTTTTTTAATTTTTTGGCTCCTCCGCGCCGGGCGGCGGTCAGTGTCCCAGCCGCTCCTCCGTATTCCGTGCCGCCGGCCCTCTTTTTCTACGACTGGCCGCAACTGGCCGGCCGGGCCCCTTGTCAGGGGAAAAGAGGGGGGGGGGGACGCCGCGCGCGGTCAAACTTGTGAGTTTTATGAGCGATAAAAAAGAAGTAGCGCAGAGGACTATGATGGGTGGGCCCGACCGCCACAACAGGGTGACCCGCGGGGATGACCCGCAGCCACCTCGGGCCGCCCCGGCCTGTGATTGGCTGGCGTCTCGGCCGTCAAGGCCCTCGCCTTAACAGGCTGGTCGGGCCGAGTAGGGTCGGTAAAACAGGCGCGCCATGCCGACGGCCTGGCCGGTCGGTAAAACAGGCCGGCCTCGCTGCGACGGTGCAGTCCGCAGCCGCGACGACGTGAACGGGCGTGCCACGTGCCACGCCGATGCCGCATCAATTTTATATTTATCAACGTCTTGGTCCTGTCGCCTGCTGCCTCAGCCCGGACCGGCTGGGGATTCCTTCCTGATCCATGCACAGGGAGGGCGCCCTGCCGTGACCACATCGCACTCACACAGTGGGGCGGCAGCGGGGCTCACGGGCCATTTGTCAGAGCTTCAACTGGGACTTATTGGCTTCTCCGGGAGCGCGAGGCATTCCGCTATGCACGCGACCAGAGAGAGAGAGAGAGAGAGAGTCGGCCTCGGCTTGTACGCCTGACCGGCCCACTTTCCTGTCAAGTCCGTGTGTCCATCGCACTCTGCCGTGTGAAGCGCTGAAGCCCCCTTGTCATCAGCCGCCGGTGCGTGTCTGTCTGTCTGTCTGTCCGTCTGTCTGTCAAGCCGTCCATCCGCGTGGCGGTGCGCTGTCCTCCCTGCCAACAAGAACACCGCTCCCCGCTGCATGCCCTGCTCCCATCCCCCACCCGTCATTGTTTTCTGGACTGGCTTTATGAACGGAACTCGCAGTGTAGAAGAAGCGGCCGCAAAGTGAGGAGGGGGGGGGGTGGAAGTTATTAGTCTATGAACTGGAGTGATTACAAGGAGCCCCCCGCGCCTTCAGGGCGCTCGCCTGAATGGGGGGTGCGGCTCCTAGTTGTGTGACGGATGTGCCCCCCCCTCTCTCTCATCCATTCTGCGGTGCGCCTCCCCCCCTACGAGGCGCCGTCAACTCTTTTCGAATGACGCACGACGTGTCGCTGTGCGGGCTGCCGAACTCCGCGCCGCCGTAATTACCACCGAGTTTGCTTCCTGTCGGTGCGCTGACATCCCCGCCACTTTTCGAGCCGGTTTTCCCCCCACCGCACACTTCACTGGCGTGCGGAAAACTGTTTTCCTTGCGGTTTTGGCTGAGCCATGCGACGTCGCACCCAATACTTGAAAAATCACAGACATCACGTTTTCGTTCGTTTGTTTTTAGAGGGGTAAACGCGCCGTAGTTCGTTTGAAGCGTCACTCTACAACACTGGATCTCTTTGCCATTCACCCCCCTCCCCCTCCCCCCCCCCCCCCGAAAAAAAATTGTTATCATCGCAGACAAACTGGACCCGTCACTCTTGTCGATTTTCATGGGGCGTGAAGTAAATACGACGTGACGAGGCAAACGATTCGACCCAGCTTAATTTTAATGTGGTCTATGCGTGTGTGTGTGTGAACGAGTTCGTTAAAACAGCACAGTAATGGCCGACAAACGACGTGAGTTTTATTTTATGCACCGTGCTGTGGTTTTGCCGGCCTTCACCCTGCCTCTAACTTTTTAGAGGCGAGCGATGAGTTTTTTTTTATTTTTTTTAGCGTTCAAATCGAGGCCATACGACAGCAGTGGCGCGCCCTGCTACAGAGGCGTTCAACTTCTGGAGTGTCCTCAGGGCAAAGCGCCTGCACTCTGAGCTGCGAGTTTGAGGTTCCGCCCCTTCGTGGTTGTGATTCATTTCTACACGCCTCCCGAAAAATACCGCCGCCGTGCCGCTCGCGGGTCCGCGTTACCAGGCTTCCGGGAAGGGTAAGCGAGAATGATTAAAGGGTTTCCTGAGGCAGGCAGTTTCCCCGCGGAATGTTGCACAGGGGGCCAGAAGACCGGTGGGGAGCGGTCAGAATTCCGGACGCGTTTTGAGCTCCAGAGTCGCTAAAAGGGACTCGAACCGAACGTGTGACCCCACCAATGGATTGCACTCCGAACGAGGAATCCTTTGGTGGGGTCACTTGTTCGGTTCGAGCCCCGTTTAGCGACTCTGGAGCTCAAAACGCGTCTAATTCCTCTGGCCCACTATGGCGCTTTCCCCGCTGCACGTGCACGCCGCCACTGGACACGTGTGCCCCACGTGTTCCAGCGCGCGGAATGCTGCGCCTTTGAAGCGCGATTACAAGTTGGCCGGTCCAGCAAACGTTTCGGCCCGCAGCAGGCGCGGCGCAGCACGGCAGGGCCGGGGGAGGGGAGGGGTTAAAGGGGTCGGAGGGGGGGGGGGTTGCAGCGGCAGCCCCGTCACGTTCCATCAGCAATGCAGGGAATGCACCGGAATCTGAACACAGAGGAGTTCCCTCAAGTGCCAAATTGGCCCGCACGGCAAAAAGGAAATCAAGTCATATCGACTGCCGCTGCTGCTCCGAGGCAGTAGGAGATCGGACTCAAACTTCGTCTCTGTCATCGTCATCATTATCATCATGATTGTCACTGTTTAAGCTGCGGTGATTTTCTTTCGCCGCAGCGCCTTCGCTCGATGCTCCGGAGACGCGCTGCGGTGCATATTGCCCGCGGTGCTGGCGCCTCCACCGGCCTCGCCGCCTCGCCGCCTCGCCCGGCCTGCTCGTCGCGCCCACTGGGACTCGCGGAGTATAAAGCGGGCGGCGGCGTCACGTGCCGCCGTGGGAGAGTAAAAGAGGATTGATTGCACAGCACAGGCTCGACCCGCACATTCTCAATATGTGAGCGGTGTGTGTGTGTGTGTGTGTGTGTGTGTGTGTGTGTGTGTGTGTGTGTGTGTGTGTGTGTGTGTGTGTGTGTGAGCGAGCGAGCGAGCGGCAGTCAGGGCGTCGTCTGCAGCAGCCCCGAGCCTCGGGAAGGCGAGATATTTGGCCGTTCCTCCCCTTTATGTTGGCAGCCTCTATTATTTGAGGCTTTCTTCCAACTTCACTTTCCGGCGGTCCATTCAAGTTTGAGAGCAGCGTGCCGGTCTGCGTGGCGCTGCGCGGCAACCCCTTGGAGCCTGCGGGGTCTTCCTCCTCCTTGCCGCTCGAATGCTGCCAAGTTTGTTTTCTCCTTCTTGTTGGCCGTCGTCGTCGTCCCCAGCCGGTTTGTTTGATTGTTCCGTATTTCCCCAATTTTTCACCCGCCTGCTTCGCCGCTGCTCGCACAAAGAGGCGGAAAACATACGCCTGGTAATCTCGTTGTCTTTTTGTGTCTGCGGCGGGGCGTGTGGTGGGGCGTGTGGCGGGGCGTCGCGACGCCCTGTCGATGGGCCCCGCGGCCCTTATTCAATACCAGTCCCACCGCCTCCGCGGTTTCGCTGCCGTCTTCCCCTCCGACCCACTGTGCGCCGAGGCGCGGCGGGTAAGGCCGGGAACGATTTAAGTTTTCGCCCGATTGTTTGCATTTAATCAATGTGGGGTTACGTACGCGGGTGTTGATCACACCCTCGCGCGGGGAAGGTTATCTTGGGCGTCGGGTGTCACCGAATTTCGGTGTGTCGCCTCTGGAAAGCCTTGGGGTAGCGGTACTATCGTGGCATGAGTTTCGTTGAGAGAAAACGTTAAAAAGAGTTTAAAACCTTAACCTGACATCTAAGAGGAAAAACCCCTTTTCAAATTTGACAACCCCCTTTTTAAAATAATTTGGAGTTTTGCCACTTTGACCTTTGTCCACGGCTTACCCAGGGCGCAATGCGGCGATAAGTCACGCAAAGAAAATTAAAAAAAAAAACGCGCCGCGTTTTGTTTGGCCGATCTGATCCCCGCAAACAGGCAGCGAGGCCCCGACGCTCCGGACAGGTGGAGGCGGCGGGAAAACATTGGAGATTACTGTCGAAAAGGGGGGAGGGGAGGGGGGGGGGTACGAGGAAAGTCGGGCAAGACATATTGTTTGCGTGGCGCGCGCACCCAAAACACATAAATCTGAGCTGTTGGTACGCGAGTTAGAAGATGACGCCCTCCAGCAGGCGCGACATCACCTGCGGGCTGCGAGAGAGAGAGAGAGAGAGAGAGAGAGAGAGAGAGAGAGAGAGAGAGAGAGAGAGAGAGAGAGAGAGAGAGAGAGAGAGAGAGAGAGAGAACTCAACCAGCGCCGAGCGACGAAAGGCCTCCCAAATGGCACTTCACTGCCGTCCAAATTAAAGTGCAGTTCCACATTTCTGCCTGCCCCCGCCAGCCCCGCCGCCCCGGCGCCCCTCCACGCTGCGGGGGCGCCGTGCAGCCCTGGGCTTCTTGACCCCGTCCGACGTGAATCCCTGGACCCCTGCTTTGAGGCCTTTGAGGCCTTTGACGCCGTTTGCGGGAGCCTTTTCAGCCTGCGCTTTGCCTGCGCGCCTCGGGTGCGAATTCTCTTCTATTTACCTTTTTTTCGCTGGCGGTGGTTCCGCGTGTCGCCGCCGCGTTGGAGCGCTCCCCTCTCCCCCAAGGCCCTCTTGATCTGGTCCCCCGGGCCGCGCCGCGCCGCTGCTGCAGGTACCGAGCGCCACCACCGAAGCGGTTCGTTCGTCTCTCCGCGGGCAGGCTCTGCACAGTGAGCCAGAAGACCGTCAAGGTATGAGAAGCAACGAACAACTGACACTCTCAAGACGCAACTTATTCTCGCGCTCCATCCGCTGATGCACTCTGGACGGGGCGGGGCGGGCTGCAGGCTGCTCCGTGACAGCTGGAGACCGCATTCCGATGCCTTCCGCCTTCCCCCACCCCCCACACACATTGCACCCGCTGCGGTAAGGCACTGCAGAGTCTGCCATGGCTGCAACATTTTCCTTTCTCTCATCCAAATAACTCAAGCGGGAAAACCGTTTTCAACTGCAGCGGGCAAACTTGTCATGAGCGTTTTGATTTATATTTAGTGCGCTATCTAGCAAATTGGCATATATTCTCTGAAGGAATAAAAAACTAATGTGTTATAGGTTTGATTAAAAAAAAATTTCTTCACGCCTGGCCTGAGGTTTGTCCTTTGGTCGCTCAGCAGTGCACTTGAGCCGGCCGGCAGGTAAATGCGTTTAGGTATTCCGCGCGCCGCCGGCCTGCGGGAGCCTCCATGCTGAGGATCGGAAAGGAATTTATTTCTGGCGCGGGAATGTCCCCGGCGAGGCGCAATAGCCTCCGAGGTTAATGTTATTTATCGTCGTCCTTTCCAACGCCCTGTTCCGCTCATCCCCTTCCATTTCTCTTTTTCTCCTCGCTGTAAGTGTTTTGCTTTATTTGCTGCGTTTACGGCTTCGCGGTCAGACCCTCGTGTCGAGCGCCGGTTCGCCTCCCCCTCCTCCGGCTGGAAAAGCAAAGCGAAAAAGAAAACGCCAACGCCTCGAGTCGAATCGCGACTTTTAATGTGCGAAGTGGACGTTGTCCGTTTGATTAAACTCGTGCCGTCCTGTTTGAGCGGCGGCCCGCGTCCTGCCATCTCGACCCATAATCCTCATCAGCCCTGCACCAAAGCGTCCACTCAAAGAGCCCCAACTCGGTGGGAATGATTTGGTCAGCACTTCTGGCAGGGCCCAAATCCATCACAAGTTCTGACGCTGCCCCGCCCCACCCCGCCCCGCCCCGCCACGGCCCACTGCCCGCAAAGAGACTGTCGATATTCTCACGTGATTTAAGGCGCGGCCTCGCTGTATCTTGAGCGAATCGCCTCGATCCGGACGAATAAAACCGGATCAAAGCGCCGCGCGCCACGGCCTGCCCATTATCATTACCGTCTCTGCATAATGTCACCATTTCCGCCCGCAAAATCGTCCCCAATAAATTAGTTACTTTTTTTGGCTGCGGCGTCGCGGCAAAATTCTGAAACTGCCTGTTTTACTCCCTGACGACCGAAGAGCGGCGTTTTCGGAAAAGTGGCGGTCCAACGCGTGAAGTAGCAACGGCGGGGGGGGGGGGGTGTCTGTCACTTAGGCGGAAGGACCTTGATTGTTTGGCCCACTGTGCGGGGCGGGGCGGGGTGGGGCGGGGCGCGGCAGGTGGGGACGTCGCAACGCCTTGGCGGCAGATGGTGGCACGCCCCGCCTGTGCGAACGGGACGCACTAAAGTTTACAGTCAGCAGCAAGAGCCCTGCCGCACCGCCGCACCCCGCCCCGCCACGCCCCGCCGCGCCCCGCCGCGCCCCGCCGCACCCCGCCACGCCACGCTGGCCTCGTGGCCAGGCCGTCACTTGTTAGTAGCGACTCTGCCAGCAGGACAGGGACGGACCGGAGAACAGAAGTTACTGCGATGAACAGGGCGGAGCTTAGGGAGTGGCGCAGAGTGGGGTCAGGCCGTCAGGCGGGTGGAGGTCTAGACCGACGCTGCGACGCCGCGCAGATGGGGTGGGAGATTGCAGATAGATAGGGGCGGGGCTGAACTAAGTAAGTAGCGTCATCCCGCGTCCTCTGATCCCGTACCCTCACCTTCAATTTCTCATCCCTGCCTCCAACTTTGCCAGGCCTCGTCCTCTTTCATGCCTCGCTATTCGTCAGCCCCTCATTGCTTTACCTCTCTCTCTGTCTCTCTGTCTCCCTCTCTCTCTCTCTCTCTCTCTCTCTCTCTCTCTCTCTCTCTCTCTCTCTCTCTCTCTCTCTCTCTCTCTCTCTCTCTCTCTCTCTCTCTCTCTCTCTCTCTCTCTCTCTCTGTTCAACACCCCAGCCTAGATGCAGGCGACGCAACGCTGTTAATTCGCTGCCCGTTGGATTGTATGAGCTCCAGGCGTCGAAGGACACAACAAGGCCGTGCCTGCCCAGCCGGTCCGCGAGGCCAAGGAGGCCGTGGCGCTGAAGAGGGCGGACCGCCGGGAATGATTTTGCAGGGCTTTTGTGAACAAAAGCTGTTAAACTTGGCCCGAATTTGCCAACGACAAGTTGATGCGAATGGCGGCGCCGGCCCCCGCGCGCACCTGCAGACCGCTTGTTGCCGGCGTCGCTCCGTCTCCGTCGCACTCACGGGGCGCGCCATGAGTGCGAGAGAGACAGAGCGAGGCCCTGCGACGCCCTGCGACGCCCTGCGACGCCGCGGCCCTCAGGGCAGCCCCGGCGGCTGCTGCTGTGACTCAGTCGATGCGGCCCCGAAACTTGTAGTTCGGTTCTTGCGGTAACTTTCCCGCATGGGTTCCACTGTTTTTGCGCGCCAGGCGCTTGCCTAGCCTTATCGGGCTGATTTTGTTTTTCCCCGTGTGTGTGTGTGTGGTATGCGTGCAGGTGAAGGGGATCGTATATCCGTGGCGTGTCAGTAGGCGGCTCCGCCCGCGGCGCCCGCAGCTGTGCGCGCTCTCCGAGTGGGATGCCTATCCTGCACTGGGCCGGCTTCCCACCTGCACCGGCAGAAGACATGAATATGGAAAAGGTCCCCGCAGGTGTGCCGCGAAACTCGGTTTGAAAAAGTGGCGTCGCTGCGTGACGTGCCCCGGGTTACAGCGCGGAGTCCGTCCGGAGTCGGCGCCCATTCAGGGCGCGGGTGCACAGTGGGCCGGCCAAGACGGAGAGACCGCGGCGGCGGCGGGCCAGGTCCACCGGCCGAGTGGCCGCGTGGCGGAGCGGCAATCAATGCATCCGTTCGCCGCCGTCCGGCCCGCAGCAGCTCCCAGCCGTGGAGGTCGGTGTGCGGGGCGCCCACCGGGTCGAGGGTAGGCCACACGCCGAGCGCGGCGGTGCGAGGGCGCTCCGGTTGCCAGCGCGCCGGGCGCTCTGCGCGGGGAGACATAAAGAAGGTGATAAGCATGGAGTAGGTCGGCCAGGGACGACACCACAATCGTAAAGGTGCTCGGGTCCCCGAGCGAAGATTCCTTCCTCTCCGCGCGTGGCAGCAAGACCCTGTTTATTTCATTGTCACGTAGGTAGTCAAGAGACGGGGCAGGGCTACTCACTCCCTATTTCCCGTTTTCGGATTCCGCGCGCCGGGCCGCGTCTCGCGATTGACGGATTCGCCGCGCCAATGCGGCATATTAGATTTCCAAAACGAAAACAATGCGCGCAACGCCCGCGCCCCGCTATTGACACTATTGTCAAGTTTTGCCGCCCAAGTTGTGGCAGCTGCGCAAACTAGCTGCTATGAACGTGGTGTGTGTGTGTGTGTGTGTGAGTGAGTGAGTGAGAGTGTGTGTGTGTGTGCATTCCACTATCCGGTCCGTCCCACCCGCGCCAAGATCTCACAAAGGGGTCATGGGTAAGGGGGCTGTATACTCTGTTCCCGATCCCTTTGCCACACGTGCCGCGATGCCCTACGCCCTTGTCCTTGCAGCCGCCCTACAGTCGGGCAGCGCGCGAGCTACACGATATTGCTCCGTCGTCGGTTCGACTCTCCTCGACGGCGTCCGGCGGGAAAAAAAAATAAAATAAAATAAAGGGCGGCGGGAAAAGGGTGATTTGAATGCATGGACTTTTGACCGGCGTTCATGAGCACGGTTGCCACTGTGACCTGCGACCCGCCTGACCTACCCTTCCGTGGAGATTGAGGGCGCGGCCGTGCCGAAGCAGCGGCCCCACCTCCGCGCACGTCCCGAAAAAGGTCACGTAGTTTATGACCGGTCCCCGCGAGGCGCGCGGCGGCGGCGCCTCTCCGGCGGGGCGGCCGGGGCGGCTGTCGATGGCTCCAGGGTAAAATCGAGCCCGACATCCAATTCTATGGAAAAGCGTGAGCCGAGCCGCTGCCTCCTCGCGTCGCGTCGCGGGGGTACCTGCGTAAGTGGATACACGCCGGGGGCGCCGGAGGCTGGCAGGGCGCGGAGGACGCAGGGCGGCCGGAGTAGTGACATTACAGGGAAGTAGAAAAGCGCGGGAAAATGAAATAATGTAGCGGCAAAAGCCCCCCCCCCCCCAAAAAAAAGGGGGGGAGGGGAAATCCGTTGTTTGGTATGGAAAACTGGAGTACGGAAAAAAGTCTGCACCTTCCGTACTGGTTCTCCGCGGTCCCCAGTTGGACCTCTCGTAAATTGGTACGGGAAACACGTTCGAAGTTGGTAAGGCACATTAAGGGTCCAGTTTTAAAAAAAAATATAATAAAAAATAAAATAAAAAAAAAAAAAAAAAAACTGACTATACAGGCTTTGCATTTTTGGTTCTGTACCTGCAAGTTTTCACCGGTGCACGCACGGTGTGTGCGATACTCGGTGCGCGCAGTTTGTTATCCGTGTTGAGTGTTGGGAATCGGGATTTGCCGGAGCCTTGAGTGGAGCAGTGACTCGTTCCGGTCGCCGCCAGCCCCGCCAGCCCCGCCAGCCTCTGCTGCCAACTTGCTAAATGCCCATCCAGCCAGGCGAGGAGGCGTGCCGCCCGACGTGCGGAGCAGCACGGTGAGCAGTAGTCTGCCACCGACCGCGCCCCGCCCCGCCCCGCCACGTCCCGCCACGCCCCGCCACGCCGAGCGCTCAAGTTGCTCAAATTGCCATATATCTCGTCTGCCATAACACCACACCGGCCGGGCCCCAGCCTGGGTGGCGGTGCCGGGCGGGGCCCGGCGGGGCGGGGCGGGGCGGGGCCGGGCGGGGCCGGGCGGGCCGTGGCGAGCAGCTAATTGTGTGCCGCGGTCGGCAGGCTCGTTCCTAACAGCGCGGCCGTCGCTCCGTCTCTCTCGCACCCGCGGCCGCGTCCCCAGCGAGGGAGACGGAGCGCTCGGCGGCTCCACGAGGACGGAGGGATCACGGCGGACAAACGAGCCGCGCCACGCCGTCTGAAACGGTGAGTGCGTGCTCCGCGCCGCGCGCCGTGCGCAGTGGGCCGGAAGACCGGTGGAGGCGGTCGAAATCCCGGACGGGTTTTGAGCTCCGGAGTCGCTAAATGGGCCTCGAGCCGAACGTGACTGCTCTCCGAACGAGGAATCCATTAGTGGGGTCGCTCCGTTTGGTTCGATGGTCCCGTTCAGCGACTCTGGAGCTCGGAAGGCGTGTGGAGTTTCGGTCGCCTGCGCCGCGGTCATCTGGCCCACTGTACGGGGGCCGCCGAAAACCACGAGCCGCTTGCAGGCCCGGCCTTGATTTACCGCCCGTCCCTCCGTTACTTGGAGGCAGCCCGGCGGAGACGAAGTTTGGGACGTCCCAGTTCACCCCAGTCGCCGCTCTCGCACGCAGCCCGACCAGCCTTCATCGGCGTGGCGTGGCTTGGGAGAAGGGGGGGGGCGTCAAGTGATGTTCCCTCGTTACAGTGCCACGGCCTCGTAGGATTCAAACTGCACAGACAGAACGTAGGCCGTGGCAGCGCTGTCCTTCAGGCGAAAACAATTAAAATGAACAAACGGGCGGACTTGCGCCGCGGCGAAGCGATGTGGGCTCGCCGTCTCTCTCGCACTCATGGCGCGTTCCGCGGGGGGGGGGGGGGGGAACGGCCCGCTGGTTGTCACCTGCTAAGCAGACAACGCGCTGCCGACCTCCACGCCTTTATTATTCATGTCAATTAGGACGGCCTTAACACATTGAGTGCGAAGCGTTTTTGTCGTTCGCGTCTTTTTTTTATTTATTTATTTATTTATTTTTGCGGTGGTGAGGCGTGACGAGGTTGACCACATGGAGTTCACCCCACTGTGTGAATAATTCGAAAACGTGAACATTTGAAACGTCCAACGATTATCCTCCGTGAAGGGATCATGGCGTGTAATACCTGGGCTGGAGCATCACGCTGCGCCGTGTGAATGATGCTCTCTGCTGGAACGGCGGCACGGGGTGCCCGATGTGGCTTGGTCGGAGGATCGGGGCCCTACCACCAACTAAATCTTCTGCCCACGAGGCTACACCATTGGCTCCGTGTGAGCATTCATCGGCCTTCATTTATTTTCTGGCCTCCTCCCCGCCGGCCCACTGTGCGGCCCCCGACTGTTCAATTAATCTAAGTGTGGTGCGGTGTGTCCCCGACCGCGCTTGGGCGCCGTGCCCTGCGTCAAGTGTCGACAACAAGAGAAAACGAGACCCGGACACACCAGCCAATAGAGCACCGAGCCTGAGCCGTGTTTAGGTGAACCGTGTCGGCCACTCACGCAATACGGCATAAAACGCGAAACGTCTTGAGACTTGCTGCCTTCTGCTGCATCATTTTCCTCGGATGGGCATCCTCGCCGAGCTCCACGAGTGCCCCTGCTTCCCTAATCCGGCCTACTCTCTCTCTGTTGCAGCGGACTTCGACTCGGCCACGCTGCCCACCGTGGTGTACGTGCACGGCGAGTCCTACGAATGGAACTCGGGCAACCCGTACGACGGTAGCGTGCTGGCCGCGCACGGCCGCCTCATCGTCATCACACTCAACTTCAGACTGGGAATCCTGGGTGAGTCATCAGCGTGTCCACAGTGGGCCAGGAAAGGGTCGCTAACAGGACTCGAACCGAACGTGTGACCCCCCCCCCCACCACCACCACCAGAGAGAAAAAAAACACATGTAACTGGCACTAGTTCTGCAGCCTCCGAGTGGCCGAGTGGCGCACAGCCGCACAGCGCAGCGCGTCGCCACTCCAGATTTATGAAATTGATTTGGCTGAATGGCTTTTTGTCATTAGTCCGCCACACTGCGCGACGCCCCGGCACCTGGCGCCCTTCCAAAAGATCGCACCCCCCCTCCCCCCCCGTATCTCTCTCCCTGACCCGCCCCTGACCGCCGCACCCCCAGCTAGACACCAAGCCTGGTGAGATTGTCCGCCACACTCATGGCCGAGTGAAATTTCACGGCAACTTCTGCGTTCTGCACACATCTCGCTAGACTTGCCGAAGCCAAGCGAGGGCATGGCGCGCTGAAGGCTGCACGGCGGGCCAGAAGACCGGCGGAGGCCTGTTAAGCGACTCTGGAGCTCAAAACGCGTCCAGAGTTTTGGCCGCCTGCGCTGGTCTTCTGGCCCATTGTTGAGGCCTGGCCATGGGGGCGCTTTATGAGACTGGAGGTCGTTAGGGGCTTCAAATGACCCTGCAGCAGCGCGGCCCGTCCGTCCGCCTGCCTGCCTGCCCGTCTGTCCGGCCTGCTGGCTGGCTGCCTGCCTGCCTCCGACGGCAACTTGAAACTGATCCTCATGACTCTCTCTTTGTTGCTCGCGATGATACCCCAGCAGCGCTCTCCCTCTCGGAATCGTCTCTCCCGATTAACGCGCGGCTCCGATAGTGTTCTCGGCGCCGCAACCCGAGGCGCGCTCGGGGCTCTCTAACGCTCCTGGCTCTCTAACGCTCCGGGCTCTCTAACGCTCCGGGTTCTCTAACGCTCCGGGTTCTCCAACGCTCCGGGTTCTCCAACGCTCCTGGCTCTCTAACGCTCCGGGCTCTCTAACGCTCCGGGTTCTCCAACGCTCCGGGCTCTCTAACGCTCCGGCGCTCTTTCGGGCCGCCCCCTGCGCGTAGAGACACCCTCTCTGTTTTCCGCCTCGGCGGTGCGGTTCGCCTTCGGGACCCCATGAGTGCGAGAGAGACAGTCCGGGCGGCGGAACCGGCGGGACGGACCATCAGCACGGCAAACAGCGGCACCAGATGAGGCGACGGGCGACGTGGGGGGACTTCGTGATGCCACCCGAAAAAAGAAAAAAAAAAAAACGGGAAAAAAGATGAAAGCATAATAAGAAAAGTTTCTGTTGTTTGTTTCATCTTTATCATCGCTAGCCGCGGTTTACTTTAGGCAAACTGCGATATTGGCTTATTGAGACCGACATTCAGAGATTGAGACCCCTCCTTCCTCAATGATCGTCCGCGTTTCGGATGTAGCCTTTCAGAGACGAAGAGCTACGGCTCGGCATGGCCGTTGGGACCTCAGAACACCTGCCAAAAAAAGACGACATTACGCTTTCACCCTTTTTCGCCGTTTGTATTGAAAACTATCGCGGAACGGAAGAAATAATGCGATGAATGTTCGAGAGCCGGAAAATAGAGCATGGATGTTGCAAGAAGGTGCAGTGCTCGAAAACTCGCTTGAAACTTTTCATACAGCAGCACAAAAAAAATAAAAAAATAATAATGTTGGAAATGGCAGAGAGGTAAAGTGCGTGTTGTATGGCGTGTCTCTCCGGGGGGGGGGGGACTCTTCACTCGAGAAGCAGGAGGAAGAGAGGATAGACGTCGCCGCAGAGGAGAGGGACTTGTGTTGCTGAGACGTCGAGGTACGGACACCGGAAGGGGGAGGGAGGGGGATAGGGATGACCAGATGAAACGCAATCAGGCGCCAGCGGCGGTCCGTCCGAGCACAGCTAGAAAAGGAGTGCAGGGGGTTGGTTTGCAGGCCGCTGAAGGGCAGACAGCCCCCCCCCCAACCCACTGTAACCTCAGCGACCCTCAGCAACGGCCTTGGCGGCCGGTCCTGCCGGTCAGAGCAGGATCCATGGCATTCTGTCCGGTGCTACGCTGTCCTGGCTCCACGCGCCTGAGCGAGAGAGAGAGAGAGAGAGAGAGAGAGAGAGAGAGAGAGAGAGAGAGAGAGAGGGGGAGAGAGGGAGGTTGTTGTAGTCCCATTTCATTACGGCCCCACGACGCCCACGGGGAAGTAAAACAGATTTGGCCGTAATATTGCCGGGCCGTGTGTTGTTGTTTGTCGTTATTTCGTCCTTCGTTTGAAAACGCGGCAACGCTGTCCGGAGGCCGCTGCTGGAGTCTGCCGAGACGCGATGCGTCACGTGACGCCTGAATGACGTCATTGACGTCTCAGCGCGCGTCCCCTCTCGCCGACCGGACCTCACACCGCTAACATTATCCGGGGCAGTGAGCCGCGGGGAGTTGGTGTTTGGCGGAATTCATTATCATCGACCTCATCAATTCAATCTGATGTGTACTCTGGGGGCCGCTGTACTACTTCCCTCGCCCGGGGCGGTTCCCACTTCGCGGAGGGGGGGGGGGGGCTGCCACGCTGCTGCCCATCCCTCCTCCCCGCTCTCCCAAACTTGCTGCTAAGCCTTTGCTTCCCGCTTCATGCCTACCGCACCCTTTTTCCCGCAAAACAAAGAAGAGCGCGGACTTTAGCTCCTCGTGGAAATGGATTTGACGCTGAAAGTTGCTCCGCCCCTGCGCCGTCAATTCCAGCGCTTGCCGCCGTGTGGCGCGGAGGACCCGGCAGTGACACGGTGTCCTCGGCGTAGTGACACGGCGGTGACTTGTCGGTGACACGGCGTGACGCGGAGGACCGCTGGCAGTGACACGGTGTCCTCGGCGTAGTGACACGGCGGTGACTTGTCGGTGACACGGCGTGACGCGGAGGACCGCCGGCAGTGACACGGTGTCCTCGGCGTAGTGACACGGCGGTGACTTGTCGGTGACACGGCGTGACGCGGCGTGACCACTCCTGGCGGCCATTCACGCCATGAATGGGCCGGAAACCGCACACGCCGCCGCCGCCTGACTTGGGGCGATGGATTATTGATTCTGGCCGGGCTGGGATGCTGGCTCGCGTCTCCCTCGTGTGAGTGCGAGAGAGACAGAGCGACCGGAATCGGTGGCTACAGGCTGGGCGGCCGACAGCGCGGTCGCTGCTGTACTTGTTGGTCGGACTGCTGTGCCCGACACACACCCTACCCGGCATGCAAAGTGAGACCCTCCCCGCGGCGCCAGGACTGCGATCGGGCCTGGGGAAGGACCCGAGGGCCGACCGGAAATACCCCACTCAGAAAAGATGGGCGAGCCGGTGGAGCGCGGGGCATGGTCGGGAACATGCCTTGGCAGTGCTGCTGCATTTTCGTCTATCTTCGTTGTTTGTGGCTGCGGTGTCGCGTCTCTCTCTCTCTCTCTCTCTCTCTCTCTCTCTCTCTCTCTCTCTCTCTCTCTCTCTCTCTCTCTCTCTCCGACTCACCGACAAGCCATTTGCATGGGTGCGCTGCTCAACATGGGTCATGCCGTCATGCAGCAAGAGGGGTGCTGAAACGGGATTCCGCTCGTGGAGGCCATCGGAATGAATAACACATTTATTGCTTGTAGAGATCGACAGGACCGGGCCGAAGGTTATGTAGGACGAGCCGGGCACAGTGGCACGACCAAAACTCTAGACGCGTCTTGCGCTCCAGAGTTGCTGAATAGGACTCGAACCGAACGTGTGACCCCACCAAGGTATTCCTCGTTCGGAGAGCAATCCATTGGCTTCTTATGCGCCATTCTTCTGCCGCCACACTGTGCCGGGACGAGCAAGAAAAAAAAAATATTTTGTCTGGTTGTGCCTCCCTGCAAGCTGCGCCACGGCGGCTCCGCGGTACCCTTACCTCTGCGGGGCATCGGCATCGCGCGTTTCAATATTCAGCACGCACACCGGGCAGGGGCCACAATACTTTGACCGGAAGCTGGCCGCTGGGCTAGCTACGCAGTGGTACGTGAGGGGTTCGGGGCCCCGCCCCGCCTTGCGCCGCCCCGCCTCGCCCCGCCCCGACGCGCTACGTGGGCCCATTTCCCTCGATATATTTTTCGGCCCGGGCTGCGGAGCTGGGCGCCGCCGCACGGGGTTGCGTTTTGGACGTACAGTACGGGACGCGCCCCCCAAGATTCGTGATTGCGCGGCGGAACGCCCCGCCCCGCCCCGCCCCGCCGCGCCTCGGTTTTTGCTGTTTTATTTGCGGCTTGTGGAGCGGTTTATAGGGCCGTTTTTTGGGGCCGAGTGTAGGCGCCATCCGTCAACGGGGAGGTGGCCGCGCGCGGGGAAGCAGAGCAGTGCACAGCACCACGCCAAGCGGACTCATAAATTCGGCATATTTTAATAGGCGGCCGTTTTCCCCTCGACGGCGGCGGCGGGAGTCGAACCCGGGTCGTTGCTCGAAGGCGTCGTGCCGGCCAGGTGGCGCGCCCCCCGGCCCGGCCCCCTGAGGCCTCTGACCTTGATTCCGTTTGGCAGCCAGCTTGCAGCCTCCGTGGGGCAGCGAAAGAAAACTGCCGGTGTGCTCGGCCGCGTGGCTCCGGGGCTCCGGGGCCGGCGGCTTGCGGCGGTGTCGAACCACCGACGCGTGGAAAGGAGGGGAGGGGATACTGCCGCCGCAGAAAGGGAAAGGGTTTAGAGAATCGGGATAGGGGAGCAAGGAAGCGGAAAGAAAAGGAGAGAGGGGGTAGACATCGTGCGGGTAAAAAGCCGCACCAGACTAGAGAAAGGAACGGGGAGGGGGCGAAGCGCCACAAAAGCGCGCCGCTGCCGCGCACTTCACTCCAGATGGGGGGCCCAGAGATGACTCTGGAGTGCGAGAGGTCCAGGAAGCAACGGCGGGGCAAAGGGGCTGAGGGCCCGGCTGCTTGAACGCACGTGAAAACGCACCTCGCACGAGCGGCCGCCCCGAGGGCCGAACGACTGGAGGGCGGAGCGCGATGAATGTATGGATGAAAGAGTTCGGGACTGGTGGGAGGGAGGGCCGTGGTTTGCAGCGGCAGGGAGAAGCATGACCTACTCCTGCCAACAGTTTACAACAGTTCGTTTGGAGATATTTTTTTCAAATACCCCTTTGCTTTCCGGACAACGTTATTTATCCGCAGAGTGGTCTTGAGTCCTCCCTGAAACTTGCCCCGTGCGGCTAACTGCCCCCGCTTTTTTATTATTATTTATTTTGGACGTGCATGCATGTCTTGCAGTTTAGTGAAGTCGTCTTCGGCTGCTTCGGCCACGCGTGCGCTGTAAATCCCGGCGTTGTCGTGCCAAGGCTCCATCCAATCTGCGCGGAGCGATTCCGGCGTCTCTCTCGCACCCTCGGCGAGGCTGGCTGCTGCCTGCCCGGCCCGGCCCGGCCCGGTGTGGGTGGACATGAAATGGATAGCTCAGCCAATCCGAAGCGGCGCTGTTTTCGCCGGTTTCGCCGGGATGATGAAAGCGGCCCTTGTTCTCTCTCTCTCTCTCTCTCTCTCTCTCTCTCTCTCTCTCTCTCTCTCTCTCTCTCTCTCTCTCTCTCTCTCTCTCTCTCTCCCTCCCTCTCGTCCGCGCACCTTCGCTGTCCGCGGTCGACTAACAGGTGGCCGTTTGAAGACGCCCCCTAGTCAGCGGGCTGCTCGCGAGCGAAGTGAGGGAACACGGTGCACCGCAACAACGCCAGCGCGATGCATGTTTGTCCGAAAACGCGTCAATCCGGCCTCGCGTGTGCTCTATTTCGCGCGAAAAAAAAAACAAACTATGCGGCAATTTACTTGTGATGAATGGAGCTGAGCCAAAAGTACGCGGTAGGGGAGGTAATTGTTTCCGTGCAGAGAGCGTGTGTTGGTGAGGTCGTGTTTAATCTTCTCCCGGGGATGCGCGCGTGGCATGCGGCAAGTCGAGTTGGCTGCGTTGCGTGATCCAATAAACCAGCGGCGGGTTTACCTCGCTGGCCGGCCGGCCGGAACCCCAGCTGCAGGGTTTCTCCTCGTTCGTCGGGTTTCCAGTGATTACCGTCGGCGAGCCCCCGCGCTGGAAAATGAGCAGTGATTGGGAGCTCAGCAGCGTAGCGACCCGAGCACCGCGCTGCTGCTTTGGCTGCAATCCTATTCGCTTTTTCACCCGGACCGCACACCAATTGGCTAGCGAAATGACAGCAAGCAGGATGGTGGGGCACGCTCTCTCTCTCTCTCTCTCTCTCTCTCTCTCTCTCTCTCTCTCTCTCTCTCTCTCTCTCTCTCTCTCTCTCTCTCTCTCTCTCCCTCTCCCTCTCTCCCAATCAACTCTCGGCGCTGCGTAATTAGAGGCCAAAGGAGCGGTACACTGGGATTAAATACCTTTCCGGGCGCCATAATTATGAGCGACAAGCGGGGCCGGCACGCCCCTGGAACGCCCTGGAACGCCCTCGGGACGCCTCGCGGTTAAGAGTGGCCGGAAGTGGGGATCCCCGGAAACGCGGCCGGGGCGGGGCGGGCAGGGCCGGTGCCCAGAGAGGCTGTATGCCCAGAGAGGCCGGCCGAGATGAAACAACAAATCACGGCGGTCGCCGGGGTCGGCGTGGCCCTCTGCCAACAGGCGGGCCCATCATCTTCGAATCGAACTCGAAAATCTTTATTGCGTCTTCGGATAATGCTCTGCGGGAAGTCGATGGCCGAGGGGTGGGGGAATGGCTCCGCTGTGTGCGCGAGGCAAGCACGACGCACTTTCGTGGACACTGTCATGCGAAACTTTGAGCGTCCTGGCGAAAAGTGCGGGCTGTTAGTCGACAGGTTGTCTGCTGGCCGTGCCGCGCGGAAGAATCAAAGATAATGCATGATCTTGCTGGCGGTGTGTATCCCCTTTTCCGAATGTGAATGTCAACCCAAATTCTTTCCCGCGCGGTGCGGCAGTTCGGGCTAATCCTCCGACAATCTCCCCCCGATCGGCCTTCCCTGCGTCCTGCAGGCTTGCGCACAGTGGGCCGGCCGCCGTCCACTCGGTGCGACTGGACGCGATTTAGAGCGTTGCGTATTTCATGAAGCGAGCGATGTTCCGGTCTGTGAGAGCGAGGGGGGCTGGTGTGCCACTTGGAGACCCCACCGCCGCCACGCCATCCCTCCTTGTTTCTTCCCGTCTCTTTGTCTGTTTGTCCGTCCGTCCGTCTATTCGTCTATATCCTTCTCTCTTCCGTGGCGACTGTCTCTTTCCTGACACCGACACCGCTCCCTTTTGCTCGCTCCCCGCTGCACTCAGAGTCTTGAGCGACTGGTGCACGGCGAGGCTGGATCCACAAGGAGGAAGGCACGCCGTCATCGAATGACACTCTACTTCTATCCCCGTCCGCCTTCCGGATCTATCCCTCGCTCTATCTGCGGCGCAGCTGGAACAAGCTGGAACGGAACGTGCACCAAATGGCTGGAAGGAGGGCAGGCAGCAGGCAAGCAGCTCCTCGCCGGGCCTAAGTGAAACCGATGGAATGGCAGGCCGAATCCCTTTACTCATGGCGTGACTCTGCACTGTCTTGCGCCAGTGGGACGGGACGGCCACCGGCCCCTAGACAGCTCTCAATCTCGTAGGCAAAAAGCCACACTTTGTCTATAACTGTGACAAAAAATGCTGCTGTAACCCTCCATCGGGTTGCTTCTGGATCCACCACTGGACAGAGAGAGAGACAGTCAGACGCAGACAGACAGACAGACAGACAGACACAGAGGTGAAAGGCATCGCATCCACTGTGTATACTTCTTTCAGCTTCTCATGTTAAGAAACAAAAAAAAAATATGCCAAACTTTTTCCTTTAATGTGTTGCTGTTCGTGTCACCTGACTCAGGTGAGTCAACTTTTTCCGGATTGTCGTCATGAGTGGGTAACTTTCATTCCTCTTTTCCCCGCATGCACACGTCCTTATTGTTTCTCGAACGTCCTTTTTCTTCCCACTGCTGTTCTCAACTGCTCGCTGCCACACACTGCGTGGGTCGTGACAGCTCGTGTCGCGGAGAGACAAGGAAAAACAATTGACACGAACGTTATTAAAACGAGAGGGACAAAGAGTTGACTGCATTCCGCATGCCTTTTCCCAGCCTCTCTCTCTCTCTGTCTTTCTCCTTCTCTGTCTCTCCTCGCCGCCTCGGCGCGCCGCGCCATCAGCAGTGTTTACTTCTGTCTCATTGTGCTCGGCTCCCCAAATTAAAAGGGAAGAAAAATAAGCGCCTTCTTTTCGCCTCTCGGCTTGCCCGGAGGCGAGCGGCAACCCTTCACTCCGCCCGTCCAAGGAGAGGGCGGGGCCGCCATCCCTGCCTCGCTGGCTGGTTGTCAGCGCCGCCCACACATGGCTCGGCTCGGATTGAATTCGTCACCGCCATGCCACCTCCATTCGGAACTTCCAATAGACTTCCGACTGGCCCACTGTGCGGCGTCCCGGCGGCCCGGACCCGGCCGGCCGGGGTGTGGCCGAGGCCCCGGCTGCCTGATAGCATTGGGGTGAGGGCGGCCCAGCGTCCTGGAGGCGCGGGGCCCGGCGGGGGGCGCTATGCTTCCCCCGCGATAAGTCACCCCACGCCATCAATGACTCCCCAGCGCTGCGCCACGCCGCGTCGTGGGAATTTGATAAGACGGAGAAGTTAGCGCCGGCCAACGAGATGACATGGCCTCGCGCCGCACTGCCCCGCTGTCTAGGGGTGTTGTGGCCCCCCCCCCCCCCCCCGCCATCGCCTGCCTGCACACACACATTTTTGAAGTAGGGAAGTTGATTATTCTAGCCCCCTGCTCACCCAATTCCGCTCGTGTTTCTACTCCACTGGTGACATCCTCCAGCACTCGATCTTCCTGCCTTCACTCTGAGCCCACTATAGGCCGGAGGAGAAGAGCTCCCCACGTCGAACTCTCGCGAATCGCAAGAAGAGTTTTCTTATACCGCGACTCCGCGAATAGAAAAAAAATGAAAGAATTACTTCCTGTCTAACTCATCATCTCCCGTTTGTCGACGGGAAGGCGGACTCATTCTGCCTCTCTTCTCTCCGGTTATTTTTTTTTGTGTCTTTTGAAGTCTCTGCAGTCGCTAAAGAGGAGGCAGATTCGCATTGCTTGCAGTCAAAATGGACTGACCGTGAGCTTTTACTGAGCTCGACGGGGTGTGCGCGGTAAGATGAGGGTAAGAAGGCCTGCGCGCCGGGGTAAGGGCTGGTGGGGTAGGGTAAGGGAGCAGAGCTCTCGAAAAACAAACAACAGCTGCGGTACCAATGCACGCGCTGGGATGGAGGGCCTGCTTGATTAGCTGCTGAAGGCAGGCGAGGGCCCCCGGGGAGGTGGGGGGGGGGGGATCTCCTGATTGGTCGAGCTTTCTTCGGGACTGATAGATGGATGGGCGGTTTGTATGCCTTTCTTTCCGTGCTAGGGAGAGACGTGGGATCTCGGGCAGGGCAAGAGGTTCTTTGTTGAGAGAAGCACCGAATCGCTGCCGTGCTTCTTGTTTTGCCTACCGCCAAACGATTTTTATCGAAAGTAGATGTAGGTCACGGTGGTAACTCATGTTATTGATTTTTATTGCAGGTGATTCAGTTATTCATCCCTCGCACATTCTTTCAAAATTCTAGGTCTAGTCCTCTTTTTTGACCGGTTTTGGAGGGGAATGTGTTTAGTTCTGCGATACTTTTGGGGACTGCTGGACTGTCCTGCCCTGCTGGATAAAAATAATACACGCTTTTTTTTTTTTTTTTGTATGTAGCAGAGAGATGGCTGGCAGCATTGTCCCACGCAGACCGGCGTCCGACGCTGTCACTTGCCGAGTTGGGAACAAACTTGGTTACAGTAAAGGATGGAATTTCCGCTTTGGAACTGCATCCCTCGCGCTGACCCGCTGCCCGCCGCTCCACAGTGGGCTTGAAGACCGTGGCGGCGGTCAAAATCCCGGACGCGTTTTGAGCTCTATAGTCGCTGAACGGGTTTCCAACCGACCGTGTGACCCCTACCTATGGATTGCTCTCCGAACGAGGAATCCATTGGTGAAGTGACACGTTCGGTTCGAGTCCTGTTTCGTGACCCTGGAGCTCAAAACGCGTCTAGATTCTTGGCCGCTGCGCTGGTCTTCACTGTGCACTCGCGACCGAGCTGGTCGTGTTTATGGCGGAGCGGACGAACGAGCAAGTTGTCGGCGGAGAGCGGCCTGGGCACACACCCCATCCCATTGGCGAAGTAAGCCAAGTGATGATGTTAGAAACTAATTTCGCTCTCCTCAGCCTTCTTCAGTTTGAAAGCGATGGATCAGCCTGCCCCCGGGCGGGGCATGCGGGGCTGGTTCGACGCCCCACCGCCCCGGCGATCGTTTTACAACACTGCATCAACTTGGAAGCTGCGGCCGGGCCTCGGCTCGACTCCGAGCGAGTACCCAACCCGGCTAGAAAGACAAAAAAAAAACCGTAACGGTTGGTTTCCGGAAAAGTTTTCGCCGAGCGAACGTGGCTGAACAGCGAGGGGTAGCGCCTGATCACTGTGGCGATGAGACTAATGAGGCTGGCCAATGACAACCATCCGTTCAAACGTCCCGCCCAAAGCCAGGCATCTGATTGGCTGAGCCGCCAGCGCCCAGTAAGCATCGCAGGCGCGGCGACATTCAAAACTGTTGGTTGTTGCGACCAGACAAGTCAAAACCCGATATTTCGGCACATTTTGGCGGCCATTTTTATCCGGGTCCTCGCCGGCCACATGCTCGCCCACAGCAATCTGTTTCACCCACGGAGCTCGACCATTGAAGGGGGAGGGGGAATGTCTCGGTTGCAAAGCTCCTTCTGGGGCCGACCGTCACGCTGTCACTAGGCCTGCCATGTACTGCATATAAGTGGCTGCTCAGCGTGTGTGTGTGTGTGTGTGTGTGTGTGTGTGTGTGTGTGTCTCTCAGGGAAGAGGGTGTCTCTGTGGACTTGAGGTCGGTGGACCAACTCCCCCCCCCCTTTCCTGCAGAGTCTCACTCTGGGTTTGCTCCTCCTTGCCGTCCCAGTTTCTCCTCAATCCCTTCCATCTGTCCGTCCGTCCGTCCGTCTGTCTGTCCGTCTGTCCACCGGGCAGGACATCAGGCAGACAGCCCCCTCATCAGTCAGCCGTCCGAGTGTTATCTTCGGGGCCCCCGTTCAGAAATCCGTCGCCCACTCGAATCGTGCCAGCAGTGCGCCCTCGTCTCGCTGAGCGCACCGCGTTATTGCAGAGGCCCGTCACAGTCGATGTTGTTGTTGTTGTTGTTGTCTGTGACTGCAGTCAAAGGCCGTTCATTATGTTGCCTCACGGCGCCGCCCACACAGGTGAGCGTGAAAAGTCTGACAAAACAAACAACAAGCAAGAGCAGGGCGGCCAGGGAGTCGGTAACAGGAGTGCCCCTGCCGGGGGGTTTTCTGTGCAGAAACAAGACGAATGAAAATAAACAACAAGAAAACGGCGAAGCGGCGCAACGACAAGCCATTTCAATAGCAACGTCTTTTTTGTGGTCTCGCCGAAGGATTTGCCTGCCTTCCTTCGGCGCATTATTTTCCTCCCTTTTTTCAGGGTTTTTTTTTTTTTTTTTTTTTTTTCTTGAATCTCGGCACGCGGAAATGATGAGGTGTGGTTCTGAACGCGTAATCGCTGCGTTGAGGCAGCGCGGCGAACTGGAGGGGGGCCTGGCCGAGACGCGGGCTTCCAATACCGACCGCCAACTCCCACCCATGGGCCTACACTCTAAACGTCTAACCAAAAGCTTCCCCGGGTTGGCGCGAGGCGTTGGCCGGGCGGTCGCCGCGGTCGCCGCGTCGCCGAGACTTGGTCCAGCCCCGCGGCGGACGGATGGAGTGTTTCTCGCCCCAAATTGTTCTTTAAAGAGGTTAGGTTAGGTGCGGCACGGCAGGAGGAGGCGCAATTTCCGGCCGCAGAGGCCTGCTGCTGCCTTGGCTTGTGCCTTGCCGTCCCTCCCGGGAGTGGGCCTCAGCTGGCCTCGGCGGGGTGCCGCGCGGCGCACAGTGGGCCAGAAGACCGCCGGTGGAGGCAGTAACCCCCGGACGTGTTTGGAGCTCCAGAGTCGCTAGGTGGGACTCGAACCGAACGTATGACCCCCACCAATGAATTGCTGTCCGAACGAGGAATCCATTGGTGGGGTCACACGGTCGGTTCGAGTCACATTTAGCGACTCTGGAGCTCAAAACACGTCTGGAATGTTTTGCCGCCTGCGCCGGTCCTCTGGCCCACTGTGCCGCGCCGCCGGCCCGCTTTGTCTGCGGGGCGCTTCACCTCCCTGACGAACCCTCCAGCCTCCAGAAGCAGCGCTGCCGAGGCAGATTTGTCCCTCCCTGCGCTATGCTGTGCTACGCTGTGCTACGCTGTGCTACGCGGCGCTACGCCACGCCCTGCACGGTGTATACCCTCAACGCGCCACTTGATCCTGCCTCGGCCAGCCTGCTACACTCACAACAGCCCGTCTGAAACAGCCCCAGCCGCTGCTCTACACTGAAAAAAAAAAAGAAATAACATCAGCGTGCTTCTAGTGTGCCCGGTACCGGGACGAGGATATCGTTTGCAGTCCGCCTGCCCGGTCCAGTCTTCGGCAGTCTTCGGCAGTCTTCGGCCGTCTTCGGCAGTCTTCGGCAGTCTTCGGCAGTCTTCGGCCGTCTTCGGCAGTCTTCGGCAGTCTTCGGCAGTCATGGCGGCGAGGCTTCTCCGGGGAACGTGCTGGCGAGGGCGGGGCCAGAGCGGTGCACCACGCTCCTCCAGATCCGACTTCATTTGGCAAACCTCCTAATGAAATTCTACAGTGTCGGGCCTGACCCCCCTCTCCTCGCTGGCATCCTCGTTCCCCCCTCTTCACAAAGTCCGCGCCGGACCGGAGCATGCGGCCCCGGCGCGACGTCGCCCGGAAATGACACGTATTGTTAAATGTAGTGCTCATCCCGCGCGCTTTTTTTTCGGTCGGCAGATAGGCGGCGTGCGTGCCGAGAGTGTTCATCATGACGAGGGCTTATTGGGACGGCCGCTCGCCGGACGGGGTGGCGACGTCGTGCCGACACCTCTCGGGCACAGTGGGCCAGAGGACCACTGGAGGCCGTCGAAAGTCCGGACGGGTTTTGAGGTCCAGCCAGAGTCGCTGAATGGGACTCCGAACGTGTGACCCCACCAATGGAATCCTCGTTCGGAGAGCAATTCATTGGTGGGGTCACACGGGCGGTTCGAGTCTAGCGACTCTGGAGTTGAAAACGCGTCTAGAGTTTTGGCCGCCTGCGCCGGTGGTCTTCTGGCCCCAGGCCCGCCGATGTGGGCCAGTGGTCCCCGGCCCCACAGGGCCATGCCCTGCACCGACCCCATTGCATTACCCGCCTCGGATAATTTTAAGTCTGCGTTGGCGCAAGTGGTGGGGCCATTGGGTGGGGCCGCAGGGAGCCGACCAGAGGAAGAACGATATGTTTCTACGAGCGAGACGAAGCGAGGCGGAAAAAAAAAGAATAGACGTAGGCGGAGGATAAAAAAAGGAAAGAATGGTTAGAGAGGGGAGCTGCTAGCTGCTCTGGCCCCTGAGAAAGAAGGAGGACATGGAATAATAGGTCCGATGCCTGCAAAGAATTTCAACAAGTCAAGAGGTCCAAGGCTGGCTGTGTGGGTTTGCCGCGAGGCCGCAGAACGCTCTCGTCCAACGTGGGCCGAGCCGAGCCGAGCCGAGCCGCAGGCTAGGTGCTCCACAAGAATTGGGGACTTTAATGCCCACCGCGAGGGGAGGGGGAGGTTCCCGCGGTGACTGAGCCTGCTGCCTGCGCCCTCCTCATTCGTCTTCAGCAACACGCAATACTGCTCTTGAATAAATCCGCTTCGTCGGCGGAACCGCCAAGCAAGCCGCGACGGCGAGGGGGGATGGAGGGAGGTTGCTCGCATTCGCAAGGCTACATCTCGCACAACGTATCGGCGGCGCTTCGATTAGGACCCAAGAGGGGGTGGGGGCTCTGCACAGGGCATGGCCTGGAGGGGGGGGGGGGCACGATTAGGACAGGATGGGAACAACGGCAGCTGCAGGCGCTGGTCGGGCCTTGGGCCGGGTCCTGGGCCGCACAGTGGGCCGGGCGCCTCGACCTGCCTACCTCTCATCCGCACCGCTATCTCCTCCTCCCCTGCTCTTCTCCCCCGGCACGTAGCGGCGCCCTCATTCAACTACCTTGTCTCCGATAAGCGCAATCCGCCGTCTCGCTTTATTAAACGCTAAATTGTGGCGACAGTCGGAGTGATTTCGGCCGCGTCGCGCCACCGCCACGATAAATAAAATAGAAGGGGCATCGGTGCGGGCTGTCCGCAGGGCGACGCAGGGCGACGCAGGGCGACGCAGGCCGGCCCCACTGTGCAACCGCTACACTGTGTCCACTGCGGCCGCTGCGGCTTTGTGCGATTCCGATAAGGCTGTGTGGCGGCGCGTGTGTGTCTTGTCTCGTCCCCGTCCCTTCCCCCCGCCTTCGGCCTTCGGCCCTTCAAGTGGACTAATGCTCGAGATTAGCCTCCGGGTCTCGGTTTGGTCGGGGCGGGGCGGGGCGGGGCGGGGCGGGGCGGGGCGGGGCGGGGCGGGGCCGCTGCTCCGAGTGGTCGGCGGATCGCCTTGATGATGTCGAGTAGGAAGAGGCCGGTGGGGTCACGGATTACTCCAGTAGTCGCGGTTACAAATGGAAGCCGCGGGTTCGATCCCCGTCACTGCCTCCGCCTGTGGCCTGGCGGTTTGTCTCGGAAATGTTGTCGACCAGCATGACTAAAACAAGGGAAAAACATTGAAATTTTTTGTTGTTGTTGACGACTGAAAATTGCTGCCGGGTGGCCGCCTTGAATCGTTAGGAACGTGTCGTCACTAATGGTGATGTTCCAACCGCCCGTCGTTGTTTCAAACCGCCACTCTTTCCATGTGCCCCGGCCGCGCCCCAGTTGCTTGCAGTCGGAATTTAAATGTTTTCATTTGGTGCCCTGGAGGGCCGCGGTTCCGAAGGGCCCGGAATGTTTTAATGACGCCCTTGCCGGGCATCCCGTCCGCCCTGTGATGATCCGCCGCCCTTCGACCTCAATATAATTTATTATTTGCAGTTGGGATGATGAAGCCGTCATTAGGGCGGACCCAATAACTTAGCCAAGATGCAAGAAAAAAAAGAAAAAAAATACTCCATTGTGTAATCAGCTATTACCATGATTACCAAACTTAATCGCCAATTACCCGCTCCACTTCCGAATTTCACGTTAAAATAATTTACACGAGAACGGAAACGCTTCGTCCTTTGATCCTTTTTTCCCCCTCTCCGTTTCGTTTTTTCTCTCTTTCTGGATCATCCGGAATCTACTTTGTTGGCTGTGGAGCCTCCCCGCATGGCGCGCCGTGCCGCGCCCCATCAGGTACTATGTTTTTACGTCCCGGGCGCGGTGAGGCGCGGTAGGGGACGCAGCACTTTCCCTCTCCTTCTGCTTCCTCTCTTGGAACAACACTCCTCCGGCAAGCTCTCCATTTCGCGCTTTACCCGCGTTGACCTCGTCAGATTGTGCTTGAAGGTGTTGCAGCGCGGCGCGTGGCGCGCCTCTGTACACACGCAGCCCCTCGTGTTTGCGTCTGCGCCGCGCTTGTAGATTTGCATGCGATTATCGTTTGTTTCGCATCGTACGGCTGCTATGCCTGCCGAGCTCAGCGCCCGCGGAGCCGAGGGTAGGCCGCCCGCTCCACACAGGCGTCAGTCGCTGCCTCGGTGGCCGGCCCGCCAGGCGCTCTCTCTCTCTCTCTCTCTCTCTCTCTCTCTCTCTCTCTCTCTCTCTCTCTCTCTCTCTCTCTCTCTCTCTCTCTCTCTCTCTATCTCTCTTTCTTTCTCTTTCTCTCCTTGTCTCTCTCTCTCCCTCTCTCTCTCTCTCTCTCCCTCTCTCTCTCTCTCTCTCTCTCTCTCTCTCTCTCTCTCTCTCTCTCTCTCTCTCTCTCTCTCTCTCTCTCTCTCTCTCTCTCTCTCTCTCTCTCTCTCTCTCTCTCTCTCTCTCTCTCCCTCCGAGGTGCGTCTCGATATCGGGTGAGACTCCACCGGCCTCCCCTCGTTCGCATCTTTAGTGCCGTTTGTGATAAAGGCCACCGAGTCAATCGATCGGAAAGAATGTCGGGGTCTCTCATCTCGTGACAAGGTCTAACGTTAGTGAGAGGATCAGAGTGGCGTGGTGTACCTGTTGCTGGAGTGTGTCGTCCGAAGTCCTCTTGAGCGGCCAGAGAGGCGAGTCTGCGTCACAGGGCGACCGACCATTCCCCACGCCGTTACTGCTCCAGCCCCGCATCGCATACCGTCGTATTGGTGCTGGCGGTGAGTGTACCACCGCCGGCGTGTATTGTTTCACCGCGACCGAATCTATCGATAAAATAACACTGAAAAAGACGCAGTCAGTCGTCGTCGTTTCGGCGGCAAACCCGCGCGGGTTTATGTCGTGTCGTGGTCCTCGTACCGAATAAAAAACAAAACGCCGCGCTCCGTCGGCCGAACGGCCTGGCCGGCCTGGCCATTGACTCGCAGTCCGCTCACCTGTTTGCGCGGCCATCCCTCTCCCTTTCCCTCCACTCGGCATCTTTGTTTCCAGGCTCAAGGGAAATTACTGCGCCTGTGACCGCAAACGAGCTGGATGGCGGCTGGATTCCGTGCGTGTGTGTGTGTGTGTACGTGTGTGTGGAAGAGAGAGAGAGAGAGAGAGAGAGAGAGAGAGAGAAGGAGAGAGAGAGAGAGAGAGAGAGAAGGAGAGAGAGAGAGAGAGAGAGAGAGAGAGAGAGAGAGAGAGAGAGAGAGAGAGAGAGAGAGAGAGAGAGAGAGAGAGAGAGAGAGAGAGAGAGAGAGAGAGAGAGAGAGAGAGAGAGAGAGAGAAGGGGGCGGAGGGGGATGTATGTGAGCCCGCTCTGAATGGTACGCTGGGCATGCCTGGAATTGTGTGGCCGGGAGGGGGGGTCGGCATGTCCTCCCTGAGGGGCGAGTGGCGCAGGAACAAGTAGCCGACCGCACTTACACACTTACAGGCCGGCACCCACTGCCCAGCCCCTTCCTCAGCCACTATTCGCACGTCGGCCGCTATCGGCAGCAGCACCGCTACGGCCCACCCTGTGATCCCCATTGCGCCAGGTGTTCCCGCTTCTCTCTCGCACTCCGCGGGCGAGACGAGAGAGACAGCGCGATGATGGCAAGACCATGAACAGGGCTGTTTCCTTGGCCGGTTAAATCAAGCGTTCGATGCATTGTTGAAGCAGGGTTGGCGTGGCCGCCGCCTGGAGTCCAGAGCCCGGGACCAGGTCCGAGTTGGAAGGGCCCCAAATATGCAAATGGCCACGGCGGCCTTGGGCACCCCGAGCCTGCCATGACCCAC
>CM060094.1:8648882-8773882 GCA_030522485.1 Stenchaetothrips biformis | reverse complement strand
GGCCAGCGCGGGCCGGGGGGTGGTGATCCTCGGAGACCGAGGCCGAGCACGGCCTTTGCCTTGGCGCTCCAGGCGGCAAGGTGGACCACGTGCTGTTGATTTTTCTTCTCGCTTTCCCAGGTGGCTTGCTTTCCGCTTGACGGGAAATGGATCGTCTCCTGGCCTGGCAAGGACTCGCACAGTGGGCCAGAAGCCCGCGCAGGCGGACAGAACTCTAGGCGCGTTTTGAGCTCCAGAGTCGCTGAATGGGACTCGAACCGAAGCTGTGACCCCACCGATGGACTGCTCTCCGAACGAGGGATCCATTGGTGGTGTCACGTTCGGTTCGAGTCCAGTTAAGGGGCTCCGGCGCTCGAAACGCGTCCAGAGTTTTGGCCGCCTGCACCGGTCTTCTTTCCCACTGTGGGTCGCAAGGACCTTGAGGCGTTCGGGTCCCCTGTTAAAAACGAGCCCCGTTCCGTGGATGAACCCTCCACCGCGCCGCCTCGCCGCTATGCTCGCGTGTCAGTTCAAAACCTGGCGGGATTACTGAACCAACGTCCGCCCGGTTCATTCCACGCTAGTCCCTGCATAGATTCCCCACATTGTCCAACGCGAGGCTGCGGTCCTGTCGATAGGTGGCGCGAAATTTGAAAATGGCTTTGCGCGCCGCGGCGCTATATCCGGTTCCATCCCCGCGGTCACTATGTCATTGCAGAATGAATTACTGGCCGCCTCGCCCCGCCTCGCCCCGCCCCGCCTCGCCCCGCCCTGCCGCTCAGCCACCGTGATTTATGTCTCGTCATATCATATCCGGTCAGAGGGACCGCGCTTAAGCGACGTGAGGCACTGCCACCACTCCGTCCCAAGAGGGCTGCTCGCTAGGCTCTCGTAAAGGCGCGCGCAATGTAACCCTGTATCAATAATAACATCCTCGCGAACAGAAGCAGCAGCAACGACAATAAAAGAAACAGCAACAACAGCGGCTCTGAGCCGCAAATAAATGAAAGCCACGGCTCTCTCCTTTCAGGAAGTGGGAGAGGGATGGAAAAGGATGCGCATTGTTGTTGTTCGGAAACGCTGCGTTTCTTCCCCCCCCCTCTCTCTCTCTCTCTCTCTCTCTCTCTCTCTCTCTCTCTCTCTCTCTCTCTCTCTCTCTCTCTCTCTCTCTCTCTCTCGGAAGCGCGGCTGAGGCGCGCCCTCGTCTCTATTGCCACGGCAGCTTATTCCTATTTGTGAGCACTGGGTTCGATTTGCCAGGCCCTCATATTGCTTCCCCGCTCTGGCCGGGACGTGTCCTCATCCGCCGTGCACTGCTACTGTACACTGTGTTGCGAACCGCGAGGGCGCGGGGTATCGCCGTGTTCGCGCAGGGTATCGCCGTGTTCGCGCGGCGAGTGTGACGTCAGAAGGAGCGTCTTGATTGGCTGGCAGGGCAAAGCATGGCGAAGCGACACCTCAAAGGGGAGCGGCACTTGCGGCTTGGCTTCGTCTGGGGGTTCGTTTAGAAGCACTCTGAGTGAACGAGCGCCAGATTAGAGAGAGATGGAGGCAATTAGAGGGAGAACGCCTGACTCTGATTGGTCTAGTGGCTGCGGGGGGAGGGGGAGGGGGTGCCTCGATGACGTGTCGCTAAGACTGGAAATGTGGCCAGTTACTGAACGCATCGGGGCGTGGCGGGGCGGGGCGGGGCGGGGCGGGGCGGGGCGGGGCAGGGCAAAGCGGGGCGTCGTTCCGCCGCAACACGCAACCGAGACGCTTTGGCACAAGCTGCGCTCTCTGACAATTTTTTTTAAATTTGTTTTTCTTTTTTATAAATATTTCCAAAAATCTTATTGTTGGTGTCTGGCCCACGGCTGACCGCGGACAGATCCGTTCAGGGATGCGGTGTGATTCCCGGAGCGCATATTCGCGCCGGATATGATGAAACGCAGTGCCGCCCCGCCCAGTGGGAATGCGGGTCGAGGCGGGTCGACGACTTGCTGCTGCAGCAGCGATAATGCCTCCCTGACGGACTGGTTCCTGTTGCAGGCTTCCTCAAGACTGGCGCCAAGAGCTCGGCGCAGGGCAACTTCGGCCTGATGGACCTGGTAGCGGCGCTGCACTGGCTGCGGGAGAACCTGCCGGCCTTCGGCGGCGACCCGCAGCGCGTCACCCTCATGGGCCACGGCACCGGGGCCGCGCTCGCCAACGTGGTGGCCGTGTCGCCCGTCGCCAAGGGTGAGAAAAACTTTTTTTCCTACAGAAATGCGTCGGCTTATGACAATGAGTCAGGCTGAAAGTGTATAAGCAGTGACGCGGTGCGACGTGACTTCGAATCCCACCGGCTGCCTATTTTTTTTTTTTTTCCCCCCGCACTTACATTGTTGCTTCCCCGTCCCCGTTTCGGCCGCACCAACGCGACCGAACCTATATTTCTTATTTATGGCTGGCGATGCGCGTTGCCTCTCCGTCACACACCCCCTTGTGTCGGGTGCCAAGCGCAGCAGTCTCCCCCCCCCCCTCCCTGGAGACGGGAGTCGCGCCAGCAGCGAGGCGGGACTGCGCTGCAGCCCTGCGCCCCGGCCACGGCCAGAGTCATTAGTGTTTTTGCCGTTTCGGGTCCGGCCGAGAGTTGAACGGCAAAGTGGTGCGATTCCTGCCGCCGCGTCGCAGAGAGCCGCAGTGTGGCGGGGCGGGGCGGGGCGGGGCGGGTGGGGCGGGCGCGGCGGGGCGGGCGCAGCTGGCCAAAGGCTGTGAGTGTGTACTGAGCCGCGACCGCACCACAGCGCTCTGGGCCAACATACGGGTCGCTGCCCCCTCAAGCTGATTCGCCGCCCTGTTAACCTAGACTGATTTTAAATCTTACTTTTTTTACAAACCATATAAAAACTGTTGTTTGTATTTAATTTTTTAAAAATCGCGGAGCATTTTTTTTTTCTCTTGATGAAAGAACGGCGATGAGGGGGACGAGTTTGACAGTCTGGCTCGTCCCTCTTTTGCCATACAGCATACGGCCCAAGTTGCCCCAAATTAAAGTCGATTTGACTGCGTTCTTACAGCGAGGCCCCGGCAACAGGCAACTTTGCCAGTTTTCAATGTAGTCCTTCACAAGCCGCCAACAACATGGAGGGTCCGTCTGGACTCAAAGCCCCGCCTCTAATCTGGGCCAGGCTGTCGGCCTTGTTAGGCACAGTGTAATGTTCTCTCGGGCGGCAAAAAAAAAAAGGAATAGAGAGAGGGGAGGGGGTGGAGTTAGGAAAGAAGGAAGGAAGACGGAAAGAAGTGTCACGCACGTCGCGGGGAAGTGCAGACGAATGCAGAGCCGAGGGGGGAAGACTCCGTGAAATTTGTTTGTTGCTCGGAAGCGAGACGCGCGCCGAATTCGGAGTAATTGGACATCAAAGTTGGTGGTGCTCCAGGTCGGCCGATGGGGGGCTGATGGCCTGATGGATGGGTAGCTTGGCCTCGCTCTTTCCCTGCCGGGGACCAATACGCGAACGTCGAGGGGAAACGGGGGATCAGTGATCCGACCCGTGAATACACATCCAGCCGCGCGGGCCACGGCCCGTGGAGTGTCTTTGATTAGAGAAGTTTGGTCGCTCCGTCTCTGTCGCACGGCGTCCCGCAGGCCGTAGGCACGTGTGCGAGAGAGGCAGAGCGACGGAACACTCGCACGGCGTCCCGCAGGCCGTAGGCACGTGTGCGAGAGAGGCAGAGCGACGGAACACTCGCACGGCGTCCCGCAGGCCGTAGGCACGTGTGCGAGAGAGGCAGAGCGACGGAACACTCGCACGGCGTCCCGCAGGCCGTAGGCACGTGTGCGAGAGAGGCAGAGCGACGGAACACTCGCACGGCGTCCCGCAGGCCGTAGGCACGTGTGCGAGAGAGGCAGAGCGACGGAACACTCGCACGGCGTCCGCTCCGCTCCGCTAGCGCGGCTCCAAATGCTTTCTGACGACCTTCCCAGCATAGCCGCGGCCGTTCCGCGCCCAGCAGGCCGAGGCCGCGCAGTTCGTCCGTCTGTCTCTCTCGCACCCGCGCGGCGTGGCCCCTGAGCGCGAGAGAGACGGCCGCACTTTCTTTAGCCCGGCGGAATCCCTTGAGACAGGGCGGCCCACTGTGCGGCTCCGCTGCGACCGCGCCTCGGCCTGCTGCATATAAACCGCAACAAAGTTGGCCGGCCGCGCGTCCGGGGATCGATTCCCGGCCGCGCCTTTTGTGAAGGCATGTCGCACTCACGGCCCGCAGGCGGTGCGAGAGGGACGGAGGGGTCCGGCCATAATTTGGTGCTCCTTAGCTGGTTATTAACGAACGGCTCCCCAGGTCGTGTTATTCAGTAATTATCGGTGCCGAACGCGCAGTCTCGGCGAGCCTCAGAGGGCGAGGGTGGACAGGGCGCTGCGGGGATGGCCCTGGTGGCCCCGGTCCTGGGGGGGGGGGGCGGCTCCGGCCTGGCCGTGCATGCATAAACCATGAGACACGGCTCGGATCGCCGCGGCCTTTTCACGGTGGAGAGGGCCAGTCCACAGTGGGCCAGAAGACCGGTGGAGGCGCAAAAACTCAAGACGCGTTTTGAGCTCCAGAGTCGCTAGGTGGGACTCGAACCGAACGTGGGACCCCACCAATGGATTGCTCTCCGCACGAGGGATCCATTGGTAGGGTCACACGTTCGGTTCGAGTCCTGCGTTTAGCGACTCGGAAGCTAAAAACGCGTCTAGAGATTTTGCCGGTCTTCTGGCCCACCGTGCTGTCTTCGCCACAGCCAATCCACGGCAGTTAAAATTGGCGAGGCGACCACGTGTTCCATCCGTTGCGCACACCGCAGGCAGTAACCACAAAAAAAAACAAAAAAACAAACTTGACCGTTTCTTTGTTGTGACACTTTTTTTTCCTCTGACTTTGCTTTTTTTTTTTTTTTTTTTTTTTTCAATTTCTGTAGCCGGGAAATTACTTTTCCCCCAGCGTCATGTGTGTAGACTGTCCTAATAACGGAAGAACCGTGTGTATCCGGCTGCGGCTGCGCCCTCGGGCTGTTTTCTTTTCCTTATATTTGGTGTGGGGGAGTGCGGTGTGTGTGACCTAGCGTGGCGGAGCGGCGTGGGGTGGGACGGGGTGGGGTGGGGTGGGGCGGGGTGGGGTGGGGCGGGGTGGGACGAGGACAAGCACCCTAGTACCTCAACGATAACATAAAAGGTCGCGGTATGGTCATGAAACGAACGGTCTGAAGCTCAAAACCCGTCCTAGAATTTGACCGGCCAGGATTTGTTTCCTCTAAGAGTGTTGTTGTTCCAGAGCTGCTGCACCGGGTGGTGCTGCTGTCCGGGTGCGCGCTGAGCCCCTGGGCGCTGCAGCGGGACCCGCTGGCCGTGAAGCGGCGCGTGGCGGAGCAGACGGGGTGCCACGGCGACCTGCTGGAGGACGACCTGGCGCCCTGCCTCCGCGCGCGGCCGCTGCACCAGCTGCTCGCCGTGCGCCTCGACCCGCCCAGGTTCCTGCCGGGGTTCGCCCCCTTCGTGGACGGCGCCGTGCTGCTCGGCTCCACCTCCCTCGGCGACCTGGGTGAGTCAGCGCCAGCAATGTCGCCGACGACCAACCAAACCAACACCCCCCCCCCTCCGCTGACGGAGTGGCTGCACTGCGCTTGGAAACGTCCCCCGGTTCGAATACAGCCTCGAGACGCAGCACATTTCTCTCCTCCCGTTCACTTATCCGTCACTGTCCCTGAAAGTAGCATAATGAACCCGTCCCTCCCGAATAAGCAACCTCCTCCCCCCACTCCCTCCCTTGTGCCCCTCGGCCATCCAATCTCTGCCCCTAAAATTTGTCACGGAGAATCGACGTGCGGAATGGCACCGAGTGGCCGCCCCGCCCCGCCCCGCCCCGCCCCGCCCCGCCCCGCCCCGCCCCGCCCCGCCCCGCCCCGCCCCGCTACGGGACGCCGCGCCTCGCGCGGGGACTGCTTCCCTCGCATTCTTTCGGCCCTTTCTTCAATTCTCTGTGTATGTATAGGGCCACATTGCCCGCGGCCCTTCCATACAGGGTCGCACAATACGCAAGAAGAGTTGCAGGAACTGAGCCCATCCCTTTCTCTCTCCGTCACTGTGTCTCTCTCTCCCTGTCGTTCCACTCTTACACTGCTAAAAATGAATCTCGGGAATCCTGGTTGGGGGGAAAAATTCCCTCCGATCTTGGAAACAGTCCCATGTTTCAACTCGCTCCAGCCGCGCGAAGCACCGCCGTGTCCACTCGCCCTCGGGATATATTTTTTTCCCCCTCCTCCCGCATCGCGGTGCGTCCTTCGCTGCCGCAGCGGCGCAGTCCAAACTTCTTTCCGTCCCGACCACAGTGGGTCAGAAGACCGTTGAGGCGGCCAAAAGTCTAGACGCGTTTCGATCTCCGGAGCGTCGCTTAATGGGACTGGCCTGCCCTGCCCTCGCTGCGGGATGAATACGACTCGTTTGATGTATCGATGCTAACTGGGCAGAAGATGCGACATAAGTTGGACGCCTCTCTCCCCCCCCCCTTGGCCCACTGTGCCATGCTCGGCCCCTGTCGCCGCGCGGCACAGATTTATCGCCGCGCGTGCCACGTGAATATGGAGAAGTGGCTTGGCACTGAATTCGTCCCATTCCGGGGGGAATCCTCCAAAGTTGGAAACAAAAGTAACGGCTTTTTGTTGCCACGGTTTGGTGTTGAAGCGACTAAAAAATCTCAATGCAATGGTCTCCACTAAAATCTATACAGTTAAAAAATGTAAATGGTTTGGTGTGTCCGCAGGCGGCGGCGCCGAGCTTGCCGACTTCCCCACCCGGGACCTCATGTTCGGGCTCACCACCACCGAGTCCTACCTGGACCTGTCGGCGCAGGACCTCGAGTTCGGCTTCAACGAGACGCGGCGGGACCGCATCCTGAGGACCTACGTGCGCAACGCGTACCTGTACCACCTCAACGAGATCTTCGCCACGCTCAAGAACGAGTACACGGACTGGGAGCGGCCCGTGCAGAACCCGCTGAGCGTCCGGGACGCCACCCTGGAGGTGCTCTCGGACGGCCAGACGACGGCGCCGCTGCTGCGCGTCGGCTTCCTGCACACCGCCAGGGCGCGGGGCGGCGCGCGCGGCGGCAGGACCTACTTCATGCACTTCAAGCACCAGAGCGGCGAGCGGGACTTCCCTCAGGTCAGTGCGCCGGGTCTCGCCGCACAGTGGGTCACAAGGCCGTTGAGGCGGCCCGAATCCCGGACACGTTTTGAGCTGAGTCCCATCTGGCGACTCTGGAGCTCAAAACGCGTCTGGAATTTTGGCCGCCTCAACGCGGCCTTGTGACCCACTGTGCGCCCGCAGCAACAGAGGTCCCGCCACAAACATCAAGTTGTTGAGCGCGCCAGCTTCTCGCCGCCTCGCTACCTGCGTTACCTTGAACGCGCAGGGGAAGCATTATCTCATTAAAAGTGGCGCCGGCGCCCGCCTTGTTCCCGGGGGAGACTCTCTCACCCTTCCGAGAGGAGCACTCAGCCCGGCCGCCGCTGTCAAAGAGGTTCCCAGTCGAGCACCACCGCGGCCAATCTCAGCCCGGGGCTGCCGCGACCCGCACAGGGGACGGCCACTCACTCCGCGGGCTTGACCGTCCCTTTCTCTCCTTCTCCCTCTTCTCATCTCCTAATTTTGATCCGTTTGCGTCAGAGCGGCGATGGCGGGCGATGGCGGGCGATGGCCACATGGGGCTGCGCCGGGCTGCGCTCACAAAGCCGCGCCGCCCCACGGCATCAAGTTTCGGCCGTCCGTCCGGCCCACTGTGCGCGGCACGGCTTGCTGTCGCGGCGGTTATTCGATAGCCGCTCTTTCCCCGCCGAGTCCCGCGCCGCACCGATCGGTGCAGAACCCGATCCGAACGAGTTGGCGAGGCGCGGTCGAGGCGTGCCCACTTTCCAGCGACTTTCCAGCGACGCGACGAAGATAGGTCGTCCGGCAGACGAACGCCGACCGCGGCGCCCCGACCGCCGAACACGCGGCCTGGCTTTTTTTTCATTCGGGAACGCGGGGAATGGCGCCGTGGACATCCCCCCGCCCCCCGCACCCCCACCCCACGCAGCCGCAGATCCAAATAAATATTACAGTGCCGGCAAGAAGAGCGCCGGCGAAAGGATAAATTGGTTTCGCCGGTTTCGCATTGCAGGTAGCGCGGGCTGGCTGGCTGACTGGCTGGCTGGCTGGCTGGCTGGCTGGCTGGCTGGCTGGCTGGCTGGCTGGCGCGGGCCGCCTGCTGCCTGTGTCTCAGACAAGCGGGGTCGCTCCCACTCGTTGCTGCCCCCGACACGCCGGGCCTGCAAAAAAAGGCCGACTAGCCGGCATGACTAACGCAATCCTTCCCGAGCTGTTCCCGAGCGCCCCCCCCCCCCTCACACACCCCTCCACCTCAAGCTTCACGGCAGGCAAACTAATTCGCTGTTCTAATCCCCTCCGCCGCAGCCAGTTCTTCTTGGTTTTCTAAAGCTGTCCGCTCCTTGCCCCGTGTCCTGGTAAATGGTTGTGCTGTTGGGGTGTAGTGGGAAAAGGGGGGGGGGCTGTTTAAGGAGCTCGGCGTTGCGAGGTCCCACCGTGACGTCGGCGGCGGCCCTCTTACCCCCGTCGTCGTGGTGCATCATGCAAATTCGAACAGAGAGCCCGAGTCTTTTTTTTTAAGATCATTTCGATTTATACGTGCTTCCGTTTGAGCCGCCGAGGCCGGCGCGCCATAACGGAGGGCGGACTTACGACGCGCCTCGTCGATGACGGAAACTTTTACAACGCTCTTTCCTTGTTTTTTTTCTGTGTGTGTGTGTGTGTGTGTGTGTGTGTGTGTGTGTGTGTGTGTGTGTGTGTGTGTGTGTGTGTGTTTGTTTTACTGTGGCAACGCGCAGTTTCGGGAGGCGAGCCTCGCCCTGTCGGAAGTCATACATGGGGTGTACCCATTCGTGTAACACACGCACACGCACACACACACACACACACACACACACACACACACACACACACACACACACACGAGTCACCGGCGGCTCCAGCCCGGCTGCGTCAGAGCGGCGACTGCGACAGAATCCCATTTGGCTGTGCGAGCGCAAGCGAGACGCAACGGGGGGGCCAGGCTGCGTCAGAAACAGCAAGATCGCCCCCCCCTTGTGTCTCGCTTGCGCTCGCACAGCCAGGTGGGATTCTGTCGCAGTCGCACGATTTGCTAGAGCCGCCGGTGACACGAGTCGCGGGAGGCTGTTTTACGATCACAGACGGCCACAAATATCCCTTAGATATATGATTACTGACGTTTGTTCATACTCGCGCCGTATATTCAGATTTCGTCCGCAGGCGGCAGCAGGTGCACAGCGAGGGCCCCACTTCCCTTCAACGCCCCCCCCCCTCCGAAACAAAAGTCCTGGACCAATCAAGCCCCAGGTAGCCTCGCGCGGGGTAATAATTTATTTCTTCATGAGCAAAGCCCCTCCCACAGGGCAGAGGGGTGAGCATAAGCGGGTAGCGAAGGGCATGAATGTGATATGGCTCGACTCAAACGACGGCGGGGCGGGCCGGCCGGCCAGGCTTCCAATGGCAAAGTTTCAAGGAGTTTGCTGTGACTTGTAGCAGGTGGTCCTCCAGGGCCTTGGGTGCTCTGGGTCTCTCTCTCTCTCTCTCTCTCTCTCTCTCTCTCTCTCTCTCTCTCTCTCTCTCTCTCTCTCTCTCTCTCTCTCTCTCTCTCTCTCTCTCTCTCTCTCTCTCTCTCCCCCCCAGTGGAGAACACCAACGAGAGCTCTTATCGCCAACCACGCCTCCCCCGGCAAGGACGCCGGCAGCGCTGCAGCAGAATCGTGCTTTTAAAAAATACACAGCAAAAAGAGAAAGCAAGTCGCAGTAAAACTCGCCCGCAGTGAAACTTTTTTAATTTTGCCGTCCTGCATTTGTCTGTGTGCATATAAAAAAAAATTGTGGGTTGACAATGGCTTGGGGTTCGGCGGGGCGAATGAGCCTTGGCTGTGTCACATGTCAGCAGCTAGGTAGTGTATAGGGGAGACGGATGGCGCACGGGAACAGCAGGGGGTGGCTTTGCCAGGCACACGGGCAGACGGACAGACGGACAGACGGACAGACAGAGCAATGGCGCAGGGACGAAGCAGGGTGTCACACAGGTGGTCTGAACCGACGTCCTTCCAATGCCGCATCTTTTCTAGAAAAAATAAAAATTCATTCGTGCGTTCGTTCATTGGTTCGGCCAGCCCACTCGGCTTGGCCATGACGTCATTTCGACTCTCCGTCGCTCGCTGGCTGTTGGATTATCAATCAACACGAGGCTTGGTGGTTTATGGTGGTCCTTAGGAGCTCGATCCTTCCATGCCTCAGCCCATCCTCGCGTCCCAGCCGATGCGGCCCGCCGCGGCCCGACTCCCAGCCGTTAAAGGTTATGAGTGCCTTGACTCCAGCGGGCCGCTCCAGACCGCCGCATCCAGGCCTCCGCGCCAATCGGGGCCCGCCCGGCGCGAGGCTAGAATCGTTAGTCACGAGGCCCATTGCCCCAGCGTAATTAATGAAGCTAGTTCGGCTCGTCTGGTGCACCATTCTCTTATCGTCTATCCTCTCCCCCCCCCCTTTTTTTGGGGTCGGCATTTGTTGAATTTTCTTTTTCTTTCGGCGCGGCGACTGACTTTCATGAAGCCACGAAGGAAAAGCGGGAAGGCTGGACCGAGCTGCTTCCATTTCCACTCAAGTTCCGGCAGCAGGCTCTACCGTTAAATTGTTCTGGAAAAGGCCCTCGTATTCATTATACATTCAATCTACAGTAAAAACAATGAAAAGGAAAACACAGAGAGAGCAGGTCGGTGGCAAGGCGGCGCGCGAAGTGTTTGTTTTGTTTGTTGTTTTGTTTTGCAGCGGTCGGGCAGCGTGCGCGGCGAGGACATCCCCTACGTGCTGGGGCTGCCGCTGGTGGGCGGCCGGCCCTTCTTCCCGCACAACTACAGTGGGCCGGACGCGCAGGTGTCGCTCGTGCTCATGCGGTACCTCGCCAACTTCGCACGGAGCGGGTGAGTACGACGCATCGACAGGCCCGCCCGCCGGCCTGGCAGCCTGGGACCTGGAGCCTGGACCCAGTCCAGGACCTTTTTTTTTTTTTTTTTTTTTTTTTTTTTTTATTCAAAATTTCTCTCCTCTCAACTATTGACATGTCTGTCAGTCATAGTATGCATGCAAAATTTGGCGAAATTTGGCTAAATGATTCGCCATTTGGAGGGCATCGGTGCTATTGGCGAGTTCTTTTGCGGCGAGTCCGGGGACGAGGAAACGGCCGTCCCTTTCGCTGGGAATCGGTCTGACACGCCGAACTTTCACAGTTCGCGGTGAAGTCGTTGAAATTCGGGGATGAAAGATGAAATACGGCCACTGCGGAGTGCGTCCAAACTCCTAACTCCATTTTTTGTTTTCAACTACTTTGTGGCGGCGTGCAGTCAGTATGCAAGAGGGTTACCAGGCCACGGACCAAAAAAGGAGAGAGAGAGAGAGAGAGAGAGAGAGAGAGAGAGAGAGAGAGAGAGAGAGAGAGAGAGAGAGAGAGAGAGAGAGAGAGAGAGAGAGAGAGAGAGAGAGGGCTGGGCGGAGACAGGGATTGTGAAGGTCGAGAAAGGGATTTGAGGCGAGGCAGCTTGGTGCGGCGGGCCTGTGTGGGCCTGTGAGGGCTGTGAAGGCCGTTAAGGTGACCTGCAGAAAGGCCCTAAAACAGGCTGGCGTTTAGGGAGGGGCAGGCAGGCCCAGGGCAGGGTCGCGCGGCGAAACCCTTTGCCGGTCCCACATTCGGTTTGCCAGTGTGGCGGGGCGCGGGGCGGCGCGTCACAGAAAGTGACTCAGAAATGAAATTCCCCGCGCTCCCGGCGTGACTGCGTGACTGCGTGACGGGCTCCGGGTCATTGTTGTGACGCCGGGGACCGACCGCTGCGGCAGTGTGTGCATGCGTTCATAATTGCGCACTCTGCTCTCTGGCTGTCTTTATTTGCCACCATTTTACTGTCGGAAGTTTTTAAAAAATGGTAGGACTAGATTGAAATAATTTTTTGAATTCTTGGTTATTTTTCATTCACTTTTTGTTTTTTGTTTTTTTAAGTCTCGTGCGACGCGCGCCACGAGGCGAAGCCGCTGTTCGCCACACAACTCAGTCCGAAAAGCAATATAGAAATTCAGCCGCCATAAACGGCCGCGTTGTTTGTCCGCGCCTTCCGCCCCTCTGGCTGACCCTTTGCCTGCGCCTGCCCCTCTAGCGTCGTCGTCTGCTCGCTTACCGCAGGTCCGCCTCGGGGGCCGCGGGGCTGAGGGGCTCGTGCGAATAAGGGGGGCCCTTGCGGGAGCGGCCTCGAGGACCACAGCATTGCCGTCTATAAATTTTCGCCCACATTTTGTTTCGAATTGTGTGTGTGTGTGTGTGTGTGTGTGTGTGTGTGTGTGTGTGTGTGTGTGTGTGTGTGTGTGTGTGTGTGTGTGTGCGCGCGCGCGCGCGCCGTGGTGGCCGTGGACCAGCGGGGAGGGCCGGGCGGCGTGACTCGGATCACGTATACGGATGTCAGCACACCACGGCCGGCCATTTACCCGTCGCAGGGCGTGGCAGGAAGGGCTGGGTCGGGTCGTCCGAGAGCCCCTGTGACCGGCGGGGTAGGCAACCCGTCGCCAGCCGCGTGCCGCGGTACGGTGTAGTCTCCAGGCGGCGACGCCGCGCCTTGCGCACGCGAGGGCCGGATTATCGCGCGGGGACTCCGCGGGGGTGTGGCGGAGGCGTCAAGTCTCCCTGCGCGCGATTGCAAACATATGGCTCCTTTTAGCGGCGTTCGGCGGCGTTACGCTCGCTGAGCGCCGCGGCGCGCACCTGGGTACCGATGGGGCCACGCAGCGCGGCAACGCGGGGCCCGAGGGGGTCTCTGGTCCTCGGCTGGGCGCTCTGGGCCGCGGCAGTGCGGCTCACTGTACGGCCCACCATTCTGTGTCGTGCGAATAGTGCCGCCAGAGTGTGTGGCAGCATTCATGGGGAGTGGCCGGGCTGAATGAGGACACATTTTAGGGCGGGCGCGTTTGTGTGTGTGTGTGTGTATGTGTATGAGTGTGCGTGCGTGTGTGTATATATGGACGGGTTGGGGGAGGGGAGTAACACGTTCGCGCGCGGGCCTATGCTAGTGTCTATAGGCACGACTCGAAATCCCCCCCTGAACTACTTGTTAGCATTGCCGACTGCACAAGCTCTTCGCACTCCCAGAAAATCGCTACTCCAACAGCCTCGTTTTTTTGTTGTTTTTTTTTCTTTACTCCATTCCGGCGAGACTGCGCCTCCTCGGTTTTTTGACAGTGTTGTTTGCGGCGGTGTTGCAGGGACCCCAACAGCGCCATGGACAACGTCCCTCGCGCGCCGACTGAAACCCCCGACGACTCCGGCCTGGGGCACAACATGGACCTGGAGCCACCGCCCTTCTGGGACACCTACGACGCCATCAACCAGATCTACCTCGAGCTGGGTGAGTGTTCGCTCCACTGCCATTCACCAGCGTGATGTATGGGTTGTCGATGACATCACACCGCTCGATGAGGGTTCGAATACCGTCGCCCCACCAACAACTTTTTTGTGTGTTTCTTTGTTGCTTTTTTAACCTTTGCACCGGTGATGTATTACCTGTGGAATGAGGGCGCCGCGGCGCGCTGGACGCTGGATTTCTCATCCCGGGCGCCATTTGGACGAGTCCGGGCGAGTCGAGGCCAGTCCCGCAGCACAGTGGTCCAGAAGGCCGGTCTTGCTGCCCGCTGTGCGCCGCGCCGCGCCGCGCTGCCCGCCGTGTCCTCCCCTCTATCAAGTCGTGGGGAGGTCCTGTGGGAGTCAACCTGTTCGCGCCTCGGCGGCTGTAGGGGCTGGAGGGGCCGGGAGGTGGGCATCACGCACTCCCCCTCCCCTCCTTTCCTAATCAAATCCCGACAGGGGCTAATCCGGGGCAGTCGGTGCAGGCCGCCTATAGAAGCTTATTAAGGGAAGTCCTGGCCCGCTGCGGCTAAGTCTGCGGCGCCGCTCCGCCGCCCTCATCTCCGGGGCTTAAAAATAAAAATACCGCATCGACACTTTTTTGTTTTGTTCTTGTTCTTGCTTCTTCGCCTTGGAGGCTGGTACTTGCTCATCGCGCGAACTGTACATTTTTTTCGGCAACCTATTTCTCGTGGAAGCATCCAAGAGAAGGTTCAGTATCAGCGCAGGCACGATAACACGTGAGATAACCTACCCCGGTGGCTCAGTGGATATAAGCAAGAGCTTGGAAGTGGAAGAGCCCGGGTTCGGGACCGCGAACTGTACATTTTTTCCATTTATCTGTCGAATTGCGCGACAGGGATCCCCGGATAAAGGCCGCTTTACCCCGTTCACTGAAGCTGGTTGGGGACTCCCAGCGGGAGGATCGTATTCAAACCTTTTTGGCGTTGGATTATTTTTTTTTACTCCACAATGAGCCGCCTTTCTGTGCCTTTCTGTTTTGGCCCGCTTTATTTTGGCAAAACCTGTCAGCTTGCCGACACACTGGCACGTCGCGAGTGTTGCGTCCGACATGGGCGGCGGCCTGGGGGGGCTGCTGGGCACTGGAGCAGCACGTCGTCGCCACCCCACACCCACTCTTCCCTCCCCCCAGGCTGGACTGCCGGAGACGCATACCCCGCCTCGGTGCGGCCCGGCCGGCCGGCCAGCCTTGGAGGCTCCAGCCAATCAATGCCGCGCCGGATTTTTGGCCCGGCTGGATTTATGTGGTGGTTCTCACGTACGGCGCCCGGCCAGCCTTCAGCCGGGCCGCCCCGGGCAGTGCGGGGCAGCACGGACACACTGTGCCGCAATCGGCATGGCCCTTCCCCCTCCCGAAGAACGGCCGGCCTAGCCCACTGCCGTCGACGCGCAACCGTATTTTCGGATTGACCTTACGTGGCTGTTCTGCTTCGACGTCACGCGGGTCTAACCTCAGCCAATGGGCAGCGTTCACCACCCCCGCGAGCGAGCCGCCACTCACGGGGCGTATGACTACAGTGAGACTGCGCATTGCATCAGGCACCTCCCGCCCAACCCAATGGGCATCATGAGATACCACTGCGAGCGAGCTCGCCCAGGGGCCGCGCATCGAGCGCAGCGCCATCACTCGGGGGCACAACGCAGTCAAACGCTTCCTACCCAACTCAATGGGCAGCATATACCGCTACCGCGAGCGAGACGCCGTTCATGGAGCATTGCGTCAAGCGCTTTCCACCCTACCTAATGGACAACATCTACCACCACCGCGAGCAAAGGGCCGCGCATCGAGCGCAGCGCCACCTCTCGTCAAAACAGGTCAGCCAAACGCTTCTTACCCAACCCAATGGGCAGCGTACACCACCACCGCGAGCGAGGGGCCGCTCATCGAGCGCAGCGCCATCCCTCGGCTAAACGGTGGTGGTGTACGCTGCCCATTGGGTAAGAAGCGTTGGGTAAGGAGCGTTTCGCTGAGCTGTTCTACCGAGAGGTAGCGCTGCGCTCGATGAGCGGCCCCTCGCTCGCGGTAGTGGTATACGTTGTCTATCGGGTTGGGTGGGAAGCGCCTGACGCAGTGTTCAGCCGAGAGATGGCGCTGCGCTCCGAGAGCGGCGTCTCGCTCGCGGTGGTGGTGGACGCTACCTTTTGGGTTGGGTGAGAAGCGTAGGTCATTGACGGATTCTGGGATAGAAGGCGCACACTGCCGTTCTGGTCCCGTGCAAAATTGGATCTTCAATGGAGACGGCGGCATTATTGTGCTCTCCTCGCTGGCTCTCATTTGCCCTCTCTCACTGATTGCAGGCACCTCCACCAAGACCGACAGCCACTACCGCGGCCACAAGATGTCCCTCTGGCTCAACCTGCTGCCCCAGCTGCACCGTCCTGGCTTGGACGAGCTCAACATGAGGCATCACCACTTCCAGGAGGAGGGCGCCCAATACTATGACGGTACGCTTCAGGCACTGCACAGTGGGCCAGAAGACCACCGCCCAGCACACTGTGCGCGGGGTATCGCCGGATCTCTTTGCAAAGATATTCCGAATTGAAGCGCACGGATTGAATCCCGCCTGTCCCTAAATTTAACAGAAAAACTTTCGTTTTCTTCTTCTTTTTGTCATCTGGTCGGTCTCTTTCTTTCGGCCCCTCGGCTCGCGGCGAGGCCCCCGCGCCCCCCTCTTGTTCCGGCCGCGATAAGTGTCCCGGCTATGTTTTATTCATAAATGATAATCAAACAGCGCCAGTGTTTACATAGAATTTGCTGCTACTGACCTGGCCGAGTTTGGCGCATCCGAAAAGTCACTCTCGGGGAGGAGAGGGATGGGCGAGGGGAAATCCCCGCCTATCAAACTTTCATGCATTTTGCATCGTGTGCGATGCGCCTTACTGCCGCGCGTTGCCAAGGAAGTGTTGCCGTCAACCCGCACGAGGGCCTCATCCACTCCACGCCCCGCACAGTGGGCCAGAAGACCGGCGCAGGCGGCCAAAACGTGTTTTGAGCCCCAGACTCGAACCGAACGTGTGACCCCACCAAGGAATTCCACGTTCGGAGAGCAATTCATCAGTGCGGTCAGACGTTCAGTTCGGGTCTGGAGCTCTAAACGCGTCTAGAGTTTTGTCCGCCTGCGCCGGTCTTCTGGCCCACTTTGCCCCGCCCAGTCTGCGCTGCTTTCTTAATAAACGCATCATGTCTGCGCTGCCAAGCCGGGCCGAGCTTGGCCAAGCCGCACTCTTTATCAGCCCCTCGCTGCCAACAATATCCGCCGCGATGAAGTGGCGGGGCGGGGTGCGGCGGGGTGCGGCGGGGTGCGGCGCGTGGGCGGATGAGTTGCATTTGCATGAGATTGGCGGGGTGGGCTGCAGCGACAGCACCACTAGATTGCGAGACAAAAGTCAAGTCGGCGCGGCTAAGGAGGAGGCGTTCAACTTGGTTCAACCGAGGCCCTTCATGAGACCTGAAATCCTCTTATTATAAATGTTCAGTTCAGCGCGAGGGCTGGGTTCTGACGCGTCTCGGTGTTGTTGCGCAGGCTCCGTGCGTCCGCAGACCTTCCAGCGGCCGATGCCGCCGCCGCCGCCGAGCACGCCGCCGACGCCGTCCGAGAGTCCCTCCTCCACGGCCGCGGCGCCGGGCGTGGTCGCCAACACGGCCGCGGCCGCCGCTGCGCCCGTCACCACCGAGTGCCCCCCCAACGGCACCGCGCTGGCCGCGGCGGCCGCGGCGGCAGCGGCTGCAGCGGGAGGAGGCGTCATCAACGTGGAGACGCTGCGGCCCAACAACAACAACGTCAACAACAACATCCTGCTGCGCAAGTTCGCCAACAGCCACTACCAGAGCTACACCACGGCGCTCTCGGTCACCATCGCGGTGGGCTGCTTCCTGCTGCTGCTCAACATCCTCATCTTCTTCGGCATCTACCACCAGCGCGACCGCGCCAGCAACGCCGAAAAGAAGAAGAAGCAGCGCAAGAAGAAGGAGGAGCTGGCGGACAGCTGCTCCAGCAGCTCGGCCGACGGCCACCACCTGGAGACCAAACACGCCCTGGCGGCCCTGGTGGACGAGGGCCACCACGGCATGGCGGGCATGTCGGGCATGGCGGGCATCATGGCGACCAGCCCCATGGTGGACATGCCGCTGCAGGAGTTCAACTGCTCGCCGCCGCCGGGCTCCAAGCGGCCCATCGCGTCCAACGCTGCCGGGCCCAGCAGGGGGCCCAGCCGGGGCCCCAGTCGGGGGCCGAGCCCCGGGCCCCAGGGCGCGGGGGCGGTCGGCGGGCTGCTGGGGATGGGGTCGTGCTCCAGCCTGGCGGGGGTGGAGGCGGGCAGCGTGGCCGGCAGTGTCCACGGCTCGCAGACGTGCCTGCCGGACCCGCCGCCCCCGCCAAAGGGGCAGCCTCCCGCGGGTCAGATGTGCAACAGCCTGGGGCCCCTGGGGCTGAGCAACAGCCTGGGCATCCTGCGGTCGCAGGGCTGCCCGTCGACGCCCGGCTCCACCAAGAAGAGGGTCCACATACAGGAGATCTCAGTCTGAAGCGCGGCCGTCGGTCGACACGCAGCAGTTAGTGATGGTGTTTGTGATAGGCGAAGTCACAGCGGTAGTCCCTCGCCGTGACTCGCCACCGCCACTGTAAATTGGTGAACTCGTACTCTGGGGCCTCCAGGGGCCCGCGCAGCCCCTGGTCTTGGTCGCGAGGCCAGGATAGTCTGACGGGGATGGTCTCGCCGCGGAGGTGCGGTTCGTTGTGGCCGCTCACTGCCGGGATGACTTGACGGGTCGCAGCGAACGAGCCACCTCCATGTTGCCAACGCGTAACGAGAGAGGAGGGGACATTCTCCAGATCAGTTTGCTCATGAAAAGGACATTATTCCTCTAAAGTGTATTGTATTTATTAGTTTTTATTTTTGAAGAGTGTTATGAACTAAATTCATTAATAAGTGTGCTAAACCAAATAATACTGCCTAAAAGGATATTTGAATCATCTAATATGGGCACAATGGAAAGAATTTGACAAAGGACATTTTGTGGTTGTTAGGCAAACTCTGGCTGTTAGCTGGGAGTGCTGCTTACGGCTTTGAGTGAATTGAATTTTATTGTGACTGGTACATTCCCTATAGCAAATTTTATCTTTCCCATATGGCATTTCAAGATGCTTTCAAAAATTGTAACCATAACTAGCTCTAATTCTTGTTTAATGACACTTTTAGATAGATAGTGCAAAAGAACAGGCCAATAAACACACAAGTTGAAAATTCAAGATTGAGCCATTGAAAAACTAAAACTTTCACCAAGTCCCTCATATGACGTGTATATAGTTTTACATCATATTTTTCAGAACATTTCCAATTTTTTGTATGAACGTGCCAAACTACCATTAGATTTTAGTTTTGTTGATTTTCTGTTTTGACCGAATCAGTTCATTTTTAAATGATATGTTGAAAAATGGAATTGCTTGTTTGTCAGAGTGTTAATAAGTCAATGAGTTGTATGAGTTATAATAAAGAAAGTGGGGTGTGTTGCGTCATTAAATTGTTGCCTGTGACATGATCACCATGTGGTCTACCATATGATCAAATCATTCCTCAGAAGCAATGTGTGAAAATAAAATTTGGCTCTACAGCTGACTTTTTGACAAACCACTCTGTAATGACTTGGAAAATGGCATCTTGATTACAGGTTTAACAATTTCCCCCCATCCCCCAATAAAAGCAAAAAGCATGGATATTTTGTTTTTTTGGTCCGTCCTCTGTTTCGTCACACTCAACTGCTATAGAAGCCATGTGAGAGGCCATAGTCATAGCGGAGCCACCCATCATTACTCTGGTGTTTTTAATTTGGGGTCAGGTGAGGCAAGGTTAAAAAAGTTTTATGCACAACATCAAGTTGAGGGTTTATTTTTACAAATAATGTCAGTACATACAATAATTAAAATATAAATGATAACATTGAGTTCAAGTTGATGCATTCTGATATTGTAGAAAAAGTAGGAGAGAAATAAACGTTCATACACATTTTATTACAATATAAAACAAAAAGTTCTTCCATTTCATTCAAGTATATATTTGAGATGATCAAAGCAAATGAACTTCACATTAAAAATAAATGCCCTTTGATTTTAACATTTCAAATTTCGAAGCATGTTCAGGCGCCCAATGGTTTGCAGCAGTCTCTCTCAGGACATTATGTGGCACGCATTGTATGGTTTTATGAGACAACACATAAGAAAGAAATCACAAGAAAGTTAAACATATGTTAAACAAAGTAGAACAAGTTAATGGCTTAAACTAGTCAGTTGTAATCAAAATCTAGAACTGAGCACTACCAGAGGAGATGGGGCAATTTCTCATTTCAAATTTATTAGAAAACTGTTCAAAACCATTCTGAAGGCAGGCATACAAGCAATGCAGTAATTTTGCTCAACAGAGTCCATTAATTTCTCTCAATAATGAACATGCCATAGAGGCACTCAAAATAATGCCAAAGCTGATCTTGTAATGAACCTAGTTTGAAGTTGGATGAACACAAACATCAACACATACATTGTATGTATAAGTTATATACAGAAAATTCAAGTATACACATACATGTTGAATATTACATGTATTACACAAGTGAAAAGGGAGGGAAGCACAATAAAATTGGAATGAAAATAAACATGAATAGAGCTAATGGCTTAACACCAAGACAGTTAACAGTTCTGTACGATTAACAGGAATTACTACGATACACATTTGTCAAGCTTTTTGCTGCAACTTACACTCTCTGAACAATGCACAATTGATTTCGTCCTTACACTGTGATATTTTGATATTAATGAAATGAGCAATAGAATCATGAAGAAACTCAGCAAAATTAGCAACAACCAAAAGATTTGTTCCTGAGCTCTCTTTAGATACTTGTAACTTCTTTTTGAATAGCTAGCTCACACAAAAATTTTACTACATTTGAGCAGTTGCACTTACAGATGAAAAGTACCCTGTAAGCTATCATCACTCAAAATTATGAATTTCAGCCAGAATGTGAAAAAGGCACAAAGTCCTTTGAAATTTACAATCAAAATCTGGGGTCTTGAAACCAAAGAGGCATGTGCACTTTCACAATATGCTTTCTGAAGCAAAGTGACACAATTCAGACAGAGTTTTAAAAATGTAAGTTTAGAAATATGTATTAAAGGTTTGGAATGTTGCCGAGAATAAACAGGACTAACTGACAGTCCTGGTATAACTGCCATGTGAGTATAGTAACTGGCCCGCATTGTTTCAACATTTAAAAAGTTAATGCTAACAGTGACACATCTAAATGAGTATGAAAAAATTAATCTTCCAAGGAGTGCTGCACATAGACTCATAAATAAACAGTTGATAAAATTATTAAATAAATGTTTTAAAAAACAACAAAACATAAAATATGCAAGGTGTGCTCATAAAATAAGCAGAAATTAAACAAACCAGTGGGCACCAAAACAGACCACATGCACCATCATAAAATCATTCAGTCCTGTACAAAAGTAACAAATAAATGAATTACTGTCAAAACAATGAGATACTGACATACCAGACCATCTATTAAGTCAAACAGTGAAATTTCTGCTAAGTGCCTGTGGCTTATAAAAATTTTCTACTCACTGCAGGCAATATTCGCACACACACTCACAACCATATGCTACATATACACCAATGACAGACACTTCATCACCACATACATACACTTTACAGATACACATGCACACATAAACACATGGCACACAAAGGCTCTACCTACAGTAGTGTGAAAAGTGCTGGCACATAGTTTTGATGTTCCTATATACAAATGTTAGATTCATATTTGCCAGTATCAAATAAGTGAATATAATAATTAACCATCTAAAGATTCAACACATAACTTGGCTTCACCTGCCTGACCACAGCCCAAAGCAGATCAATAAAGAGCTAGCATAATACAACAATTTGATAGTACAAAGCCTTGAAAGTTTCCATCTGTCTTCAAGATAAATAAAAAGTAAATCAAGTCGTAAACTTAAGATGGAGTGCATAAGAGGTCAGCAATTTGACAGTCTAATGTAAAAGGGTTGAGCAGGTTTATCATTTTTACACGCATAAATAAATATGCCTTCAGGATATTGGGGCCTTAAATTCAAGGAAAAGGCCAAACAAATAAAACAAACAAAAAAAAAAAAAACAAAAAAAAAAGACAATGAGCTCCAATAACAGCTCAACCCCGTCATATAACATATTCGCAATGGGAAAAACAAAAAGGGCATTTAAAATGTGATCACAGATACTCCCTTCCTTTCAAATTTCACTTTCAGCTACCATAATGTGAGACTTAGATGTGTGCATGAGATCATACTGCTCACTAAAATTGTTTTGAGGGGGCGAGGGGACGACAACAACAACTGAGCCGCAATAACTTCAATACAATCAAAATAGTAACAAGATTTACAATTGATACTTAGACAAAGATTTAAAATAGATCGAATCAGGGCAATAGCTCTCATCTGTTTCCTTACAGACACAAATGAAACATTATAAATGTAAACAGCATTCATGTTTAAAAAATTCGCATGAAATATAAATTGACTACAACTTGCACATCATCACATGTACAGCATTTCCTAGACAGTAATAACTTACAAAGTGTTGCGTACTGACAAAGGAAGTCAGTCAAATTTTGAGCTTCAATTCTTCAGCTTCTTCTTGAACAGTACACAAGAACTGGGGGAATGTCAGTTGATTGGGAAAACATCCATCCATCATGTGGTTAAGTTCATTTTCCATGATCACACAGGGATGGGGCAGTGTTTGTTTCTCCTCTGATTACTTTGGCAAGACTCATACCCATGAGTCGCCGCCTGGGGGTGCTCCTGACCCGTCCAGTGAGGGTGCTGCACCTTTGGGTTGGTCCTCGTATCCCCACACATCCCCAGGGCCAGGGGCTGCTCCTCCTTCATATTGACGATTTTTTTTCTTTTCTCTATTGACCTGGGCGTAGAGAGGTTCCCCCGGTTTGGCACCCTGAAACGTAGGATACAACAAAAGTTTAAGGGTCTGAGGAGAAAACAAGATTCAGTACAAACTTTTTCTTGATGTAAAACAGGAATTGACTAGAAGAAAAATGTGGAGTAAAAGAGTAAGTTGAGTAAAGAATTAAAATCATTAGGTTAATAGAAGAAGCTCACACACAACTCTAACCCTGTGTCTTACCATATAAATGATTTACCCTTGAATCAACAGAGTTGGGGAAAATAAGAATGGGAAAATTGGATCATATTGGGAATTTTTTCTTAAAGAAAGAAATGAATAAGGAAATACAGTGGAACCTCGTTATAACGAACCTCTTTATAACGAAAACCTCCGTTTAACGTTAACTTTTCGCGGGACCGGGTCATCTGGACGAGGTTCCGGTTGTAACGTAAACCTCCTTTTAACGTAAATTTTCCCCCGTCCCGAGCGATTCGTTATAACGAGGTTCCACTGTAGATGGTAGTGCTTAAAATGAATAATATACCACTGAACAGTTTATAAGTTCACATTCGTTGTATCCAACTCAATTGGTAAAAGTTCGAATTTAAAAGGCATGCACTTTCATGATCCAAAATAATACCTGTTAAGTAACAGCAAAACTAGGACGCTAAAAACGATGTATGGCCAGACACTAAGACAATAAAACAATACAGGAAACAATCAAATCTATCACTTTAAGTATCATCTATCGTTTCCAGCAGAGACTAGTTGTATCCCATTTTCAATTAAGTTTCCAAAGCTACACAAATGAGATACAATAATTTCATAGGTGGTCCCATATCTATTTTTCTTTTTAGTAGGCTACACCCTAAGAGTAAACCTAAACCGCTATAGAATCCATTCCAAATTTCTTGCACTAGCAAGAGAAAAGTCCTAAGTTTAAGTGTTAGCATTTTATAAAGAAGGCAGTTGATTATTGAAAACACAATTATTTCTGATCCGTCCATGCTACACCTGGAACAGGAACAGCATCATACGAAGATTTAGTTCACCAACCCACAATGGGAAAAGGCCCATCCCATTAATCCATCATGCACCTCAGCAAAGCACCAGGCAATGTCATCATGCAGCACTACATGCAAATGTAGAAAAGGTCCATTACACCCACCGAAGATACAAGCATGGACAGGTTAGCCTTTAGCTGTGCTGCACTGGCTGGCAAAACAAGAGAAACAAACTCAATAAAATATTTTGCCTCTTACGCCTCACCCCAGTCACTTGTTACTGCTTCCCTCCAGTAGACAAATGTCAACATGACAACTTAATACTGTGCTTAGGATGAGTGTTCGAGAGTCTCTCAGAAACAGTAGAATCGAAGTCGGCATAAAGTTTCAAGTGCAACCATGTGTTGTTGGATGTCATTTTTCCAAAACACATAAATAATAAAGAGAAACAAACTACAGGATAACATTCCACTACAAAAAGGAGGAGATATAAATTAAATACGGTATGAGATATTATCAACTCAGACTAACAATGATGCCATGTGGTACTAATTATAATGATCAAGTTGCCACAAAATGCACTTATAACAGTGATATATAACTTAGAAAACCTGTAATTTTATTTTTATTGTTTAGACCAAATTTTAGAGGCTTTTGAGAGCACCTTAGACAAATTACTATGACAGAACATGCTGAAACCCTGAACAATGTTTGAGAGCACATACACCAAAAATAAACCACCTGAGAGGAGTATATAGTCTCCTAAGTCATTCATTAGTGCATAGATATAAGGTAAGAAATGATTTTGAAATTTTATCCAATACAACAACCAGAACAAGAGAAAATATCCTGAATTCCAAAGCAAGATGATTAAGAGATTTTGAAAGAAGCTGGTTTATTTTTAACAAGAGTAGGCTCCTGAATTACTGTAGCTTTGACACTGCACAGACTGCTTCTAAAGCCAATCTTCAAGCAAGCGTTCCAAAACAAGGAAGCAAGGTGTGCTCAAATCATCCACATTGTGGTTCACTGAATTTTTTAAATAGGTAAGATGAATGTATGTTCTAAGCTCCATTATGAATTCAAGGGGGAAAAAAAGCCACAAAGAAAATGGACAAAAAGCTGATGAAAAAATTACAAATTGACAGAATTTATTACCAAGACATTCTGCGACTAGTGACAGGATTGGCATAGAGAAGTGAATGAATCTCTTTTGTCTAGCTGGTTCCACAATGTCAAACACATCAGCCCATAAGTAAAACTAGTAAAATTCTAAAGTACATACCGGTGCCGGGGGGTAGATTCGAACACCACCAACAGGAGGCGGATGGGTTCCATCAGGATAAGCCATGTCAGACATTGGAATATCCTCCTAGACAGAAGAAAAAAAATCAAGTTTACAGAATGCAATAATATGGACCATACAAGGGGAAAATTGATGGTTGAAAGAGCCCTAGACGGCCTTGACTATGCCTACCCTTGAATATCCGCCTGCTCCACGCATGCCAGCACCTGCAGCACCGCCTGCAGCTCCAGCAGCATTATTCTGCCCACTGCCACGTTGGATTGTTCGGTCTTCGTATCGAGTACCACCTTGACTTGCCATTGGTCGGTTCAATGTGCTATTTGCATTGTTGGGCGAGTTGGGGCCAGCTGCGTTCCTAGCTGCCACAGTCTATAACAAGTATGTCAAATAAGCTCTAGTTGGACTAATCAAAATAGGATCCACAGAAGATGAAAACAGCACAAACTCACTTTTGTTACAAAATCTTGTTCTTTCCAACCATGTTTCTTGTAGACTTCCCGAAGTTCTTGGTGTTGCCACATAGTGAATAAGACCTGTCCAGCAAACTTAAGTACACGTGCAGTATATTTTTGACGTTGACGAGTTATATTCATGAGCCTCTCAACACCACCAGCTTCCAACAATGACCTAAATAGTTTTTGAATTTAACAAAAAATCAAAATTAGCAAAAGCAATGCACAAAGTATCACTTACTGCCAATCGAAAGTGAAAATTACCTAGAGAATTCAGCATTTTTCTTGATAACTTCATTTAATGTGGCTAGAACAGCTGCTATTGTATCATCTGATGTTCCTTGGTCATGCTGAGGATTACCCGAGGGTAATTTTTGAACAAGGTCTCTCATTGCATATTTACCTGAAATAAAAGATAAAATTGAACATAAGCTCCATTCAGACAGCTCGCTTATTCAGATCATGCACATTTTACCCACCAATTAATTCTTTGTTGCGTTGGTCTATGGCCAGGTTTCGGAGGGCAGTAGCAACAGCACACACAACTCTGTCAACTTCCATTCTCAGAAGTTCCACTAAAATAGGCAATCCTTTCTCTTTCCGCACAGCAGCCCGAATTTCAATACTAGGTTGCCAATAGCAGGCAGCTAAGTTTTGGATAGCACCTGCAGCTGCCTCTAGAGTTTCAGGGTTTGAGCAGCTCTGAAGTAGGGCTAAGTAATGTTGAATAACCTACAACAGCAACCATTTAAGTAATCGTCTTGATGTGAAAAAAAAAAATCAATACTTAATAACCACATGAAAATAGAAAGCCTGCTTACCTCTGGATGCCAGAGGAGTTCTGTCCCCCTGATAACTGCACTTCTGGAGGCACTTCGACTGCTGTGTGCAGATTCTGATTGATTTCCAGCAAGTCCCCCTGATCCACCTGTGCCATCCTTTTTCTTCTTACTAGCTCCAAAGCAACCTAAATTTTCACCTGACAAAGGGAATAAACATTAAAAATTTGTTAGACAAGATGTATTTTAAACAATTAGCACTCATTTAAATCAAGATGCCCATATTTATTGGAAACATTTGTCACTTGCAGTCATTGAATATGGCATGCATTCTAAATAAATAGGTCTTGAGAAATGTTTTGTGGGGTTATAGTTTTACCGATGGTAAAGATTGCATGCCTAAAAACAGCACTGTGAAAACGAAAGCTATTAAGTATCTAGATACATCAAGCAAACATTTTGCTTTGAGGTCTCTTAAATGAGAGACAAATATATTAAATGCGACTTATGCTAGTGTAACTTTATTCAAAATTTACATAGTGAGTGTACACCAGCAAGATTATTATTTATATGATACATGAATCCATTGCATCTACTAACAGCCAGCAAAGCTAGCGCTAAACTATGCAAAAATGTCATTTTCAAAACTTGCTGCTAAAAATCTAAGGAACAAAGAATACATTGATGGTGGGGAATCACAATGTCATGTGATGTGTCACAGGCAGAAATGATGCAAATGAGTGATGTGAACCTATGCAAAGTAAGATGCCAATGTAAAGGCTGAACTAAAAATTGAAAGTATGGCAAAAAAGGTAAAGGCAAGCAAAACTGAAGAGAAGGCATCTCACCTTGGCATAGAGAGTAAGCTACAACACAGATTTAAAAATGAACAGAAGATTAAAAGTAATAAGTATTCATTAACAACAAGGTAACTAAAAGTTCACCTAAAGTTTGATTATATAATGTTAAAATCTAGCAACTGTACAGGTTACTGGGATTTTCTCATCAGAGAAGAGAAAAAAATAAAAATAAAACCTAAGTTTGTTAAGTGTTGTAGTCTGAGTGTTTCATTGTGATTTAAGTACCTACACTGTAGAGTTTGTCATCACCTATGAATAATTCTATACTTTCTTTTAGGAAAAAATAGTGTTGGTAGAGGTGATGCATTTTTTTTAAAACCTTATCAAGTTACATTAAAAGCATATTCACCTTTGGGTTGAGCTCCTAGGCGGCTCTGCTGTGGGAGTGGATGCTTGTCGTACTGTGGATCCTCAACTTCTTGACACCGGTATGATAAGTTACGAAGTATGCACACACAATTTTCAACACTCTTGTTGCCCATGTTAGCTTTATCAATAGAAGTTCTCACAACATATATGAGTGCATCTACCAAATTATCACATTCCCGCAGCTTTCGCCTGGCATACTCTCCAGCTGAGCTCACATTCCTAGGAAAGAAACAATCAATGTTTTAATTCTGCAAATGGAAATATTAAAAAACAACTTAGATAAACAAAATGCAAACCTTAAAACACCAGACGCATTGCGGAATACAGTTGACCAACACGTGTCACCAGGAGCATTTGGGTCCCATCCGGAATGTGGAATGATAATGTGTGTCACCACCATGGCCAGACCATCATCTATGATTGCCCTCTTGAGATCCTGACAAGTGGAAGATGAGACAGTAGAATTAGTATCCAGAACTGGAATAAAGGCTCAATGTGCAAGACCTCTTGGAGAGGTGGACTCACCTCACAAGAAGAAAGGTTCCACAAAACACCCGTAACTAGCTCCTTGACATCAGCATCAGGCGATTTACGTAACAAACCCATTAAAGCAGGTATGCCACCTGCCGCTTTGATGGCACGCTTGTTTTCATCATTCTGGCGGCCATATGAAAGGTTTCTGGAAAATTAAAACAGAGTTGGTGAAGAAGAGCATTTCTAGTGGGTATAAACAATGTACACAAGCTCTATTCTTCAATTAACTTACCTCAGTGCACCGCAAGCATTCCGATATACATCTGGGCTTTCGTTACTTAAAAGCTTAACGAGGGGTGGGATGCCCCCCAGAGCTCGAGTCTTTTGCTTGTTTGGATCATCCATGTAACACAAATGCTGTAGGTAAGCAGCAGCATTGGCCTTGATAACATTGTTGGGGTTTGATAAGAAGCCAATGACTTCAGTCAGGTTTGGGTCTCGCCATCTCATACCTGTTAAAGTTACAAAAATAAAATCAGTTAGACAGTTAGAAATAGTAACAAAATCTTAAAATCTATTTACCAAGAAAGGACACAGAACAAACAACAAAGGCAATAAACAACATGCAAGAAAAAGCAACATACTCAAGTTAGGGTCAAAGCTGACCCGTTTAGATCTTTTTGACGTCATATAAGAAAACCCGACCCAGAAAATCCAGGCAACACCAAACGCAAATTGAGACAGCCCTGCAGCCACAGTGATGGGCTCAGTCCATTGGACTCAATAAGCCTGACTGGGAGGAATGCCTCACGGGTGCTCAAGGTGCTAATCAGACACAAACGGACGTGGACGGGGACCGATGTCTGCCTACACTGTCACCCACCATGCCGCGATATTGCTTTCACCTTTTTTTTTTTAGGGTGTGGTTGGTGACGGGGGTGGGGGTTGGGGTGAAATTGCTCATTTTATTATGTTAATAAAGCCACACAACTAGCTAATCGGGCTGTAAAAAAACATGAAAATATGGCAAAGGAAAATAAACGGTTAAAAAGGGAAAAGGGAGAGGATTAATTTTTTTTTTTATTTTTTTTTAAAGGCTGTTGTACTGGATGTGTAGAAAAGAAGATGTGCAAAAGGCATACAGGAACAGAGGGTCCACCACCAAGGCAAGATAACAGGCTGAAACACGAACCCCTTGAGTCATCATCGATGGAGGGAGTGTCGGGGGCAGGGGTGTTGTGCAGGGACAACCGCCGCCTCAACTCCTCCTCACCGGGGGCGTCTTCGAACCTATCCTGGCCGTTCGAGCCGTACAAGGCCATGAGGGCGCCGGCGTGGGTGTTGGTGGAGGACGAGCCGTAGGGAGATGGGGCATAGCCATACAGGGACTTGGGGTCCTCCCCTGCTGTCGCCAAGCGTCAAACATAAAGTGCAAACAACAAACATCAAGCTTCCGCGGTGCAAAGCATCCGATTATAACGCAATGTAGCAACTAAAAATGCCCAGTTATAAAAAAAATGCAAAAAAATATTTTTTTTTTAAATGTTTGTCTGCAGAAGGCATACAGGATATTTTGAATTACTCGTTACTTATGATGTCCAATTGACAAAATGAATACTACCAAAAATAAAACAAGCTTTGCAACTGCTTGGATGCATAATCCGCACATCCCACAACAAAAATTAAGCGGCGTCCACGTGACTGCATCAAAATGAGCGGACGAGCGGACGGTTCACATTGAAGAAATTCACAAAAAATACACACACACACTAAAAACAAAGCGGACTCAAACACACATTTTGGAGAGAATACTGACCGTGCGGCATTTGGGAGGGTTCTCCCGAGTCGTCAATCCACGGGTTGGTCATTGGATCTGCAAAGAAATGCCCAAATTAGATTTAAAAACAAGTACTAAAAATTTACGCAAAAAAATACTATAATTGAAAAAAATAAAATTGTCGAAGTTTTGTTGACGACTGACCATAGCGGTCCCCGGCGGCGCCAGGGGACGGCGTGATCCGGTAGTGGTCCTGCCGGGGCTGCAGCAGAGTCGTGTCCAGCTCGTCATAGCCGGACTGGGGGAACGGCGCGCCCTTGCGGAGGTAGTCTGCAACACAGGGAGCGGAGCGCCCATTCATCAGCAACGGACCCAAGCGTTGTCGACCAATCGGAGCACAAACTGGAGAAATCAAGCCACCACCACCACGCTCAAACGCAAGGCAACCTCAACGCAGTGCTTAACAGTGGGCCGGCTGGCCAGACGGATGGCGAGCCAGGTGGGGCACGGGGGGCGTGGGGGGCGCGGGGGCAGGGCGCTGCCGCGGGAGCAGCAACAGCACCCCGGGCTTAATCTGTCCCCGTCCGCGGCAGCAGCGGCACCGCCTCAGGCTGAGGGCCATGGGCCATGCATGTCGGAGCTAAAGACGGCCAGCCATGCCGCGCCGCGGCGTTGGTGGACACAAGGCCGTGCTTTGTGCCGCCCCCGCCGCGCCATCCGGCCCTTCGCATTGCGCCACCGGCACCGGCACTGCAGGCCGCCGCCAGCACCGCGCCGACGACGGCGACCTGGGTCCGCCGCGGTCCGCGCCATTCACGGCGTCCTGGAGCACGGCGAAGCACGCACCGTTGCTGAGGCGGATGTACACGCTGGACGTGGGCATGGCAGAGGAAGGAGGCGGCACGCCGGCCAAGTCCTATCCAGGGTCCACGACGGCCGGCGTCGACATCACGACCACCAGGACGACGACGAGGACGACGGCGGCGGCGGAGGGGAGGCCGAGCACGCGCACGGCCCGCGGCGCGACGCCCCGACGACTGCGGCGTGCCGGCAGGGCGCCCCGCCACGGCCCCAGACCGCGGCCGTGCCTCGTGGTCCACACGCGCGCTAAAAATACAGTGCTAGACGTCACGACTGGCGGGGCGGGGCGGGGCGCGGCACAGTGCGGAACGGTCGGAAGGACGCGCGTTGGTAAGAGAGGAAGAGGAGGAAATGGAGGCAGAGAGAAAACAACACCAACAGCGACATAGATCAATGTGCTGCGCGGGCCGCCTGCGACGTAGGCAACGCGCCCGACGCGCCACAGCGGCGGGCTGCCTACCGCGCGCGGCCGCAGGCGAGCCGAGACCGTTGCTCGCAAGGAAGGGACCGGGGGAAAAAAATCACTTCATTCCCACTTGCGGTGGGAATCGAACCCGCAGCGCGACCGCCGCAGGCCAGGCAGGCACTGCGCCGCAGCATGCACTCGCCGGGCCCGTCCCGTTCCGGTCGAGGGGGCCGGGCCGGCGGCCCAACCCAGCGGCCAGACTGTCCCACGGGCCGAGCGGTCGCTCTGCCTCACTCGCACTCACGGCGCGCTCCGCACGGCAGCGAGAGAGGCAGGGCGGCGCGGGCTGGCTGGGTGGGTGTGCCGCTCACTGTGGCCGCCGGGCTCGCTGCACTACACTCGGCAAGCCCAAAGGGTAAAGCCGCGGCAGTGCTGGCGGCAGTGCTGGCGGCAGTGCCACAGCGCATGGCTTCCTCTTTCCCAAGCCCCCCCCCCCTCCTTCCGGCCTGGACGCACCCTGACGCCAAACACACACACACACACACACACACACACACACTAACACATTTTTCGCGCGCCGACGTCCTCCCACTTTAACCACGACGCCGAAGCCGACGCCGACGCCGACCCCTTCCGCGGCGGCAAAGTGCACGACGCACGATTGGCTACAAGACCGCCCTGAAGAGGGACGCCAATCAGCGCGCGAGCGAAGAGCCCAGCCAAAGAAGCGCGAACATCATACTACATCTCTCTCTCTCTCTCTCTCTCTCTCTCTCTCTCTCTCTCTCTCTCTCTCTCTCTCTCTCTCTCTCTCTCTCTCTCTCTCTCTCTCTCTACAGAACCGCTAAATTGGACGAATTCGGCCGATTCAAGCAACTCGGCGCGGCGCAGAGGGCGGCAGGCACGGCTCTCCCCTCGTCCCGAAATTCCCGCCTAAAACGACCCCTCCCCCCCCCCCCCGCCCGCCCGCTTCGCGCCCACACTCGTTCGCCCGGGGAATTCTTCTTCTCCTCCGAGGAAGACTGGAAGCGAGGCACCGGGGGTCAGAAGACCGGTGGAGGCGGAACGCAGTTAGGGCCGCCTGCGCCGCCGGTCTTCTGGCCCACTGGTGCGAGGCGGCACGAGCACCGCATCAGGACTAAAAGCGTCTCTTTCCCCTCTCGGCGTTCAGGCGGCCCGGCAGCCGCGGCCTGCACCTAGCGCACCGCGAGACGCTCCCCTGTCAAATATTAATTGTTTTCAAGGGATTCCACTCCGGACCCCGCAACCCCGCAACCCCGCCGCTCGCCCCTCTAACCGACCCAAACGAGCAAAGCGAAGCAGAGCGAAGCCACCCAACGAGAAACCACATGACGACCCGACTCGCGCTTCCGATTTATTAGTCGGACTCCGTTCAAAGCAAACAAATGAAAACAAATCCCTCCCTTTTTTTTCTCCACAAACGAACACACACACACAAAGACACACACTTGACGCAGCGGAGGCGCGGGATGCAGCCAGTCGACCGGAAAACGGTCGCTCCTCTCCTTTCCGCTCCGCGACTCCGGTGAGGTTGCTGCTCCGGCGGGGCGTGGCGGGGCGGGGAGGGAGGGGGGCGGCAGGGGGCTCAATCACGGCATCAACTAAGCACTTCCTCATTGCATAATTTGTCGCCGTGAGGTTGGCAGCGGGGCGCGCGCAGGCGAGAAGGGGTAGGGGGGGGGGATCTTGAGGTGATCTGTATACAGAAGGTGCTTTAGAGGTGCGCGGCTGCAGATCGGGACGGGATGACGGCAGGGACGGAGGGGGGGGGGGGGAGGGGGGGCAGCAGCAGCCCGCCCACGCCCTGCTCCTCCTTGCATATGCAAATGGCCATCGAGAGCTGCTTTTGTCTCTCTCTCTCTCTCTCTCTGTCTCACATCCGGCGGCGGCAGCGCAGCGGCACTTCCCTCGAGGGGCCTAAGGCATGCCCAGCCTCAACAGTGGGCCCGTCGGTCTGTCTCTCTCGCACCTCCGCGGCACCAGGCGGCACGCCCCGCCAGTGCGACAGAGACAGCGCCGTTCGGAATGAGGCTGCGGCAGGGCCTCGGTGACAGCCTGTCTGCTCATGCTGCCGGGCATGTCGCCGTCCGTTCGTCCGCCTGTCTGTCTGTCTGTCTGTCTGTCCGTCCGCCCGGCCGGCCCGCGGTACCGCCGACAGAGGACACTCCAGACGGAGCAGACGACACAACTGGGCCAGTCGGAAGGCCGGAAGCAGCGACAACAATAATTTGAGCTTCCTCTGCGGGTCACGCTGACGACCGGCAGCAACAAAGGAGAGGAAAGAAAGAGAGAGAGAGAAAGAAAGAGAGAGAGAGAAAGAAAGAAAAAAAAAGAAGCTCGGCGAACTGATCACACGGTAGTAGCACACAACTACTGCGGATAATAACCATCATAACGACATGCCGAAGGCAACAGCCGCGAACCGGAGACTCGTTCGGAAGGAAAGTAAAGTCGCAGACGGCAGCGGAATACTGCGGAAAGCACGCCTACACTGTGAACAAGAGGCCCTTTCAAAGAGTTGCCGCGGTGCGCGCGTCAGTGTGACATCACGAGGACATCCTAAAATCGTCTATCTGTCTATCTACCCAAAGCTATGGTGCCACTACGTGGGTCAACAAGTCTACTCACCTTAATGCAGTCGCAAACAAAAACAACTAAAACGAACCAAACAAAAACAACAAACCAAACTTGGCCTTCGTGAGCCGTGAGACGCGCTGGGACGCAGTCAGGTCAAAGCCGTGTCACGTATCGTGGGGGGGGAGGGGGATAGGAGGTGGAGGGTTGAACACGAAACCGGGTTCAGGAGGTTGCAAGGGTTAGGAAGCCAACACCAAACCGGGGTTCAAGGAAAGCCAACACCAAACCCGAGGGGGAGGGACAGGGGTGCTCACCGTGCTGCTGGGGCGGGGGCGACTCGCTCCGGTCGGACGGCGAGGGCGGAGTGGGGGGCCGGTCGCCGAGGCGGTGGAGGGGCTCGCCGTAGGCCGGCTCCCCGTAGGGGGGCTGCTCCGCGTAGTTGCCCGCGTCGCTATAGGCCGTGGGCGGGTAGGACCCGGTGCCCGAGCCGGGCCCGCCCTGGCTGCCCAGCTGGCTACCCTGGCTGCCCAGCTGGCTGCCCTGGCCGTACTGGGTGGAGCCGTACGCAGGGTAATGCTCATAGGCCGCGTACGAGGGGCGGTACGGGTCACCGGCATAGTGCCGCGCTAAGGAGGAAAAAAAAAGGAAAAAAATAAATTATGCAAAGAGAGAAAAGAAAAGTGGCCACTCCACGCTCCGCGTCAAAGGGCCGCGCACGGGGTCAAGACGAGTCGAAAACGTAAAAACAAAATGGAAATTAAATTAAATGAAATCAAGTTAAAGTTTACGGAAAATAACAACATAAAATCTGATCCAGGAGTGTAAATGCACGAGAGAGACAACGGCGAGTGCCTACGTGAAGCTGAACTACCCCAGCCGCAGGGCCGGCCGGCCGCGCACAACACACAAACAGGACGAAAAGTTGGGAAGGCCAGTGTTTGAACCCTCAACTTTTCCGCCGTGCTCTGCGCTGCGGCGCGCTGCCGGCCTCTACACTGCGGAGACGCCACTGGCCACTGGGCCACTAGGAGACAAGCGAATATGGCCCGCTGTGTATACTTTCCGTTCTCGTTTATAATTAATTCCAGGCCGTATTTTCGTATCCTTGTAAAAACAGCAGTCCATTAGCAATGGAGACGTACCCGCGTCGCCGGGGGGGTAGGGCTCCTGCCCCGCCATGTGGTGGTAGGCGTAGCCGGCCGGCATGGGCACATAGTCCACGGGCTGGCCGTCAGGGCCCACGGCGTGGACCTCGCGCACCACCTTCGTCACGGTCGTCACCTGCAGCAAGCAAAACAAGAGGTTAGCGACACTGGGCGTGGGGTTGGGCGTGGGGCTGGGCGTGGGGCTGGGCTTGGGGCTGGGCCCGGCCGCAGGCTGGAGGGCGACTCGATGGAGATTTCCACGACCAAGACGCCACCCTCCTTGTCCTTCCCGGGACCAGTCTTGCTGGCAATGAAGAGGGATGGGCTTCATAAGGGGAGGGAGGGGGGGGGGCGCAATTTGGCAGCCAGCGCCCTCGACAACGAGCACGACGCACCGAGGGGGTGGGCCCGCCCGGCGCCGCGGTAATGGCGGGCGAAAGGAGATGAAAACAAAACCCAAAAAGAGAAAGAAACGGGAAGGAAAAACAGTCCGTGGAATAAGATAGCGGCCAGCGGCGCGCCCATTCAACGCGACCACCCGTCACCACGACCACCGCCACCATGACCACCACGACGGCCACCACACCGACCAGCCCCATCACCATGACGATAGCGTCGTGATATCGCCGTGACCACCAGCACGGCGCAGGCACAGGAACCCGCGCGGGGAGCAAGGCTCCATCCGGAACAAGGGCCGCAAAGCAAGACGCGAGCGGGCCGCCTCGCGGATCGCATACACATCGAGGTCCACAAGTCGCAGGTGGTTGTTGTTGTTGACGCCGTTCTTGTTGTTGATTGCGTCGGCCGTACGTGCCCGGCCGTCTGTCACGTGACATTTCATTGGCGCGGCGAGGGGTCACAGACGCGCGTCAGCGCGGCGGCGGCGCCACGATCAGCGAAGCGCAGCGACGCGACCCAGCAGAATCATTCCGAGGGTCGTCGCTCTGTCTCTCTCGCACTCCTGGGGCACCCCGCGTGGGTGAGAGAGAGACAGAGCGACGAGGCGGTGCAGCCGGCGGCGTGCAGCGCTCAGCACCTCGTGACCCCTCCCGCCGCATAAGGCCAGCGCCTTGTACAGTGCAGTTCCTCCCAGCGACTGAGCACCACCAAACCAATGCTCTACAGGCACCACGAGCTCAAAAAAAAAAAATCGCAAAAAAAAAAAAAAAAAAAAAAAAATAATTAAATGTTGCGCCGGTTTTAAGAAACAAAATTTCAAAGAAAAGTTGCAATGTATATTAACGAAATGTAGGCCCGCTTCGCTTCCAAGAGGGCTTGCGCTGTTCCCGCCCAGTTCGCCACTGCCCTGCCGCGGGCTGGCAGGGAAGCCCCACAGGTTCGGCTCGCACCGCCGCGCTGCCGGTGCTGGCCCCCACGGACGAGTGCCAGAGAGACGGAGAGATGAGCTCTCCAGACTCCCCTTACAGGCGGGTAGGCTCTCCTCCCGGGGATGGATCCCAATCCCTCACAGCCTCACAGGTAGCAGCTCCCAAACTACCTGGCCGAAGCAGTTTCGCTCCGCCGCGATACAGACCCAAACAGCTCCCAGGCCCCGCCCCGCCCCGCCGCGCCCGGAGTGAAAGGCCAGCTCATCACGAAACCGACCAAGACCCTCCCCTTCCATGCAGCACCTTGCCAAGGACAGGCCGCGCGTGCAACACCGTAAAAGGGAGCATTTCAGCTTTCTATCCCGCTAAGTCTTCAGAGAAAAACTATTCCTTTTGTTTTGTCATTTTAATACATTTTTCCTCGAAGGGCGATGTTGGAGGCGCCGTGGCGGGCCGGTATCGACGGGAGCCACGCTGGCCAGTGCCGTGGGCAGCCCTGGGCAGCCCTGGGCTGCGAGGCCGAGAAACCGCAACCTGATAACAATGTAAGAGCTCGAGGGGGACGGGGGCAGAAAGTAAAGGAGGGGGAGAGAGAGGCCCTCCCGCCCGACGGCCCGACCCAACACGCGGGCCAACTTCGAGACGAAATCCCCTCCCTGCCGCCTTCCTCACGAACGCACAAGTTGCGCCCCCTCCCCTCCCCGCGAGGTCGCCGTGAGGGGTGGGCTTCAGGGCGCGAGGAGGCCATCGAGGCGCTGTCACAGCCATCCGGGTCTGCTCGACGCGTTCCAACCAGTTTTTAATTTTTTTTTTTTTTTTGGTCAATTTTTGGTGCGATTTTGAGCAATTATTTCAAAAAATGGGCGAACACAGTCAGTTGGTCCCGAAACCCAGCCCTTTCAGGCACTCTTTCGAAAAGCAACCCTCCGAGAATCAACGTTTTCAGGAACTCTTCTCCAAATCCCACCCATCCGCCCTGGAACCGTGTTTACAACACCCTTCCCGAAACCAACCCTTCCCCCGATGTCCCTCCCCCTCCAGAGGCTCCTTTCTAAGGGCACTTTTCGGAGCACCCTCCTCGACACGAGTCGCTACGCAAATACACGCCGATTCAATCAATGGTCCGCCCTGCAGTGCGACAAGGAGAGACAAACAAGGGTCTCTCTCTCTCTCTTTCTCTCTCTCTCTTTGTATCTCTCTCTCTCTCTCTCTCTCTCTCTCTCTCTCTCTCTCTCTCTCTCTCTCTCTCTCTCTCTCTCTCTCTCTCTCTCTCTCTCTCTCTCTCTCGCTGACTCGGCGCTACGACCAGCCAACAACAACAACAAGGCAGCCAACAAAATCGACCCGTCTCCCTCTTTTCCGAAATCATTTTCACACAAAGTCATACAGAACGGGAGAAAAACAATGACAGGAGGAAAACGCCACTGGAGAAATGAGGCATGCGAACGGGGGTAAGAAAAAAAGAGTGGGGGTCGGAAGGAGGAGGAATAAAGAAACAGAGAAAGAGTGAGAAAAGAGGGACGTAGAAAAAAAAAGAGGATCCAAGGAAACTGCAAACCGAAGAACGCGAGGGGACGAGGGGGTGTGGTGGAAAACAAGAGGGGGAGACATAACCAACAAGGCAGGTCACCTAAACGACAAACAACGACAAAAACACTGAACCTAACAACCGCGCCAAAGACGCGACGACGACGCAATGAGCGCGGGAGAAAGAAAGAAAGAAAGAGAGCAAAGACAACAAGACCGCTGCGACTCGCGTGCAGAACTTACTTGCTGCGTCGTCTGCTGCTTCTGCGTGCGCGACACCAGCGTGGCGTCCGAAGGCACGGACATTGGGAGCGACCCGTCGGGGCCAGTCACATGCCCGTTGGTGGGGGGAAGCACCGTGAACTCGGGGTGGAACTGGGACTCCAACTCGGAGTGGCCGCTGCAACATCAAAAACAGGCGCTCGTTCAGAGGGGGGACGGACAAGCCCACTGGGGAGGGACACTCGTTAATTTTTGGGGTTAAGCATTGAAGGTAATTTCAACGGGAAAAGTTTGTCGATTTCAGCCAAGTTTCGCGACATTTCTTAGAGTTTCCGGATGAATGTTTGTTTTTGCTTTGTTTTCGGCCCGAGGTTGCGAGCGGGAGGGGGACCAGGTGACCCGCTCCTGCAAGTTAGATAACCAGCGCGACGCAACAACCAAACAATTTCACAGACCCACGAGTCGGGCTGGAGCACATAAGCATGTAGTAGTTGCACCCGCACACACACACTCACACACACACACGACCTCGCTGGCCGGACCCGCCCCTCCCAAACCCGAAACAAACCAAAAGCAATACAACTTGCCACCAAGTCAAATTCTGATCGCCAATCGCATTGAGGGGAGTGGGAAAAGCTGGCGGGGCGGGGCGCGAACCACGAGACAACAGATTGAGGGTGGGGGGGGTTGGTGTTCTGGTCACGTCCTTGCCAAGGGCTGGCGCGCCTTCTGCTCAACAACTTTGCAAAGTCTTGCGGCCGACGCCCCCCTTCCCCCTCCTCCGGTCAAACACGGCGCGGGCCGCGCCAAAAAGGGAGTTAAAGCCAAATAAGACATCGATCGGGGCAACGACAAAGCGGCGGAAAAGCGACGCAAGCTGCGGAGCCGCCAGGCGCTCTCTCTCTCTCTCTCTCTCTCTCTCTCTCTCTCTCTCTCTCTCTCTCTCTCTCTCTCTCTCTCTCTCTCTCTCTCACACACACACACACACACACTCACACACTCTCTCTCTCACTCTCTCTCTCTCTGTCTCTCTCTCTCTCTCTCTCTCTCTCTCTCTCTCTCTCTCTCTCTCTCTCTCTCTCTGCCGCCGAAAGACACCTCGACACGTTTATTAATCAGAGGGTGCGAGGCTTAATTAGAAAACAGCAAGCGAAAGGGGCGGGAAAAGGGGGGGGGGGAACGAAACGACGACAAGGCGCGTATCGCGGCGGTCATGATGAGGAGAACTCGCTCGTTGCGATGGAGACGGACATCACCGCCAGCTAGGCGGGAATTAAAGCCAGTGGAGCGGGAAAGGGAGGGGAAAAAAAGTTGTTGGGGGAGGGGGTGGAAATGGGGAGGGCTCCATGGGGCGCCGGGCCGCTGCAACCCCCGCCGAATGCATTGCTGTATCGGGAAGGCCATGTTAAATGGAAAAACCATTTCCAATTAGTGTCAAACACCGCCCGCGGCAGAACGGCTCAGCGCCACAAACACACATACACACACACGATTACGCATTCACACAAATCGCAGCAGCTCAAATAAAGGCGACCGCGCATAATAAGGGCATAAATTAAGGTGGCCGCAACGACCGTACTTACGCGGTGTACTGCGGCATATCAAGACCGGCCTCCTGTAGCACTCTCCTGGAACACACACAAAAACGTCGTCAGTCAAGCCGCGCCGCGCCGCGCCACGCCACGCCACGCCACGCCACGCCGCGCCACGCCACGCCACGCCCCCTCGATGGGCGTCGTCGTAGTGCCACCACTCGGCGAAATGTGACCCGGCACGCCATCAGAACACCCCTGCTACACACGCACACGAAAAACAACAAGAAAAAAAAACACGACGAAAAATTATTAGCACACAACGGCAGTGATTTGTAAGTTGGATCAGCAACAAGTACTACCCTATGACTTAACAAAAAATATTTTTAAAAAAAATGTTTTCAGTGCACAAAATTAAGCCTCACAAAAAAAAAATTTTGAGACAAATTAGCTATCAGGCAACGAAACGAAACAGAAAAAAAGAACCAGACTTAGACAGCAAACCAAAACAGTTACTAGAACATCATCCTCAAATCATCAAGCCGACCCAAATGAGAAAAAAAAGCATTTTTCGGTTCATTCGTCGTCGGGTAGGGGTTGGAGGGGGAGGGGGTACCGCGACCCGTGCCGCGGGGCGGATGCATCGAGCCGCGGATTTACGGCCCGGAAAACGGGCATAAACGGAGCGCCGACACTGGCAGCAGGGCCAGCACAGTGGGCCAGCACAGTGGGCCAGCGGGGCCACGAACTGGAGCAGAACACGGCAGGGCCGGCCGGCCACACATCAATGCGTACGCCGGGCAATTTGGTCGGACCCTTTGCTCGACCTCGACCCAGCGTTTAAGATTCGGCCAGAATATATGTGAAGGGGGTGGAAAAGGGGGGGGGGGAGAGGGGGAGGGAGAGGGAGAGGGAGAGGGAGAGGAGAGGGAGGGAGAGAGAGAGGGAGAGGGAGAGGGAGAGGGAGAGGGAGAGGGAGAGGGAGAGGGAGAGAGAGAGAGAGAGAGAGAGAAAGAGAGAGAGAGAGAGAGAGAGTGCGATGGGAAAAGGAGGAAAAATTGGAGGGGGGGGGGGGAGGTCAGTCGCGGATGAAACTGTTTCCACCTTCCGGCCCGCCGTTCGATTCAGCAGAACGGAAAAAGAGGGGGAGGGGGAAGCCCAGTTCGGCCACGCTACTTCCGTTGGGCGTCGCCGATGCGATGCGCGAGTAGTGCGTACAGTACAAGCGCTATTCAAAAACCCTTTTTTCTCGATTTTTTTTTTGTTGTCGACGGTCATTCCCTGCGTGTACACACCCGGCGAGCAGCGCGCCGCGGAAGGAGACTCGGATCCCCGCTCGACAGTGGATTGCCAAACAATTAGAGAGGGGCGAGGGGGTGGGGGTGGGGACAGGAAATGAGGGGCTGGAGACGCTCGCTGGAGGCCGAAGCCCCTCAGTGCGGCGCCACCCCCACGCCGCGGAGCCGTGACCGAGGACACGACGGCCATGCAAACCGTGTGGCTTCACTACGAGAGAAAAAAAAAAGTCTACAAAAATAGAAAGTTTGGAAAAAAAAAGGTTATGATAAAAAGGTCACAAGTCCGAGTGAATATCGAAAAATTCAAAATCAATTTCAAAACGAGACAAAAACAACTCAAAACAACAACAAAACACGTCAAACACGCAAGCCAGACAAGCGAGCGAGGCGGCCATGCAGCTGCTGTACCTCTGTGTTATCTCGGTCCGAGTGACGCTGTGCTCCTGCCTCTGCTCCACACGCCGGTTCACCAACCTGCCCCGCCGCACATGGAAAGCACACCAACATGAGCCACAAGCAGGGAGGCGACTCCAACAGGCGCGTCTTGTTAAGATTTGAACGAAATAACGCAATCGTCGGTGAATATCAATTGAACGAAAAGTCTGTCAAACCGAAGACACGTGGACCATTGATGGTCCCTGACAGGTTGAACTTTTGAATCCGCTCATCAAGCGACGCTCTCGCCGTCACTCAAATATCAGGTTGCGCGGACGGACACACACACACACACACACACACACACACACACACACACACACACACACACACACACACAGTAAGGAAAACACAACACAAAGATCACCCTCAGACATGCACATGCGATGCCGTCACCATGCAAATGGGAGGCGAACTCAGCGAAAATAAAAAGAGCAGGCACAAATGATGGCACTCGTCAAACCTAGAGTCCTTAAGCTGTTAGAGAGCCGCGGGGTGTGTCGCCTGGTCCGCCATCTTGTAACGAACCGGAGAATGTTTTCACTGATAACTTCTAAACCGTTAATGTTAGAGGCGAATTGTATGCGAGCCGATTGTAGTTCCCCGTTCAAGCTACAATCGGCTCGCTTACTATTTCCCTCTAGCTTTAATGGTTTTGAAGCTATGAGCAAAAAACCAATCCACCGTTTCGTTACAAGATGGCGGGACTGGGCAACCCCGCGCCTCTCTAACAGCTTAAGGACTCTAGTCAAACCATGGCTCTACGGCCAGCTGCCGACGTCTGATACAGACGACGGCATGGCGCCAGGCTGTCTAGGGATGCAGGCACTCTCGGGGTTCAACAGACAGATCAATCTCATCAGAACAAAACATACAGCAAACTCAACCAAAACCAACACAAGGAAACTAAACACAAAGGCACACAGTGAGCAAAATCCCGGACGCGTTGAGGTCCAGAGTCCTGTTTAGCGACTGGTGTGGCTCAAAACGCGTCGGTCTTCTGGCCCCCTGTGCGCAGTGGGGAGAGATAATTACTCAGGGCGAGACAATGCTAAACGAAAACTACCCTTTAAATCAGGATTTAATTAACGTCATAGGCAGGGGGGTTAAGTTCTGTCGACAGGACACGCAAGACAAGACAGCTCTACAGCACAGCCCTGACTACAAGCTTTCGGGACTCACAAGCACTGGTCGGGAGTCCCCATTGCCAGCTGCATAGCTCTTCCTCTCAGGGCACCTGGGACCGCACCTGTGAGTGGGCCCCTCTCAGTTAACTAGCGTACAAAAAGATCCAAGGTTGTTTAAGGTTTTCATGACTAGCTAAGACGGACGTTACATCACGACTTTTGAAAGGGTGGCTTCCATCATGCTCGTTTAAGTGGTGATTGTGATTAGGAGAACGATGAGGGATGAAAACCTTCTACGCGAGAACCGGTTATTTTAGAAAATGGATGACTTTGCAGTTGTTTAGGTTTCATTTTTAGATGTTTTTTTATTTAAAAAAAAAACTGTGATGTTGCTGTGCACTGAAAAAAGCACGGCGTACTTAAATGCATTCAGCTCAGACGACCGTATGGGTCGAACCGAACACAGCGCACTAAACATCCAAGGCCGAAACAAAATGAAATCAAAAATGTGCCAAAGCTACACTACACACTGCCCATTTGAAACACAGCCCAAACAACGGCAAACCCACCGGGCAAATAAACAAAATTTGGTGACAACACGCTTAAAACCTTTACCAAGTATTTAGAGCACATGTGCGGTAAAAACTTCTTAGTTTGTTCGACGAAGAACTAGTTCGCAAATCACAGACCATTTTCTTTGAAAGCTTATGTTTGCTCCAAATACTTGGCGCCAACAAACTATTTTGTTTGTGAGACCTAAAATAGTTTGTAAGGTTTCGAGAGTGGAAAAAAATGTAATGAAATCAACCACCGATCGATCCATCCGAGTAAATCGAAACCCTGCTGCAGGAGCAAACACGGCAACGAGGCACTCGGCGAACGGCAAACCAAAAATTTAGTGACAAAAAAAGGAAAAGGACGAGGACATGTTTGAAACATGGAATGCAGGCTGGTGCACAGACGGTCCTAGGTGCGTTACCTGGGTGCTCAGCGCTCAGCTACAGGGCCCCGCGCAGGCCGGGCGCGGCGCCCCTTCCGACGCCCTGAGGGGCCGCCCGACAACCCTGGAACAGGCAAACAAACACCCTCTTCACAAAAATTCTTGCAAAATCCCCGAGGAACTTGAGCTAGCCTCTAGCCTCCAGACCGGGAAGCCTATCGGGCCGGCTAACAGTGCCGCCGCCCGCAGCTCAGCGCGCAAAGCCACCGAGCAGAGCCTCTTCATCTCCAGTGGGCCAGACGGCCACCGAGAAGAAGGAGGAGAGGCAAGCCGATGTAACGCCCGGCCCGGCACGCGGCCCATAAAGTGATTCGTGTCCGACTAGGCGCCGCGGTCGGGCCGCCCAGTGCACGCACGCGCGTGACACCGCCACCGCCGCACCACACAAATTTAGCACGAGAGAGAGAGAGAGAGAAAGAAAAAGAAAGAGAGAGAGAGAAGGAAGGCGAAAACAGATAGGCACTGAAGCAGGGGTGGGGGATGGAACGTTGTTAAACTTGATACATCGAAGAGGCCCTCCAGTGACTGCCAAAGCAAGCGAAAGAGGGGGACGGGAGAGGGGATGAGAGGGGCGCAGGCAGGAGGCGCCTCACTATCTTTCTCGATTCTGAGTTATTCAACAAGGGAAACCGCCACTATATCATTCGCGGGGAGAAAAGTGGAGGAGGGAGGGGCGCAGGGTTTATGAAACTCTGCCCTGCACAACCCCCACCCCTGCCCACCCCCCTCCGCTTGGCAATGAAGAACGCCTCCCCCCCCTCCTCCCCCTGCCCGGAGTTTGGCACGCAAAAGTAGGGGCAGGGGTTCCAGGGCCGAGACAAAAGTCCGAAAAACGGCGGCGGCAGCAGCAGCAGAGCGCGTGTGCGAAGACTGCGCGTGGCTCTTCATTGCTATGAGGGGCAGGTCCTTCCCCCTCCCATCCATCCGCGGCTTGCCACATCTCACTCACTCACTCACACACACACACACACACACACACACACACACACACACACACACACACACGCGTGCGCGGCGCGTTGGTCGCCCTGCGAGGGGCTAAACCGACACGTTCTGTGTAATAACACATCGGATTCGCGTGGTTTGGCTGGATAAAAGGGCGCGGGATTGGAGGCGGGAGGAGGGTCTGGCTCCACCAAGACGAAGGCTTTGACGCATCGCTCTCGATAAACGCCCTTCAGAACGACGTCCTAAAGCTCCCCTCACCACTCCATCCAGCAGCCTCTGCCCCTCTCGCACCCCGCGGCACGCCCCGCCAGAGGGATGGAGGCGGTGGCCAGTCCGCCATCCATCCCGGCGCCGTCCGCCTCATCAACAATTTCCCGCCCAGTGTCGAGCCGCGCTACGCATTTCTCATATCGCGACAAATCGCGCGAGACTCGGGAGGGGGGAAAAAAATGGCGCGTTCCCGCCGGTAGTATAAAACAATGAACGCGTGCAGTCCGGCGGGGCCACAATTAGTAGCAGGGAGCTACTTAAGGCGAGTGAGGGAGACAAAACAAACTGAGCGCGCGAGTGCAAATAGAGGGAAAGAGAGAGAAAAGGGACGTAACAAGTGAGGCAAGACTGCAAATAAGCGGCCGACACGCTCCTACACCATTATTCACACCGCCAGTTAGCCAGTGGCGAGGCAGTGGCAGCCATTACTCGAGTTCCGCGGAAAGGATTACGCCTCGCTTCTCGCCCTTTCTTTCATTTCCCTCCATTTTTTATCGCTCTCTCTCTCTCTTTCTCTCTCTTCCCTTGGGTTCGGTCGCGCGATTTCAATTTACCGCCAACAGATTCCTCTGCATGTACTTAACGGGGGCGCTGCGCGCTGGGCGGCCGTCAGAGGAACACGGAGGACTCACCTGAAAAACAAGAGAGAAATCACACCATTAGCAAACCAACGCCAAACAACAACAAAACAACAACGGCAGCGCCGCTTCAGACACTTCGTCCACCCACATCACAGGCAGAGTTTGAGTGAGCAGCCGGTGGGACCCAGCAGGGGTCTTTCCGAGGCGGGGCGGGGCGGGGCGCGGCGAAGCCGGGAATGGCCCGCAAAGTTAGTGAATCCCCCTTCGGGAGCCCCCACCCCCTCTGCACCTTTGCTATCAGCCCGCAACTCTCGGCCAGCGCCCCGCCCCGCCCGCCCCGCCGCCCCGCCCCCTCATTTGGCAGGCAAATAGCCGGAGCGCCGTGCCCTCCAGGAACCCCGCGGGCCAGACAAAAGCAGCCAGAACTTGTCCGCACCTTTAAGAAGGTGAAAAGTCCTCCCCTTTCCTGTCATCAAGCGCAGCGCGCGGCCAACGCGAGGAGCACTAAGTCGTGGAAATAAAAGAGGAGCCCGCTTCCACAGTCACGGCCAGACGCCGCCCCGGCCGCGGGCCGCCGCACCACCGCGATAAGGGGGTTATCAAATCCCGGGGGAAGCGAATAAAGGCACGGGAAAGGTATCCGGGGGGGGGGGGACGTCACCGGCGTCGCGACGGTGTAGGGGGGGGGGGCGCCGAGACTCCGAGTGACCTTTCGCCGGGGAAGCGGAAGGGAATCCGTGGCTCAGCCCCGGTGCGAGAGGGACAGACCGACAAAACCGACTCTCGGAATCTGGCTGCCGGGATGGGCTAACAGAGTGCCGCTCCAACCGTCGTGCCCACCGTGCGCCACCCACCACGTGCCCGCGATTGTAGCCAGCCGGTAGTGAGTCACTTGCTTCTCTCGCACTAATGGAACATTACTTATGGAACGGGCGTCTCGCTCGCACACGCGCGGTGCAGGCACTCCAGGCGACGGCCGGCCGGCGGATCGATAGCGCGCCGTCGTGGTGTCGTAGTGTGCGGCCGCCCGGCCGGCGTGGCGGACCGACCGACCGACCGAGCCAGCTGCGCCACACTGCCCGCTCCAGCATCCAAGCCAGAGAAAAATTCCAGAAGTCGCAGGGCGTATGTCCGTCGCAAATACACACAGGCAGTCATACACACACACACACGCTCGCTCGCTCTCTCTCTCTCTCTCTCTCTCTCTCTCTCTCTCTCTCTCTCTCTCTCTCTCTCTCTCTCTCTCCAACGTGACAATAACGCGGTGCGGCGCCTCACAGCCAGCATAGCATTCTCGCGGCAAGCCAGAAGAATGCGGGGCTGCGGGGCTGCGGGCGGCCACCCTGCCGTGGCGCACCCCTCGGCCACCCTCGCCCTCCGTCCGGCACACACCGGGCCGGGCCGGGCCGGGCCGGGCCGCGACCCACCAGAACCACGACCCACCGCCACCCCGACCGCGCCCTTCCGGGAGGCCTGCAGTGGACTGCAGCGACCGCGGCGTGCGGCACCCACCCGGATGCCCCTCCCCGCCCCGCCCCGCCCCGCCCCGAGGGAGGAAAGAGACCGGAAATTAGTCCCCCGGGCCGAGGGCTGAGGGTGGCGGACCGAGCCTGATCCGAATCCCGGCGAAGAGAGAGACCCCTACGCTGCGAGACGCACCGGGCCTCGGCAACGCAACGCACGCCAACCTGACCGTCCTCACGGCGCCGCTCTGTCTCTCTCGCACCCGCGGCGCGCCAGGCGGAGACAGAGTGTCAGTATCTGGCGGGGCGTGTCAGGGCTCCACGCCGTGGGAGCGGCCGCGGCCCACTGTGCGCCACCCCGGCCGCTTCCTTGCCGCATATTTACACGCGCCAGCGAGTGCGTAAAACAGCCAGGGGGAGGGGAGGGGAGGGGGAGGCCGGTCGCCATCGTCGTCACGGCGCGCACCGCTTGGTCGCAGTCACAGCGTCCGACCCAAAGTCACTAACAAGCTCCGCGAGCACACTGTGCATGCCGCACGCAGTCAGTGGGCCCACTACAGCCACTCTCGACGCGCTGCGCTCGCTGGAGGGCCCGAACACGTCACGCGGAAGGAGAGAGAGAGAGAGAGAGAGAGAGAGAGAGAGAGAGAGAGAGAGAGAGAGAGAGAGAGAGAGAGAAGCCCCACCGGCATGCGCGCACCGCCGGGTGCCGGGTTTTGTGGTCAGTATTATGCAGAGCGATGAATGGCGGCATCACGCGCAGCGACGCCGCGGAGTGCTCTCCGCGACTCGCATTGTGCGTTCTCTCTCTCTCTCTCTCTCTCTCTCTCTCTCTCTCTCTCTCTCTCTCTCTCTCTCTCTCTCTCTCTCTCTCTCTCTCTCTCTCTCTCTCTCTCTCTCTCTCTCTCTCTCTCTCTCTCTCTCTCTCTCTCTCTCTCTCTCTCTCTCTCTCCCCCCCCGCGCACAGTGGGCCAGAGGACCAGTGGAAGCGGTCAAAATTCCGGACGGGTCGCTAAAAACCGAACGTGTGGCCCACTGAGCCGCGCGCCCGAAGGCAGGCCCCCCGCGCCGCTCCGCTGCGATGCCCGGCTCGGCCTGCCTACCCCGCAGGCGGCAGCCTAGTGCCGTCTCCCTCGCACTCATGGGCACACTGCGACCAGACACGGCGATCAGACGATTGTCTAAACTAGGCACGACCCCGACGTCACTCACGCTGCGTCAATCGCGCTTCGAATATCAAAGGCTGACGGGCTTGGATCAGAGCGCGAAAGGGGGGGGGGGAGCGAGAGAGACAGACGACGGGCGCCGCAGTCAGCCAAGTGACAATGCCAGGCCAGAGGGCCCTAGGCAGGGCCAAAGAGCGCCAGCGCGGCTCTCTCGCACTCGCAGGCCGTCGCGTAGGGGTGCGAGAGAGACGGAGCGGCGAGCCGACGCTCGGCAGACGGGGACAAGTCGGAGACTCTTAATCAGATCGGGCGCGGCTTTTGTGGGGCCGACGGCCTGCGACGGCCTGCGACGGCCGAGGGCCTCCAACGGCCGGCCGAGGGCCTGTAAAGGCCGGCCGAGGGCCTGTGAAGGCCGGCCGAGGGCCTCCACCGGCCGGCCGAGGGCCTGTAAAGGCCGGCCGAGGGCCTGTAAAGGCCGGCCGAGGGCCTGTAATGCCCGGCCGAGGGCCTGTAAAGGCCGGCCGAGGGCCTGTAAAGGCCGGCCGAGGGCCTCCAACGGCCGGCCGAGGGCCTCCACCGGCCGGCCGAGGGCCTCCAACGGCCGGCCGAGGGCCTGTAATGCCCGGCCGAGGGCCTGTAAAGGCCGGCCGAGGGCCTCCAACGGCCGGCCGAGGGCCTGTAAAGGCCGGCCGAGGGCCTCCAACGGCCGACTGAGAGCCTGTAAAGGCCGGCCGAGGGCCTCCAACGGCCGGCCGAGGGCCTGTAAAGGCCGGCCGAGGGCCTGTAAAGGCCGGCCGAGGGCCTCCAACGGCCGGCCGAGGGCCTGTAAAGGCCGGCCGAGGGCCTGTAAAGGCCGGCCGAGGGCCTCCAACGGCCGGCCGAGGGCCAGTAATACCCGGCCGAGGGCCTCCAACGGCCGGCCGAGGGCCTGTAAAGGCCGGCCGAGGGCCTCCAACGGCCGGCCGCCGGCGAAGCGGCGGCCAGAACTCGTGCTAACTCGCGCCACGCAGTGTGCCACACACAGCCCCAACAAGTTTCCACGATCCATCCCGAAAAGGCGAAAACGGCGATAAGAGGGTTCGCCGCGCGTATCGGAGGGGAGGTTGGAGGGAGTTGGCGGTCTTGTTGGCTCCCTGCCGGCGAGGCTAGGCCTGGGCTACTCGCCACGGCCCGGCCGCCATACTTCCAGACTTCAATTGTAATCCAGACTGATCGCGAGCATTCCCCGTTCCCACGCGCTTCCCGCCCTGCCGCACGGGGCCCCAAGGGGGCGGGGGCGCCGGACAGCCCCCTGCTGCAGCGCCGCGACGCCAGACTCACTCCGAGACTCACTCCGGGCTCCCTCGCACCAACACGGGCCAGAGAGACGAGGCGAACAAAGACTCTCGGGGTTCGTCTGCGGACGGTGCGCCCGGCGGCCGATACCGTCGCACCGCGGCGAGTATCGCATTCCGTTTGCGAGGCGGCCGGGCGGAGTGCACGTCGCCAAACTTTTGACGAGCAGCAAGGCAGCGAGGCAGCGGGGCCGCGGGAAAGAGGGAGGCTGCCCGGCGGCGAGCGCGCCTCGCCAAATATTTACTGCACATTACGGCCGATAAAGTATTCAGCGGTACCAACTTGGGCGGTTATTTATCGCGAAGCGTCTCGCCGTCCTTCTCCCCGGCGCGGACGGGCGCCGCCTCGGGCACCGCCACCTGCGCGCCTCCTCCCCCGCACCGCCATGACGACGGCGTCCTGGAGCGCCCCGCCGCGCCTGCACGCGTCGACCTCCTTAGCTCTGCCTTTGCGCCGCACGACCTGCCCGTCAGCCGGCGTCAGCTCGGCGTCAGCCAGCGTCAGCGCATTCAGAGTAAAATGAGTTCTCCCTTGACAGAGACCGCCGCGCCAACCGGGCGGGGCACAGTGGGCCGCCGGGTGGGGCGCGCATGCAGCGACTCCAAGTGAAGCTCGGCAGCAGCCTCACTCCGGACAGCGCGCCGTGCCACTCCACGGGGTGCCCCTGGGGGGCCTCCAGGAGCCCCGTGGGGGTGCGAGGGAGACGGAGCGGCCGCATGTCAGGCGCGCCTCGTCGCCGCTTTGCTTTTCATCTCTGCCTAGCTGCTGCCTGGCCGCTGCCCCACCGCCCCGCAGCCCCAGTGTGCGCACAGGGCATGGCTCCTTTCCAACGACCTGGCACCGGCTCGCCAGCCCTTTTCAATAACTCCGATTCCCACAGCCTCCAACCCCGACTCCAATTTTTCCACCCCAGCATCGCCAGCATCGACGACGGACGGTCCGACTTTCACCCTTTTCCTGGCCTTTTATCCTTCTTCCCCCCCCCTCCTGGGAATTTTTTTCGTCGACCTCTTCTATCGGAGTTGGGGTAGGGCGGTCGGGGTGGGGCGTGGGTCGGTGCCAAGGCGGCCGTCGCGGTGCGTGTCGGTGCGTCCGGGCCCCGCCATCCAGGCCGCCATCCAGGCCGTCCGCACAGAGCGCAGCGCAGCACAGCGCGAGGCCCTTTGCCATACCGGATCAATAGGGGAGGCGAGGGGCGAGGCGGGGCGGGGTGGGGCGCGGCGTCCGGGGGAGGGCGGCCGACACGGGGTCACAGCCCGCTGCTGGCTCGCCGCCGCGCCCCCCGCGGGGCCCACCCCCGGCCACCCGCGCCGGCGGGGAACATCTCCAGCACTCGCTACACTTGCAGACGGGCCGCCGCCCCCGCCGCCCCCGTCGTCAGCGACGCCATCAAGGCGAGGCAAGCGAGGCGGGGGATCGAGTCCCGGCGCCGGCCGCCCCGTCCACTGGCCGGCACGCGCCCCGTGCGGCGCTGTGCGGCGCTGTGCGGTCGGGCCGTGACTTACACGCCCCATTGCTCGCGGCCCCGCCGGCCGGGCCCCGCGTCCGCGTTAATGGAGCGCCTCGGGCCGAGGAGCCCCAGGTGGGGCTGAAAGACGCCTCAACCCCCGAGAAGCACCCTACAAAACACCCAAAAAGAACACCCACGCAAAAAAAATAAATTAAATGGAACGCTAAGGCCCTCGCAAGTTAGCAAGGCCACTGCGCCTCGCGGCCACCAGCCAAGAGCAGAGGGCCGACCGACAATGTGGCCGTGACGCCGGGGGGTTGAAGGGGTGGGCGCGCGGCCCAGTCCTGCCGGAATGCTAATAGCGCGACAAACAGCAAACTAAACCGGGCCGAGCCCCCGTGTGCTACCACGTGCTGCCGGGCGGCGTGCAGGTGACACAATAAGCCCCCGGCACCGTGTGCGTCTCTGCATGCCATTAGGGGAGGGTCCCTGCAGCCGGCCCACTGTGCGCGCCGCGCGCCGCCAGCTGCACACAATGGCCCACTCCTTATTCGCACCGCGCCGTTCTTCTTCATTACAGCCTATTAGCGGGTGGGGCGTCTTTGTCACGCCGCCCTCTCCGTCTGCAGGGGACGCCGCCGAAGGGCTGTATTCGCGCGCCGTGTCCGCGGCGACATCCATCTTGGTGCTGGCGCGGATGGGCGCGGATTCGCGCCTGTTGCGCCGCGCCCCTCGATTCACCGACACATTTTCTGCTCGTTTTTTTTCCCCCTCGCCGTTTTACACTTTCACTCCCCGCACCGGAGGGTGGACGCACGAGGCGCGCACGCGAGCAGAGCAAACAGCGAGCCAACACACCTGCCAGTTTACTTTATTGGCATTCACGTCGCTTCGCTGCCTTCACTCCCCCATTTTTTTAAATTATTTTTAATCATTTATTTTTTTTGGCATTGTGACGGCAGGGTGGGCGGTGATAAGCGAAACAGTGAGTCGCGTCGGCAGCTCATCGGGAGGGCCGGCCGGCCGGCTGCGACAGCTTGCAGCAGCGAGCGGGTCGGACCGTGCAGCCAGCCAGCCAGCCAGCCTTCCCAGCGCCCAGCCACGCCCAGGCTGCCAGGAGATGGACAAATTGATTTAGCAATTTGCAGGCAAACCGAAAGGTGCCGGGCATGCCGGGCCGGTCGGCAGAGAGGAGCGCGGAGCCGGGGATGGCTAGGCAGGGCTGGCGGCTGGCAGGGCCGACGCTGAGAGGGCGGCGCCAGGGGGGTGGGGGAGACGCTCGGAGCAGGGGCTGCACGGGGTGGGGCGTCGCGGGCAGGGCGTCGACCCCCCGCCGCTGAGCCGCCCCCACGCCGCCCCCGCGCCCAGCCACCCGAACCCCCTGGTGCCCCACCCTTGCACTCCAAACCTCATTTAATCCGACAGCGGCTGATAAATGGGACGGTGAGATTCAAAGCAGAGGAAATATCATTTTCATCATCACTGAATGCAATTTTTTTGGCACATAACATGCCGATATTGTCATCCTCTCTCTCTGCTTACAAACATGACCTGTACGTCAAAAAATAGGAAACCTTAGTAGTTCCTTTTTTAACATTCCTGAACAAACATGCACAATAAGGAAGGAGATTGTTAGGATAGGTTACTGGCATCAGTGATAACCAACTACACCTGCTACAACACGCTGCAATAATATTTCAGAAGGGGCAAGAACACAGAACGACAACTGAAAAGCGATCTATCATGAAATTATTACGTACATTGGTAATTGATAAATGAAATGAACTAGTTCAAAATATACAAAGCATCTGAAACTGGTCAAGCACAGCAACTGGTCATTGCATTAAGTCCCTCCAGTCATGGGACCAGAATCAGATTTAAAAAGTCATACTTAATGTGTAACTCGAGATGTCTCTAATTTTTCAACGTTCTCAGGAAGGAAATAGTGTGTGGTTTGAAGTGTACAGTTCGATAGTTCTCATAATAGATAATTCACTAATTTGAAATCATTTATTTAATGTCTGAGTGAATAAGTGGGAACAAGTTCATAATTAAAATACAGGACAGTTCAAAAATCAGATGCGAATGACAACAGCAATGGGGCAAATAAAACAGGTCCCCTGGCCTCTCATACAATATGGATAGTATCGTCACAAAATTGTTTCCAATAAAAGGAAAAAAATTCTAATATATAATCAAAAATTTTGAACAGAATGGACAGTTATAGATAGTAAGAAAGAATTTAGACGGTGACATTAATAAAATATGAATCCATGATAACTTTATCGTCGTTCATGAGTTGCTTCAGCTTCTACCAAACGTAGTTAAAATTATAGCTAAAAATCGATACTTGCATGAATGGATGTTTAAGTATGTAAATCTTGAGAAGATATCTTCACAAATAACACAATCTACAAAGCAGAACTTTTTAAAAAGTGAAACATAACATTCTGGGACCACTGACTGCTCCCTTCACAAAGTAAGGTTATGCCACAGGCTTACAAATATTTAGTTTCTGACTTAAGTCAACCAAACTGCACTTTACAACACCTTCCGACACACGAAACGTCACGCTCGCAACGTTAATTGGTTAAGAATAGCACACCATAGCCACAATAAGAAGGAAAGAGGTTAACCTGTCCGAGTAAATAAATGCCCGAGGAGAAAAACAGACGCCGCCCTTGCTCACCTAAATCCATGTCAAAACGCAGCGCGAGTGGCCGGCATCCAGTGCGGCGAGTATCCAGGGTATCCGTCCCAGTGGGCACGACTTCCAGGAAAGTGGCAAAAGGCTAAACAAGCGGCGGCAGCGGAGGCCGTCCGTCCGCGGCTGCACTCCAAGTAGGCTTTGCCCGAGGAGCCCGCAACGCCTCACTCGCGAGTCCGACGCACTTCACAGCACACACTGCAGCACTGCACTGGCCTCGGCGGCCCTGGGGCCTTCCGGCAGCGAGCTCAGCGTTTCCCAGCCGCTGAACGCGACCGCGCCGGGGCAAACTCGCCGATATTTCCAGCTCTCCACATCCCTACGTCAGCAGCAGCCAGCCGGCCCTGGCAGCCCGTGGCCGTCAAGCAGTTTTCTCGCGCGGCCCGTCGCCGTGGTCGCGGTGTCCGCGGCCGTCACCGCGCCTCTCCCTCGCACCGCCGGGGCCCCCTCGCGGGCCGCGCACTCCAATTGCAGCCCCCAATCACGCCAGCGTCCGCACCACTCGAAAATTTGGCACGGCCGAGGGGGTTACGCCCGTCGAGAAGTGAATGTTTATCCCACAAGGACTCAACACCGTCGCCGCGCCCGTTGCACGCTGGGTAGGCTGGCACGGCCCACTGAGGCGCCGCGCTGCGCTCGGTCCGCTCGCCGCGCCGCGGCCGCGGCGGGGGAGGTGGGGGGGGGGGACATCGCGCTACGTCGCGCTCATCGCGCTCGCACTGGAACTTGCGTCAAAACGGCGCAAGTAGCCACTGCCCACTGTGCCAGGCCAGGGACTCTGGTCTGTGATCCGCGCGTCAGTTCGGAGCGGTCTTCTCCCCGACGTGGAGGCCTGGGCGTGACCCTGCTGGAGAGAGCTCTGCTGGAGGGCTCTATGCTGGAGGAGTAACCTCCCAACACGGAGACGGCCGCACTGGCCGAGGCTGCCGGTGCCGCTAGTCGCGAGCCGATCGTGGGACGTGTCCCGTCTGGACTCGCTGGGACTGGGCTTTCAGCGGCTTTCAGTCAAAACAGCGCATTTTCCAGGCGGACCGCCCGGCGCCCTGGACGCGGCCGGGCAGGCTCGTGGCGCGCCCTGGTGGCGGCGCGTGGCGGCTCCCTGGAGTCTCGCTGGAGCGCGCCGCGCGGTGGCGGCACCTGTCGGCCGCGGCGGCAACTACAACGACGCGCCCACACCTGTTTGGCGGGAGGATTTGAATCGGCCGGGCATGGACGCCAGGAGAGACAGTTCGGCTTTCGGTCTGGAAACGGAGACAGCTGCCGATCAACGGGCCAGAGACAGGTGCTGCAGTCCAAAGCCACTTGTCATATCGTTCGCTCACACTTTCTCAGTGATACCACTTCACACGAGCAATGTTATCTTATCTCATTCCGTTTCCGAAGAAGGCGCTCTTGTCCAATACAGCTCACTAGATTGTCTCGTCCTGTGCAGCACCCTTCCTCTCCCCCTTTTTTCTCTCTACATCTCTCTCCACGCCCATTGAACATGACTGATGCGTTCGTTCCAGCCGAGCTGAACGAAACCGCTCAAATTCCGCACGCGGCAAAAACAACACGAATCTTCTCCTCCTTCTTCTTCCCGTCGAGGCGGCTCGCGCGCGATATTGCTCTTTCTCACTCTTTTTCTCTCTGCCGGCGGGATCTATCTTTACATTGGCGTTACGCGAAACTACTCAATTTACCGCGCACCGCTGCGGAACCAAAGGAAAAAGGAGGCTCTATCGCGGTATAACACCAAAAGTCGGGCCTGAAATTTAAAAAGAAGAAGAAGCACAGGAACTCGTGTTGGCACGGGCAAAAAAAAAATTTGTTACGAAATAAAAATAAACATTAATGGAGAACAGCGTTGGCGCGTCGCGCGCGGACTCTGAGCGCCGAGGAGGGCAGCCGCCAACGCGGCACCCCGGCCGGATGAGTGGCCTACCGTCCGTCTGCCCTCGCTGCGGCTGCGTCGCTCTGTCTCTCTCGCACCCCCACGGCCCCACGGCTCGCCCCACGAGTGCGAGAGAGACAGAGGAAGGGGGCGGTCAGGCGACGCGTCGCAGCGGGAGGTAAATAAGGGACGAGGAAAAAAATGACAGCAAGGGACGGCGATGGCGACACGCGCGGCAACAAGCGCAGAAACATATCCACGCATTTTTCTCCTTGTTTTTGTTGTTGTTTGTGCATCTTTTTGCGCCCAAATGTTGACATGCCGTGCCGTGCGCAGAGCCTTCTATTTGCCAAGACTGCGGCAGGCGGGCGCCGTGATGCAACGGTGTCATCCAACGGGGAGAAGGGGCGAAGCTGGCGAAGCCTGCTGCAGCACTGTCAAGGAAGTTAAAGAGGCGCGCGCACACACACACACACACACACACACACACATTCACACGCAAGTTTCGATTCCGGGTCGGGGACATGAGGATGCGTTCAATAATTCTGGGTTGCTCACGCAATGCCCGCAGAGCTTCCATGTTGTTCATCCGCGTCGGGTTGCGGCAACGCAGGTGGATTTTGGAACGCGGACTGCCTCTGCCGGGGTGGCGTTGCGAAGTTAAGTCGGTAGGCCAGCGCACGGCGACGGAGCCAAGAGCCAACCAGCGTACGTGGCTTAAGCGTGGACGTCTCGTCTAGAACTCAAACGGGCCTCGAAGAAGGTCCTGTTTGATTTCTACGAGCCGTTTTCTCACCGCTCCCCCGCCGTCTCGCACTCGCGGGACGAGGCAGGAATGTGTCTCGTCACGTCGCTATACCCCGTGCGGTTCAACTTTTTTTCTGCGAAGTACTTTGAGCACATGAAAGGTCATTCACGTGGACGAAACAATGCTTCGTAAATTGTTAAGTATTTCCGTTGCAAGCTTGTATGCTCAAAATGATTTGTTAAAACAGGTCTTTTAGAGCGTGTGTCTCAGTGAAAGGGCACTCGCGGTGCCGAGTAAAAAAAAAAAAAAAAAAAAAACTTCTGGGAAAATGATGAAGTTTGGCATCTGTGTGGCGCCTCGAGCTGTGAGGGCGCCCTTCTTATATTGCTGTAGCCGCGTGCATAGGCCGCGCGGGGCTGAGCATGCAGTCGCGCTGAATGACGGCTGATTTGTGAAATGCATTCACAGGGAGGATAGGTCAGTGCCGAGGCATGCACCTGTGAGTGCACTGCCTCTCGGAGTGCTTGCCCTCGGGGAGGGGGAGGGGGCAGGCGCTACACTTTACGGACAGCTAAACGCACCGTCACGACTCAAAACGAGATGCATTGCGATCCACGCGATAAACGCGACGGCGGCGGTCAAATCGTCTGTCTTTGTCGCTCTGTGGGGTCGCCCGCGGGGAAGGGCGAGAGAGCGAGCGAGAGAGACAACGGTCTTCTGGCCCACTGTGTGGCGGCGCGGCGTGAGTGAGTACGGCGCCGAGGCCCGCGTCGATCAGTACGTCGGCGACGTCGGCGCGGCGTCCCGGGTGCCAATGCGGTTACCGCACCACGCCGACGACGACTCTTTCCAAACAGAGAAACGCGCACGTCCCCGCGACACCCGCGGCACGCGCACCACGCCCCGCCACGCCCCGCCACGCCCCGCCCGTGTTGCGTGTGCGTCGCGGTCGTGTTGACAGTGTAGTGTCGGTGTCATCGGGATAAAGTACTCTCGTCCGAGGTGACCCCCCGGAGTACACCACCCCTAGGCCATATGTGCTCCCCCTAAGGATGGTGTACATGATCCCAGTCCGTGGCCCACTGTGAGCCGCGATGTTCTGTTCCACGCGCGCGCTGCCGCCGCCGGCGCGCCCCGGAGATGGAGCTGGGGAACGCGGCGCGCGGATTCAAATCGCCCCCAGAGCTGGAAATAGGCCAGGCCTGTCGTAAACTCGGGCAGGCAGGCCGGGCGGCGGCCGGCAAGAAGGGAGTCCAGCGAGGGGCATGACTGGGGCCTGGCTGGAGCCTCCGAACGCCTTAACGCCGTGCCCCTCTTCACTGGAAAAGATAGTCAGTAGCGGCAAATTATTTGCAAATATTTTTAGAAATGATTTGTTTTATAGCAAGATGTCTGTAGACTAAGTGTTGATGGGTTGTTTATTTGTTTTATTCCATCATTTTTAACAGTGCTGTTCTTATTCCGGCGGCAAGTGCCTCGCCCGCCGGACCGGCCAACCCGACGGCCGGTGGCTTTCTCCCGCACTGCCTCCATTAGGCGCCGGATGCCTCGAATTCGGGTGCATTGGCGGTCTCAGACACGGAAATCCTGGGTTCAACTCCCAGGATATTTTTTTTCTTTTTTTGCTGCAGATCAACTCTGTCTCCTGGTTTGCTTAGGCCAAGGGGCCGAATAGGGTTGGGATTCAGATCGGTCAAAAATAGCTCGGTCAACTTTAGGTAGGTCAAATGATTTGCTCCGACTTTTTCTGAGTCACAGAACGAACCAACTTGAAATGGCTGGGGGCCACACCTTGCCGCGCCACACGGGTGGCCCGATGCAGGGGGGCGGGGTCCCTCGGTGGGTCCCCAACACAACAACTATCTGGCATCATCTAGAAAAGCCGATTCCGGGATGGAGCCGTCTGGTGGCCGCGCCCGGCCTTGGACAGGTAAAGTGTCACCGGCGGGGGGCAGACGTCCGACCTGACGACCAGGTGGCCCCCCACCGACACAGACACATTCTCCCTCACACACACACGCACACACAAGCTTACCCTAACACGCTCCGTGGATCCTGACCCCGCCTCCCCGAGGTCGCGGAGGTGGGTGCGGCGGCGTGGGACGCGGTGTCGCGCGGAGAGTCATCCGAACAGTGAGTCGCTCCGTCTCTCCACCCTTGCGGTCACGAGTGCGGGAGAGACGGAGCGAGCGTTTGGAGTCGACCCGCTGGAGAGCTCGCTGGAGAAGCCCTGGAAGAGAAGGCGCCGCCGGGGCCCACATCTCGCGCCTCATCTGGGGCCGCATTTTTGCAGCGGGCCCACACCCAGCGGTGGGATTCCGAACACCTCTGTCTCCCTCGCACTCGAGGCGCTGGAGCGGCGGGGCCTCCGCGGAGGGTCTAGGGAGCCCGGTGTCACCGGCCAGGAGAGAGAGGGGGGATATAACGAGATAAAAAAAAACAACAACACGGGAATCAATCAATTCTAAACCGTGTCGAAAGAGGCGGGGGAGGCCTCGGCCCAGTCGTGCGTTTAAGTCCCCGAGCGGAGCAGGCAGGATGGGGTAACACGCGGCGATGCGCGGCGCGGCACGCCGTCCTCCGAAAGTCTGTATTCCCTTCCGCACGGACACCTCCTCATTCCGATGGGCAGCGCGTCCAGTCAGGTGCGCACTCTTCCTGCCCCCCCCCCCCTCCTCCCGCCCCTACCCCAGCCGCCTTTCTCCTCGGCGCGCTCACACAAGCCGCGTGCCTCCGTGCCTCCCACTGCCCCGTGCAGGACTCGGTCTCTCTCTCTCTCTCTCTCTCTCTCTCTCTCTCTCTCTCTCTCTCTCTCTCTCTCTCTCTCTCTCTCTCTCTCTCTCTCTCTCTCTCTCTCTCTCTCTCTCTCTCTCTCTCTCTCTCTCTTTTTCTCTCTCTCATAGCGTTCCCTGGCCGGCAGTGCCTGCATCTGCATACGGGACGCACCTCCAGTCATTTCCAGGGGGTTTCCAGGGCACCCCAATGAGAGGCCTGGAGTCCGGGTTCCCGGCCGCAGGAAAGTGGACTGACGGAGGATCCCGCGGCAGGACACAGGGATGACCCAGCAGACTCATGCCGAGAGCCGTGTTCGTCGCTCTGTCTCTCTCATGGGGCGTCCCATGCAAGTGCGAGAGAGACAGAGCGACGCAAACGACTCTCAGAATCTTTCCACAGAGCCCCTGTGGATTGCGGGGTAGGCAACCGCAGCGCTGCGACGTGCAGGGGTTGCCTACCCGTCGGCAAGATACGACAGTCAACTGAAGCAAATACTCCGAGTCGCTCCCTTCAAGTGCAGTCGAAACGGCGAGGGATGAGAGGCAACGCCGGCGTGCCTTAGGGACGGTCCCCTGGTTGGGAAAGGGCGGGCGCTTTAAGACGCTCCCCTCACCGGAGCTGTAAACCGCCGCGCCGCCGCGACGCCCCCCCCCCCCCGGCCCGCCCCCGCCCCTCCCCCGGCGCGCCCCCCTCCGCCGGCAGGTCGCTCGGGCCGAACAGGTCCGGCCGGCCGCCTCGCCGCGCCGCGCCGTCAGTTGGCAGCGGAGCGGCATCGCGTCCACACCGCCAGGCTAGGGGCGTACCGTGCCACCGCGAGCACCGCGACGTCGCGAGTGAGTGCCCCTCCCCTCTCCACCCCCCGCGGCGCCGCGCCGGCCGAGGAATCGAGGCCACCTGTGCATGGCGCTGTGCGTGGCGCGGAGTGGCTCGCGCGTGTAGTGCGTGTGTGTGTGTATCCGTGATTTTCGCGTTGAAGCTTTCGTCGCATTTTGGCGCGCGCGTGTAGCTTCAGTGTGACGTGCTGGCGATGGTGACCGTGACGACGGCGATGTTCTGAAGTGGTCGCGCCCCTCTGGCGGTCCGCGCATCGTCCCCGTCACCGCCACCACCGTCAACACTACCGTGTCCGTTCCACTGCGAGTGGATCATTGCCAGAGGATTATCTTGGATTATTTTGACCGGAGCAGCAGGCAGCCCAGCCACCGCGCCACCGACGAGAGCATGAGAGTGGCCGCCGGCAGCGCAGCACCATGAGGAAGGACATCAAGAAGTCGTCGTACTACGTGTGGTTCCTCGGCGCCCAGGAGGCCAAGGGGCTGCGCGGCGCCGAGTATGTGCTCCCCGTCGTGCGCTCCCTGGTGGAGCGCGAGCGCGAGGTGGAGCCCTTCAAGGTCACCCTGCAGGTCAGCCACAAGGGCCTCAAGATCGTGCAGAACGTCCCCGGCGCCGCGGCCGCGCCCACCGGCAAGGCGTCGCCCGCCAAGCCCGGCGTGAAGGCCGCCAAGGCGGAGACCGTCAAGCACCTGATCCCGCACCACGCGGTGACGTGCGTGCTGCAGCAGGAGGACATCGTGGCGTGCATCCTGCTGCTGTACAACCCCGTCACCAAGTGCCCCGTGCACGTGCACGCGTACCGCTGCGACTCGGTGGAGACGGCGCAGATCCTGTGCGGCCAGCTGCAGACCCTCATCGAGCGGCCGGACAACCAGAAGAAGCTGTCCGAGATCGAGTCCCGGCTGCGCGCCAAGGGGCTGCTGCTGCCCGCCGCCCTGCCGCCCGGCCCGGCCGTGGGCCCGGCCATGGGCCCGGGGTCGCGAAGGCACGCCGGCGGCTCGGACGGCCGGTCCACCAGCACCAGGGAGTCCGAGTCCTCGGCCGGCTCGTCGTCCGAGCGGCTCAGCGGGCTGCGCGAGGAGCGCGTCTCCAACCTGTACGACTCCCTGGCCGCGGAGCTGAGGGAGAAGCTCGGCGCCGACCAGGACACGGGCCACGCGCCCATCCTGCTGCCGCCGCGCGACTACGACACCGTGCACCGCCAGAAGGGCAACCTGGCCAGCGTGGACCGGCGCCGCTGCCTCAGCGCGGCCGTGGTCGGCGTCAACGCCAAGAACGTCAAGAACGCCCTGGAGGAGCAGCCCGCCGCCGCCAGCGGGCGCGGCGCCGTCGGCAAGCGCGGCTCCGGCGGCTCCGGCACGCACACCGGCCGCGCGGGCGGCGGCGGCGCCCTGGTGGGGTCCTCCGGGGGGTCGTCCGGCATCGGGTCGGACCACGCGCCGTCCCCGGACAACGAGTCGGACCCGCGCTACCTGGACAACGCGTCTTCATCAGGTGAGTTTGGGAGGGGCGCCTCAGTAGCTGTGGGTGAAGGACGCAAGGCTTATTCTCGCCGACCGGCGGTGGGTGACACTCGCCCAGAACAGCGGCTGAATCTTCGCTGCTCGGAAGCGCACCATCCCTTTAGGGCACACCTTTCACTGTGAGATGGTGATTCTCCTTGATTACTACCTTGCCCGCCGCCGAAGCATGCCGATGTGGGTCAGGTTCACTCGCCTTAATAATCCCAATATTTGTTTTCCCATTTCCGTTTCTGGCTGAGGCCGGGCTGAGTGCGTGGGCTATCGCGCTGGTCTCTGCGGCAGGGCCTCCACGCCTTCCCACCGGCCGAGGAGAAGCCCCCCCCCTCCCCCCGCACCGGCACGACCGTCAAAGGAAAGCCAGCCGGTGCCGTATCACATCCCCCCCCCCCTCCATTTCCACCTGCCAGCGGCCGTCCGAAGGGGTCCTATCGTAATTTGTTTTTCATAGTACACGTCGGTCTGGGTGCGCCTGGGCGAGGAGTGCCTTGGGCTGCGAGCAGGTGAACGGCCTGGCCGCGGGAGGGTCTGGCCGCCCCCGTGGTGCCAACCTTGAAACAACAAATAATGCCGGACAAGGGTACCAACTGCCGGAGTGCATTGACGTGCCGCCGCACCATAGACTAACCCGGCCTTCGTGACAATGGGGCGGGCAGTCTGATTCCGGCCGCGACGCTCTGTCTCTGCCGCGCGGCGCGCCTCGCGAGGGAGGCAGGGCGACTCGACCTGCTGAGCAAGCGAGTGCACGAGGACCCTCTGTATGGACCTGGCCGGCACGGGAAAGAAAAACCTTTAGTCGAAACGTGGTCCAGTCAGGGCAACGCGCTCTGTGCGATGACTCGGCTACTGCCTCTCTTTTCTTCATCTTCTTCTCCATCCGATTCTTGGCACGCTGTTTCTATCCCGCTCTATCCCGAGTCTTGGCGCGCTGTTTCTATCCCGCTCTATCCCGAGTCTTGGCGCGCTGTTTCTATCCCCCTCGCTGCTTCCCGTTACCTGTCATGCGCGGCGCCGATCGGGGGCGGCGCGGCACTACGTTCGACTCTTTAAATCTGCCGCCTCCTCTTTACGGCCACCGGTTCTCCAGGGCTCTCTAGTACTCTCCAGTGCTCTCTAATTGAGCGCCGCCAGCACGAGACCCTTGCAAAACAAAAAAAAAATGATGAGCCTCTCGAGGGAGCCGTTAGAGGTCAGCAGCCAGGCTGCCTATTTAAGGAATGACCGCGCACTCACACAGTCTCACAGTCACACAGTCACACGCACATACATGCACACACATACATACATACATACATATACACACACACGCGCGCGCTCGTAATTGCGCGTAAATGTGTCTGGCATTCCAGAGAGGGGAGCGATTGACTGAAACTCCGCCGTAGTCCCAACGGCGACCGCAGCGCGGCGCTGGCGGCGCCAGAGTCTCCTCCTTTACGGGAATCGGCCGACTCGAAATGGTGATGCCCGCAGGACGCATGGTTTGGACCGCTGTGCCCGCTGGACACGCAGAGGCTCGTATTTCGCCATTTCCTTCTTAAAAAAAAAACAAACTTGAAGGTAAATTACTAAGGGTACATTACTGCAAGTATTCTTTTTCCTTCGTGTTCTTTTAATTGAAAAAAAAACTTAAAAAAAAAAGAACTATGAAAATTTGATTCTAAGTGCGCGTTAGCCAAATTGATCTTTATTGCGTGGTGCACTGTCACTTCCGCGCCAAAGGCGGCCCGGCGCGCTGGGGTGCGTACTTTACCGCGTTAGAACGAGGAAACTAGTTTGGCGGCGTGCCTGCCTGTCTGTCTGCCTGTCTGCCTGCCTGCCGAAGTGTACTTTTCGCGATCCGCATGCACCCACACTCATACAGCCGGGCAGGGAGGGGAGAGATGCTTCCGCTTCGGAGAAGTGAGGTTAGGTAATCCGGCAGCTGCATTTCCGTCCGTCCGCACACACGTTCACATCGGAATTCACATTCCGCGGAACCAAGCGAATGAGCCAGAAAAATGAGGTCAATGGGTTTTTTTTTGTGTATTTTTTATTTTATTTTTTCGCTCCTTTGGCGTTGGCGGCGCCTCATTAGGCTTCGATTTTACAGCCGCTTTATTGACTGCGCGTGCCAATCCCTGTGGCTGCACAGTGGGCCCGCCGGCCTGGCTGGACCAATGAGGGCGTGCCTGTGAGTCACTCCGCCCTGCACTGCCTGCAGCGTCTCGAGGCGCCAAGAGTGTCAGCAGCTCAAGTTTCGTATTCCTGTCCCTCGTTCCCATTCGCTGGACCCATCCATCAAACATCTCAAGAAACAAAGTCAAAACAACTAGACCCAACTCCTGGACCTGAAGGCCTTGCCACCACAAAATATGTGATTATTTTTAGGTTAGGAATTTCTTTTTCTAACGTGGTGCTCGGACTAGCACTCATTTTTCGCGGTTTCGCGAAATGTTTTTTGGCCTGGCCCTTGGCTACGGCTTGCTACGGCTTGCTACGCCCCTGCCGCCCTCTTGCATCCACTCGAGCCGCCTTAACAAGACGAAGCCCTGTCCAGTCGATCCCTGCCGTTCCAGTACGCTGCCTTGTTTGAATGTCCAGTCGAGTGACTTGCAGGCCTCCCCGGACGGCCGGGCGGACAGACAGACAGACAGACAGACAGACGGACGGACGGACGGACAGGCAGACAGACAGACAGGCTGACACACATGGGTGGTCCGGAGCGCGGGAGGGAAGCTCCAGCGATGCTGCGCGATAAAGAGGTAAATGGAGAGAGACGGAGCGAGTGCATTATCTCATCGGCCGTGTTGATAGAGCCGTGTTGATAGGGCAGCCAATCGCCGCAGTGGAAACAAGAAAAAAAAAAGAATCGCGCAAAAACTAATTGCAACCGTTGCGTAAATAACAACAGCCTAGAAAAGCGATGCAGCTCAATCCGTTAGCGGTGCGGTGCGATAAATTTGTTGTTGGTGTTGTTGTTGTTGGCTAGACCAGGCTTGTGAAAGGGGCGGCGGGTCACCATCGCCGTCCACCCATCCAGCGCTACGCGAGGCCAGTTTGTCCTCCACCTGTGCTGCTCATCTGCAACAACAAGTGGCAGGCAATTAGACTATGCTGCTGTAAAAGTGAAAACACACGGAGCCCTTGCTTTTAACATGCAGCAACAATAACAACAACAGCAGCAGCGTTTGTGCGGCCCGAGTTTCTCAGCGCCGAGGCGTGCATGCCATCCATTGCCGTCGTCACCGTTCGGCCGTGCGCCTACGTTGGTATAACTTTATATTTTTTTTTACACCGCCAAATTGACGCCAATTCAGAGCCGCGGGAGAGAGAAACCGTCCCTGATTGGCTCCACGCGCGAGCACCGCGGCTGGCAAAGGATCGCTTTCAGCGAATCAACACCTGTAGCCAAGCGATACGGATCGAAGGTGTTGGCAGACGTGTGTGTGTGTGTGTGTGTGTGTGTGTGTGTGTGTGTGTGTGTGTGTGTGAGAGAGAGAGAGAGAGAGAGAGAGAGAGAGAGAGAGAGAGAGAGAGAGAGAGAGAGAGAGAGAGAGAGAGAGAGAGAGAGGCTGCGGGTGGTTGGTCCTGGAGACGCGTGTAGAATGGGAGATGGTTATCGCTGGAATTTATAAAGGTTTCCCTTTCGGGTCCGTAACGCTACGCGCTTGGCGCTCTTTTCGCGTTTCTTGCCGGAGTTACGCGCGGTCAGAAAGTGTGACAAGGGCGTTACAAAATTAGAGTAATGACGCCTCGCGTCCGCGGGTCTGTGCGGCACACGGTGGCGCGGCCGCGTGGCAGCAGCAGAGTGGAAAGGACCCGCGCGACTTGGGGGGGAAAATGAGTCGCTGGTGCGGTGGCGCAGGCAGCCGCTGGCGTTGTTATTCGCCCGACAGGCTTGTTATTGGCAGTCAGGCCCCGCTAGCCGCGCCATGTAATGAGCCAGGGCACGGCAGCCCGGCCGGCCCAGCCGGCGTAGCACAGTGACCGGGATACAGGTATTTTCTAATCGGTGCGTGCCCCGGTACGGAGCGCAGCGGCGGGCGTGATTCGGCTTGCGAGCCACGCGTTGACCTTGCCTGCCGACCGCGGATGCCGGTTGCCCCACCAGGAATGGACTCGAAAACGGAGTGAATTAAGGAGGCTTTCAGCGAGGCGTAGACAGTTGGCTGTGATCCTAATCCGACGTGATGCGTGTGCGTCCACCGGCGGCAACAGCAAAAATTATTGCTGAGAAAACTCAAATCGAATTTTTTATTGATTTTATGTTTTATTGATTTTCTAAGCTAAGCATGCACTGCCACGCAAACTGAAAGTCACTGCATTTGTGACTTCCAAAAATCTTGATTCGCTCTCGGTTTGATGAAACTCTTCCGACGGTGTAAGAAGGTCCTTTATTTTCTTCCCGGCAGCCAGCCGGCCCCTCTGCGGCCGCGGTCCAAATACAAGCTCCATCTCCCTGGCGGCATTAGTCTCCGCGAAGGCGGCGCACCCACAGTGGGCCAGCAGACCGGCGCAGGCGGCCAAAACTCCAGACGCGTTTTGAGCTCCAGAGTCGCTAAATGGGACTCGAACCGAACGAGTGACCCCACCAATGGATTCCTCGTTCGGAGAGCAATCCGTTGGTGAGGTCAGACGTTCAGTTCGAGTGTCATTTAGAACTCAAAACGCGCCGGTCCTCTGGCCCACTGTGCGGCCTGCCTGCACTGTGCACGAGCAAGCGGGGCGCTGGGCGTGTTCCGAACGTCCTACAAAGCATCGGCTGCTTCCGGAGCAGGCACTCCCATGGCACTGCGTGCGCTCAGGCAGGCAGCCAGCCAGCCAGCCAGCCAGCCACGCCCAGAGGATTTAAAAGGCATTCAGGCGGAGCGCTTTTGTCTCGCTCGGTCACATTGTGGTCACACTGTGGTCACATCGTGGTCGCGCCGCGGTCACGTGGCACATTGTGATCCTTTTGTGCCCCGGTTGTTCTGACGTTCGTTTTAAATGATGCAGCGCGCGCGGTGCAATATGCAGAGTGCAGGGAATAAGAGCAAGACTGCCCCCTGTACCTCTGCACTGAACCTGGGCTGGGGAATGAATGGTGGAACAATGGACGTCTTTTATCTGGCATCTGACCGATTCCAGGGAGAAGGTGGAGAGGAGGTTTGGGTCTTCTTGCTGGGATGAGTCGCCATACTTAAGACTACTTTTCCCTCCTTTTATTTTTTCATTTTTCTGTGTTTTAAAGAGCTGTTCTTCGCCGTTTTTCTTTAAATGTTTGGAGGAAATGCACGCGCCAATTAGAGTCCGGAGTGCATCGGTCGAACCGGAAACGCGCTCAAAAAGTGTGCAAACAGCTTAGTGAAATAAACGAAGCAGCGCCAGCCGCTGCGAAGGGTTCTTCCTCGAAGCGCGCGGCGCGGCGCGGCCTCTCCTAAAACGACATTAAAAAGTCATTCGGAAAAGTGATTGCACGTCGACTCGTAGATGAGCGCCAATCAAGCGATGGCTGGGTGGGTGTGCCTGAGTAACGAGCACACGTTTTCGTTCCTTTTGCACCGCCGTGCCGAGCCAAGGTTAAAATGCCAAAGGGGAAGAAGAAAAAACGCCCACCACAGCTAGAAAAAAATAACTAACTAGCCGTTTGCCAAGGCAAACCGAGATAGGCAGACACAGACACAAACACACACACACACACACACACACACACACACACACACACACACTCGCGTGTGTCATTACAGAGCCGAGTTAGCTGAGATAAGGTTCCTGTTCCTTTGGGGTGCGGCACAGACTTTGGCTGCCAGAGACTCGTTTGCTGCAGTGGCGGTGTGGTGTCCACTGGTGCCGCTGCACTTTGCGCGCGAGGCGGCCAGGCCACTGCACTGCACAGCGCAGTGGGCTCGCGCGTGCTTATTCTCGTCCTTCCCGGGCCAAATACAGGCAGGGTCCCGCAGCGTCTTCAGTAGCCTCTTAGCCCGGACCGGACGGGCAAGGAGCCGGCCGCGCCGCCGTGCCCGCCGTGCCCGCCGTGCCCGCCATTAGCAAGAAGGTCCCTGCCCATAATCACAGTCGTCGCCTTGATGTTAATAGTAGAGTGGCGGATCGGGGCGGCAGGCCGGCCGGACTGCGCCAAGCGACGCCTTGGCGTGGCGCGTGCACTGTGAGACGAGGTCCCCGTCGACGCCAAGGAGGTCCCCGTCGACGCCCAGGAGGTCCCCGTCGACGCCAAGGAGGTCCCCGTCGACGCCAAGCAGGTCCCCGTCGACGCCAAGCAGGTCCCCGTGCCTCATTATTCGGATCCCGGTGGGGGCGACATTAGCCGCAGACGCCTCGTTGAGAGGCATTAATGTATCGGCGGGACTTTCACTGCCGCCGCTGCCGCCGCGCACGATCGCGCCGACGCGGCCAGCGCCCCCCTTTGTGTGCGAGGAGTGTGTCGTGTCCACCTTCGTGTCCACCAACGCGCGGACAATCCGGGAGCCCATCATTTTGTTACCCTATCTGCGTTATTTTATCGTTGTTGTTTAAACCAAGAAGCTCAAATATTGTTATAGAGGGTCATCATTATCGGCCAACAAGGTCTTTGTCTCTAATAATTTTTTTAAAAAAAAAAAAAAAAAAAAAAAAAAAAAAAAAAAAAAAAAAAAAAAAGACGTACACCTGTCAATTCCGAATGTTTTTTTTTTGTTTGTTTTTTTTTAAAAAAATTTTGGTTGCCTTACAGTGCTTGGATAATTAGTTTCAGAACGCACGTTGAAAAAAAAAAACCGGTAGCACCTCCGAAAGGGAAATGGTCTGTTGTTGCTCGCGCCACGCCGCGCTACGCCACGCCACGCCGCGGCGGCGCGGGGCGCTCCTTCGCGAACACGTTCGTGCGAGTGCCACTTTCTTTAGTGACCTGGAACCCCTGCGCCTCGCCGGCCTCGCAGGCTCGCCTCGCCCAGCCCCTGGAAGGCCCCTGGAAGGCCTGGAGGTCCCAGCCTCGCGATGGGCCGCTGCATCGCGCATCGTGCGCCCGCCACACTGAAAAAAAAAATGGCGAGTACTCTTAAAAAAAAAAAAAATATTTAAAAAAATCTTGGTATAGGCTCTCTTATTCTTTTGGCACCGGCTACTACGTCAATCGCGACTTTTGACAACGGTTTTGTCGATTAAACCGTCCGTTTTCTGACAGTGCAGGGAGTGAGACAGCGCGCTGCCCGGGTTGGCCGCTGGCCGTTGTGTTTGGCAAGTCCATTTAGCGAAGAAAACGAGCGTTGACGTAACGCCACTTATTCTTCTTCTTCTTTCTCATCCAGCATGCTGCAGCAGGGCGCGACTTTCAAACCGATTTTCCGACCGTTGCTTTTGGGCGTCGCGGCCCGTGGGCTCAAGGGCGCCGTGGCGCACAGTGGGCCAGAAGACCGGTGGAGGCGGTCAAAACTCTGGATTTTGACCGGCTGTCTTCTGGCCCACTGTGCGCTGGCGTCCCGGAGGCGCCCTGTCGATCGGACCAATCGGACATCGCGATCGCGTCGCGCCGCGCGTGGGAACAGGACCGCCCAGGGCCCAGCGGCCCAGCGGACCCAAGGTGCCCAAGCCAAGGTCCCCGGCGACCATCTCGGCATCGAGATTCACATCGAGATCAGGAAGGATTAAAATTGCTAAAGAAGCGGGGCTGAGTGGAGGACGTAATCGGCGGCTTCCGGACGACGACGACCACGCCGACGACGCTCCTCGCTGCGGCGGTCATTCCGTAAGCATTCCCGGCAAAAAGGGGGCGCTGGTCATTACTAAGCCGAGGCCGCCGCGGTGGACGTGGTCATGGCGGTCATGTCATCATGCCTGGTGGTCATCCTGCTGGTGGTCGTGGTGATCACATCTTGATGTTATTTGACACAATGAGTTCGATGACGGCCAGTGTCGCTGACCCCGCATGGCACTGTGACCATGACGTGTTGGCGGCGCTGGGGCTGGACACGCTGGACAAGCGGAGCAGGTCTGGCGGCAGAGCTACCTGGAAAGCTGCGCCCGCGGTGTCAACGGCCTGGAGGCGAGCCTGGAGGCGAGCCTGGAGGCAGGCAGTGCCCGCTGGAGTCTCGCTGGAGCGCTTTACAGCGCGCTGGACAAGCCAGGAGCGCTATGGCGCTATTCAATGTGCCGAGGCTTCTTTCTTGTTAGAGGATGCGAGTCGTGTCCTGCCCGACGGTCTTGCCTGACGGCCCGCCCTGACGGCCCGCCCTGACGGCCCGCCCTGACGGCCCGCCCTGACGGTGTTCCCTGACGGCCCGCCCTTACGGTGTTCCCTGACGGTGTGTCCTGACGGCCCGCCCTGATGGTGTTCCCTGACGTCCCGCCCTGACGGCCCGCCCTGACGGTGTTCCCTGACGGCCCGCCCTGACGGTGTTCCCTGACGGCCCGCCCTGACGGTGTTCCCTGACGGCCCGCCCTGACGGTGTTCCCTGACGGCCCGCCCTGACGGTGTTCCCTGACGGCCCGCCCTGACGGTGTTCCCTGACGGCCCGCCCTGACGGTGTTCCCTGACGGCCCGCCCTGACGGTGTTCCCTGACGGCCCGCCCTGACGGTGTTCCCTGACGGCCCGCCCTGACGGTGTTCCCTGACGGCCCGCCCTGACGGTGTTCCCTGACGGCCCGCCCTGACGGTGTTCCCTGACGGCCCGCCCTGACGGTGTTCCCTGACGGCCCGCCCTGACGGTGTTCCCTGACGGCCCGCCCTGACGGTGTTCCCTGACGGCCCGCCCTGACGGTGTTCCCTGACGGCCCGCCCTGACGGTGTTCCCTGACGGCCCGCCCTGACGGTGTTCCCTCCCGCCACGTCACGTCCAGGGTGACCTTTGGGGAAAGGGGGCAAGATGGAGCAGGGCGGGGCTACCGTGGGACGTGCTCAGCACGGCCGTCGCGGGTTCGATCCCCGGCCGAACACAAAACGCTAACGGGGCCCTGCGATCCCTGTGGCGGAGTCTGCCGGCGTGGGATGCTGTCCAAGTGTCACACGACCCGCGACACGGAGCGAGGCGGGGCGGGGCGGGGCGGGGCGCGGTAGCTGTCCCGGAACTGGATGAGGGCGTTGGCAGCCGTGCGGTACACTCACGGGCAGCACCATTCCGCGGCGGTACTGTCGGAACAGGGTCACGGTGAATATGATCGACTCGTTTGACTTTCCCTGTCGTCCGACCCGCCGGCCCGGCCCGGCCCGGCTGGTCCGGCAGGGGGCCATGCCATGCGGCAGCTTCACTCCGAACATCGCTCCGTCTCGCTCGCTCTCCCACGCCACGCCCCATGGGTGCGAGAGAGACGCCGGCTTGAGGCACTGCTTTTCGGACGGCAGGTGCGGCCGAGGCCCTGCACTGCAGGTCCATGTTTACGAGCGCCTTCTGCGCCGTCCGTGAGACGAACGAGGAGGGGCTCACGGCATCGGGGCGCTCCGCCGGGGGTGCGAGAGAGACAGAGCGCACTCTGAACAAACATGGCGGTCGGGCAATCAGCGGCCGCGACAATGGCTGCTTGATAGCGGCAGCAAAAAGCACGTGTGTGCCGCGAGAAGGGCCAGGAAGAAAAAAAAAACAACAGCATCAACAACAACAGAAAACAGCAACAACAGTACATGCGGTGTGCGGTACGAACCCGGCCGACCTGTGAGAGTCTCCGCCAGTCTTCGCCGCCTCGGCGGGCCCCGGGATAATACACTTTCACCGCTGATCTGCCACCAAGCCCACCGACACGAGGGAAAAATACACACACACACACACACACACACACAAGAGAGAGAGAGAGAGAGAGAGAGAGAGAGAGAGAGAGAGAGAGAGAGAGAGAGAGAGAGAGAGAGAGAGAGAGAGAGAGAGGGAGAGAGAGAACAAACACGCGGAGGTGCGGTCGACATCAACTGGGCTAATTTGGAAGCATCCATCAATGCGGACCGGTCACCGTCAAACCAGGAAGGCGACCCGAATAAAGAATGCAGCGAGAGAGAGAGAGAGAGAGAGAGAGAGAGAGAGAGAGAGAGAGAGAGAGAGAGAGAGAGAGAGAGAGAGAGAGAGAGAGAGAGATAAAAAGAAAGGCACCGCCGCCGGGGATCGAACTTGGGACCGATAATTGACACGCATTCTCACGAGGCGAGAAAGGCGTCTGCGCGTGACCCCGGCGGTGGTGCGTGCGGCGGCCAGCACGGCAGCTCGGGGTGCGAAGGCCACGGGTCCTTCCGGCGCCACGTTTGTGTTTGTGTGTTCGTGTGTGTGTGTGTGTGAGTGAGAGAGAGAGTGGGTGTGTGTGCGCGTGCGTCAGAGATATTTGGCAGGACCGGGCTGGGGTCCCGCGGGATGAGGGCGTATGGCCGTGGAGGGCTGTGGGGGCCACGCTGTGGGGGCCACCGGCGGCTCGGCTCTCTAACCCGACTGGTCCAACGTGTTTCGCGTCCGGTGGCTGCCGAGCCGAGGCGAGCCAGAGACGAGCGGCCGTCCCGCCTGCCGCCCGGAGCCAGCCTAACGGGCCCGCGACGGCCCCGCGACCGGCCCACCCCGCCCCACCCCGCCCCGCGCCGCGCCGGGCCCTCATGGTTGACCCACTTGAGCACCTGACCCGCAGAACCTGCCGCCGCCCCGCGCCGGGTCACCAGCACCTTGAAAACGAAAACGATGTGCACCCGCCGCGCCACACACCGCCGACCGCACGCTCCCTCGCGTGCATGTGTGTGTGAGTAGTTGTATGTGTGTGTCTGCGTGTGTGTGTGTGTGTGTGTGTGTGTGTGTATGTATGTATGTATGTAAGTGAGTGTGAGAGGGATGCGGCCAGACCTTGGGCCCGGCTGCCACTCACTGAGTGAAACCATAACCACGGTCGTGACGGCAGCCTCCGCAGCCTCACACTGCACTAACCAACTTGACAAAAATAAAATGTTTTCGGGAGCCTGGGGCTGTGGGTCATCCTGCAGTGCCTGTAGGTTGGTAGTCGTGCGCAGAAAGAAAAACACGAGCGTGCTCCAATGTTTACTCATGCTGCTGCAAAAGGGCCGGTCCGGACGCCTGCAGGGTAGGCAATGCGCCGCGCTCGGGTGCGCCGCAAGCTGCAGAGGTTGCCTACGCCGCAGGCGCCTCGAGACTCCACTTAAGAGGCTGGGCCACAACTGATGGGACAGCACAGTGTACAATGTCTCCAGTCCGCCATCCTTCTCCTCACTCGCCCCGCTGCTGCCGCTGCTGCCGCTCCACTCGAGGACGCCGGCGAATCAGAACATGCAGTAACATGTGTTTTGTTTTTTTCTTCCCGAAGGTATGCGAGTCTCTCAGCAGCAGTCTCGGCCGCTGAGCGCCACCGGTGTTTCGTTTCATTCGTGAGTAAGACGAGCAGTTCCTTTTTTCCCCCTATGTTTGTTCACCGCGGCGGCGGCGCGCTGCAGAGACACGGTGTCATCACGCTGCCGTTAGGCGGCGCTGCACTGGAAGTGCCACTCCGCGGCCAACCTGGAGGGGGCGGGGGCGGGGGCGGGGGCGGGGAGTGTGGCGGAACGTGGCGTCATTGAAGCCGAGCGGCCTGCAGCGCCTCGCATCCCTGGGAGTGCGCGCACAGCACACAATGCCATACCATCACAAATCGACAGACAATAGAAAGTATTTTCACTCGCGCCGCGACTCCCCCGGCTGGCTGGGTACAGTGGGCCAGAAGAACGGCGCAGGCGGCCGAAACTCTAGAAGCGTTTCGAGCTCCAGAGTCGCTAAATGGGACTCGAACCGAACGTGTGACCCCACCAATGAATTCCTCGTCCGGGGAGCAATCCATTGGTGGGGCCACACGTTCGGTTCGAGTCCGAGTTTGCGACCCTGCCGCTCAAAACTCGTCCGAGATTGTGACCACCTCCACCGGTCTTCTGGCCCACTGTGCCGGGCGGGCCTCGGCCGAGCCGCGCCGAACGAGCGCAAGAAGTGGCGGTTAGGTTAGGCCGCCTCGTCGAGGCTTCCTTTCCTCGGGAAGCCTGAATGGGCCGGGCGGGGGCAGCGCAGCCAATCTCCGACGCCATTGAATAAATAAAAAATGCCAGCGTTTTTACCAATAGAAAGCGTTAATGGTAGAAACCGTAGCGGCGGAAAGGCGGGGCGGGGCGGGGCGGGGCTGTCCCCAGGCCATGCACGTCCGCGTCGATAGGACGGCCCGGACCGACCCACTTGTTCGCTGCTGATTACTCCGTCCGGGCCGTCAGGGCGCACCTGCCGCCGCGGAACGCATCGGTGTGTCACGGGTTCGAATCCCGCTGCCGCCGCGCCCCAATTTCCATTTTCCGCGCCCTCTCTTTTTGTTCGATTGCATCGATTGTTCTCGGTTCTAACAACTCCCCGCTGCGCGTCTTTGCGGAGCGGCTCGTCTAGATACGATCCAGACTCCACTGTAATCAGTGTGGATGAAGAATGCCCGGATGCGCGCTGCGCTGCTGCTCGCTGCGCGTCCTCGAGCTCCACAAACCTTTTGCCATTCACTCGGACTGAGCCGCGGCTCGCCTGGCTGGTGCAGCCCTGCCAAGGATGCCATCCGGTATTACTCCCCGATGCGTGTCCCCGCCCCGCCCCGGCCCGCCATAAACAGAAGCAGGCCTCGTTCCAGATTTTGGAGCACCGCCGCTCCCAAGGGCGGTACTCAGGGCGCGCGCGCCGACGCCGGGATTTTGCGCTCGGACGCGCGTTCTCACTAACTTGAGGCAACTTGATTGAGCCAGCGCGGCGGCTCAGCCTTCCTCAGTCGGACCGGCACCTGACAAGGCTTTCCTCGACTAATCCAGTCCGCGATTGTTTAACCCGACCTTGCGAGCCTCGCGGGGAAGGCATCGCAGGGATCGCGAGTCGCGCAGCGCATTATTTCCAAGTTGACCGCAAAAACGACTTCTCGCATTAATGTCATCACGTTGGTCGCATCTCGCGTGCGCGGCGGGGCGGGGTGGGGTGAGGCGGTGGATATACACGGCGATGCAGAGATTGAAGCGCTTATTGAATGTACCGAGGCACACCTGCTCTGTGGCCTACAACTCGCGCGGCCGCGGCCTCGGGGGCCTCTAACGGGGCAAGTCGCCCCACCCCGCCACGCCCCGCCACGCCCCACCACGCCCCACCACGCCCCCCGTTGAGTGCAGCTCGATCAAGCGCGAGCGGCTACCGGCGGGATGATGTAGAGACAGGTCCAGAAAAGCGGACTCGGCTTGGCTTTCAGTAGCGGGTGTGTCAGAGAAACCAGTCGAAATGAACAAGCCACCCGTCAAAAACATTTTAAAAATATAAATCAATGTTTCACATGTTAGATGTGGGTATTCTGCTTGCTAAGTCGTCCTTGGGCATTTTAAAACACCACTGGACTTGAAACCATCAGTCAAATCAATCGGACGGAACAGGTTGCTGGAGTCTCGCACATGTTTTGACAAGTTGTTCCCGACCTACAGCTAGCACGGCATCAGAGAGAGAGAGAGAGAGAGAGAGAGAGAGAGAGAGAGAGAGAGAGAGAGAGAGAGAGAGAGAGAAAGAGAGAGAGAGAGACGGAGCTCTGTTTGCGCGGCGACGTCGCAATAGCCTTCATCCTCTTTGGCCGCACGCGCTGCGCACGCACGAGGATGGGGAGCAGGAACCACGCCCGACTTACGGGAAAAAATAGAATAAAGTAGGGCCTGACATGTGGGACGCACCACCGCGTGGCCGCGGGCGCCGGAGCACCCGTCTTCGGGGCGGAGATTGCGGGTTCGATACCAGCCTCCGGCATCCGTGCTTTTGGTTGTTTCAAACACCGAAGGTCGGCGAGGAAAGTATGCTAAATCGGTTGTAGGGGTCAGAGGCCCGTCTAAAGACAAGTAAAAATTTTACAACAAAAAAAAATTTAAAAAAATTGCAATAAGCGAAAAAAAGGTTTAAAAGGGAAGGAAAGCAGTGGCTGGAACGAGGTGTGGCAGACGGGCCTTGAAGAGGAACTCCCAGCCGGAGCACAACGAGGCGATCGAAACTGCAGGAAAAGGGAGAGCAGGGATGCCAACTGTGGGAACACGGCGCCGTAATGGCCGCGGCTGTCTCTCTCGCACCCACTCGGGATGCGGCGAGAGTGACACAGAGAGAGAGAGAGAGAGAGAGAGAGAGAGAGAGAGAGAGAGAGAGAGAGAGAGAGAGAGAGAGAGGCGTGGAATAAGTTTGCTCGCGGTGGGACTCCCCCCTGACCGCAACTCAAATCACTCTCGCTCAAACTTTACTGGAGGGTCTGGAGGGTGCTGCGCCACCGCGGGCAGGCCGGTTCCTCCCTCTCTCTCGCGTTCAGGGGGCACCCCGTGTCGGCCCGAGAGAGACAGATCGAGGGAAGGCCAGACCGCGCAGCGAAGCGCTCCACTAATTCGCTCAAAATCGGTCGCGCGAAAAATAAAACGAGACGGGATGCGCGGTAGAGTGCGATTGAGAGAATAGCGCTCCGTCTCTGTTCCGCTCGCACGGAACGGAGTGGGAGGGGGGCAGGCAGCGACGACATGCCCTCGTGTTTCGTTCTCTGTAACCTCAAGTCAAGCAGTCTCTCTCTCTCTCTTGCCTCCTCCCACGACCGCAACGGGGAACGTCCCAGTGCTGGTATTTAATTCGACAAAGGTCACGCCGCGGGCTGCGCTCTGTCTGAGGCTCGCCACCGCGCCGCCCCACGAGTGCGCCAGAGACAGTGCGGTGACCACCCGGTCGCGCCGCCGGACTGCTAGGCAACGGTCAGCAGCTGTCGCGGCCGCGCAACCTCGTGACCGTTTGGTCAGAAAGCCACTTCGGATTTTGACCCATTTCGTCGTCTGCATCGCGGCCGGCGGGCGGTGCGGGCGAGAAAGAGCAGAGGATGACCTCCAGGGTTACATGCAGTTTCTCGTCTTTCGTGCCGTTTAGCGTGCGCGCGTTGAGGTCTCCGACCAGACCGTGCCGCACGGTGGGCCAGAAGGACGGCGCAGGCGGCCAGAGCTCTAGACGCGTTTCGAGCTCCAGAGTCGCTAAACTGGACTAAGTGACCCCAACAGTAGATTCCGCGTTCGGAGAGCGATCCATTGGTAGGATCACAAGTTCGCCTCGAGTCCCATTTAGCGACTCTGGAGCTCACCGCCTCCCACGGTGTGCCGGTGTTGTCACTCATCCCGCTTCGTTTTTGCGAGACCCGGAGAAAAGTGTCGCAAGAGCGGAGATCACAGCGGTGGGCTCACACTGCTCCGCGCCCCGCCCCGAAACCGCGAAAGACTGCCACGCCGCGCGGGGGTCGCCGACGACCTCGCCGACGACTTCGTTTTTTGCGTCTCTGTGACGCCGCGGTCGGTGCGTGCGACGTCACTTACTCTCCGTTTCCGCCGTCATGGGACGGCACGGCATGACGTCTGGGCGCCGTCTGTCTTTCTCGCAGCCAGACGGGGCGCGCAAAGAGACCGCCTACTGTCTTGCACACCTCCACGTGTATCCGGCGGACAAATTCACCTCAAAAAAAAATAAAAAAATATAAAAAAAATTGCAAAACACAAGTTAAAGAAAAAAAATTCTCGGCGCACTAGTTGGTGCTGCCTTGCTGCACCGCCGCCAGCAATTGAGCTATCGCGCTGTGACTCCGCGCCTCCGTGACCTGCTTTCCGATCCTAGAGACGCGCTCTGCTACGCCTCAATCCAGTGCCGCGTGGAGCAGTCGCTAATGGCGAGCCATCCCCCCGCCGGATCCACTGTGCTGCACAGCCTGTGCGTTACGCTCACTTTTCCTTCAGTGTGTGTGTGTGTGTGTGTGTGTGTGTGTGTGTGTGTGCGCGCGCTAGGTAAAACACACAGCGCTAAGTACAACCCGGCCGTGCATGGCGTGCACTCCATGTGACCCGGCCCGCCTCGGCCAATGCCCTCATGTGTGAATGCATCATGCGACCTTTCACGCCGTTGTGTGTGTGTGTGTGTGTGTGTGTGTGTGTGTGTGTGTGTGTGTGTGTGTGTGTGTGTGTGTGTGTGTGTGTCGTATGGGGGCCGCACCACGCCCCGCCCCGATGCTATCGGCCTGAGGCCCCATACAGCAAGCAACGCCTTCCTTGGAGGTTCCGCCACCGGCCCTGCTGCCACTACATAAGTATACCCGCAGGACTGCGGCTTAGACTACCCTGCCGAGCTCCGGGTTCGAATACCACCGCGTACACTCCTTTTCTTCTTTCCCCTTTCGGCTGTTGCGGTACTCCCACCGTTGTGTTCTCTTTCGTTTGGGCTTTAGGTTAAAATAATGCGATCAAAACAGAGAGCAAAAACGAAGAAGAAAAAATGAGAAAAAAGTAATGTCGATCTGGTACTTGAACCCAGGTGCGTTTCTGCGGCCCCTCCCTTGCAGCGAGGAATGCGAGTGAGGACTGACACAGCACGGCAACATCTTGTTGAATTACAATCGCCTGCTCCGCCGTGCCCCGCCCCGCCCCGCCGCGATGGCGTACCCACGGGCGTACCTGCGCCGGGACGCCTCGCATGTTACGCGACTGCAGGTCGCCCAGCCGAACATGAGTATTTTCTTTGCAAGCGGCGCGGTGTCGTATTGTTCGTCCCAAAACGCTGGCGATGGTCGAGGAGAAAGAGAGAGAGAGAGAGAGAGAGAGAGAGAGAGAGAGAGAGAGAGAGAGAGAGAGAGAGAGAGAGAGAGAGAGAGAGAGAGAGAGAGAGAGAGAGAGATGCGATCGCGGCGGCAAGCCGGCCAGCCTCCGGGGACACCAGACACCAGCCGGTAGTCTCACCCCGGGCAGTGTGATTCAGTGTCTCACTTTTTCTTGAAAAGCAAGGCCGGGTGGCTCGCGGCTCGCGGCTTGGGGCGTCCATGACCTTCCACACGTCGTTTAGACTCCCCCTCCCCCTCCCCCTCACTTTTCAATCTCCGCCGGAAAGGGGCACCCACATGTGCGCATCACGAACGTGACTGTCCGTCTCTCTCTCTCTCTCTCTCTCTCTCTCTCTCTCTCTCTCTCTCTCTCTCTCTCTCTCTCTCTCACCCCGCGCGCGTTCGCTCGTTTTCTCGCGAAAACAAGAAGGTCCACTATGGCTTGGCTGCATTCCGAAGCGCCTGCTTATTAGAGTTAAGTTGTTGGAGGCTACGTGAGATTACGATGATGGAGTGGCTGGCAGTCGGCGCGTCGATCGTGGCGCCCCAGCGGCCAAAGTGACAAGCTTTTAAGCCTTTCATTAGCGCAATACGCGCCGCGCCCGCAGACAGGAATTTTCTCCCGGAAAAAAAAAATCTTCCGGGGGAAAAGGAAAAAAAACAAAAACCGCATGTACTTAGAGGGGTCATTGAGCCCAACTTGCGATGCACACCTCTGTTTTTGCTATGATTGCCGGCGTGTCGAGGCGGTGCCTGGCCCACTGTGTGGCGGCGCTGGAGTCAACGGCCTGGCGACGTCGCGCCACTCTGCATGACAACAACGCCACTGCCGTCGCCGCGCGGCCGGGTGCGCTGCAGGTGCGTGGCGGTCTGTCTCTCTCGCGCCCTGCGGGGCGCCCCGTGGGTGTGAGAGAGACAGCCAGCCCTGCAGGTGTGTCGGCTGCGTCGTTGTCGCCCCGACGACGCGGCCCATCGAGGTCCAGTGGGCTGGAACGCGGAACGGCCGCACCGAAGACCGAACGCGACGTGACGAAACCAGCCGCTGCAGCGCCGCAGCCGCCAAATCCGTCAGACCTTGAAATTGAAAGGCGCCTTGTTCTGCCCCTCCACGTCGTCCGCCGTCATCGCCAGCCTCGCAGTGATACCGTTCAGCAGCTGGCCGCCGTCCATCCCTCTCGCACGGCCATCCGCGGGAGCGAGGGAGACAGAGCGACGCAGCCGCGAGTGTGCAGAGAGTTCTTGTCGCCGTGCGCGAGTACTGATCGTGCCTCGATACCGTTCGACCGGTCGTGCCTGCCGGAGATTCCATTTCGATCTGTCGCTTATGGATGGTTGAGTGGGTAGAGCAATGGGCCTTGGACAAGAAGGTTCTCGGTTCGATACGCCTCCGTGGCGGTGCACTTTTATTCCTGCTGTCGACTTGAAACACAGGCAGGCCTTGTGAACCGTGACAATCTAAAAGTAACTGGGGCTCGACATCTAATTTTAAGCCCACGTTCTCCAAGGAGTTTTCCTGGGCGGTGACACTATGTTGGCGCTGCATTGGGAAAATGTCACCTTATGGCACCGCGGCGTTCCTCCTTGAAGGCGCTTCACGGCGAATTGCAGGCCAGGCCGGGAGGAAAGAGAGAGAGAGGGAGAGAGGGAGAGAGGAAAGGAGGGAGAGGGAGAGAGGAGGGAGAGGCCGTTGACTCCGGCGTGGCGCCGCGCTGCCTCCGACCGGACGCCGAGTGGACAGCGCAGTGTTGCCATTTGAGGAAGAAAAGAAAAATCCTAGCGCCAATTTCCACACACCATTTTCCCCGTTTCTATTGCGCAGAGAAGGCAGTGAGCGCTGCTGTCGAAACAAAACATGCAATGCCCGTATGTGGATTCACGACCAATCGACTTCGACATAGCGCACCTCGCCCGCCGAGAGACGACGACTTTTCCTCAGGTCGCCGCTGCACTGTTATGCCTCTGATGATTTTCGCGACGTTGTTGTTACTCCGTTCGCGAAATCACCGGCGGGGGGCGGAGGGGGGGGGATGACAAAGTGATCCCGATGTTGCACACGGTTACGCGAAATCGTGTTCGAGATCCGATCGCCGGGTCGGACGGTCCTCAAGCCGGGCCGGCCAGGCTGACGCCTCGTGTCGAAACTCTCATACCACCCAGTCGATGCAGGCCGGAGTCAGGCCGGAGTCAGGCCGGAGTCAGGCCGGAGTCAGGCCGGAGTCAGGCTCCGGGCGGTGCGGTCGTGCGCGCTGGAAGACACAAACAGCGAGGGCGCTTCAGTTTCCTCATGATGCACGACCGTCATGCAAAACCGGGGCGGTTTTCTTGGACAGGAAAAAAAATAATAAGAGAACAAAGCACAAAACTTGCGGAATTTTGGTGCTAAGAAAACTCGAAAACACCAGTTTGATGAGTCGTTTTTGTTTCGTTGCTGTTGTTGTTTATTCAATTTGCCTCATTCTTTGTGCGTGTTTACTCTGCCGGCAAGGTGGCCATAATAATCCGCACGGTACGCAACGCGACTCGTGCAACTTATGCAAATTACACGTGATTCGCCACGGGCTCGCGGCCGGCCGCTCGGCACAATAACAATTCCATCAAGCATCAAGCACAGAATTACAATTTTCAGTTTTCAATTAATGTGTTTGTTTAATGTTTAGTTACGTTAACATGTCTTAATTTTTAAATTTTTTTTAAAAAATGGCGAATTTTTTTGTTGCCGGGGCAGGGGGACTCGAACCCGCGCCACAGCCGTGCTGGAGTCGACTTCACTGATTTGCATTGGTTATGCCTCTCTCCCGCTTTGGGTTCCTACACTCATTCGCATGGCGATCGCGAGCGCATTCGCGTCGTCTGACCTCAATGTAAACATTAGAAAGTGCATGATATGCACACTCACAAGCGCGTGCGTGCGTGCGTGCGCGTCTCGCGTTGCACCGACCTTCTGTCCAAGCGCCCTTTACGGCACGCCTCTGACGACAAAAAAATCTCTTTCAGAAAATTGCACGAGGGGAGATTCGAACCCGCGCCTCTCGGGCGCACGGGCAGGCGCGTGACCAGACGACAGCGTAACGCCACCAGCCAGTAGTGGACGCGTGTCTGCTTGGGGGCCTGCACGGGCACACTAGGCGTGCGCGCCGTACATGGTTCGTTATTGATTTCTCTGCACACACACACACGCTCACAAAGCACACATACACACGCACACCGGTCTCGTCCCGCGGTGAGTTCGAAAGCCGTCCTTGCTGCGCCTCGCACGTGCTGGCCGATGGCTACGTGCGTCTCCGTCGCACGGCAGACGGACAGACAGACGCCCAAAAGTGCTCCGGTTCCAGACGCACCCGGCCGCCCCCTCCTCCCCGCCAAGGTCCTCTCCGTCACGAGGGGCGGCCCGCGCCCGAAATCATTCTCCGCGCGTAGAGAGGCCCTCGATTCACGGTAGTCATTACCTGCTTTTGTTTTTGTTGCTGGGGATTCGGAAAAACGTATTACCCAGATAAGTAGCAGCGCGACCTTCAGCCTCGCCGCTGTAAACTCGGCGTTTGGAAAGGTTGATCCAATCCCGCGACTGGCGCGGTGGCGCGGCGGATTCGGCGAGATCCCTCATTTGTCATCAGTCTTACGACACGGTCGCGCGTGTTTACCGATTTCCTGACAAGGCAAAATAATAATGATGATGATAAAAAAAATAAAAGATGGCTGCTTTCGTAAGCCGGCGCCCAGGGTGGCCTTTTCTTTTCCTTTCATCGGACAAATCAAAGCGCAGCGAGACGTCGTGATTCCAGATCGTTTAGGAAACGAAACGACGACGCCCTCCTCTCTAGGCTTGTCTTCTTGTCGGCATTACGGAACGAAGCGACTGCCCGGCAGTGCCCAGTCACGACTAGCCGGACCGAGTGAAAAACGAAACCGACACGCCGCCTCCCGAATGGAAAACGATACGAGTCCGAAACGGTGTGAAAAATGTCCCAGACAGCGCAAGGGGTGCCTTCGAAATGTCTCACGCTAAAACGCTGAACCAACATATTTTTTTTCGGTGGTTTTCTCCATAAAACAATAAAGAAATTCGATTAAATATTTATGAGGCAAGATGAATAACAATGAAAATGGCGAATAGTCACTACAATATGGAGGACCTACACCATAAGACCTTCCGCGGTCCCCTTTTGTCGGGTGCGTTCGCGAAGGACTGGGGTGGCCCTGCGAGCGGTCAGACTGCAGTGACCGGCACGGTCCTTCTCGTTTGCGCCCCAGGCAGGCGGTGCATTCCGGCGTGCACGTCCAGACGGAGGGGGCGGTGCACTATCATCTCTCCCACAAGCCGGCCGCCCCGCTCCGGACGTCTCGGACCAATCACCGTTCAGAGAATCATAGATGATTACGGGCATCTCCGGTATTTATGCACAGAAGAATGCAGCGCGGGGCGAAGTGCGCGGGACGGCGGCATAACGGCGCGGCTCTCTTCAGGGATGCTCATGACCGACTAAGGAAACGACATTTAAAAATGCACCCGTTCAACTGGACGACTGAGGCGTGCTGCCGAGCGGCCCCCGCGTCTCGCTTCGCGGAAGTTACTCTCCAGTGTGGGGCTATTCGGGCAGCACGGAAGTACAGCTGGCCCGGCCTCAGCCGTGAACTCGCGGCCTGCCGGCGGACGGGTTGGCAGCCCTGCCTCCGGCCCGCCAGCCCGCACCAAGGGCGTCGTTTGGCTCCAGACCGGCTACAAGCCGGGCGGCGTGCTCCATCGCAACTTATGAGTCCGTGCACAGCAAGACGAAGGAGAATTTAAATCCATACAAGTTGGCCCAAAACATCGCCAAAATACGAAAATTTCATTTCTTTCTTCGGTCTCGCGACTGCCAACCATGGACGGTTCCCACTTCATGTCCATTTTCCGTACTACCAACCTTTATTCCTTTTTTTTTTTGCAGTTAAGTCCTGTAACTTAAACTGCCGCATTATTCTTCTCTGCGAAAATGGCTACCTTTTCTGACGCTGGAGCCCCTGGAGGCCGGCTGCCTGCAACCCGATAGTCTGCGCCCTGTCGCGCGATGGCCTCCCTGATAACTCAGCCCCCCCGATGTCGTATCTCTCGCACACTCCTGCAGCACACGACAAGGGTGCGAGGAAGTCAGTATTAGCAGAATATTTTTATCCTTTACTATTCCATATGTACCGTTGTTTGGATTGTTTACTCCGGAACGTAGAACCGGAGCGCAAGAACACTAGTTATAAAGGCATCCGGCGCTGACAACGCGAGCGAGCAGCGGCGCACGCAGCGCACTCTGTTGGCGGCGGGCGGAAGTTCGTCCGCGCACGCGGCCTGTGGGGCGGTGACAGCTTGTTGTTGTTTGGCTCTGAGTGTCGCGGGAACCTCAACGCGGGCGTGCACCGCTCCCACCCACCCGCGCGCTGGCTGGCGCTGGCTGGCTGGTCTGTCTGTGCCGTCAGAGCGGCCGGCGCGGCGTGGCTCGTTGCGTCGGCTTTGTGCCACGCCATTGGGCGAGTCGTTCGGCGAGCCATTCGGCGCGTGCGCTGCGCGGCGCTGCACAGTGGGCCAGAAGACCGGTGGAGGCGGTCAAAAGCCTGGACGGGTGTTGAGCTGCAGGGTCGCTGACTGGGACTCGAACCCGAACGTGCGACCCCGCCAATGGCTTCTTCGTTCGTTGGTGGGGTCACTCGCTCGGTTCGAGTCCCATTTGACGACTCTGGAGCTCAAGACGACTCTAGAGTTTTGGCCGTCTGCAGCTGTCTTCTGGCCCGCTGTGCGCTGCGCGTTGCTGGCCGCAGGCTGCCGCGAGATTCCTGCTGCCGGTGCGAGAAATGTCACCCCCACCTACGTGCCATCGTGCCATTGGAATCCACTCCAAGGTGAGCCGAGCCGAGGGCAGGCAGGCAGGCGGTGCCGAGCGGAGCCGAGCGGAGCCGAGCCGATCCGGTCCGGGCTAGTCCCGCGGAAGCGTGGCTCCGAGCCAGTGAGCCACCGACTGGTGCCAAATGCCATTCCAAATGGCGGCCCACCGCCCTGCCGACCCCCGCGCTCTTCGACTTAACACGACCTACAAGGCGCAAACATTTGCCTCCATTTTTCCTGCCCCGGTCGGTGCTTGAACCACTAAGTCCTTGTACGGCGAGCGCGCAGTCGCTGTATTTTGTTGTTGTTGTTGTTGTTGTTGTTGTTTTTCTGCTGGAAGGGCTTGCAGGTCCTTGAAAGGCGGTGTGGTTTCCGCTTCATTCGCGCAATTACGGCAGACAATAACCGGGATGCGTGAGGAGAGCAGTGCTGGCCCGGTGACACCGCAAAACAAACAACTAAAGAAATTAACACTTACCGTACAACAAAAAAAAGAGTCATTTTTAATATATTTTTTCAATTTTTTTGGTTGATAGTAATTATAAGTTTCCAATAAAAAAGACATAAGCCGGATTTTTTTTTTTTTTTGTGTGTGTGTGGGGGGAGGTTCTGCTCTACGGCGTCCGGGTCTCGAATTAAGTCTCATCAATGGCGCGCCATGGCGGTGGCGGCGATGGCAAATGTCAGCGGCCGTCCCGTTGGCGGACTCATTATGACGCAAGGGATGGGTCTCGATGCCGGCGGACTGATTCGTCGCTCTGTCTCTCTCGCACTCGTGGGGCGTCACCTGCAGATGCGAGAGAGACGGAGCGACAGCGCCGGGGGTCCCGCGGAGGGTCCCGCGGAGGGTCCCGGTCCGCCAAGGGCCGGGCGGCCCCACCCCGCGGAGGGCTCCCAGCCGGGCCGGCCACTTCCTACCGGAATAATGGACATTGTGCAAGCCGTTTCAAAATGACACCAGGAAATTGGCGGGCGGTCCCGGCCGGCCAGGTCGGAAGGGTTTAGCGCCCAGGTCCCGTACCGAGCGCCGCGATCGGCGGCGTCCGCCAGGCTCCGATCGGATAGGGCGAGCGGCACACGCGGATCATGTTTTACGACGGCGACGCAGTAAAACACTGCGCGACCCGGGTTCGAGTACCGCTAAAGGCCAGCAACAACGGCATTTTTATGTGGCGCGCAGGTCAGCGGGGGGCAAAACGCGCGAAAATGAATCTCTTTTGCGGCGCTGCCGGCGCGGAGCCGCCTTTTAATGCGCGAGCATTGTCTCGGGGGTCGAGTCGCGGGTTCGAGTACCGCTGGCGCCGTTTCGTTTTCGCAGTTGGGACGATTGCCTTGTGCTGGTGACCTCCATGGCAGTCGAGGCAGTCGAGCTGCGATCAGTGGCAGACTGGAAAAAAAATATTTGCGTGTACGCAGTGCCTGCCCGAAGCACGCAGTGTGAAGATTTTAAATTCATGGAGGAAGAGGATTATGTTGGAACGCTGGTTCCCATACGCAAAGTTTTGCCAAGTTGTGGGACTTTGTGAAGGAACTTGAGGCTTTGATTTGAGAAACAAGTGGTCGCGTTTGTAAATAATTTTTGAAAAGTTTTTTTTTTTTTTTTGTCCGTGGCTGCAGTTGTCGCCGCGAGTGGAGCGGTGAAGGCTGGCGGAGTGATATGCCGGTTAATCTCGTCGGCGCCTCGCCTCTTTAGTCGCGCCAAGGTGGAAGTCATTCGCCGCCAGCCGACTGATTCCGAGAGTCACTCGCTCTGTCTCTCTCGCACTCATGGGGCGTCTGAGGCGCGAGAGAGACAGTCCCCTGACCCCGCCAGACGCGATGCTGCCTGTCACTCGAGTGTGCCTGTGTAACAGAGGTAGCCGCCTTGCTGACGTCTCTCTCTCTCTCTGTGTTGCAGGTAAACATCCCGGAGTGACCGCTGCCGCAGAGCGCCGTTCGGTTCGTCATGCCCGTACACCGCAATCAAGTTTCACGACTTGGAGTCGAAAAAAGGGCCGTTCACGGTACGGGCCGCTCCTCTTGCACTCTTACATGGTGCGCAGGAAAAGGAGCGGGCAGCCGGCGGGTTGGCCGCGCCGGACCTCCCGTGAGACACGAGGACGACGGTCCACGCGTCACCGGCCGACAGGGAGTCGTTCTCTGTCGCACTCACGGCCCGTGCCGTGCCGGAGCGAGGCTGGGCTGCCCGAAGGAGCCGCGGCACAATGAGTGCGGCGGCCCGGCCCGGCCCGGCCGCCCAAACCTCATCAGAGAAAGTGCGCGCGGGGAGGGGCGGTCTCATCTGCCCCTTATGCAACACGCCGGCCATGTGTCCGGCGGCCCGGCCAGGGTGGCGGCCCGGAGGCGCTCGGTGGCGCCCGGGGCAGCGCGGCGCGGAAAGAAGGAAATTGAAACGAAAAAATGGAGCGGCCCGTCATGAGTCGCGACTTATATGGCAAGATAGCCGGGGGAACGGTGACGCAGCTGCAGTGAAAATCAGCGTCGACTCCACCATACCGCGGAGCGCGAGATTTTGTTTTGATTTGACGCCGGCTCCCCTCCCACCCTGTCACCGAGTGGCCTCGCTCCGCGGCTGCCGAACTTATTCGGCCTTTTGCGTAGCGGACCGCGAACCTTCTTTAGAGGGAAATCGGAAATTGGACGGCGGCGGCCAGGGACAGGGCTGCGCAGCAGTGCGGGCGAGGACGGCGCCGAATAACAGGAGGCGGCGCAAGGCGGCGCAGGGCGCTGCAGTGCTGATCGGTCCTAATTGAACAGCGCGGCGCTGCGCCGGTGGTCCGAAAGGAAAAGCAAAAAGGGCTAAAAGACTAATATGGATGGAATGCGCGCCTCGCTTTATGTCTTCCCGACTTCTCTTTTTTTTCCCCCACCGGTTTCCTTTTTCTCTTTTTTCTTTCCTGTCCGATTGTTTCGGCCGTTCCAGTACTGCGCTTTCAATGACGCTTCTATTAGCAATGCGTGGAACCCATTGTGCTTCCAGGTCGTTGGGCCGCTAATAATGCTTTTATTCCTTATTTGTTATTGTTGTTTGTGTTGTTGGCGTTTCTGTTTCTGGATGCCTGGGGCGGAACGGAGCGGCGCGGGCATCGTGCGTGCCGACGTCAGTCTCGTAGACACAAAGGTAACGCCACCTGCGGGCGGCGTTACTCTCGGGACGTCAGCATGACCAACTTTGAGCAAAACTTCCTCAGCCAGCCGAAGCTGACCCCAAGATAGGACATGGGGCGTAACCATCACCTCACCACCCCGTCGCGTCAACCAACGTGCGACGGCTTCGTTATTCGACCGCAATGTCTCGCCAACTACTGAACCAACGTTCCAAGATTTTTTTTTAAAAAAATCACTTTTCAATATTTGGTGAGTTCGTGCCTGGTCCCAGCTCGTGCGGGACGACAACATTATTCTCGTGGCTGTTACATGAACGGCTGACGTGGCGTCTGGGCGTCGGCCCGTCGGACGGAGCGCCCCATGGAGCTGTCTGGGAGTCGGACCGAGTCGGGCGGACCTGCCGCTTAGTGCCACGGAGCCCTCGCCGCTCTCCCACGCGGTGTCGGATTGTTTACATGCGCCCCCCCCCCTCCCCAGGGGGCGCCGGGACGTGGAAACAGCAACGAAAGTGGAGGCAACAACTTTCCATGCCAACGCCGTGAGGGGTAGGCAAGCCCGTCGCGCGGCCGAGCTCGGCGGGCCGGCCTGCCTGCCAGGGGCACGCGCGCGCGGTGGGTCAGGTGCAGGCATCCCCCCGCACGGTGAGCCAGGAGACCGGTGGAGGCGGTCAAAATCCCGAACGCGTTTTGAGTTCCAGAGTCGCTGAATGGGACTCGAACCGACCGTGTGACCCCACCAATGGATTGCTCTCCGAAGGAGGAATCCATTGGTGGGGTCACACGGTCGGTTCGAGTCCCATTCAGCGACTCTGGAACTCAAAACGCGTTTCTGGCCCACTGTGCGCCGTGCCCTTGCCTCCGAGTGAGAAACGCGTTGCGTAAAAACAGGGCGGGGCGGCGGCAGGCAAATGAGGCTCGCTTGCACACGGCCGGCCGGCGAGGCGTCTCTCCAACGCACGCAAAGGCGCACCCCATTGCAACATTTGTCGACGTTTGTCGGTTAATGCCGCCGCGCTGTGGTCTGATCCGAGTCCCGATGAGGTGGCCAAGCGTGCCCCCTTCGCGTGCGGGTGGTCTTGAGACATTCCTCTGCGATGCCCTGGACGCGATACCCGTTTGGTAGCCGTGGCGCCGCAAAGTTGGTCAAAATGTGGACCGGTGTCGCGGTCGCTGCCGTGCCGCACACCGGACGCCTTCGGGGGCCCACCCCACCGCAGGCTGATACCTGGCGTCGTCGCTCCGTCTCTCTCGCACCCGCGGCCAATGCCGTGAGGTGGGACAGAGACAGCAGCGCGTTGTGACGGAATGGGATCGACCGCTGCATTCCTACGCCGAGGACATTCCCGGAGGTCCTGCGGGAGGACGCCCACGCGTCACCCTGGACGGAAGAAAGGACTGCGGGTGTCCTGACTCTCTGTCTCTCTCGCACTCATGGGGCGTCACCTGCTGGCGTCGAACCTGCGGCCCGCGTCTCCCGGACCGGGCAGCCTTGACACCTCGGCTAGGAATCGACAAGCGGAAGGCTCCGTCGCCTCGGGCTTTCGGCCGCGAACCGAAGTGAAATGAACCGAACCGAAGTGAGCTGCTGCTGCAGTGAACCGAAGTGAGCCAGGAGGCGGCGCGTCCGGCCTCGTTTCCTCGTCGCCGTCGGTGCAGCACAGTGAACAGCCAGCCGCCGAGCCGAAGAAAGGCCTCGCCGTGTTAACAAACCACTGCCGCCGGACGGACCGGCCGCGGAGTCCATGGCGCGGCCTCAAGCCTAAAGGTTAATTTGCCGTGCATCTTTACGGCCCGCTGAGTCACGCTGTCGCCGTGCTCAACACACTCCGCCCCGCCCCGCCCCGACCCGCCCCGCCCCGCCACGCCCCGCCCCGGTTCTGTGTCACCGGGACCTGCCGCGGCCGGTCCGCCCTGCCACTGTCTGCCGCCGTCGGGGCGGTAATTTGAAAAACCCCGGAATGGGCAGTGGGGGCATTAGCGGTGCGTCGACGACGTCGTTCGGCGGCCGCGCCGAGCACCTCGCCGTCAGCAACGGTCCGCCGTCCGAGCCGCGCGGACGCCGCGCAACTAGGGCGCCACTGGTCGAACTGGAGAAGGTTTTCTTGGTAGTTCTGCAGTGATGGCCGAAAATTGAGCGATCGAAGAATTTCGAGTCGATTTGACTGTTGCATGTTGGCTTGGTTGGCGCGCCTTGCACCGGGGGGCGGCCTGCATCGGGCTGTGGGCGGAGCGCGAGGCGAGGGTGTCTGTCCCGGAATGCCGGCTTCTAGATCTGGGCCTGGGGCACGGCCTGGGGCCTGGCACTGCCGGCGTGGCGCGGCTGGCACCTTTCCCTCCTTCCAGGCGACCTGGCCGCCGCCGCCGCCGACGACGACGACGACACAGTTTCCGTCGCGCTGTCTCCCTCGCACCCACGGGCCGGCCCGCAGGGGTGCGAGAGAGACGGCCGGCGCGGCTAGGGCGGCCGCCGCCGTGCTGCTCGTAATCGCCCGGACAATCCCGGCGTCACGATTTTTCCCCGAGCCGCTGAAGTGGGTGCTGAAAGTGAGGCTGTTCGGAGCACCAAGGCCAGGGCGCGGCCGCGCTGCCGGGCTTTCCTTTTCCGCCTAGGAGAATCGAAGCAGGGCACGCATGGGGATCCACTGCCGACCCATATTTTAGAAAAAAAATCAATTATTCAACACGGTTTTTTTTGTAAAGGTTTTTTTTTTAACAGTTTGTCGCGCATCCCATGCCGACGCGGTCTGTGAGCAAAGCGCTGCTGACCTTAAAGCCTCGGGATTCTAAAGGGACGCTGCAGCTCGGATCGGCTTTCGGGTGCCCTTCGGGTGCCCTTCAGGAGCCCTTCGGGCCCCTTGGGGCCCCAACCCGATACACGGTCCTTGATAAGCCCTCCACACCGACACCTTACACTGTTCGGAGCCCGTGCCATGATGGGCATTGCGCACGACGCGCGGGAAACACTAGAAAGAAAAACTTATTCGTTAGTCTGTGGCCGCCGCTGTGCAATGAGTGCTAGGAAGTTGGTGGTCGGAGCGAGGAACCTCGACGCGCGAAAGGGAGCCAATCAGACCCAGCGACCCTGCTCGGCTCGCGTGTGAGACGCGGCGGACAGACGGACGGACGGGTGAGAAAAGCTTTTTGATTTCTGATTGCAATCGAGTTGGATGATTACGGCGCGAGTAGTGCAGTGCAGTTCGAGGCCCCCCCGTGACCGCCGCCCGTTTCATTGGTTTCATTACTGTCTCTCAAAGGCAGCCGCGAGCCGGGCACACACACACACACACACACACACACACACACACACACACACACACACACACACACACACAACACCACAAGGGAAGGTTGGGCAATGTAAAACTGATCCTTGACCGACGCCGCGATTCTGTCGTTGCACGGTTTAGGCCGCCGAGGGACAACGCAGCACCGCCGCGCGCCCGGCTGGCTGCCTACCGAGTCAAGTCGTCCTGGCACCGGAAAAAAAAAGCACCCTGACCCCGGCTGGACTCGAACCGCGGCCCCGGAAGGGCGCGCGTTAACAGCGTTTCCTTGTTCGTCCGAATCCGTCGTCCGGCCTAATGCAGCCTAATTGGCTTTCCCTTTCGGATAACGCGTTTCGAAACGCGGCGCGCTGCGCTGCGCCGTTTGACGCGATTTAACGGGCTTTTATTGGGCAACGCCACTGTCCTCGGCTGCACACTGCGACACTGTTACGTCATCCGGGCGGACGACGCAGCACAGCGCAGCACAGCGCCCATAAGGAACGGTAGCGTCGCCGTAGCGGCCGAAAGGGAATCCGGTCCGACTGCACATTGCCATTCGCTCTGCCTGTCTCTCTCGCTCCTACAGTCTTCTGGCCCACCGCGGAGCGACGAAAGCACTGCCGCCTGGCATCAGCCTGCCGGACGCCTCAGACGTATAGCGCATTGTCCGGCACATGGCACTCGGCTGGATGGATGGGTTGGCGGCAGTGCGAGAAAGAGAGAGAGGTCTAGTAGCGGCACCTCAAGTGGCGGGCGTGGACACCTCACGGCCCTAAATGAACAGGTGTAAAAAAGTGTGAAGAAAAACACCGTCCGCAGCTGGTGTTTGAACCCGGGACCCGGAAGGCAGATAGGAAACGTTGATAACGTTACGAGCTAGGGGATAAACAACAACCAGAGGGCATGCCGCACGTGGTAAAAAAAAAATAAAAAAATAGCGTGTCTCCCCTCAGCTTGGGCCCGCTGGGCAGCAGTCCTTTTGTCTCTCTCGCACTCACGGGGCGTGCCGTAGGGCCGTAGGGGTGCGAGAGAGACAGGCAGCGCAATTTCCCTCCCGCGGACGTCAGCGACCCACCATTGCCGACTTCGAGAAATTCCACAGTCGGTTGATAATAACAGCGGGCAGCGCGCCGCTGGGGGGGGGGGGGGGCACGCACTAACGCAGGCGGTGTAATGAAAGGGCGGCTCGGCCGGCACACGCGGCTGTAAAAAAAGAGGGAGAGAGACAAAAATAAGAACAGTTCGCGGAGTTCGAGGAGGGAAACGGACGTAAAGCAAAGAAGGGTGTTCACGACTGCCTTTTGTTGCAGGTGAGGGCCCCCGCGGCACCACGGCCAAAACGCTGAAGCTCGCTAGGCAGAGGTACCACCGTAAAAAAAAATTATCGCCGAAAAAAAAATTCGGAGAAAAACGAGTGCCGCTAAGCTGATAAGATTTAATCCTGGTGGCGCTAGACGCGGCGTGCGTGCGGTGCACCATGGGTGCACTAGGCTCGTTAGGTTGGCCACCCTGCGCCGTGTCTTCGGGCTGGGAATTAATTTCCTCGCGGGGATTTATTGTGTAGGGTTGGCTCACCTGCCAGAGAGTCAGCGCGGCTTAGCGCAGCGTATGCGCGTCCGGTCTGCAGGCTTAGCACCGCTCTGGTCGCTCTGTCTCTGTCGCACTCATGGGGCGCCCCGTGAGGGAGCGAGAGAGACGGCCTCGAGAGCAGTGCTCAGCCTGCAGCCCCCCCGGGATCCATCCCATTCAAGAATCACGCACGCGGCAGGCCTCGCGCGCGGCGCCGCGGGGATGACGGATGCGCTCGCCATCAAGCAGTCTCTCTCGCACCGCCGCGGGCTGCGACGCGAGTACCTCCGCGAGTGTGTGGCCCGGCCGGCCCACTGTGCGGCCCACACCTCATCATGACCGCGTCGGCCTGGCGTCGGCCGGGGAGGCATAGCATACGTCACGCCACGCCGGACCAAAAGAAAAGAGAGGCCCTTGGCCCGGCTTCGAATCCCGCCCGGGGCCGACGTAATTTTATTCCTCGCAAACACTGCAAATAATTGTGTTTTGTTCATTTTTCTTTAAAAATTCTGTTTGCGTGTGTTTGTGTAAATTTGTGTGCATGTGTGTGTGGCCCCGGCTGGTGGCGGGTGATTCCGGCATTTTTCTTGGGGACAGCACCGTGTCACTGTAACGCAGCACGAAAAATGTGTGGCCGCGGCTGGCACGGGACGACACCGGCGGCTTGCATAAGGACACTCTTGTCCGGCGCGCGGCGACCACTTCCCCTTCTCGCGGACCGCGGCGACGTCGCCGACGACAGAGCAGCGCGAGGCTCTCCGGGCCGGGGAAGGCGGAGAAAGGCACGAGCGTTACCGCACGGTGATCCTGCAAAGCGCGGCACGGCCGTCACCGAAGAGGCGCTCAGCACCTTGTCAATCAGTCTGGTTACGGCAGCACACACTCGGTCATGTTCGACACCTGGTTTGATGGTTTGAACCGCACTTGACCGGGCGATCGATTCCCCGTTCTTCCAAACCTTTTTTTTGTGTCTTTTCTAGTGCGGTTCCGCAGGAATTTTGTTTTGGGAAATTGTCCTGCATCCAGTCTTGATTGACATAGAGAGTGAGCTGCGGGGTGTTTGGATCAATTGAGCGCCACCGAGTTGCTCTCCAGCCGCAGCCTGACCCTGTGGCGGTGTTAATGGGTCGGACGAAGCGGAGGTCGGACTACAGAAGGTTGGACATGATTTTCAGCCGATTCACGGGCAGGTGAAATTTGACCAGGTCGGACAAACGATAAGCACCGCGCGCATAACGCGGTGGCCACCACGTGCCTTTCCATCCTTCCGTAATAAATGTGGTCGTTGTGGCCAAACTGTCAACCGGACTCTGGACTTCCCTATCGCCCCACCCCGCCCCGCCGCCACCTCGTTTGCGCCACACCGCAGGAAAAGGTTCCTCCAGGACCGCCAGGACACCGCCGTGACGACCGGCATGATATCTACAGGAAATGATGAAGGGAAATGGAACTCCCGCCGCGCGGGCTCACCAAATGGCTCCTCGGCATGGAGTCGCGTGCACCGCGGGTGAAGCAGCCTGCCACTCAGACGCACTCCATCGCTTGCACATGGGCATGCTGTACGTCCCCGCGTATGGCTTCCTTGTCTGGTCAGAGAGTGGTGCCAGCTGAAACAGTATTCCAATAAGCACGGGCAGGCAGACAGACAGGCAGGTCGAGAAAAGGTTAGGTGTGGCGGCGTGGATGCGCCCACGCCCCTCGACAAGAGTGCGAAATTCTCATCCCGCGATGAGAGTGCACCGCGGTCAGCAGGAGGCCCCACACGACGCTCGGGGCTCCGCTCGCCTGGCTCGCCTAGTATGGCCTGGCCAATGAGGCCGCGTTGCCGCGTTACATTGTCCGGCCAATATTATGAAAATTTCGTCGGCTGGAGCGTGACGGGTACAGGGCCGGGCCCACCTCAATGAGAGGGGGAGGTCGCAAGTCCCAGCCTGTCTGTCAGCCAGGCGCACAGTGGGCCAGAAGACGGCCGCAGCGACTCAGGAGCTCAAAGCGCGTCCGGGATTTTGACCGCCTACACCGGTCTTCTGGCCCACTGTGAGGCGGTCCCTCTATGGCCTCACAGCCCCCAAAGGCCAGCGGCCTGCCTGACGGCCGAAACAAAAGGCGGCCGATCACGACACGGAGCGCGCCCAAATTTCAAACGCCTGGGCGCGGCGGGGGCGTCTTGGTCGCCACGTCACGACACTGCAACGATCGATGCAAAGCGATACATCGACAGCCGGCTGGTCAGACAGGCAGGCAGCAAGGCATGTCTGCACTGCAGACAGACAGACAGACAGACAGACGCCAGGTGGTGTACTGCTTGGATGAGGAAGGGATCAAGGAACCCCAAATTAGCAGCTTCCGTTTTTGTATGCTCACAATGACACGTGCCAAACTTCGTTTCTTTGTCGGTGTTTTTTATTATTATTTTTTTGCGCGCGAGTCATTAGCACTTCCCTCTCCACTCATGTCTGTCTGTCTTTCTCTCGCCCTCCCCCTCCGTGGTTCCGCTTCACGCAACTGAAACCGGAAAGCGAAATCAAACTCATTTGTGATGGTAATAATTGTTCCGCCAAGACACCATACTGCACACGCGTATCGCTATCTCGGCTCAATCGGACCGCGAACGTGTGTGTGTGTGTGTGTGTGACTGACCTCGTGTGGCTGTGTGCGTGTGTGGGGGTGCACGCGCGTGCAGCAGGTGTGTGTGTGTGTGTGTGTGCACACGTCCGTGCGGCCCAGGGCTGACGCAATATATTTGTTGGGCTCCGAACTAGACTGACGTAAGCCCGGCGGAGCGCACGTACGCGCATTTGCTAAAGTCGCACTTAGCACCGCGCTCCGCGGCGGCGCCTTAAGCTTTGAAAAGGCGCCTCCCTCCTCCCCCCTCCCCTTTTCTTCTCGCTTCCCGGACATGGTCGGCGACTCCGGCCGAGCCGCCTGGCTTTTATCACTGCAATTATTTAGAAAATTAATTAATGTTAAGTAGATAGCGCGTACATGTCGACCAGCCTCGATATAATAATTTGGAAAAAAGCGGGGGGAAAAAACAGCAAAAACAGGGAATTCCGCGTGGAAAAGTGGTCGGCCGGTTGGCGGTGTGGGGTGCTGCCTAAGTGAAACTGGAATGGCAAATGGCGGTCGCCCCAAGCAGACCAAGCGGGCCGGGAGAAACTCCGGTCGCCCAACTTGGGAACTGGTCACAGCGCCGCACCGCCAACGGTCCACCCGCCTTCAAAATTGACGCATTTCGGCAGCCGTTAGTTTTTCTTCGCTCCGCTAAAGTTTTATTAATTAATTTTTTTTTTCGCGAAAATAAAAGCGATATGGTGAGGCGTGCGGTTGTGGTGCGGGCCGTGGTCGGATGGCAGAGGAGAAAGGAGCACCCCGGCCTCGGCCTTCTCGTCTCTTGCGGGACGCAGATGACTCGCACGGCCTCCTCCGCACTGCGCTCGTCACCGGGGCGTGCCGGGGCGGGGCGGGCCGGGGCGGGGCGGGCCGGGGCGGGGCGCTTCGTGCGCCAAAGAAGAGACAAGTCGACTTTCGATTTCGAGTGGCGGGTTCGGGGCCCGCGCACGCCGCACTGTACAGTGCACGCAAATTGGACTTATTGACAGTTTGCAGTTACGGGCTGCGTCCTAGGAAGAGGCGAGGGATGACTCACACGGCCGCCTGGTCGACGACAGCGACCGGGCCCGGGTTCGATACTCGGATCGGAATCTCGCTATATTTTTATGTTTCCTCCCGCCCCTCCCCCTTGCCAGTGTAGTGGCCAGTGCCCCGCTGCGTGGCCGGCCGCACGAGCGCGGCGTGTTGCTCCGCGTTTGGCGCTGCGCTGGCCGTGCCGTGCCCCCCGCGGGGCCGCGCGCCTTTGTCGCCCAGTCCCTCTCGCACTAGCGGGGCGTCCGGGTGCGAGTGGGACGGACGGAGGGGCCCCCGTGCGTGCCTTGGGTCGTAGCGACCGCACCGCTTAGCGGAGCCATTGTGCGCGAGGAAAGCATCAAGGCAACGACAACAATATCGGGCGAGGACCACGCGACGACGACAACAACAACAACAACAACAACAACAACAACAACAACATCAGCACGCCGGCGGTCCACAGTGGGCCAGAAGACCGGTGGAGGCGGTCATAATCTCTCAAGCGTTAGGTCCAGAGTTGCTAAATGGGACTCAAACCGAACGTGTGACCCCACCAATAAATTGCTCTTCGAACAAGGGATCCATTGGTGGGGTCACACGTTCGATTCGAGTCCCATTTAGCGTCTCTAGAGCTCAAAATGCGCCTGCTGGCCCACCGTGCGGCCCGGGCGTCATCGCAGTGCGGGCAGGCGAGGGGACTCCCCGGACTCCCCGGGGCTCGGCGTGATCCTCTTTGAGGCTTCCCGGTGAAATGGCCCGCGTGGGCGGCGGTTCGCGGCGGTTCGCGGCGCGTATGGCGGATGAGGTGAAAAGTCTGTCCGGCGCGAGGGAGTCGCGCACGCCGCGTCGCGCCGAGCCTCGGCGGCGCGGCCTTTCACTTTCATAGGTGACTTGACGAGTCGCCGCCCGAGGCGTGCCGCTCGTTTTGACTTTACGGCCCCCGCGTCGCCAATCTCCAGCCAAATAAGGCAAAATCGGATTTTTTTTTTAAATATTTTTTCGGAGTGCGCGCGGCAGGCCGGCATAACGACGTCCATTACCACCACCTCGGTCAGCTGGGGGCCCGGGCGGGGGAAAGTAAACAGATGACCACGCCGACGACGCCGGGGGAGCCGTTTTCTCTAAAACTGCAGCGGGTGGACCCGACCAGGCCAACCCGGCCGCCTTTTCCAGGCCGGCTTTGGACTAGAGCGGCTTTGTGGGCGACAGGCGCGGTCCCACCAACACAGTGTCGCGGGCCGCTTCGCTTCGGACCACTGGGTCACGTCGCCGAGGCGTGCATTTTCACCTTCCCTTCCTCAAGGATATACCGATTCCGAAGGGAGAGAGAGAGAGAGAGAGAGAGAGAGAGAGAGAGAGAGAGAGAGAGAGAGAGAGAGAGAGAGAGAGAGAGAGAGAGAGAGAGAGAGAGAGAGAGAGAGAGATGCTCGAAATCGCTCGTCGACGTGTGATAATTACCGACCGGTTTGCTATTTGCAGCGCCCCGTGCACACTCATGCGGGGTGGCGTAAGTGACGCGGGTGTGTGTGTGTGTGTGTGTGAGTGTCTGTGTGTGTTGACGGGCGGTATGCATCACAGTATTGAGTCCACCCGCAGTGCCCCCTCCCCTTTTTTGCGGTGAAGGCTTCCCTCCATCGCCCTTATGCAATGAGGGGCCTTAGGTCAGACTCCAGGGCGTCCGCCACGCCACATCCCCCGCCCGTCTCTCTCTCTCTCTCTCTCTCTCTCTCTCTCTCTCTCTCTCTCTCTCTCTCTCTCTCTCTCTCTCTCTCTCTCTCTCTCTCTCTCTCTCTCTCTCTCTCGGTTTGATCGGCGCAGAGCAAGCCGGAGTGGAGCGCGGAACGGAAACGGCGTCTGCGGGGCGGTGCCCTGGCGGTGCCATGCCGGCGGCCACTACCGCCTGACTTCACCGTTTACCCCGATTCGGAGACTCAGAGTGCTGCGCCTCCGAGGCGGGCGGAGTTACGAGACTGGGGCAACATCGGTCCATTCCCAAGCGACGTCACCCAGGGCGTGAAGGTACAGTCCGCCCTGGCAGCGACTGCGTGATGAAGAGCCAGGGGGTCCGTTCGCCAGGCATCGCGGCGCGCTGCGCGTCGTGGACCGTGGGAGCGCGTCTTGGCGCGGCGCGGCGCGATGGCGCGGCCGATAGCGGCCCGCTAACCCGGCCCGTCCCGGCCGCGGCCAGGGTTGACATTCTCACAGACGCGGAGGCGCGCGCGTCGAAGCCAAGCCAAAGTGCCGCCCGGTTCGATTCGACGCCGTCGGAGAGCGCGCCGGAAGCGGCTTGTGTTTGGGCCTTCCCCGTGGCGGCGCGAGGCAGTGCAGCCGGCCGGGCCGCGTGCCGCACGAACACCGTCTTCCTGGAGGAGGCAGCGAGTCTCGATCCGTGGATCGATGGATCGATCTCCTTCCGCCGACCCCTCGACTCCTCGACGCCGTGGTGCCGGTGATTGTCGCGGGGCTGCACGGTGGCAGCGCGCACCGCAACCCGCCGCGGGCCGCGGAGCGTAGCGCAGCAGCTGTCTCCCTCGCACCCCCACGGCACGCCGCCCGTGCGCGAGAGAGACGGACGCACAGCCGCAGAGCCTCCTCTCTCCCGCTTGAACCGCAGCGACCTTGCGGCTCCCTGCTCGGCGACACCGCCCCTGGAGGCAGCAGGCCGTCCTGGAAGTCCTGGAACGCTTTCTAGCGGCGGCCTTGGCGGCCTGCACGCGTCACATCCACTCAGCATCCACTCGGCACGCGCAGAGCCGGGCAGGCCCGGGACCGTGAACCGGGAATACTTCAAGTCCGGCGGGGGTTGGAGGGTACGGAAGTGCAGGTGCAAGCCACAGCCTCGGCGGAAAAAAAAACAGCGAGGAACTTTGGTTTGATAAATGAAAAAGAACGTCAGTGGAGTTTGTGTCCGAGGGGAGGGGCCCCGTTTCGCGCTGTGTTCCACTTGCGGGCTCGTGAGGAGTGCGATTTTATCGCCCCGTTTACAACAATGTATGCAGGCCTTCGGCCGGTCGACTAAAACCACGGCAAGACCGTTAATTGCCCAGCCGAAGCCGGGGCCTGGCTGTCCCAGCAGAGCTTCCCGATGTTCATTAGAAAGTCCCCGGCCGTGCAACAAGCAATTCAAATTTGCCTCAGTCTATTGGCTGCAGAGAGGGCAGCACCTTCCCAGGCGCCGCCGCTGCGTCTCTCTCGCCCTGGCGGGGCGCGCCGTGCGGGTGCGAGAGAGACGGAACCATCCCGGCGGATTTGCTGCTCGGCTAATTGTGGCAAGATGGCGTCGGATTATGCAGTGCAGGGAGCAGCGGCTCGCTTCAAGTTTACGCGGTCGTGAGTGTGTTCCACTGTGTGAGAGAGAGAGAGAGAGAGAGAGAGAGAGAGAGAGAGAGAGAGAGAGAGAGAGAGAGAGAGAGAGAGAGAGAGAGAGAGAGAGAGAGAGAGAGAGAGAGAGAGACGGAACGTCGTGCACGACCCCTGACCCCGGCAGGTTGTGTGTCTGCTCGCAGGTGAGCACCCACGCCCCGCTGTGGGACCGGCGGGGACCAGCCAAGCGCCTTCCCAGGCGTGCGTGCGTGCGTGTGTGTGCGTGTGTGTGCGTGTCTGTCTGTGTGTGCGTCGCGGTAGCGGCGGCCCGGCCTGACATCAGCAACTCAAATTGTGCAGATCGCTTATCGGGCAAACGCAGCCGCCGCGGAGCGCGTGGTGGCGCGCGGCTCAGACAATGCAGTCTGGCAGCTCCTATCACGCGCGTGCTTGTACGGTGTGTGTGTGTGTGTGTGTGTGTGGTTTTTTTCTTCGTGCGCGTGTGTCCGCACGCTGCACTCAGAGCAGCGATTTTTCTCGCGATTTAAAGCGCAAACAAAGCGATGCTCAATCATGCCACAGAAAAAAGGCCCGTGCCCACTTTTTTTTTCGTGCAAAAAGGCATTCCGAACACGATATCATCGTTGTTGGCGTCGTATCATGACTGTTGTTGTTATTGTTGCTGTTGTTAGCAGACAGGGCTGCAGAGGGTCGCTCCCCGAATCCTCGTCCGTGGCGTGTTAGTGTGGTGGTAGTGGAGAAAGCATGCATGGCCCTGCGCGTTAAAGGTGTGAAAGCGCTGCCGGGCCGCAGGGGATTAGGCTCACCCGTTCGATCCGCACGCGTGCAAGGATTTATTGGCCCGTAAAACAAGCCGGCGGCGGGGCCTCTCACAAAAAGAGACGGAAAACGTTAATCCATTGTCGCTGGCCGGTGAAAGGCAGGCAGGCAGGCACGCCAGGGTGTGGCGCCACAGTGCATTCCCGTGTTTCGCCCACCGAGCCGCGCCCGGACGCACTAAACCGAAAATCCAGTCGATCGTTAATTTCACGACGGTTAAGAGCGACGACGCCTAGCGGCCAGGCAGGCAGGCAGGCGGACGCTCTGGGGAAAGGTTGGCTCGCGGCGGGGTGGCTCGGCGGGGCCCTCGGCGAATACGGCGCGTCGTCTTGCGTTGTTTGGTTTGCGCAAGCCGCTAGCAGCTGCTGCCTCGATTAGCGACGCCACTGGCCGGTCCAGCTGGTCGCTGTGTGTGCGCGCGCACGCCAACATTGTTGGTATATTTTATTTTATTTTTGTAAAGAAAAAATCTCTATTTAAGGATTTTTTTTAAATTTTTTATTGGTCGGAGAAATTCTGCGTTCGGAATCGCATACTTCCTTTCCCCTTCTTCTTCTTCTGACTGACACGGCGACACCGTTGAGGTGTACCGGCCGATGTCCAGGCCGCGCCGTCGCGGCACTGTATGAACTGGGAAAAGGGAAAGACCGCGGCAAAAATGTGACGTGTGTGTGTGTGTGTGTGTGTGTGTGTGAGTGGCTTGAAAGGAGCCAGTGTCACTGTAGTGTAGCGGAGAGTGAACGTCGCACAAAGAGTTGGCAGTGAAAAGCGCTCCTCGCTGCCGAGTATACACTGCCATAGTACGATGCGGCAAGCTACCGCCGCCGTACGCTTTTGTCGTGCGAAAATAACGACGAACTCCAAGAAAAGTCGAATTCAAGAACAGAAAAGGGGAGGCTCAAATCCTTTTTACCATGGACGATGGGTGTGTTAATCCTGCAGGGCATGCATCATGCCCGGCCCCGCCCCACCCCGCCACGCTCGACTGGAACGTGTCCTTGTCCCTCGCTTTGCATAGCGCTATCAACAAACGTCGCCGGTATAGCTCCTGCGGGCGCCGTAGCGCGCAGACACTGCCGAAAGCAGCGAGGCGCCACAACGACGCCGGTATAGCTCCTGCGGGCGCCGTGGCGCGCAGACACTGCCGAAAGCAGCGAGGCGCCACAACGACGCCCATTTTCCTTTGTCGGACACGATTTTCCCCGCGCTGGCTGTGGAAACGGAAAAGCCTGACTGCAGGTTGCGATGCCGGTCGGCGGCCCATGCTCGCCGCGGCGCGCTGAGCTTTCTCTTCGCCACCTACAACTCAGTCATATCCAGGCCGATCTTTATGGCCAAAAGTGAGTCCGCGACGACGATGCACCGATAGCCTCCTCGGCAACGCGGCAGCTCCCGCGCGCGCCGCCGCCGCCGCTCCATTTTTCATACGTGAAGGTTTCTCCCGGCCGCACTGCCGACCTAGCCCTGCCGAACGAACCCAAAGGGGGCGCTCTGTCTCTCTCGCTGCCCCGCGGCGCGCCCCGCGGTGCGACGAGGACGGCGCGACGAGGCGCCCGCGGGCCGCGGGGTAGGCAGACCCGCCACGCGCGGCTGCACGGCGGGCCGGCCGACGAGGCGCCCGCGGGCCGCGGGGTAGGCAGACCCGCCACGCGCGGCTGCACGGCGGGCCGGCCGACGAGGCGCCCGCGGGCCGCGGGGTAGGCAGACCCGCCACGCGCGGCTGCACGGCGGGCCGGCCGACGAGGCGCCCGCGGGCCGTGGGGTAGGCAGACCCGCCACGCGCGGCTGCACGGCGGGCCGGCCGACGAGGCGCCCGCGGGCCGTGGGGTAGGCAGACCCGCCACGCGCGGCTGCACGGCGGGCCGGCCGACGCCGCGGTTCGCAGGCGGCGCGGCTTGCAGTGGAGTGGTAAAATGGAAAACCGATGGCGTAATAATTAGCTAAAACGCGCGCGTGAGTACGCGCCGCCCCGCCGGGGCTGGCAGGCAGCGCGCCGCCCCGCCAGGGCCGCCAGCACGCCCTTTCGGAATGCCAGAGGCCCTGATTGTAGCCGTTGCGTCGGGCCCTCCCCACACTGTCGCGTTGCCAAATCGACGTCTGCGTTTGCCTGCTGCTGCCGCGGCTTCGAACACCCGTTGTTTGATTATTTTTTTTCTCGTCCGACTTGAAGGCAGCAATCGACGCGTTGACGCTTTCTCCTCCGCGGCTTGTCTGCCTTGCCTGCAGTTGCAGCGTCGACATGCAAAAGGTTTTCCCGGCCGCTCTCAGGGTCGCCACCACGCGGCGTGCGTGACGTGTCTTTATTGTGTGTTGTTGTGTTGCCCAATAGTTGGCAGCCCCGGGACAAAGCAAAGGTCGCTCCGAGCGTGACTCCATACAGTGGCGACGCGCGCGTTCAAGTCGCCTAGCGCTCTCCACAGTCGACCTCTCGATTGGCCGCTCCGAGATCTCGTCCTGCAATTAATGGAGCGGCCGGCCTGGTAAGGACGTCGCGCTCACTGTCCATTGACTCCAAGGGCGCGAGGCTTTCGAACAGTGGCGGCCCTTCCCTTTCAAAGCAGATGGCCCTTTGGGTGCCGCCTATGCCGCCGCTGCTGGTGTTGCACAGGCGACTCAAATGTCACGAGTCTTCGCGCGTCGTCACCGTGGGATGAACCCAGCGGCCTGTCTGTCTGTCTGCCTGTCCGTCTGTCCGTCGTGAGACGACTGTCGGCGTCGACGGGTTGTAAAGTACACTCGTAAATATACCTTCGTAACCCGTAATACACGACGTGAAAAGTATTTTATTTTTTTAAATGAAGAGACTCCTCCTATGCTAACGCGACCAAGGCTGAAATCGCGCGCTAGAAATCGGGCGGCGGGTCGGGCGAGTTTTGCGGCTCGGCTCGGCGGGGCATACGGCCGGGAAAGGCGTGGAGGTATGTGAATAGTCTAATTCCGACACAAGGCGCCGTGATATGCATACCCGTCGGACGGGCGGCCAGTCTGCCGAAATGGCTCGCCGCTGGAGGCTGCTGGGAGGCTTCTGGAGTCCCCGCCTGGAGCGGCACGCCAGCAGTCTCGGCACGTCGGCCCAGTTCACCATTGCGTCCGATATGCCAAGCGAGGTACGCGGGCACCGCGACAAAACGGTCCGCTCTGCGGCCGATGGAAGCCTGTCCCTCCGTCTCCCTCGCGGCCGGGTCCGCGGCCGGGTCCGCGGCGGGGCGACGCTGATTTAGTTGGGATCGCGGCCGGGACTGAAGGGGCTCATTAACGGCCGACGGCGGCAGCTTTGTCCCGCTTAGTTCGGTTTGAGGAGCAGACAGAGAGAGGGAGATCGCTCGGAACTAACGCTCGCATCACGACTGGCGAGCGAGCGAGCGCGTCAGCGCGTCCAAGCGGCTCGCAGACTGCGCTCGAACGGACACGGCCTCCCCGTGTTTGCGTGTGTTTTCGTTTAAAGTGTCAGACTGTTGTTGTTGTTGTTGCCGGCGACGTAAAGATCAAGGCGTCAGGCTGTCATCGCTGCTGCACTGTAGCGCCGTCGTGTGGCGGCACGCTGAGGGCCTTGAGTGCCTTGAGGGGATCGGCGCCGGCCAATTTTCGACCCGACACCTTCGGCCTTGGCAATTTCATGCCGCGCGCATGTGTGAGTGTGTGTGCGTGTGAGTAAGTGAACGTGTGTGTGGCCCGCAAAGTGTGACTCTGACGTAAGGCAGATCGGCCAGGAAATACGCCCTGGTGCACTGTCAGCAGGTATTGTAGTGCCTGATGCAAGAGGGGGCAACTAATGCGGGGCCCCCTTATAGGCAGATGTGATCTGGCCCCCTGCACTGGGCCCCCTGCCCTGGCCCCCTCGGCTCGTCCAGCGGCAGTGCATTGGGCAACGCCCAGCCCAGAAGACTGAGTCGTTGTCGTCGCTCTGTCTCTCTCGCACCTGTACGGGACGCCCCACGAGTGCGAGAGAGACAGAGCGACCAGGCTGCACCCCACACAGGTGAGGTGGGCCGGCCGTCCCGTCGCTGCGACGCCACTATCAGTAAATAGTGTGTTATGGGATCGCGCGTGGTGGCCCCACGGCGCCGAACGCCCCAGCGCGCCCCAGCGCCGCGACGCCCCGCGACGCCCCGCGACGCCCCGCGGCGGGGTGGCGACACGTCTGCCACCTGCAGCGAGTGCAGCCGCGCCAATGTCGACACGGAATGCGAATGCGTGGGCAGACGAACAGACAGGCAGACAGACAGACAGACCGGCTAGATTCGTGCCTCATTACCACCGGACGGCATGATTTGCTAGTGGAGCACTTAGTGGCGCCTCCCCCCCCCCCTCCCCCCTCCCCCCTCCCCCTCCCCCCTCCGAGTCGACGACAACTACTTGACTCGGGGAAAGGCTGCTGCCAAAAGGCTGGCAAGTCAGTCGCTGTCACGGGCAGCGCCGGGACCGGTTCAGTCACCCTGTTCAAGAATGTGCCGCACGCCAAACATAAACTGCGCCCCATAATTGCGCGCGTGTGTGTGTGTGCGTGTGCGCTCCGCGTTTGAGTATGAGTGAGGTAGCGCGCGGCGGTCCCCATGCGTAGGACTGCATATGACTTCATTATGCAAACGTTGTCGACGACGTCCAGGATTCACCGCTAAGGGTTCCCTCTTTTTTTTTCCTGCCTCTTCTTCTTCTTTGCAGCCTCGTCTCTCGTGGATTTAAATGCCCGACATGCGGCTGTCGCTACTCTGCGCGCAAACGGGTCTCTAGTCATGGGGTATCGCCGCGGCCCGCAAGGTGCGTGTCGGGCCACCGCTGTGACTTTGTGAGGGCGGTGCCAGGAGGCTCCAGTTCCCACCGTTATGCCGATTACTTCATCTGGGCTGCGGCCCGCGGGGCCCGGTTCATTCCGAACACGGCTTTCGTCACTCTGTCTCTCTCGCACTCATGGGGCGTTCCGTAGGGGGTGTGAGAAAGACAGCGGGCGACGTGGAGAAGAAAAGAGAAGTCCTCCGTTGCGCAGCCGGGAGACTCACGGCCTTCCAGCCGGAGGTCAGCGCGGCCAGTGTCAACAGAGTGACCCGCGTGGATACCCCATGCGGCAGAGGCCGTCCGCAAGACCAGCGTTTGAACATGGTTTGAAGTCTTCCGCGCGGAGTATCGCCGGACCGTTACCGTGGGGAGTAGCGACGCGAGTGTAGGGTCGCGGTACCGACTGCGGCATGCAATGAAACCTGCGAAATGAGCGGACGGGCCTCACGTGACCGCGGCGCCGCAGTGCTCGGCGGCCATCCGCGTCCTGCCTGCAGGCTGCTCCGAGCGCGTCGCTCTGTCTCACTCGCACTCGCGGGGCGTGCCGTGGGGGTGCGAGAGGGACAGAGGCGGCCCTGCTGCCGGGCGTTGCATGTCGCCGGCGCGATAACCGAACCAGTCCGGCCGCGTGACGGCGAGCCGGCCGCCTAGCGTGTCGTCCAGCAGGCAGGACACGTCGCTCTGGCCCACTGTGGGGCGTGCCCGGCGTAACCGGCGTACCGCAGGGCAGCGAGACGGACAGCGACTGCAGGCTGCGACAAGACCTCGTAGATGCAACGGCCTGCCTGCTCGGACCGGCCGAACCGAACCGCCGTTGCAGCCTCTAGACGCAGCGCGAGCGTTGCGCTGAACAGTGCTCGTGTTTCCATGTTCTGTCTATCTCCGTGAGTGCGGCAGAGACAGAGCGCTGATCGGAATGAACCCGCAGCAGGCTCCAGGACTCGCCTCTGGACAGAACCTTAACCTTGAGTGCGTCCACTTGGTTGACGCGGCAACGGCCTGGTAAAGGGCGCCGTGGCGCCGCGCTCTGTGAATAGACGGCCATTCTGTGCATAGCGACCTTGATCGAGACAATGCTGCACGGCCTTTCTCTTCTATCTCTGTCGGCCTGCCGGCTGTCTGTCTGTCTCTCTGTCTGTCTGTCCGCCTGTCTGTCGAAGCCCTTCGCAAAAACACTGCGCGTTTGCAGAGGCCAAGATGCCGCCAGGGATGAAAGAAGTAAACGAGGAGGTAGACCCTGGAATGCGTGCAGTCCTGCAGTCTTACTGCCAAAGTCCGTTCCGTTACATTCCCAGCGTCGGGCTGAGTGTCGATCTGTCTCTCTCTCACTCACACTTACTCACACACTGGCACACACTCTCGCACAGAGCGGGCAGTCAGTCGGGCAGTCCAGATGCCGCCATTGTCGTCACGAAACCGGAAATGGAACCGATCGGAAGGAACTCGGGGCAGTGAAGAGGCTGGCTCGGACCGAGAGCGGAGCGATGCCCGCGGAGCCATAAATATGGAGTAGAAACTCCGTTCTATTGTGAGGCGTTATTCGACGTTACGACACACGCCGCTGTTAATTATCGAAAAGCATCTCCTCGGCCATTTTACTCTTCGGCCACGTGTGTGTGAGTGTGTGTGAGAGGCGCTGCAGCGGGCAACACAAATCGTCGGGTATTACAAGTTACGTGGTGGACCGGGCCGAACGAAAGCCTCGGCCCGCTCTGCATGGTATGCATGCACGGCCGCTGCTTACGTCGCGTTCGGATGAAGGCCGTATTTTATCCTCATCGTGCGTGAATGAGTTGTGTGGGGCTTTACTGTTCCTGGTTCGCCTGCCTCCACCTGTGGGGTGTGAGCGCGATTTTCATTGTCGCAAGGCGACGCCCACTTGCACCCCCCCCCCTCCCCTCCCCCTGCCATTGCACCGCACCCATTGATGGACCGTGCACCGCAAGCACCCGGAGCGTTTATTGCAATACTTTTCCGAGCACGATCCGCGCGGCGCAGCTGCACAGCTGCAGACGGCAGCTGCAAATTGCGGCCGCGGCTTGTTGCTCGAGGTCTGATCGGTTGCCCGTCCGTTTAAAAAGGACGTTAGCGCTTACGTAATAATTGACGATTATTCACGGGATTATTCACGGATAAAAACTAGTTCAAAAAAAAAAGGGATAGAATTTGAACCTGGGATGCTTTGATTGAAGGTGGCTGCTTTTCACCACGCGGCCACGACGTGACTTCCACATATAAGTGACCGACCGCTGATTCGTTGTGTTGCAGACGAGGAGTGGAACGAGCCCTCCGAGGACTCGCTGTTCCTGGTGCAGCCGTCGGGGCTCGGCGGCCGCGGCGTGCTCTCGGGGTGGAGGGGCTCGCACGGCGCGGAGCTCAGCCTGCCGCGCGCCCGCCGGGTGCACTCCCCGGCAGCGTCACCGTCGCCCTCGTCCCCCGGCACGCCCGCCACGCCCGGGTCGCTGACGAGGACCGACCCCCGCGACCACCCGCTGGCCGGCGGCGCGCCAGGATCCCGTCGAAGACACGCCAGCCCCACGCCGCCCATCGATAGGTGAGTATTCGGGACGTTGTTGTGAGCTGTTTGGCTATGCTTACGTTCAACCGGCTTTTCCTGAACAGACACGCGCCGCGAGACGACGATGAGGATGCGCTTTCCCGGACGCGAGTGCGACGGCCGCCGGCCGACGAAAGGCAGCGGGCGAGGTCGCCCAGGACCCCACGGTCGCCCAGGTCGTCGCCGAGGTCGCCCAGGTCGCCCCGCGCCGCCAGATCGCCGCCGAGGTCTCTGTCGCCATCCCCACACCAGCGCGGCGCCACCACCCCCGCGGCGACGGGCCTGTCGCGGAGAGGGGCGTCGGGTAGCCATCCCCTGTCGGGGCCCATGTCGCCCAGGGAGCGCTTCCAGGTACGTCTCGGCGTGCTCACCGCCTGGCTCCCCGTCGTAGCGAGGCGAGCCGCGCTAAACGTGTGCATTTGCAGGACGCCAAGGAGAAGTTCCTTTCACTGGAGCGCGAGCGGCTGGAGGAACAGGAGCGGGTGATGCAGCTCAACATGGAGAAGCGGCGCTCCAGCCAACAGCCGCAGCCGGCGGTGCAGGCGCAGTCCCCCCACAGCCCGCCGGTAGGCAGAGCAGAACGGAGCCGCGACGCCGCGCTGGGTGGAGCATGTGGTGAACCTTGTCCTGCTTGCAGATCGTGGAGCCGCCCATCAGCCCCGCCATGGTGGCCGGCCCCCGGCCGCGGCCCCGGCCCCGCCGCCCTTCCTGGTCGCGGTCGCGCGACGACTCCGACGACGAGATGCTGGACGCGCCCCTGAGCCCCGCCATGGTGACCGGCTCCGGCCGCTACTACGCCGACGACGACGACGACGTGGACTTCTCGGGCAACGCGCCGCCGATGGGCGGCCGTCAGAGAATCATCGCCGCCGTCAACCGGCGGATGTCGAGGGAGTCCCTGGAGGACGACGGCGATGACTTTGCAGCCCCGCCGGCCAGGACGACGGGGTCCTCCCGACCGCCCCGACACGAGTACCCCGCCGCGTACCGGGGCGACAGAGCGGACAGAGCGGAGCATCCTGGCCGTGGTGGAGACTCGCGGAGTGACCCTCACGGAGGCGATCCTCGTGGCGCAGAGCCTCGCGGCCAGGACCCCCGGTTGGCTGATCCCCGCGGCGGCGACCACCGTGGCGGAGAAACCCGCGATCATCGTGCTGGTGATCCTCGTGGAGGTGACCCTCGAGGTGGTGATCCTCGTGGAGGCGACCCTCGTGGCATAGCCGCTGTGTCGCGGTCCCGAAGCGTCCACCGCGAGGACAGATTCCGCAGCCCTGCCCGAGGCAGCTACCCCTACCCGAGCGACGCCATGCCCGCCATGCCGGAGGACAGCTCGCACCCGCGCTACCGCATCCCCTACAACGAGGACCTGGACATCCCCCTGGAGCGGTACCGCAGCAGCAACGCCCTGCCCGCGCTGCCGCACCCCCACCCCCGCGCCGCCGGGCCTCCCCGCCACCCGGCGCCGTACCCGCGCGGCGACCACGACGACGACCTCGAGCGCGCGTATCTGGCGGACAAGAAGCGGCGCAGCGTGTTCGAGGCGCTGGAGGACGAGCGGCGGCGGCACTCGAACGAGCTGGCGCAGGAGTTCAAGCGGCGGTCGTACCAGGAGCTGGACGAGCGCGACCGGTACCCGGGGCTCGACCGCGACACGGCCAGAGACCCTGGGCCGCCGGGAGGCCCGCCTGGACACCCCGTGGGGCCGCCGCGGACGCAGGTCTCGGCGCGCTACCGCCACAGCTACGCCGAGCCGCCGCCCCGGCACCGGGACCTGCTGCACCGCGCCAACAGCGCCGCGTCGCCCAGGGTGGGCATCGCCGCCGTGCGCCCCTACTGAAGGTCCTCGAGGTCCTCAAGGTCCTGGAGGCTGCTCAACCGCCCCGCTCAACGCGCCCCGCTTACTGATAGTGAAGTGCCAAAACAGAGTATCCTTTTATTTACGTGTTATTAGGTCTAAGCGAAATAAGCCTGGTTTCGAATTTGAGCCACAGGGTGTCCGTTCGTTTCGTTCGGGAGATACTTGTGCGCTTTCAGCTGTTGATGTTGTTGCGTTATTTATAAGTGGAAATGAGAAACTACTTGTGATTATTTTTGTATTATCTGGTCTGTTCGTAGTCGTCGTAGACGTTGTTTGTCAATGAATTTCTTTTTTACTGCTTTGTTTAAAAACTTAGGCTTACACATATTTTTTTACTCTTATAACTTAATAATAAAATTTTCATTGCATTACAAACACGCCCATGTGTAAACTACAACAAATCGTGTATTATCTTAATTGAACCACTGTATGGCTGGACATTTAACTCTCGCTGTGCTCAAGTGCTGAAAGATTGAGGCTTAATTCCTTTGAAAGCTCAAATAGGGTCTATAAGTCATAATCGCATTAGGGGAGCAAATGATATTGAGTGGTTTGCAGAGTCTATGGAGGAGGAGAAAATCTTTGCAGAGTATCTATGAATTACAGTATGGACGCAATTCTGTCAGTCAGGGTAAATTTTAGAACAAAAAGGAAAGTGTCAATTTTTTTTCTAGATACTCTGTTCTGTTAGTCCCACTCCTTACTCTACTTTTCATGTAATAAATTTATTATTAACGACTCGAATTTTATATGTATATATATATGTGTATATACGGTATTGAGAGCAGACTGTGTTGTATGTTTCATCATCTATTATTCATGTTGTTCATTTCATATGTTGCTTTTTGTTGTTGTTTTCGGTCCAAATTGCTGAATGAAATTTAAGCTAAATTAATGTACCTCTATAGCTGCATTTATTTGCAAAATTTTAACTGATTTTCAAGCTCTCTAAAAGTATGAAGGTCTGAAAGAAAATCATGGCGTCATTCTAGTGTCTAATCGTTTTATTGTGCCAGTGGGGGGATCTTAGCGACCAAGGGAGACACTGTAAGACACTTCTGTTAAAAGTTGACCTTTTTAGAGATAATAAAGGAGAAACTGAAAGTGTATCGTATCGTTTTACTCCCTTTCTTTCAAGTCCCGCCTTCCCCGCCAATCGGGGAAGTACTCCATGGGGGAGTCACTAACAGGATCACCGTCCACCGACAGGGCGGTGGGGGGAAAGAGCGAACCCCCTGGGAAAAGGGGTGGGGCGGGGCGTGGCGGGGCGGGGTGGGGCGGGGTGGACTCAGCGGTCGCACAGCGGCCTAGCTCTAGTAGGGCGGCGACCGCAGTGAGGCGTCCAGGCTGACCCGCGTCGCAACACACAGGCAGACACACGGAGTGGATCCACTCGGCCGCGTTGAGTCCAAGTGGGCCCCGTCACCAGCGAGACGCCCAGCCTGTTCTGGGAGTCGCTGCGCTTATCTAACTCGCGAGGGTTTGGCGCGGCGAGCTTGTTCGCGTTGTTGTTGTTGATGTTGTTGCTAGTGCGCTTATCTCCGGAGTGCGTTGCAGTGGCCATTGATAGTGAGCGGCGACCAAAGTGTCAGTGTCGAAGTGTCGGCCGCCGAGCCGTGAGGGCAGTGCGCGTTGTGCGGGTGTGCGAGGCGAGGTCGTCACTGACCTAGGTTCGAATACCGGGCCGGAATTCAAATTCGTCTTTGTGGCGGGACGCCGGCCGCCAGGGAATGCCCAGCGGTTGGTGACAGCGGCAACCATGGGCGGCTCAAGGAGAGAAGTCGAGGTCGCCGTCGACGAGGAGTCGGCCGAGGAGCAGGACCTGTTCGAGGACGCCGTCGACTCCAGCGTCGGTAAGGGCGACGGTGGGCTGGGGTGGGGGAACCCAAGTCCGGGGGGGTAACGGGCTGCTTTTCCCTTTCAAGATGGAATCGAGCAAGTGTTTCGCAAGATGGCTGCCGAGGCGAGGGCCTGGAGCCTGGACGCCGAGCTGGAGAAGAGCAAGGACATCACCGCGGCGGACGTCAGGGGGCTGCGGTCCTGGTGCCGCGAGAACCAAGTCCTCCCGGACATCAGCGGTGAGCGCCACCACCACCAACACGAACATTGAGTTGCAGAGCCACAGTCAAAACAACAAAACGCATGTCGAAATCTTGACCAGTAACAATCACACCTAACGTCTGAGGGAGCTTGTGGGTGGCGAGGGGCGAGGGTGCCCTGACCAGCCCCGTCTGGCCTTTCCAGACTCGCTGCTCGTCGCGTTCCTGCACTGCTGCCGCGGCGACGCGGAGCACGCCAAGACGGTGGTCGGCGTGTACGACTCGGTGCGGAGCAGGACGCCCGAGGTGTTCACCGAGCGCTCCGTGCACTGCGCGGAGGTGCAGCGAGCCAAGGGCATCGGGTGAGCCCAGCAGCCCAGTGTGCAGCCCGTGCCAGCCGCGCGCCGACGACTAACTGCACGAGCCGACCGCTTTCCGCAGCTACTTCTGTCTGCTGCCCAGGAAGACGCCGGAGGGCTTCCGCGTCATCGTGCAGGCGCTGCGGAACCCCGACCCCACGCACTTCGTGTACTCCTCGTCCAGCAAGGCGCAGTTCCTGACCATGGACGCCGCCGTGCTGGCCGAGCCCACGGCCGAGGGCTACGTCTGCATCTTCGACATGAAGGGCGTCCAGCTCAGCCACATGTGGGCCTGGGGCATCAGGCTCCCCAGGAAGATCTTCAAGTACCTCCAGGTGGGTCCGCGGTCCCTACAGTGACGTGATGTGGTGGTGTGATGCGGTGGTGTGATGGCAGGAAGGGCTGCCGCTGAGGATGCAGCGCATCCACTTCGTCAACACGACGCCCCTGATGGACCGCATCATGAAGATGCTGCGGCCCTTCATCAACAAGGAGCTATCGTCAATAGTGGGTACCAAACAAACAGTTCGGAGGGTGGAGAAGCGGTCGCCGCCTTCAACGAATCCTTTTCTTCTCCTCAGTTTCAATTTCACACCAGCGAGGAGGAGGCCGGACTCCACGAGTTCATTCCGAAGGATTGTTTGCCTGTCAATTACGGCGGTTTCCTGCCTCCGTTAGAAAAATTACAAGGTATGCTCCAATGTTGTTGTTGTTGACTTTTGGTAAGTGCCGCATGAAGCTAGAACCACTCATGGAGAGCGTTGGTGTTGCAGATTACACTGACACGTTCCTGGAGGAAGTGGATTCCCTCCTGAACCCTCAACACAAGGAGGTTCTGGCTGGCAAAGTTTGATTCTGCAGAGCGCCTGTGTCGTGTCCGTGTCGCTTTGTAGTAACACACCAGCCTTTTTCTTTATGTTGATTGTTGATTTTCTTGTAACTATTTGTTTGGTATCTTGTATTTTCTCCAAACCACTTCATATGAAATACACTAGTAAAGAGCTGTCTACTGGTACAATTTATACCGTTTACTAAAGTTAAACATTTCCGTGGTCGGCAATTTCTTGAAGCACAGCAAAAGTGTTTCACTTGATAGAGGGAAGTCCCGCGTGCTGGCCTTATCACTCCCCCTTCTCTCCTCCTCACCTCCCTTCCATTCCCATCCCCTCCCCATTTCCCCCTCCCACTCGCTCTGCGCTTGCGTGTGGTGAACGAACGGAAACCAGCCCAGCCAGAAGCAGGCGGCGGTGCAGAGCAGACGCTCTAGCAGACAGCAAGCGAACCGAACCACAACAAGCCAGCGAAGTGACTCGAAGGGCCCGGAAAGCTCCAAGATGAGTCGTCTTCTCGTCCTACTGCTCGTTTCCCTGGAGCTGTGCGCGGAGAGTCTCGCCATGGGGACGGTCGCGTTGGACTCCTGGACGTTTGACAAGGTAAAAAGGGGTGTGCGACGCGGAGCCGGTGCGAGGCGGCAGTCTCCCATTGGCTGGAGCGGTGACGTGGGCCAATGGCGTGCGGCCAGCGCTGGTAACCTGTACAGCATGTGACAGTACTGGAATATTGGCAACATTTTCTTGTCGCTGCAGATCCTCTTTCCTGTGTTTAATTTTATTCACTTTTCGCATAGCTTTTGTAATGAATTGACATCCTGCGTTTGAAGGATACCTTCATTTCAAAACAGAGCGAGGCACACTCAATTTTGCGCTCTAAAAATCAAAACATTTTCAGCACACTTTATATCACGTTGAAATAAATTTTTTTAGCATCCCAAACCTCGTTTTCAATTTTTGTTTTAAATTCCATTTTCTTTTGAATAAATGTGAAAATGAACACATAATTACGTTCACATTCAACAGGCTCTATGTCTCACTGTTTACCAGATACAAATTTATTTTTTCAGGTGATTGACAAGTTTGATGTCTCCTTAATCAAATTTGACGTTGCATATCCTTACGGACCCAAGCATGAAGCCTTTACCAAAATGGCTGAAGCTGCCAAAGCAGCGGATCTATTGATCGCAGAAGTTGGTGTTAAAGATTATGGAGAGAAAGAAAACTCAGATCTTGCTGAACGATTTAAGATTGACAAAGAACAGTTTCCTGTTGTGAAATTGTTTATGAAAGGCAAGTGACAACAACTAATCCAGTATATCATTGCTGTCTTGGCACAAACAATTTAATTTACATGTATGTCTATTTCCGCTCCAGGCAAAGAACCGGTAGACTTTCAAGAGACCACAGAGGAAGGTTTCACTTCTGACAACTTAATCCAGTTTTATTCGGACAAATTCTGGCAAGTATGTTGGTCTGCCTGGCTGCTTAGAGGCATTTGATAAAATTGCCTCCAAGTTCAGAATTGCTAAAGATGAAAATTCAAGGTAATTATTTTTTCATTTCACGTTTTGCTTGGCCAATATTAAGGAACATGGCATGATGTTTATGATTCTACCTACCTGCGTTTCTTTTATAGGAAAGAGATCCTCCGTGAGGCTCAAGGTCTTGTAGGCAGACTTGAAAAACTTGAGGAAAGAAAAACAGGCGAAGTATATGTAAAAATGATGCAGCGAATGATTGAAAAGGGTTCAGAATTTATTGATGATGAGATGAAGCGTTTGAACAAACTCTTAGCTGGAAAGTTAACAGACGTGAAAAAAGACTGACATGGGCAACAGGATCAATATTCTTAGAGCCTTCCGTGATGAGTTGTAATTAATTTTATTCCTATATTGCAAGATCTCTAAGTCATTTTTCTGTTTATGGAATATTAAAATTTTGACTGAGTGCTATGAAAAACCTCCATATACCAATGAAGGAATCTTTCTATGAGCACTGGACATTCCACTTCAGCCACAGACAGACATCTGTGCTGTTAGCTCAATTTTGAGTATGAAAATTCAGATGTCCTGTTATACAAAACTCATGGTTGCCAGTTGATTTGTTTGTAAACACACATTTTGAATGTACATTTGACAATAATTTCTCAGTCTTTGCAATTGAATAATCAGATTTTTTCAAAAAGTATTTGTATATCTTCATCCAAGAGAAATGAAAAGAATTTGGCAGAGTGAAATATTTAAGCACTTGTCTTTATTGAATGTTTGAGAGCACTTATTAACTAGTTGAATCACACTCATTGTTGAGACCATGGACTTAAAAGAAACAGTGTGATGAAACGGTCAAATAATTTTACCATGTCCTCCATCATATCTGAAAGAAGCACTTCCAGTCCGTATGGAATTATTTCTTTACGTTTTTACTTTCCTCTTCCATTTTTCCAGTGGACCTGATTATAAAGTGATTACTCATTATTTATGGGATATGAAATGTTTTCAACACATATAATTTAATAGCCTCTGGACTATATATTATTGTTTTCTGTGATAAAAACCAAAATTGTAATATATACTGTATTAAGCATGTTACTTTTACCTGGATGCAAATGAGTGCTTTTCAAGTATTCCAGCCCAGAGGCAATTCCTCCTTCTAAAGTTTTCTGTTATGCATTTGAGTATGATTTAATGAACTGCACCATTCCCTCTAGTATTTACTGTGATATAGTTCAAGCCACATGTTGCATTTGTGGAGTATGCAACCAGTGGGAGTGTTCTCTGTGCCGTTACTGCCATCTCACTGTAGCTGGAAACCAGTTCATGTGTTTTTGTGCAAGAAGGAATTTGCAATAAAAGTCTTTGACAAATTTTCATGAAAATTTTAATTTAACATGATCCAACTCTTAATTAAAAAGTTCACTAATTTTGAGAATGTGTCTAAAAGTTTGAATTTTCATCAGCTCATTAAAATTTTCATTCACAGTTACCATTGCTTAAATTTATTAGCCTGCATCTCTTGCATTTCCTCTGGTAACAAAGGAAGATGAAGTCACAATAAGCAAAGGGCAAAATACTTGTTTCTCTTACAGACTTATACAAAGGAAATGGGCTAATAATGAGTAAAAAAATAAATGGAACTGAAAAAAATTTGTTGACCATACATACTCCATTTTAGTATCAACAGCAAAAATGCACAACAAAGATTCCTAGGAACAGAATGTAATGTGCCATCTTAATTGCAAACCATCATCAATCTTCACTGCATAAAATAAAGATGGGGAGTCTGCAATTTGAGGCCTAACAAATAAATACTTAACACTGATTAAAATCAGGCATCAAATCATGATTTCTTAGAATTATCATCTGATGAGTGAGACATTTCACCAAAAAACTGAGACAACAGACCTAATCCTAGAGCACCTGCAACCATCCCTTGCGCTGCTACTCTTAAATTTATAAGGAAAATTGATGGTGACATGCCATCGGCTCGTACCTTTTTGTATTTGCGAGCTCCCACAACTAACATTGTGCATAAACCAAAAAGACCTAAAAAAGAAATAGATTGAAAAAAACATTAATAAATTATGAAGCCAAAAATAACTCAATGAAACACAATTTGTTAACAATGACCCTTACCAGCTGACAGGAAAGGATTTTCTACGATTCTTCGTTGATACTTCTCGACAAATGTCTCCCTTTTCTCATACTCCTCAAATATCATCGGTGCTGGAGATCCCTTCACCATCGTGGAGCTGAACCGCTAAACCGCACCTAAAAAAGAAAACAATAACAAAATGACATTGGCAATAAAAGAAGGGAGCACTCATAGACGAGTGAAGATACGCGAGGGGGTGAGTGCAGGGCTCGAAGGCAAGGACAAGGTCCAGAGAAGGACAAGGCCATGAACATGGTAGTAAAATTTAACGATAGACTTTCGCACTTCTTGCAGGTTTCTTGAGTGCGTCAGTGAGAAAGTATTTGACAGTGCGAAGACCGATACAGAATCAAGAGACACTGCGCCGCTCACCTGACACGAAGGAACACCGCTGGATTCGCCAGCTCTGGAACAGCTGACGCAAGAGGCAGGCAAGGCTGCAAGAATCTAGAGGTTAGTCGTGGAGCCTTTTGACAGAGACACCGTGTCGAGCTGTTTCAACAGAACAGAAAACACTTTGAGTCTCCGCAGTCTGGCAAAAGAGCAATACAACTGTGCGTAAGGCTTTCGTCTACCTTTTAAGCCCTTGTCCTGGCAATGTCACAGTCTCAGGGCGATGGTCAAATACGTAACGGTTCGGTAGCAGACGACACTTTATGAGAACAATGGCGTAATAAACTATGAGAAATTTCAACAAAGCCGTTTCCTTAGAGAAACAGAAACAGCTCCAGAGCTTATGGTTGGATTCAACAACGCCTCCGGTTGTGATAACTCTTGGTGGTTTACCACGAATAAATGAAAATATTCCATCTCAAGGATTGGTAAAGCGTGGTTCGGGGACATCCTGATGAATCCTCGAGAACCGCCAAATTCAAATCTCTCGCTCTTGAGGTCTTGAGGGCATTGACCAACCAAAGCGAACGCAACACGTTGACACCATGCTCAGACCACTCTGTGAAATGGAAAAGGTCGTCTCAAAAGTCAATGAACTCGTTGGGGAACATGTCATGGCTGGCCGTGGTCAGCTCGCTCTCCATGTAGACGTCGTAGTTGCTCGAGTCCCCTGGGTCTTGGCAGCGCGGCACGAAAGGAGCTCTCACTTGTTTGTTCAACAGCGCGAGCCAGTTGGTGGACCTGAACCAGGCGTGCCTCTTGACGTCATTCACGCCGTCCTTCAGGATGCCGAGTCGTCGAGAGAGATCCGCCTGGAGCAGCTTCTCCACCAGGTCCTTGAGTTCTAACGAGAAATGCGGAATGGAACGGAACCTCCCCGCCACTATCTTCTCGTACGTCCTGATGGTCTCGGAGCCGTGGAAGGGTGGGAAGCCGGCCGCCATCTCGTAGAGCAGCACGCCGAACGACCACCAGTCCGCGGACTTGCCGTAGCCCTTGCTCAGGATCAGCTCCGGGGCCAGGTACTCCGGGGTGCCGCACAGCGTCCACGTGCGGCCCTTCACCACCTTGCAGAAGCCCAGGTCGGCGATCTTCAGGTAGCCCCTGTCGTCGATCAGGATGTTCTCCGGCTTGAGGTCGCGGTAGATGAGATCCACGTTGTGCAGGTATTCGAAGGACAAGACGACCTGCGCGGCGTAGAACCGCGCTTGGTCTTCGCCGAACTTGCCAACGCGACGCAGGTAGGAGAACATCTCGCCCCCTGGCACGAACGGCATCACCAGAAAAAGGTAGTTGAAGTTTTTGAACGACGTCACCAGGGACACGATGAATGGGAAATTGACGTAGTTGAGAGCCCGCCTCTCGTCCAGGACGTGGTGCTTTTGCCTCAATTTGATCACTTTGGCCTTCTCCATCACCTTCATGACGCAGAACTGCTTGGTGCCTCTGTTCTGGACGAGCATCACTCGCCAAAGGAGCCCGACCCCAGGGTCCTCAGTCGGTCCCAGTCCTCCAGGCGGCCAACCGGACACCTCCGCCTCCACGAGGCTTCGAACTCCCTCTTGCAGGTGGCCAGGAACTCCAAGTACGCGTCGAGGTCTTTGAATAAGATTTGAGGGTTGCGATAGGAACCACAGCTTTCAATCTGGCGCAACCTATTTCTGTCCGTCATAGTGGCATGGCCTTGCGACAACGGCGGGGAAGTCCTGCGCGGCCAGGCGGCCAGGCACGGCCCCCTCAACGCGCGAGTCATGCGTTTGCACTCAAGGTTTGTGGAAGGGGTCCCCAACAATAAATGGACGCCGGAAAATCTCTTTGTAACATCACCATTTATTTTGACACTCCTCTTTCATTTGCACGAAAATTTGATGTGTGCAGCAACATAAAATTAACCAGTTACTTACACAAATAAATTAACATATTGCACATTTATATTCAAATGAGAATGGAAGAGAACATAAAAGAGAAACAGAAACAAATGGAACAAAACCTTATCACATTTTGGTCCAACATACTTAGTTCACAAAAAATAAGACCATCTGAACTCACATTTCTTGACAACAACCTCAAAGCTTACAAATCATAAGTATAGCATGTGCGTAAAATGGTAGATATGATGCCCCAACGCTTGACCATGAGAAGCAATGGTTTCCATATTTCACTAATATCTGCTCCGAGGCAAGATCAAATGGAAGATAAATCTTTGAATTCAAACCAACTCTTTTTGAGAAAATATGGCTTAAAACACTATAGATAATTAACCACTTATTAAGAATTTTACAAAACAGTTTAATTGAATGTGTAGCTGTTCAACTACATTTATAGAAACCTGTACATGCATTCAAGATGCAATTAAGATATGATTATATACCCCTTAAAAATGGCATCTCGTTCATGGCATGGCTCTTTTCAATCAGTCACCTTGAATGGCACTTGGCAGAAAACTAATATATACCTGCACATATTGAAGCCATCCCACATTTTGTTAAGGCTTTTCACTAACTAAAAAATTATGTTACAAATTCATACAATTTCCAGCAGTAAAGGCGAAATTGAGTTTAAAAGAATTAATCTATGACAATGCTGGCAAATGAGGAAAAACACAGAAACTATATGACAAGATAAAATACACTTCAAAAGAAAAGAGCACAATTTAAAAATTACTGAAAGTAAAAATAACACAAGTAAACATATAAAAATTTCAGCATTAAAAGATGCACAGAAGAATTGAAACAGAAATACATAATAACAGAGCCAAAAATACAATTGGTCTTGGTGATGTTAATTTGAATTTAAATTTTCAACAGTATTGAGCTCTGGATTTCATTATAAAATATTTGACAAAAAAAAACATGCCACAAATAGAAAAATGAAACAGAAAAGTGCAAACACAATGCTTAACAACAGCAGATAGCTTACTCACAAAAGTTTATTACCTGGCTATGCGTACAAAAAATATAACAAACATAGTAACGCTTACGAAGAGGGTGCAGTCAGAATGTTGCATTTCATGGCTTAGCCATTTACGATGGAAAGGTAGGAACAGAGAGACATTGCACTAGATGGGCAGCGACGGCTAATGATATTTATGGAAGAAATGGACAATGCTCACAAAATACGTCATTGCTTATTGACAGATCGAGTGCTGTTGTTGCACATGGGCGGACATCTAAAGAGACAACATGAGCTTTATCCCATAGGGTCTTCAAAAACAGATTAGAGATAACGGGAAAAGACGAACACAAACCTAGTATGCAGTATCGTAATGACCATACAAGAACCACTCACAGTTTTCATTACCTTTGATAGTTCAGTAACGACTACTAAATGCATAAATCACAAAACAATAGAATTTCAAGAGAGCTTTCAATAATATTTTGTTGATGAACTAGCCAAACTTAACACAAGCAAAGAATGAGTATTTACTTAAGTAGGTAAAACAAAGAAAAAACTCATAAGATTACTTAATTGAATCTGTTTTAAAATGCTAGACACATTAGTGAAGATTTATATATACCAATAAAATATTTCTTTTGGTGGTCGATATGTTAAACATTTGAAAATTAAATGTAACTATTTGCTCTAATTCATGTAAAACTGAGAGCAGTAAACACAGGGTCATGCTTCATGAGGATCCAACGGTTGCTTGGGACCTTGTGGGTCTTGTGTCCAATGGTACTTGAAACCACAATTGGATTAGGAGGGTGACCAATGCATTATCCCCATATTACTGTAAAAACATGAATTATGGCCAGCAAAGGAAATAGTGTGCTTCCCACAGTAAAAATGAAGTTGACAAGAGCAAGATAGAAGGGAATGTGATATCGACAGACAGATAAAAACAAGAGCCGATCAAAAAGGCAAGGGTAATAATGAGTTACTTTGTGCAAAACTTGCAAACAGTAGCCTCCCACTTCTTTATGTTCTTTTCTTTTCAAGCAATGGATTGGGAAAACCATGCTGCATAGCACCACAATTTTTCTCAGACACTGCTTTTGAGATGGCCCAGTAAACTTAGCCATAAGGTAACATGATAGACAACATCACATGCTCATGAAACTGAAAACAAGCATTCAAATGCAATTTTTTTAAAATATTAATTTACCTAAACTCACATTATTAGTATTAATAGCAATAATTATAGAGAGTAGGATTAGTAAGAATAGGAGAAGATTGTTTAGAATTAGAAATAACAGTGGAATGAAAGAAGAGACATTTGCAGGAGCAGAGGAAGAGAGCTGTAAGTATTCAAGGCAGTTGCTTTTAAGAAGCTAGACCACCATGTCATTCTCACAAGATATATAACAATCTTAGCTTAGAAGTAGATAAGATAGGTATTTACTTTCATGTATACATATATTATACATATATTGTAAATAAGATCAACACACGGCGGGTGTGTAAATAAATGCATCAGTTCCAACAACATTAAAATTCAACATTGCTTAAGAGCACCAGATGCATAATGCACCGAGCTCTTTCTGTGTTCAGGTTCACAGACAACATACATATAGACTCTTAAAAAACAAACTACATCCAGATTAACAGTATAACTGATTAGCACAAGAAAACTGCGCAAATCAAGTACTTGAATGCAGCATCTAAACATATCACGGCTGTGGACGCGACAAGAAGAAATTCTTTCTTGAAAGTTTTTCTCTTAAGATAATAAAATAAAAAGGAAGAAGAATTTAACAAGTTGACATTTTCAAAAGTAGGAATGCTTAAGAGTAAAACCAAACCAACAAAATAACACAGAAAACAAAATGTTGCAAAATTCGAACGACAAACCAGGTTATTAAATAACCCTGCTGTTCATTTATAAGAACAGAATAAAACACAGTTTGAAAACAAAAATACAGTAAAATATCACAGTCATGTTAAAAACTTCGCTTCTGAAGAGGGGTTGAGGACACATTGCAATGAGCTGTGTTAAAAAGAACACAAAGGAATTTTTATAAATGAAGGGATGGATTTGATTGTTACTCTGGAAAATTCTGACTTGTGAAAAGGATACAGTTGTTATCATACCTGTCAGAAGTTTTGACAACTGAACATGAGTTTTAAAAAGATAAAAAATTCAACCACCTCTTGTTATTCCAGTACTTGGGCCAGACATAGAATTTCTAGGGGCGAGACAGCGGACACACTGTGGGTCATTCCAAATGCACAACCAATTATCACAAGAAAACAATTCCAGAACTTTGCAATTATAAAGATGCAAAAAGATGTATGCGTGTCAAAGAATTATAGTTTTACAGAAATATCTGATCACTGAGGATAAGGTCAGAACATCACCACTCACGGGCTCAGCAAAAAGATACTGTAATATTATCAAGAGATATATCTACTAGCACCTGGTCATTGAAGTATCCACTCACATTGCAAGCCACAGAGGTAACTGTGCTCCTTAAAAATTTTAACACATATAAGACTTCTACATAGGCCTTCAAAGAAAGAGACAGATCTCTTTGTTCTACAAATGCAGGTAGAAAAGGTGAAGTTCATAAAACTAAGACAGACTATTTTTTCTTTAAACGGTGGGTTAAAATGCAAAGCTCATCAGACCAACATAACTAGGAACTATTTATGAAATTTCCCAAAATATTTATCATCAAGATTCATAGACATTGAAGATGTAGTTATGCCAGCTACGCATGCCTGATATGTTGGGAACAAAAGAAGGCGAAAGCTTCAAGGAAACAAATTAATTAAGAATAAAAAGCAATGTGAAACACATTATTCTTGGATATTACTATGTGAAACACAACTGCAAAGTATCTGAGTGACCAATAATTCTAAAAGCTATAATTATTAAGTGGGGAAAAATGATAATTGATGAAAGCCAGGACAATATTTCATTTGAGCAAAATTATTTTACAAATGGACTGCAAGCCAAATAATAAAGTTTTAAAACAAGTTAAAAAAAAAAAACTTCACACCCACGGACGTTTCTTGAAATAATTAATGTCAACGGAAGGCAGTTTAGGTCAAAACAAACAGAGACATCAGATTTGTTCGGCCGTTTAAGGTCAAAAACTAAATCGACTTGCAGAGCTACCGAATAATAGGTACCAAAACTGTTCCCATTTAAAAAACGTATTGCTGAATTTGGCTTTGCTTACAAAGGATGGGTTTTTTTCAAGTGTCTGAACAATATATTTTTAATATATATTCTACGATTATTAAATTCAAAATATTTCTTATGCACTTGTATGCTGTAATCTGTGTTGCAAGCGTCTTGGAATAAACAAACAGAGTGAGGTTGATGGTGCGTTGTCTTGCGTCAGCAGTTAGTCAGCGAGAGGTAAATTTGAACCAGGGACTAAGGCTTGCTCGGCACGGTTTGCGCGGTGCCACTGTGGCGGGCGGGCTGCGGCGGGCCTCCCAGGGTTGGGGAGCCACGGCTATCTGCCGCTCCCCGGTGCTACGGCTCAGAGCCATGCGCTTCATTTGGATGAATCCACGGTGGCCTGCGTGATAAGCTTGCTGCAACATAAACCAACTCATATTAGATATTGCAATTTGCTGTTGGAAAGTGAAAAAAAACCTCGTGAGAGTGTTCTAGAAGCAGTTGTGTGACAGACAAAAAAATGGGATTGATGATGAGCTTTAGGACAATGTTCAAAGGAGTCGAGAGCCGTTGAGAAAAAAAAATCCTCTGGGCGTTTACTGCTTGTACAGGCAAAAAAAACTTTAAAATTTTTTTTGGGGGAGGGGGGGGGGCCCTTTGTAGTTGTTAGCTCTGAGACACTTGTGGAATTTGTGTAAGCGATCCAAGATGTGGACTAAGGAAGGCAACAGATATATGATAAGTTGAATTAAATTAAGAAAAGTGAAAACTTGTTGTCACGCAAAGCCACTTCTAGTCCTACAGCACTTCCATGCGAACAGATGCTGAGCAGCAAAAAATAAACACACTGCTGGAAAACAAGTCAGGGTAAAGACAATGCACTAAAATGGTAGGACCAGAGTTAAAAACAACAAGTTTATGACAACTGCTCCTATAAATTTCCAGTTGCATGCTACCATGAAAAGCGTATGAGAGAAAGAAATACCGGGAAATCTTGTAAGGAAAATAAAAATTAGATTTATAATGAGAAAACTAGAAGAAAAAAACGGGGACAAAGACAGTAGCCAATACTTTTCACGAACTTTGGTTCAGATCAAAGTCTCAATGCAGCAATTAATATTTAAACAACTTTGAACTTTCAGCACAAAATTGAGGAGATTTGAAGAGAGCTAGATTTGGCAAATTGATGATGCCTCCACAAATACCCTTTTTTCCTACAGAAAAAAAAAAAAACACTACAGTTAATTGCCTCGAGGCACAGCAGCAAGACCAATATTGAGCTGGAGAAACACCCAAAGCAGAATCACTGAAAAAGAAAAAGAAAAACAAAGGGGGGGGGGGGGAAAAATAGATAACTGGTCTCCTCTAAACATTATGAGCACAGGTTTAACTTACAAATGATATGATTTTTTAAGAGTTTTTTTTTTTTGACGAGTTTTCTACAATTTGTTGCTCGTATTTACAGACTGTTTTTTTACATTTGGAACACGAAGGCATCAAAGAAGTAATAGAATCTGAATTTGAAAAATGGTGCGAAAATTCTGGCCACAACATTAGCATGTTTGCAGAGAAACCAGCAATGAAATTTAGAGCCTCCTGATCCTGTTATGGTACTCTGGAAGGAGCTTACACATATAGCTAGATTCTTTTCCAGTGCATTCTACTTACACTGGGGATGTGCTTTTTTTTTCAATACTGTTCTTATCAATCACAGCCTCAACCCATTTATTCCTGAGCTATCAGAACGCACACAGGATATTATGGGACTATATTTTTTAGACATATCTGAGTGAATGACCACTATGTTTTCTACCTACTCAAATACGAGAATAAAGGCGTGTTCCACAATGTCATAGAAATGGGCTGTTCAGCTATGTAGGGTCTGACAGTAAATCACTCGACAACTTCAACGAGCAGGGAGGGTATAGCTACACGACAGAGACAGAGACCGTGCACAGCGCTGTACCCTCATCCCACTCGTTTCCGCCCTCCTCCTGAATGGTGTCACACCTTTGGGCTTCGTCTACCCCATGTTACTAGTAATATTGTTAAGAGCTACATCTCTGAATTCTTGTGCACCAAGGCTAAGGCGTTCAACAATTGTGGGACGAGAGGTAGAACTATTAGGACCACCACCAACAAACAAACAGTTCCATGAAAAAGAAAAAAAAAGAAAAAAAAACTTGTACAAGGTCCATGCAGTTGGAGTATAATGGTGACAAAACTGACTCACTATCAAACATTTGAGGACAATTAAAGTATGTTGAAGTGAAGTTAAGAATAATTCTTAAGTTAGTAGCGAGTAGGTGGAGTTAAAAGAAACGTCTCCGAGACGAAAATGAAGGGAATGAGGGACTGGGGACAATTAATATTACTTGGTATTGGCAGGTTTGCTTATGTCTTATTGGTTACTTTACCTTCCATCGTGACTTCGCAAAGTTCTTCTTGAGCTGCTCTGATTACAGTTCCGTGGATATTCTTGTTACTAGGGCCATTGCCAGATAATCTAGACGGAAAAGACAAAGCGAGCCATCCTTATCCACACAAAAACACTAGAACGAAGAGAAACAAACACTAGCACCAAGTCACCAAGGTATGCTGTAATGCCTGTCTGCAAGTATATCTCTTTTCTACTTCGACACAAATACGTTGACGGATGAGCTTTGGCGAATCACTTGATTTCATCCCAGTAAGGAGAGGTCAAACTCAAAATTACCTAGGACAGCGAAGAATCGAATTTACATAATAAACATTTGCAAGGACATGGATGACTCAAAGTACAGTACTTTCTAAAAAACTTTACTAGAAATACCTTTAAACATTAGGGCAAATAAATTGGCATCATTTTCATCATAAAATGGAGGGTAACCACAAAGCAATATGTATGAAATAACACCTATGCTCCATACATCAACTGCTTTACCATAAGGTTTCTGAGCAAGAACTTCAGGGGCTGGAAAAAAAAAAAAAATGAATATATTAAAAAGAAAATGAAAAAATAATTTACACTTGATACGAACTATTTTTTAATTACTAACCAACATATCCTGGAGTTCCACAAGCGGTTGCCATGATACCTGAATCTTCCATTTTCGATAGGCCAAAGTCACTTATCATTATCTTGGAATCTTCATCAGGACTATAGTACAAAAGATTTTCCGGCTGAAAATAAATAGTGATACAGTGACAATTTCACTAACCACTAATGTATCGGAGATAATTTACTAGATGTACGAATGAATCTAGTGGCAAACTGTCAGTACCTTCAGATCCCGGTGAACAACACCTTGTTCATGCATGTAATCTACAGCTTCCAGAACTTGACGGATCAGATCGGAGGCATCTTTTTCAGTGTATGAACCTTTCTGAACAATGCGGTCAAAGAGCTCACCACCAGTCACTCTGTAAAGAACAAAACCGCATGTTATCAATGAGTCTTTGTACTTTTGAAATTTACCAACTCTACCTCCAGGGCAGGGGGCAAAGTTTCCCCCCCCCCCCTACACACACACAAAAAAAAAAAAAAAAAAAAAAAATCAGTGCGTCGAGTCAGGTAAGTCAGGCAGGTCAGACCGGCGAGGTACTCACAACTCCATGATGAGGTACACCTTGTGTTTGTCCTCGAAGGTCTCCAGCAGCTGGACGATGTTGGGATGGGTTAGCCTGGAACAAGGACAACGGGTCTTTAAACAGAGAGAGGCGGACGCGCGGACGGCCAGGCAGACAGACAGACAGGCTTGACACGTTAGAAT
>CM060094.1:8539850-8647882 GCA_030522485.1 Stenchaetothrips biformis | reverse complement strand
CCCGGCAGGTTGTGTGTCTGCTCGCAGGTGAGCACCCACGCCCCGCTGTGGGACCGGCGGGGACCAGCCAAGCGCCTTCCCAGGCGTGCGTGCGTGCGTGTGTGTGCGTGTGTGTGCGTGTCTGTCTGTGTGTGCGTCGCGGTAGCGGCGGCCCGGCCTGACATCAGCAACTCAAATTGTGCAGATCGCTTATCGGGCAAACGCAGCCGCCGCGGAGCGCGTGGTGGCGCGCGGCTCAGACAATGCAGTCTGGCAGCTCCTATCACGCGCGTGCTTGTACGGTGTGTGTGTGTGTGTGTGTGTGTGGTTTTTTTCTTCGTGCGCGTGTGTCCGCACGCTGCACTCAGAGCAGCGATTTTTCTCGCGATTTAAAGCGCAAACAAAGCGATGCTCAATCATGCCACAGAAAAAAGGCCCGTGCCCACTTTTTTTTTCGTGCAAAAAGGCATTCCGAACACGATATCATCGTTGTTGGCGTCGTATCATGACTGTTGTTGTTATTGTTGCTGTTGTTAGCAGACAGGGCTGCAGAGGGTCGCTCCCCGAATCCTCGTCCGTGGCGTGTTAGTGTGGTGGTAGTGGAGAAAGCATGCATGGCCCTGCGCGTTAAAGGTGTGAAAGCGCTGCCGGGCCGCAGGGGATTAGGCTCACCCGTTCGATCCGCACCCGCGTGCAAGGATTTATTGTTTGTGTGGCCCGAAAAACAAGCCGGCGGCGGGCTCTCCTCTCACAAAAAGAGACGGAAAACGTTAATCCATTGTCGCTGGCCGGTGAAAGGCCAGGCAGGCAGGCCCCAACGCCAGGGTGTGTCGCCACAGTGCATTCCACCGTGGTTTTTCCGTCCCGTTTCGCCCACCCGAGCCGCGCCCGGACGCACTAAAACCGAAAATTCAAGTCGAAATCGTTAATTTTCACACGACGGTTTTAAGAGCGACGGACGCCTAGCGGCCAGGCAGGCAGGCAGGCGGACGCTCTGGGGAAAGGTTGGTTGGCTCGGCCCCCTCCGCCGGCGGGGTGGCTCGGCGGGGCCCTCGGCAGAATACGGCGCGTCGTCTTGCGTTGTTTGGTTTTGCGCAAAGCCGCTTAGCAGCTGCTGCCCTCGATTAGCGGACGGCGCACTGGCCGGTCCAGCTGGTCGCTGTGTGTGGCTGCCGCGCACGCCAACATTTGTTGGTATATTTTATTTTATTTTTGTTAAAGAAAAAAAATCTCTATTTAAGGATTTTTTTTTTTTTAAATTTTTTTATTGGTCGGAGAAAGTTCTGCGTTCGGAATCGCATAACTTCCTTTCCCTTCTTCTTCTTCTTCTGACTGACGGGACGGCGACACAAACCGTTGAGGTTGTACCGGCCGCTTTGTCCAGGCCCGCGCGCCGTCCGGCGGCAAACTGTATGAAATCTGGGAAAAAGGGAAAGACCGCGGCAAAAATGGTGACGTTGTGTAGTGTGTGTGTGTGTGTGTGTGTGGTGAAGTGGTTGGGGCTTGAAAAGGAGCCCGTGTCACTGTAGTGTAGCGGAGAGTGAACCGTCGCACAAAGAGTTGGCACTGTGAAACAAGCTCTCCTCCGCCTGTCCGAGTATACACTGCCATAAGTACGATGCGGCAAGCTACCGGCCGCCGTAACGCTTTTGGTCGTGCGAAAAATAACGACGAAACTTCCAAGAAAAGTCGAATTCAAGAACAGAAAAGGGGAGGCTCAAATCCTTTTTACCATGGACGATGGGTGTGTTAATCCTGCAGGGCATGCATCATGCCCGGCCCCGCCCCACCCCGCCACGCTCGACTGGAACTTGTCCTTGTCCCTCGCTTTGCATAGCGCTATCTACAAACGTCGCCGGTATAGCTCCTGCGGGCGCCGTAGCGCGCAGACACTGCCGAAAGCAGCGAGGCGCCACAACGACGCCGGTATAGCTCCTGCGGGCGCCGTGGCGCGCAGACACTGCCGAAAGCAGCGAGGCGCCACAACGACGCCCATTTTCCTTTGTCCGGACACGATTTTCCCCGCGCTGGCTGTGGAAACGGAAAAGCCTGACTGCAGGTTGCGATGACGGTCGGCGGCCCATGCTCGCCGCGGCGCGCTGAGCTTTCTCTTCGCCACCTACCACTCAGTCATATCCAGGCCGATCTTTATGGCCAAAAGTGAGTCCGCGACGACGAATGCACCGATAGCCTCCTCGGCAACGCGGCAGCTCCCGCGCGCGCCGCCGCCGCCGCTCCATTTTTCATACGTGAAGGTTTCTCCCGGCCGCACTGCCGACCTAGCCCTGCCGAACGAACCCAAAGGGGGCGCTCTGTCTCTCTCGCTGCCCCGCGGCGCCGCCCCGCGGTGCGACGAGGACGGCGCGACGAGGCGCCCGCGGGCCGCGGGGTAGGCAGACCCGCCACGCGCGGCTGCACGGCGGGCCGGCCGACGAGGCGCCCGCGGGCCGCGGGTAGGCAGACCCGCCACGCGCGGCTGCACGGCGGGCCGGCCGACGAGGCGCCCGCGGGCCGCGGGGTAGGCAGACCCGCCACGCGCGGCTGCACGGCGGGCCGGCCGACGAGGCGCCCGCGGGCCGTGGGGTAGGCAGACCCGCCACGCGCGGCTGCACGGCGGGCCGGCCGACGAGGCGCCCGCGGGCCGTGGGGTAGGCAGACCCGCCACGCGCGGCCTGCACGGCGGGCCGGCGACGCCGCGGTTCGCAGGCGGCGCGGCTTGCAGTGGAGTGGTTAAAATGGAAAACCGATGGCGTAATAATTAGCTAAAACGCGCGCGTGAGTACGCGCCGCCCCGCCGGGGCTGGCAGGCAGCGCGCCGCCCCGCCAGGGCCGCCAGCACGCCCTTTCGGAATGCCAGAGGCCCTGATTGTAGCCGTTGCGTCGGGCCCTCCCCACACTGTCGCGTTGCCAAATCGACGTCTGCGTTTGCCTGCTGCTGCCGCGGCTTCGAACACCCGTTGTTTGATTATTTTTTTTCTCGTCCGACTTGAAGGCAGCAATCGACGCGTTGACGCTTTCTCCTCCGCGGCTTGTCTGCCTTGCCTGCAGTTGCAGCGTCGACATGCAAAAGGTTTTCCCGGCCGCTCTCAGGGTCGCCACCACGCGGCGTGCGTGACGTGTCTTTATTGTGTGTTGTTGTGTTGCCCAATAGTTGGCAGCCCCGGGACAAAGCAAAGGTCGCTCCGAGCGTGACTCCATACAGTGGCGACGCGCGCGTTCAAGTCGCCTAGCGCTCTCCACAGTCGACCTCTCGATTGGCCGCTCCGAGATCTCGTCCTGCAATTAATGGAGCGGCCGGCCTGGTAAGGACGTCGCGCTCACTGTCCATTGACTCCAAGGGCGCGAGGCTTTCGAACAGTGGCGGCCCTTCCCTTTCAAAGCAGATGGCCCTTTGGGTGCCGCCTATGCCGCCGCTGCTGGTGTTGCACAGGCGACTCAAATGTCACGAGTCTTCGCGCGTCGTCACCGTGGGATGAACCCAGCGGCCTGTCTGTCCTGTCTGCCTGTCCGTCTGTCCGTCGTGAGACGACTGTCGGCGTCGACGGGTTGTAAAGTACACTCGTAAATATACCTTCGTAACCCGTAATACACGACGTGAAAAGTATTTTATTTTTTTAAATGAAGAGACTCCTCCTATGCTAACGCGACCAAGGCTGAAATCGCGCGCTAGAAATCGGGCGGCGGGTCGGGCGAGTTTTGCGGCTCGGCTCGGCGGGGCATACGGCCGGGAAAGGCGTGGAGGTATGTGAATAGTCTAATTCCGACACAAGGCGCCGTGATATGCATACCCGTCGGACGGGCGGCCAGTCTGCCGAAATGGCTCGCCGCTGGAGGCTGCTGGGAGGCTTCTGGAGTCCCCGCCTGGAGCGGCACGCCAGCAGTCTCGGCACGTCGGCCCAGTTCACCATTGCGTCCGATATGCCAAGCGAGGTACGCGGGCACCGCGACAAAACGGTCCGCTCTGCGGCCGATGGAAGCCTGTCCCTCCGTCTCCCTCGCGGCCGGGTCCGCGGCCGGGTCCGCGGCGGGGCGACGCTGATTTAGTTGGGATCGCGGCCGGGACTGAAGGGGCTCATTAACGGCCGACGGCGGCAGCTTTGTCCCGCTTAGTTCGGTTTGAGGAGCAGACAGAGAGAGGGAGATCGCTCGGAACTAACGCTCGCATCACGACTGGCGAGCGAGCGAGCGCGTCAGCGCGTCCAAGCGGCTCGCAGACTGCGCTCGAACGGACACGGCCTCCCCGTGTTTGCGTGTGTTTTCGTTTAAAGTGTCAGACTGTTGTTGTTGTTGTTGCCGGCGACGTAAAGATCAAGGCGTCAGGCTGTCATCGCTGCTGCACTGTAGCGCCGTCGTGTGGCGGCACGCTGAGGGCCTTGAGTGCCTTGAGGGGATCGGCGCCGGCCAATTTTCGACCCGACACCTTCGGCCTTGGCAATTTCATGCCGCGCGCATGTGTGAGTGTGTGTGCGTGTGAGTAAGTGAACGTGTGTGTGGCCCGCAAAGTGTGACTCTGACGTAAGGCAGATCGGCCAGGAAATACGCCCTGGTGCACTGTCAGCAGGTATTGTAGTGCCTGATGCAAGAGGGGGCAACTAATGCGGGGCCCCCTTATAGGCAGATGTGATCTGGCCCCCTGCACTGGGCCCCCTGCCCTGGCCCCCTCGGCTCGTCCAGCGGCAGTGCATTGGGCAACGCCCAGCCCAGAAGACTGAGTCGTTGTCGTCGCTCTGTCTCTCTCGCACCTGTACGGGACGCCCCACGAGTGCGAGAGAGACAGAGCGACCAGGCTGCACCCCACACAGGTGAGGTGGGCCGGCCGTCCCGTCGCTGCGACGCCACTATCAGTAAATAGTGTGTTATGGGATCGCGCGTGGTGGCCCCACGGCGCCGAACGCCCCAGCGCGCCCCAGCGCCGCGACGCCCCGCGACGCCCCGCGACGCCCCGCGGCGGGGTGGCGACACGTCTGCCACCTGCAGCGAGTGCAGCCGCGCCAATGTCGACACGGAATGCGAATGCGTGGGCAGACGAACAGACAGGCAGACAGACAGACAGACCGGCTAGATTCGTGCCTCATTACCACCGGACGGCATGATTTGCTAGTGGAGCACTTAGTGGCGCCTCCCCCTCCCCCCTCCCCCCTCCCCCCTCCCCCTCCCCCCTCCGAGTCGACGACAACTACTTGACTCGGGGAAAGGCTGCTGCCAAAAGGCTGGCAAGTCAGTCGCTGTCACGGGCAGCGCCGGGACCGGTTCAGTCACCCTGTTCAAGAATGTGCCGCACGCCAAACATAAACTGCGCCCCATAATTGCGCGCGTGTGTGTGTGTGCGTGTGCGCTCCGCGTTTGAGTATGAGTGAGGTAGCGCGCGGCGGTCCCCATGCGTAGGACTGCATATGACTTCATTATGCAAACGTTGTCGACGACGTCCAGGATTCACCGCTAAGGGTTCCCTCTTTTTTTTTCCTGCCTCTTCTTCTTCTTTGCAGCCTCGTCTCTCGTGGATTTAAATGCCCGACATGCGGCTGTCGCTACTCTGCGCGCAAACGGGTCTCTAGTCATGGGGTATCGCCGCGGCCCGCAAGGTGCGTGTCGGGCCACCGCTGTGACTTTGTGAGGGCGGTGCCAGGAGGCTCCAGTTCCCACCGTTATGCCGATTACTTCATCTGGGCTGCGGCCCGCGGGGCCCGGTTCATTCCGAACACGGCTTTCGTCACTCTGTCTCTCTCGCACTCATGGGGCGTTCCGTAGGGGGTGTGAGAAAGACAGCGGGCGACGTGGAGAAGAAAAGAGAAGTCCTCCGTTGCGCAGCCGGGAGACTCACGGCCTTCCAGCCGGAGGTCAGCGCGGCCAGTGTCAACAGAGTGACCCGCGTGGATACCCCATGCGGCAGAGGCCGTCCGCAAGACCAGCGTTTGAACATGGTTTGAAGTCTTCCGCGCGGAGTATCGCCGGACCGTTACCGTGGGGAGTAGCGACGCGAGTGTAGGGTCGCGGTACCGACTGCGGCATGCAATGAAACCTGCGAAATGAGCGGACGGGCCTCACGTGACCGCGGCGCCGCAGTGCTCGGCGGCCATCCGCGTCCTGCCTGCAGGCTGCTCCGAGCGCGTCGCTCTGTCTCACTCGCACTCGCGGGGCGTGCCGTGGGGGTGCGAGAGGGACAGAGGCGGCCCTGCTGCCGGGCGTTGCATGTCGCCGGCGCGATAACCGAACCAGTCCGGCCGCGTGACGGCGAGCCGGCCGCCTAGCGTGTCGTCCAGCAGGCAGGACACGTCGCTCTGGCCCACTGTGGGGCGTGCCCGGCGTAACCGGCGTACCGCAGGGCAGCGAGACGGACAGCGACTGCAGGCTGCGACAAGACCTCGTAGATGCAACGGCCTGCCTGCTCGGACCGGCCGAACCGAACCGCCGTTGCAGCCTCTAGACGCAGCGCGAGCGTTGCGCTGAACAGTGCTCGTGTTTCCATGTTCTGTCTATCTCCGTGAGTGCGGCAGAGACAGAGCGCTGATCGGAATGAACCCGCAGCAGGCTCCAGGACTCGCCTCTGGACAGAACCTTAACCTTGAGTGCGTCCACTTGGTTGACGCGGCAACGGCCTGGTAAAGGGCGCCGTGGCGCCGCGCTCTGTGAATAGACGGCCATTCTGTGCATAGCGACCTTGATCGAGACAATGCTGCACGGCCTTTCTCTTCTATCTCTGTCGGCCTGCCGGCTGTCTGTCTGTCTCTCTGTCTGTCTGTCCGCCTGTCTGTCGAAGCCCTTCGCAAAACACTGCGCGTTTGCAGAGGCCAAGATGCCGCCAGGGATGAAAGAAGTAAACGAGGAGGTAGACCCTGGAATGCGTGCAGTCCTGCAGTCTTACTGCCAAAGTCCGTTCCGTTACATTCCCAGCGTCGGGCTGAGTGTCGATCTGTCTCTCTCTCACTCACACTTACTCACACACTGGCACACACTCTCGCACAGAGCGGGCAGTCAGTCGGGCAGTCCAGATGCCGCCATTGTCGTCACGAAACCGGAAATGGAACCGATCGGAAGGAACTCGGGGCAGTGAAGAGGCTGGCTCGGACCGAGAGCGGAGCGATGCCCGCGGAGCCATAAATATGGAGTAGAAACTCCGTTCTATTGTGAGGCGTTATTCGACGTTACGACACACGCCGCTGTTAATTATCGAAAAGCATCTCCTCGGCCATTTTACTCTTCGGCCACGTGTGTGTGAGTGTGTGTGAGAGGCGCTGCAGCGGGCAACACAAATCGTCGGGTATTACAAGTTACGTGGTGGACCGGGCCGAACGAAAGCCTCGGCCCGCTCTGCATGGTATGCATGCACGGCCGCTGCTTACGTCGCGTTCGGATGAAGGCCGTATTTTATCCTCATCGTGCGTGAATGAGTTGTGTGGGGCTTTACTGTTCCTGGTTCGCCTGCCTCCACCTGTGGGGTGTGAGCGCGATTTTCATTGTCGCAAGGCGACGCCCACTTGCACCCCCCCCCCTCCCCTCCCCCTGCCATTGCACCGCACCCATTGATGGACCGTGCACCGCAAGCACCCGGAGCGTTTATTGCAATACTTTTCCGAGCACGATCCGCGCGGCGCAGCTGCACAGCTGCAGACGGCAGCTGCAAATTGCGGCCGCGGCTTGTTGCTCGAGGTCTGATCGGTTGCCCGTCCGTTTAAAAAGGACGTTAGCGCTTACGTAATAATTGACGATTATTCACGGGATTATTCACGGATAAAACTAGTTCAAAAAAAAAAGGGATAGGATTTGAACCTGGGATGCTTTGATTGAAGGTGGCTGCTTTTCACCACGCGGCCACGACGTGACTTCCACATATAAGTGACCGACCGCTGATTCGTTGTGTTGCAGACGAGGAGTGGAACGAGCCCTCCGAGGACTCGCTGTTCCTGGTGCAGCCGTCGGGGCTCGGCGGCCGCGGCGTGCTCTCGGGGTGGAGGGGCTCGCACGGCGCGGAGCTCAGCCTGCCGCGCGCCCGCCGGGTGCACTCCCCGGCAGCGTCACCGTCGCCCTCGTCCCCCGGCACGCCCGCCACGCCCGGGTCGCTGACGAGGACCGACCCCCGCGACCACCCGCTGGCCGGCGGCGCGCCAGGATCCCGTCGAAGACACGCCAGCCCCACGCCGCCCATCGATAGGTGAGTATTCGGGACGTTGTTGTGAGCTGTTTGGCTATGCTTACGTTCAACCGGCTTTTCCTGAACAGACACGCGCCGCGAGACGACGATGAGGATGCGCTTTCCCGGACGCGAGTGCGACGGCCGCCGGCCGACGAAAGGCAGCGGGCGAGGTCGCCCAGGACCCCACGGTCGCCCAGGTCGTCGCCGAGGTCGCCCAGGTCGCCCCGCGCCGCCAGATCGCCGCCGAGGTCTCTGTCGCCATCCCCACACCAGCGCGGCGCCACCACCCCCGCGGCGACGGGCCTGTCGCGGAGAGGGGCGTCGGGTAGCCATCCCCTGTCGGGGCCCATGTCGCCCAGGGAGCGCTTCCAGGTACGTCTCGGCGTGCTCACCGCCTGGCTCCCCGTCGTAGCGAGGCGAGCCGCGCTAAACGTGTGCATTTGCAGGACGCCAAGGAGAAGTTCCTTTCACTGGAGCGCGAGCGGCTGGAGGAACAGGAGCGGGTGATGCAGCTCAACATGGAGAAGCGGCGCTCCAGCCAACAGCCGCAGCCGGCGGTGCAGGCGCAGTCCCCCCACAGCCCGCCGGTAGGCAGAGCAGAACGGAGCCGCGACGCCGCGCTGGGTGGAGCATGTGGTGAACCTTGTCCTGCTTGCAGATCGTGGAGCCGCCCATCAGCCCCGCCATGGTGGCCGGCCCCCGGCCGCGGCCCCGGCCCCGCCGCCCTTCCTGGTCGCGGTCGCGCGACGACTCCGACGACGAGATGCTGGACGCGCCCCTGAGCCCCGCCATGGTGACCGGCTCCGGCCGCTACTACGCCGACGACGACGACGACGTGGACTTCTCGGGCAACGCGCCGCCGATGGGCGGCCGTCAGAGAATCATCGCCGCCGTCAACCGGCGGATGTCGAGGGAGTCCCTGGAGGACGACGGCGATGACTTTGCAGCCCCGCCGGCCAGGACGACGGGGTCCTCCCGACCGCCCCGACACGAGTACCCCGCCGCGTACCGGGGCGACAGAGCGGACAGAGCGGAGCATCCTGGCCGTGGTGGAGACTCGCGGAGTGACCCTCACGGAGGCGATCCTCGTGGCGCAGAGCCTCGCGGCCAGGACCCCCGGTTGGCTGATCCCCGCGGCGGCGACCACCGTGGCGGAGAAACCCGCGATCATCGTGCTGGTGATCCTCGTGGAGGTGACCCTCGAGGTGGTGATCCTCGTGGAGGCGACCCTCGTGGCATAGCCGCTGTGTCGCGGTCCCGAAGCGTCCACCGCGAGGACAGATTCCGCAGCCCTGCCCGAGGCAGCTACCCCTACCCGAGCGACGCCATGCCCGCCATGCCGGAGGACAGCTCGCACCCGCGCTACCGCATCCCCTACAACGAGGACCTGGACATCCCCCTGGAGCGGTACCGCAGCAGCAACGCCCTGCCCGCGCTGCCGCACCCCCACCCCCGCGCCGCCGCCGGGCCTCCCCGCCACCCGGCGCCGTACCCGCGCGGCGACCACGACGACGACCTCGAGCGCGCGTATCTGGCGGACAAGAAGCGGCGCAGCGTGTTCGAGGCGCTGGAGGACGAGCGGCGGCGGCACTCGAACGAGCTGGCGCAGGAGTTCAAGCGGCGGTCGTACCAGGAGCTGGACGAGCGCGACCGGTACCCGGGGCTCGACCGCGACACGGCCAGAGACCCTGGGCCGCCGGGAGGCCCGCCTGGACACCCCGTGGGGCCGCCGCGGACGCAGGTCTCGGCGCGCTACCGCCACAGCTACGCCGAGCCGCCGCCCCGGCACCGGGACCTGCTGCACCGCGCCAACAGCGCCGCGTCGCCCAGGGTGGGCATCGCCGCCGTGCGCCCCTACTGAAGGTCCTCGAGGTCCTCAAGGTCCTGGAGGCTGCTCAACCGCCCCGCTCAACGCGCCCCGCTTACTGATAGTGAAGTGCCAAAACAGAGTATCCTTTTATTTACGTGTTATTAGGTCTAAGCGAAATAAGCCTGGTTTCGAATTTGAGCCACAGGGTGTCCGTTCGTTTCGTTCGGGAGATACTTGTGCGCTTTCAGCTGTTGATGTTGTTGCGTTATTTATAAGTGGAAATGAGAAACTACTTGTGATTATTTTTGTATTATCTGGTCTGTTCGTAGTCGTCGTAGACGTTGTTTGTCAATGAATTTCTTTTTTACTGCTTTGTTTAAAAACTTAGGCTTACACATATTTTTTTACTCTTATAACTTAATAATAAAATTTTCATTGCATTACAAACACGCCCATGTGTAAACTACAACAAATCGTGTATTATCTTAATTGAACCACTGTATGGCTGGACATTTAACTCTCGCTGTGCTCAAGTGCTGAAAGATTGAGGCTTAATTCCTTTGAAAGCTCAAATAGGGTCTATAAGTCATAATCGCATTAGGGGAGCAAATGATATTGAGTGGTTTGCAGAGTCTATGGAGGAGGAGAAAATCTTTGCAGAGTATCTATGAATTACAGTATGGACGCAATTCTGTCAGTCAGGGTAAATTTTAGAACAAAAAGGAAAGTGTCAATTTTTTTTCTAGATACTCTGTTCTGTTAGTCCCACTCCTTACTCTACTTTTCATGTAATAAATTTATTATTAACGACTCGAATTTTATATGTATATATATATGTGTATATACGGTATTGAGAGCAGACTGTGTTGTATGTTTCATCATCTATTATTCATGTTGTTCATTTCATATGTTGCTTTTTGTTGTTGTTTTCGGTCCAAATTGCTGAATGAAATTTAAGCTAAATTAATGTACCTCTATAGCTGCATTTATTTGCAAAATTTTAACTGATTTTCAAGCTCTCTAAAAGTATGAAGGTCTGAAAGAAAATCATGGCGTCATTCTAGTGTCTAATCGTTTTATTGTGCCAGTGGGGGGATCTTAGCGACCAAGGGAGACACTGTAAGACACTTCTGTTAAAAGTTGACCTTTTTAGAGATAATAAAGGAGAAACTGAAAGTGTATCGTATCGTTTTACTCCCTTTCTTTCAAGTCCCGCCTTCCCCGCCAATCGGGGAAGTACTCCATGGGGGAGTCACTAACAGGATCACCGTCCACCGACAGGGCGGTGGGGGGAAAGAGCGAACCCCCTGGGAAAAGGGGTGGGGCGGGGCGTGGCGGGGCGGGGTGGGGCGGGGTGGACTCAGCGGTCGCACAGCGGCCTAGCTCTAGTAGGGCGGCGACCGCAGTGAGGCGTCCAGGCTGACCCGCGTCGCAACACACAGGCAGACACACGGAGTGGATCCACTCGGCCGCGTTGAGTCCAAGTGGGCCCCGTCACCAGCGAGACGCCCAGCCTGTTCTGGGAGTCGCTGCGCTTATCTAACTCGCGAGGGTTTGGCGCGGCGAGCTTGTTCGCGTTGTTGTTGATGTTGTTGCTAGTGCGCTTATCTCCGGAGTGCGTTGCAGTGGCCATTGATAGTGAGCGGCGACCAAAGTGTCAGTGTCGAAGTGTCGGCCGCCGAGCCGTGAGGGCAGTGCGCGTTGTGCGGGTGTGCGAGGCGAGGTCGTCACTGACCTAGGTTCGAATACCGGGCCGGAATTCAAATTCGTCTTTGTGGCGGGACGCCGGCCGCCAGGGAATGCCCAGCGGTTGGTGACAGCGGCAACCATGGGCGGCTCAAGGAGAGAAGTCGAGGTCGCCGTCGACGAGGAGTCGGCCGAGGAGCAGGACCTGTTCGAGGACGCCGTCGACTCCAGCGTCGGTAAGGGCGACGGTGGGCTGGGGTGGGGGAACCCAAGTCCGGGGTGGGTAACGGGCTGCTTTTCCCTTTCAAGATGGAATCGAGCAAGTGTTTCGCAAGATGGCTGCCGAGGCGAGGGCCTGGAGCCTGGACGCCGAGCTGGAGAAGAGCAAGGACATCACCGCGGCGGACGTCAGGGGGCTGCGGTCCTGGTGCCGCGAGAACCAAGTCCTCCCGGACATCAGCGGTGAGCGCCACCACCACCAACACGAACATTGAGTTGCAGAGCCACAGTCAAAACAACAAAACGCATGTCGAAATCTTGACCAGTAACAATCACACCTAACGTCTGAGGGAGCTTGTGGGTGGCGAGGGGCGAGGGTGCCCTGACCAGCCCCGTCTGGCCTTTCCAGACTCGCTGCTCGTCGCGTTCCTGCACTGCTGCCGCGGCGACGCGGAGCACGCCAAGACGGTGGTCGGCGTGTACGACTCGGTGCGGAGCAGGACGCCCGAGGTGTTCACCGAGCGCTCCGTGCACTGCGCGGAGGTGCAGCGAGCCAAGGGCATCGGGTGAGCCCAGCAGCCCAGTGTGCAGCCCGTGCCAGCCGCGCGCCGACGACTAACTGCACGAGCCGACCGCTTTCCGCAGCTACTTCTGTCTGCTGCCCAGGAAGACGCCGGAGGGCTTCCGCGTCATCGTGCAGGCGCTGCGGAACCCCGACCCCACGCACTTCGTGTACTCCTCGTCCAGCAAGGCGCAGTTCCTGACCATGGACGCCGCCGTGCTGGCCGAGCCCACGGCCGAGGGCTACGTCTGCATCTTCGACATGAAGGGCGTCCAGCTCAGCCACATGTGGGCCTGGGGCATCAGGCTCCCCAGGAAGATCTTCAAGTACCTCCAGGTGGGTCCGCGGTCCCTACAGTGACGTGATGTGGTGGTGTGATGCGGTGGTGTGATGGCAGGAAGGGCTGCCGCTGAGGATGCAGCGCATCCACTTCGTCAACACGACGCCCCTGATGGACCGCATCATGAAGATGCTGCGGCCCTTCATCAACAAGGAGCTATCGTCAATAGTGGGTACCAAACAAACAGTTCGGAGGGTGGAGAAGCGGTCGCCGCCTTCAACGAATCCTTTTCTTCTCCTCAGTTTCAATTTCACACCAGCGAGGAGGAGGCCGGACTCCACGAGTTCATTCCGAAGGATTGTTTGCCTGTCAATTACGGCGGTTTCCTGCCTCCGTTAGAAAAATTACAAGGTATGCTCCAATGTTGTTGTTGTTGACTTTTGGTAAGTGCCGCATGAAGCTAGAACCACTCATGGAGAGCGTTGGTGTTGCAGATTACACTGACACGTTCCTGGAGGAAGTGGATTCCCTCCTGAACCCTCAACACAAGGAGGTTCTGGCTGGCAAAGTTTGATTCTGCAGAGCGCCTGTGTCGTGTCCGTGTCGCTTTGTAGTAACACACCAGCCTTTTTCTTTATGTTGATTGTTGATTTTCTTGTAACTATTTGTTTGGTATCTTGTATTTTCTCCAAACCACTTCATATGAAATACACTAGTAAAGAGCTGTCTACTGGTACAATTTATACCGTTTACTAAAGTTAAACATTTCCGTGGTCGGCAATTTCTTGAAGCACAGCAAAAGTGTTTCACTTGATAGAGGGAAGTCCCGCGTGCTGGCCTTATCACTCCCCCTTCTCTCCTCCTCACCTCCCTTCCATTCCCATCCCCTCCCCATTTCCCCCTCCCACTCGCTCTGCGCTTGCGTGTGGTGAACGAACGGAAACCAGCCCAGCCAGAAGCAGGCGGCGGTGCAGAGCAGACGCTCTAGCAGACAGCAAGCGAACCGAACCACAACAAGCCAGCGAAGTGACTCGAAGGGCCCGGAAAGCTCCAAGATGAGTCGTCTTCTCGTCCTACTGCTCGTTTCCCTGGAGCTGTGCGCGGAGAGTCTCGCCATGGGGACGGTCGCGTTGGACTCCTGGACGTTTGACAAGGTAAAAAGGGGTGTGCGACGCGGAGCCGGTGCGAGGCGGCAGTCTCCCATTGGCTGGAGCGGTGACGTGGGCCAATGGCGTGCGGCCAGCGCTGGTAACCTGTACAGCATGTGACAGTACTGGAATATTGGCAACATTTTCTTGTCGCTGCAGATCCTCTTTCCTGTGTTTAATTTTATTCACTTTTCGCATAGCTTTTGTAATGAATTGACATCCTGCGTTTGAAGGATACCTTCATTTCAAAACAGAGCGAGGCACACTCAATTTTGCGCTCTAAAAATCAAAACATTTTCAGCACACTTTATATCACGTTGAAATAAATTTTTTTAGCATCCCAAACCTCGTTTTCAATTTTTGTTTTAAATTCCATTTTCTTTTGAATAAATGTGAAAATGAACACATAATTACGTTCACATTCAACAGGCTCTATGTCTCACTGTTTACCAGATACAAATTTATTTTTTCAGGTGATTGACAAGTTTGATGTCTCCTTAATCAAATTTGACGTTGCATATCCTTACGGACCCAAGCATGAAGCCTTTACCAAAATGGCTGAAGCTGCCAAAGCAGCGGATCTATTGATCGCAGAAGTTGGTGTTAAAGATTATGGAGAGAAAGAAAACTCAGATCTTGCTGAACGATTTAAGATTGACAAAGAACAGTTTCCTGTTGTGAAATTGTTTATGAAAGGCAAGTGACAACAACTAATCCAGTATATCATTGCTGTCTTGGCACAAACAATTTAATTTACATGTATGTCTATTTCCGCTCCAGGCAAAGAACCGGTAGACTTTCAAGAGACCACAGAGGAAGGTTTCACTTCTGACAACTTAATCCAGTTTATTCGGACAAATTCTGGCAAGTATGTTGGTCTGCCTGGCTGCTTAGAGGCATTTGATAAAATTGCCTCCAAGTTCAGAATTGCTAAAGATGAAAATTCAAGGTAATTATTTTTTCATTTCACGTTTTGCTTGGCCAATATTAAGGAACATGGCATGATGTTTATGATTCTACCTACCTGCGTTTCTTTTATAGGAAAGAGATCCTCCGTGAGGCTCAAGGTCTTGTAGGCAGACTTGAAAAACTTGAGGAAAGAAAAACAGGCGAAGTATATGTAAAAATGATGCAGCGAATGATTGAAAAGGGTTCAGAATTTATTGATGATGAGATGAAGCGTTTGAACAAACTCTTAGCTGGAAAGTTAACAGACGTGAAAAAGACTGACATGGGCAACAGGATCAATATTCTTAGAGCCTTCCGTGATGAGTTGTAATTAATTTTATTCCTATATTGCAAGATCTCTAAGTCATTTTTCTGTTTATGGAATATTAAAATTTTGACTGAGTGCTATGAAAAACCTCCATATACCAATGAAGGAATCTTTCTATGAGCACTGGACATTCCACTTCAGCCACAGACAGACATCTGTGCTGTTAGCTCAATTTTGAGTATGAAAATTCAGATGTCCTGTTATACAAAACTCATGGTTGCCAGTTGATTTGTTTGTAAACACACATTTTGAATGTACATTTGACAATAATTTCTCAGTCTTTGCAATTGAATAATCAGATTTTTTCAAAAAGTATTTGTATATCTTCATCCAAGAGAAATGAAAAGAATTTGGCAGAGTGAAATATTTAAGCACTTGTCTTTATTGAATGTTTGAGAGCACTTATTAACTAGTTGAATCACACTCATTGTTGAGACCATGGACTTAAAAGAAACAGTGTGATGAAACGGTCAAATAATTTTACCATGTCCTCCATCATATCTGAAAGAAGCACTTCCAGTCCGTATGGAATTATTTCTTTACGTTTTTACTTTCCTCTTCCATTTTTCCAGTGGACCTGATTATAAAGTGATACTCATTATTTATGGGATATGAAATGTTTTCAACACATATAATTTAATAGCCTCTGGACTATATATTATTGTTTTCTGTGATAAAAACCAAAATTGTAATATATACTGTATTAAGCATGTTACTTTTACCTGGATGCAAATGAGTGCTTTTCAAGTATTCCAGCCCAGAGGCAATTCCTCCTTCTAAAGTTTTCTGTTATGCATTTGAGTATGATTTAATGAACTGCACCATTCCCTCTAGTATTTACTGTGATATAGTTCAAGCCACATGTTGCATTTGTGGAGTATGCAACCAGTGGGAGTGTTCTCTGTGCCGTTACTGCCATCTCACTGTAGCTGGAAACCAGTTCATGTGTTTTTGTGCAAGAAGGAATTTGCAATAAAAGTCTTTGACAAATTTTCATGAAAATTTTAATTTAACATGATCCAACTCTTAATTAAAAAGTTCACTAATTTTGAGAATGTGTCTAAAAGTTTGAATTTTCATCAGCTCATTAAAATTTTCATTCACAGTTACCATTGCTTAAATTTATTAGCCTGCATCTCTTGCATTTCCTCTGGTAACAAAGGAAGATGAAGTCACAATAAGCAAAGGGCAAAATACTTGTTTCTCTTACAGACTTATACAAAGGAAATGGGCTAATAATGAGTAAAAAAATAAATGGAACTGAAAAAAATTTGTTGACCATACATACTCCATTTTAGTATCAACAGCAAAAATGCACAACAAAGATTCCTAGGAACAGAATGTAATGTGCCATCTTAATTGCAAACCATCATCAATCTTCACTGCATAAAATAAAGATGGGGAGTCTGCAATTTGAGGCCTAACAAATAAATACTTAACACTGATTAAAATCAGGCATCAAATCATGATTTCTTAGAATTATCATCTGATGAGTGAGACATTTCACCAAAAAACTGAGACAACAGACCTAATCCTAGAGCACCTGCAACCATCCCTTGCGCTGCTACTCTTAAATTTATAAGGAAAATTGATGGTGACATGCCATCGGCTCGTACCTTTTTGTATTTGCGAGCTCCCACAACTAACATTGTGCATAAACCAAAAAGACCTAAAAAAGAAATAGATTGAAAAAAACATTAATAAATTATGAAGCCAAAAATAACTCAATGAAACACAATTTGTTAACAATGACCCTTACCAGCTGACAGGAAAGGATTTTCTACGATTCTTCGTTGATACTTCTCGACAAATGTCTCCCTTTTCTCATACTCCTCAAATATCATCGGTGCTGGAGATCCCTTCACCATCGTGGAGCTGAACCGCTAAACCGCACCTAAAAAAGAAAACAATAACAAAATGACATTGGCAATAAAAGAAGGGAGCACTCATAGACGAGTGAAGATACGCGAGGGGGTGAGTGCAGGGCTCGAAGGCAAGGACAAGGTCCAGAGAAGGACAAGGCCATGAACATGGTAGTAAAATTTAACGATAGACTTTCGCACTTCTTGCAGGTTTCTTGAGTGCGTCAGTGAGAAAGTATTTGACAGTGCGAAGACCGATACAGAATCAAGAGACACTGCGCCGCTCACCTGACACGAAGGAACACCGCTGGATTCGCCAGCTCTGGAACAGCTGACGCAAGAGGCAGGCAAGGCTGCAAGAATCTAGAGGTTAGTCGTGGAGCCTTTTGACAGAGACACCGTGTCGAGCTGTTTCAACAGAACAGAAAACACTTTGAGTCTCCGCAGTCTGGCAAAAGAGCAATACAACTGTGCGTAAGGCTTTCGTCTACCTTTTAAGCCCTTGTCCTGGCAATGTCACAGTCTCAGGGCGATGGTCAAATACGTAACGGTTCGGTAGCAGACGACACTTTATGAGAACAATGGCGTAATAAACTATGAGAAATTTCAACAAAGCCGTTTCCTTAGAGAAACCAGAAACAGCTCCAGAGCTTATGGTTGGATTCAACAACGCCTCCGGTTGTGATAACTCTTGGTGGTTTACCACGAATAAATGAAAATATTCCATCTCAAGGATTGGTAAAGCGTGGTTCGGGGACATCCTGATGAATCCTCGAGAACCGCCAAATTCAAATCTCTCGCTCTTGAGGTCTTGAGGGCATTGACCAACCAAAGCGAACGCAACACGTTGACACCATGCTCAGACCACTCTGTGAAATGGAAAAGGTCGTCTCAAAAGTCAATGAACTCGTTGGGGAACATGTCATGGCTGGCCGTGGTCAGCTCGCTCTCCATGTAGACGTCGTAGTTGCTCGAGTCCCCTGGGTCTTGGCAGCGCGGCACGAAAGGAGCTCTCACTTGTTTGTTCAACAGCGCGAGCCAGTTGGTGGACCTGAACCAGGCGTGCCTCTTGACGTCATTCACGCCGTCCTTCAGGATGCCGAGTCGTCGAGAGAGATCCGCCTGGAGCAGCTTCTCCACCAGGTCCTTGAGTTCTAACGAGAAATGCGGAATGGAACGGAACCTCCCCGCCACTATCTTCTCGTACGTCCTGATGGTCTCGGAGCCGTGGAAGGGTGGGAAGCCGGCCGCCATCTCGTAGAGCAGCACGCCGAACGACCACCAGTCCGCGGACTTGCCGTAGCCCTTGCTCAGGATCAGCTCCGGGGCCAGGTACTCCGGGGTGCCGCACAGCGTCCACGTGCGGCCCTTCACCACCTTGCAGAAGCCCAGGTCGGCGATCTTCAGGTAGCCCCTGTCGTCGATCAGGATGTTCTCCGGCTTGAGGTCGCGGTAGATGAGATCCACGTTGTGCAGGTATTCGAAGGACAAGACGACCTGCGCGGCGTAGAACCGCGCTTGGTCTTCGCCGAACTTGCCAACGCGACGCAGGTAGGAGAACATCTCGCCCCCTGGCACGAACGGCATCACCAGAAAAAGGTAGTTGAAGTTTTTGAACGACGTCACCAGGGACACGATGAATGGGAAATTGACGTAGTTGAGAGCCCGCCTCTCGTCCAGGACGTGGTGCTTTTGCCTCAATTTGATCACTTTGGCCTTCTCCATCACCTTCATGACGCAGAACTGCTTGGTGCCTCTGTTCTGGACGAGCATCACTCGGCCAAAGGAGCCCGACCCCAGGGTCCTCAGTCGGTCCCAGTCCTCCAGGCGGCCAACCGGACACCTCCGCCTCCACGAGGCTTCGAACTCCCTCTTGCAGGTGGCCAGGAACTCCAAGTACGCGTCGAGGTCTTTGAATAAGATTTGAGGGTTGCGATAGGAACCACAGCTTTCAATCTGGCGCAACCTATTTCTGTCCGTCATAGTGGCATGGCCTTGCGACAACGGCGGGGAAGTCCTGCGCGGCCAGGCGGCCAGGCACGGCCCCCTCAACGCGCGAGTCATGCGTTTGCACTCAAGGTTTGTGGAAGGGGTCCCCAACAATAAATGGACGCCGGAAAATCTCTTTGTAACATCACCATTTATTTTGACACTCCTCTTTCATTTGCACGAAAATTTGATGTGTGCAGCAACATAAAATTAACCAGTTACTTACACAAATAAATTAACATATTGCACATTTATATTCAAATGAGAATGGAAGAGAACATAAAAGAGAAACAGAAACAAATGGAACAAAACCTTATCACATTTTGGTCCAACATACTTAGTTCACAAAAATAAGACCATCTGAACTCACATTTCTTGACAACAACCTCAAAGCTTACAAATCATAAGTATAGCATGTGCGTAAAATGGTAGATATGATGCCCCAACGCTTGACCATGAGAAGCAATGGTTTCCATATTTCACTAATATCTGCTCCGAGGCAAGATCAAATGGAAGATAAATCTTTGAATTCAAACCAACTCTTTTTGAGAAAATATGGCTTAAAACACTATAGATAATTAACCACTTATTAAGAATTTTACAAAACAGTTTAATTGAATGTGTAGCTGTTCAACTACATTTATAGAAACCTGTACATGCATTCAAGATGCAATTAAGATATGATTATATACCCCTTAAAAATGGCATCTCGTTCATGGCATGGCTCTTTTCAATCAGTCACCTTGAATGGCACTTGGCAGAAAACTAATATATACCTGCACATATTGAAGCCATCCCACATTTTGTTAAGGCTTTTCACTAACTAAAAAATTATGTTACAAATTCATACAATTTCCAGCAGTAAAGGCGAAATTGAGTTTAAAAGAATTAATCTATGACAATGCTGGCAAATGAGGAAAAACACAGAAACTATATGACAAGATAAAATACACTTCAAAAGAAAAGAGCACAATTTAAAAATTACTGAAAGTAAAAATAACACAAGTAAACATATAAAAATTTCAGCATTAAAAGATGCACAGAAGAATTGAAACAGAAATACATAATAACAGAGCCAAAAATACAATTGGTCTTGGTGATGTTAATTTGAATTTAAATTTTCAACAGTATTGAGCTCTGGATTTCATTATAAAATATTTGACAAAAAAAAACATGCCACAAATAGAAAAATGAAACAGAAAAGTGCAAACACAATGCTTAACAACAGCAGATAGCTTACTCACAAAAGTTTATTACCTGGCTATGCGTACAAAAATATAACAAACATAGTAACGCTTACGAAGAGGGTGCAGTCAGAATGTTGCATTTCATGGCTTAGCCATTTACGATGGAAAGGTAGGAACAGAGAGACATTGCACTAGATGGGCAGCGACGGCTAATGATATTTATGGAAGAAATGGACAATGCTCACAAAATACGTCATTGCTTATTGACAGATCGAGTGCTGTTGTTGCACATGGGCGGACATCTAAAGAGACGACATGAGCTTTATCCCATAGGGTCTTCAAAAACAGATTAGAGATAACGGGAAAAGACGAACACAAACCTAGTATGCAGTATCGTATGACCATACAAGAACCACTCACAGTTTTCATTACCTTTGATAGTTCAGTAACGACTACTAAATGCATAAATCACAAAACAATAGAATTTCAAGAGAGCTTTCAATAATATTTTGTTGATGAACTAGCCAAACTTAACACAAGCAAAGAATGAGTATTTACTTAAGTAGGTAAAACAAAGAAAAAACTCATAAGATTACTTAATTGAATCTGTTTTAAAATGCTAGACACATTAGTGAAGATTTATATATACCAATAAAATATTTCTTTTGGTGGTCGATATGTTAAACATTTGAAAATTAAATGTAACTATTTGCTCTAATTCATGTAAAACTGAGAGCAGTAAACACAGGGTCATGCTTCATGAGGATCCAACGGTTGCTTGGGACCTTGTGGTCTTGTGTCCAATGGTACTTGAACCACAATTGGATTAGGAGGGTGACCAATGCATTATCCCCATATTACTGTAAAAACATGAATTATGGCCAGCAAAGGAATAGTGTGCTTCCCACAGTAAAAATGAAGTTGACAAGAGCAAGATAGAAGGGAATGTGATATCGACAGACAGATAAAAACAAGAGCCGATCAAAAAGGCAAGGGTAATAATGAGTTACTTTGTGCAAAACTTGCAAACAGTAGCCTCCCACTTCTTTATGTTCTTTTCTTTTCAAGCAATGGATTGGGAAAACCATGCTGCATAGCACCACAATTTTCTCAGACACTGCTTTTGAGATGGCCCAGTAAACTTAGCCATAAGGTAACATGATAGACAACATCACATTCTCATGAAACTGAAAACAAGCATTCAAATGCAATTTTTTAAAATATTAATTTACCTAAACTCACATTATTAGTATTAATAGCAATAATTATAGAGAGTAGGATTAGTAAGAATAGGAGAAGATTGTTTAGAATTAGAAATAACAGTGGAATGAAAGAAGAGACATTTGCAGGAGCAGAGGAAGAGAGCTGTAAGTATTCAAGGCAGTTGCTTTTAAGAAGCTAGACCACCATGTCATTCTCACAAGATATATAACAATCTTAGCTTAGAAGTAGATAAGATAGGTATTTACTTTCATGTATACATATATTATACATATATTGTAAATAAGATCAACACACGGCGGGTGTGTAAATAAATGCATCAGTTCCAACAACATTAAAATTCAACATTGCTTAAGAGCACCAGATGCATAATGCACCGAGCTCTTTCTGTGTTCAGGTTCACAGACAACATACATATAGACTCTTAAAAAACAAACTACATCCAGATTAACAGTATAACTGATAGCACAAGAAACTGCGCAAATCAAGTACTTGAATGCAGCATCTAAACATATCACGGCTGTGGACGCGACAAGAAGAAATTCTTTCTTGAAAGTTTTTCTCTTAAGATAATAAAATAAAAAGGAAGAAGAATTTAACAAGTTGACATTTTCAAAAGTAGGAATGCTTAAGAGTAAAACCAAACCAACAAAATAACACAGAAAACAAAATGTTGCAAAATTCGAACGACAAACCAGGTTATTAAATAACCCTGCTGTTCATTTATAAGAACAGAATAAAACACAGTTGAAAACAAAAATACAGTAAAATTTCACAGTCATGTTAAAAACTTCGCTTCTGAAGAGGGGTTGAGGACACATTGCAATGAGCTGTGTTAAAAAGAACACAAAGGAATTTTTAATAAATGAAGGGATGGATTTGATTGTTACTCTGGAAATTTCTGACTTGTGAAAAGGATACAGTTGTTATCATACCTGTCAGAAGTTTTGACAACTGAACATGAGTTTTAAAAAGATAAAAAATTCAACCACCTCTTGTTATTCCAGTACTTGGGCCAGACATAGAATTTCTAGGGGCGAGACAGCGGACACACTGTGGGTCATTCCAAATGCACAACCAATTATCACAAGAAAACAATTCCAGAACTTTGCAATTATAAAGATGCAAAAAGATGTATGCGTGTCAAAGAATTAATAGTTTTACAGAAATATCTGATCACTGAGGATAAGGTCAGAACATCACCACTCACGGGCTCAGCAAAAAGATACTGTAATATTATCAAGAGATATATCTACTAGCACCTGGTCATTGAAGTATCCACTCACAGTGCAAGCCACAGAGGCTAACTGTGCTCCTTAAAAATTTTAACACATATAAGACTTCTACATAGGCCTTCAAAGAAAGAGACAGATCTCTTTGTTCTACAAATGCAGGTAGAAAAGGTGAAGTTCATAAAACTAAGACAGACAGATTTTTTCTTTAAACGGTGGGTTAAAATGCAAAGCTCATCAGACCAACATAACTAGGAACTATTTATGAAATTTCCCAAAATATTTATCATCAAGATTCATAGACATTGAAGATGTAGTTATGCCAGCTACGCATGCCTGATATGTTGGGAACAAAAGAAGGCGAAAGCTTCAAGGAAACAAATTAATTAAGAATAAAAAGCAATGTGAAACACATTATTCTTGGATATTACTATGTGAAACACAACTGCAAAGTATCTGAGTGACCAATAATCTAAAAGATAATTATTAGGAATGATTATTGATGAAAGCCATGACAATATTTCATTTGAGCAAAATTATTTACAAATGGACTGCAAGCCAAATAATAAGTTTTAAAACAAGTTAAAAAAAAAAATTCACACACGGACGTTTCTTGAAATTAATGTCAAAGGAAGGCAGTTAGGTCAAAACAAACAGAGACATCAGATTTGTACGGCCTTTAAGGTCAAAACAAAATCGACTTGCAAGCTACCGATAAAAGGTACCAACTGTTCCCATTTAAAAAACGTATTGCTGAATTTGGCTTTGCTTACAAAGAGTTAGTGTCTGACAATATATTTTTAAATATATTCTACGATATAAATTCAAAATATTTTTCTGCACTTGTATGCTGTAATCCTGTGCAAGCGTCTTGGAATAAACAACAGAGTGAGGTTGATGGCAGGCGTGTCTTGGTCAGCAGTTAGTCAGCGAGAGTAAATTTGAACCAGGACTAAGGCTTGCTGGCACGGTTGGCGCGGGCACTGGGCGGCGGGCTGCGGCGGGCCTCCCCAGGGTTGGGAGCCACGGCTACTGCCGCTCCCCCGGTGCTACTGCTCAGAGCCATGCGCTTCATTTGATGAATCACGGTGGCTGCGTGATAAGCTTGCTGCAACATAAACCAACTCATATTAGATATTGCAATTTGCTGTGGAAAGTGAAAAAAAACCTCGTGAGTGTGTCTAGAGCAGTTGTGACAGACAAAAAATGGGATTTGATGATGAGCTTTAGGACAATGTTCAAAGAGTGAGAGCCGTTGAGAAAAAAAATCCTCTGGGCGTTTACTGCTGTACAGCAACTATTTGGAGCTTTGTAGTTTAGCTGAGACACTTGTGAATTTGTGTAAGCGATCCAAGATGGACTAAGGAAGGCAACAGATATATGAAAGTTAATTAACTTAAGAAAGTGAAATTGTTGTCACGCAAAGCCACTTCTAGTCCTACAGCCACTTCCATGCGAACAGATGCAGCAGCAAAAATAACACACTGCTGGAAAACAAGTCAGGGTAAAGACAATGCACTAAAATGGATGACCAGAGTAAAACACAAGTTTATGACAACTGCTCCTATAACATTCCAGTTGCATGCTACCATGAAAAGCTATGAGAGAAAGAAATACCGGGAAATCTTGTAAGGAAATAAAAAATTAGATTTAAAGAGAAAAACCAGAGAAAAACGGGAAAGACAGTAGCCAATACTTTTCACGAACTTTGGTTCAGATCAAAGTCTCAATGCAGCAATAATATTTAAAACTTTGAATTTCAGCACAAAATTGAGGAGATTGAAGAGAGCTAGATTTGGCAAATGATATGCTCCACAAATACCCTTTTTTCCTACAGAAAAAAAAAAACACTACAGTAATTGCCTCAGGCACAGCAGCAAGAAATATTGAGCTGAGAAACACACAAAGCACATCACTGAAAAAGAAAAAGAAAACAAAGAAAAATAGATAACTGGTCTCCTCTAAACATATGAGCACAGGTTTAACTTACAAATGATATGATTTTTTAAAGTTTTTTTTTTTGCCGAGCTTTCTACACATTTTGCTCGTATTTACAGATGTTTTTACACTTTGGACCAGAAGGCATCAAAGAGTAATAGAATCTGAATTTGAAAAATGGTGCGAAATTCTGGCCACAACATTAGCATGTTTGCAGAGAAACCAGCAATGAAATTTGCAGCCTCCTGATCCTGTTTGGTACTCTGGAGAGCTACACACAATGCTAGATTCTTTTCCAGTGCATTCTACTCTACACTGGGATGTGCTTTTTTTTCAATCCCTGTTCTCTATCACACAGCCTCAACCCATTTATTCTGAGCTATCAGAACCACACAGACTATTATGACTATATTTTTTAGACCATATCTGAGTGAATGACCACTATGTTTCTACCTACTCAATACGAGAATAAAGGCGTGTTCCACAAGTCAAGAGAAATGGGCTGTTCAGCTATGTTGGGGGTCTGACAGTAATCACTCGACAACATCAACGAGCAGGGAGGGTATAGCTACACGACAGAGACAGAGACCGTGCACAGCGCTGTACCTTCATCCCCCTCGTCCGCCTCCTCCTGAATGGTGTCACACCTTTGGGCTTCGTCTACATCCATGCTACTAGTATTATTGGTAAGAGCTAATCTCTGCATCTTGTGCACCATGGCTATGGCGTTCATCAATTGCTGGAAGAGAGGTAGAACCATTAGGACCACCACCAACAAACAAACAGTTCCATGAAAAAGAAAAAAAAAAGAAAAAAAACTTGTACAAGGGCCATGCAGATGAGGATAATGGTGACAAAACTGACTCACTCTCAAACATTTGACAGACAAATAAAGACATGTAGAAGTGAAGTTAAGAATATTCTTAAGTTAGTAGCGTAGGTGGAGTTAAAGAAACGTCTCCGAGACAACATGAAGGGAATGAGGGACTGGGGACAATTATATTACTTGGTATTGGCAGGTGCTTATGTCTTATGGTACTTTACCTTCCATCGTGACTTCGCAAAGTTCTTCTTGAGCTGCTCTGATACAGTTCCGTGGATATTCTTGTTACTAGCGGCATTGCCAGAAATCCTGAAGGAAAAGACAAAGAGAGCCATCATTTTAAAGACACAAAAAACTAGAAAGAAGAGAAACAAACAATAGCACCAACTCACCAAGGATGCTGTAATGCCTGTCTGCAAGTATATCTCTTTTCTACTTCGACACACATAAGTTGACGGATGAAATCCTTTGCAGAATCACTTATTTCATCCCAGTAAGGAGAGTCAAACTCAAAATCACCTGGACAGCAAGAATAGATTTTCATAATAACATTAGCAAGGACATGGAGGAATCAAAGTACAGTAATTTCTAAAAAATTTACTAGATCATACCTTTCAATATTTGGGCAAATAAATTGGCATCATTTTCATCATAAAATGGAGGGTAACCACAAAGCAATATGTATGAAATAACACCTATGCTCCATACATCAACTGCTTTACCATAAGGTTTCTGAGCAAGAACTTCAGGGGCTGGAAAAAGAAAAAAGAAATGAATATATTAAAAAGAAAATGAAAAAATAATTTACACTTGATACGAACTATTTTTTAATTACTAACCAACATATCCTGGAGTTCCACAAGCGGTTGCCATGATACCTGAATCTTCCATTTTCGATAGGCCAAAGTCACTTATCATTATCTTGGAATCTTCATCAGGACTATAGTACAAAAGATTTTCCGGCTGAAAATAAATAGTGATACAGTGACAATTTCACTAACCACTAATGTATCGGAGATAATTTACTAGATGTACGAATGAATCTAGTGGCAAACTGTCAGTACCTTCAGATCCCGGTGAACAACACCTTGTTCATGCATGTAATCTACAGCTTCCAGAACTTGACGGATCAGATCGGAGGCATCTTTTTCAGTGTATGAACCTTTCTGAACAATGCGGTCAAAGAGCTCACCACCAGTCACTCTGTAAAGAACAAAACCGCATGTTATCAATGAGTCTTTGTACTTTTGAAATTTACCTACTCTACCTCCAGGGCAGGGGGCAAAGTTTCCCCCCCCCCCCTACACACACAAAAAAAAAAAAAAAAAAAAAAAAAATCAGTGCGTCGAGTCAGGTAAGTCAGGCAGGTCAGACCGGCGAGGTACTCACAACTCCATGATGAGGTACACCTTGTGTTTGTCCTCGAAGGTCTCCAGCAGCTGGACGATGTTGGGATGGGTTAGCCTGGAACAAGGACAACGGGTCTTTAAACAGAGAGAGGCGGACGCGCGGACGGCCAGGCAGACAGACAGACAGGCTTGACACGTTAGAATGTTAGCAACCGGCACCGGGACCGCCACCTTGAGGCGCCGCCACCACGGGCAGCGAGCTGCAGAGGAGCAAAGGTAGAGTTCCTGAAGGAGCAAACATGTTTCCGAAGGCCGAGGCACCGGGTCAGTATCGCAGTCAGTGGAGAGCAGCGTCATTGGGTCGCGAGCCATGCCGTCCAGGGACCCCCCACCCCGGCCCGACCGCGTCCCGAAAAAGAAACGCCGCCACGCGGCGAACCCTCGCAGGGACGCGAACCTGCCGCCATCCTGCCGAGCACATTGTCAGGTGCGATTCTTATTTTTATACGCTGGAGGGGTTGGGGCCGCTGGGGGGCGGTCACTAAAAGAGGACAGCTGCCCCCCTTCCCCCCTCCCAGGCCAAGGCCAAGGCCGCGGTGAGTGATGAGTGTTGGTAACCCCCTCCCCTCCCTGGACCGCCCCCTCCACCGCCCCCCCCCCTCACCGCGGGCGCAGGGCCGGGTATGGTATCGATCTGTAAGCTGCATGAAGTTTCAGCCAGCTGCGGGAGCTGCGGGCGGCGGCTAAGCCCGCGCGGCTGCGAGACCCGTCCGTGCAGCTGCAGCCGCCGAGCCAGATCCTGGGGGCCTGGTGGGCCGCACAGTGGGCCGCACAGTGGGCCGCCCCGGGCGCGACCAGTGTCACGTTACGTTGAATCGTCTAGCGCACCGCCCGTCGGGGCAGACCGGGAAGGACAGCAGACGAGAGTGGTCCCGGGCCAGTCCCTGCCAGTCCCTGCCAGTCCTTCCTAGTGTGGGGCCGGCCTGTGGCGCGACCCTCCCAAGGTTGCCTCCGCAGTGGCCCTCCCCCTCCCCCTCGACACCCTCCGCGAGCACGCGTGTCACCCGCAGACAAAGTTGGGGACCGGCCCCGACGTGACGCCCGCCCCCGACCGCCGTCATCTCCAATGCATGGCCTGTCAGGTGGGAAGGGGGCAAGCGCGGCCTGGAATCGTTCCGCACTATGCGGACGCCCCCCCCCCACCCCCTTTTTCCTTTCCCCGCGTCGAGGGGTGTCCCCGCCCACCGCCCGCCCCGCGGCCCGTCCACTGGTCCATTCATAGTTATTTATACGGCCATCGGCCGATTTGTCGCCGCGCTCCGCCGACCCGTCGTCGTCCCTCCGCAGAATTTACAACTCTTTTTCGGCTATTAATTATTGATCGATCGCGGATCGCCGGCGCGGTCCAAGCGACTCTCATTATCTTTACGGCCGCCTATGCGGCGCCGCGCAGAACAACGACGCGCCGCCACTGCCACAAAAAAGGTGGACCATTCACGGGGAATTCTCTTTTATTTGCGGTTTTATTTGAAGAAGCCATTCGGAAGTAAACCAGGCGTCCCATTAAGTGTACAGTGGGCGAGAGCCTCGGGCCGAGCAGCGAGCGAACAGGCCGGCACAGGGAAGGCCCTCTCCCCTCTCTCTCTCTCTCGCAATCACGGGGCGTCCCCCGTGCGGGTGCGAGGGAGACAGAGCGACCAGCGGCACAGGCCAGCCTTGGCCAGCCTTGGCGAGTGTCACTGGCCGACCCCGTCCGCGGCGCGGTCCGCCGGCCGTGCCATCCTGGCCGTTCGGCCGTCGCTCTGTCTCCCTCGCACCCTTAAGGGGCGCCCCATGAGTGCGACGGAGGCGGCGCGACGACGCGAGTCTTCTGAATGGCTCGGCAGAGGCCAGCAACGAGCCAGAGCCTCGAATCCCCCAGGCCGACGGCCGAGACGCGAGGCCCAGTCCGACGGCCGCGGAAAGCTGGCCGTATTTGCCGACCGCCTGCAGGCTGGATACAGTGCTCTCCTCGCGCTGTCTCTCCCGCACTCGCGGAGCGCCGCGTCCGGGTGCCAGAGCGACCCAGCGCTTTTCGGAATCCGAGTGCCGACGGCAGTGTACACACTCCGCCAGGCGGCGACGCCACGCGGCGCGCCGGAGCGGCCAAAAAAAACCGCCTCCTCGGCAGTGACCTGGCTTGAGCGCTTTTTAAACGCGCGAATGATGGGCCCCGGCCGTGCGGTGCACGAGTCGGCGCGGAAGCAACGGGACGGGCCGCGTGCCGTTGGGGTGCTGCCCACCTGCCTACCAGCGCCTACCAGCGCCCGCGGCACAGCGGTGCGTCGCGGGCCTGCCTACCCAGCGCCTGCCTGGCGCCCGCGGCGTAGGCAAGCCCGCGGCACAGCGGTGCGTCGCGGGCCTGCCTACCCAGCGCCTGCCTGGCGCCCGCGGCGTAGGCAAGCCCGCGGCACAGCGGTGCGTCGCGGTACAGCCCGCAGCGCGTCGGCAGGCGCTCTTTGACGTGACTCGGTGTTCGATGTCCGCCACGCTCGCCGACCAAGCCTCGCGCGACGCCCCACAGACGATGGTGCTCTTACCTTCTCGAACCCACACCACTCCTCCACCACCACAACCACCACCACCACCACCACCACATACAACGTGAGAGCGTGTCTTTGAAAACATCAACGAAATGCAGAATGTTTGGCAAACGTGTGCGTGTCGTGCTTCTTGTGGGCGGGAGAGGCCCCGAGGAGGCGGCTGGGCCAGCTAATGTAAGCAAGACAGGTGTAGCAAATTACAAGGCGATCGCAAGGCGGGGGGAGGGGAGGCACATACGGGGAAAAAAAGACCTCGTGTGGTGCCTCGTGCGGTGTCGTCGTGCAGCGCTTCCGTCGCTCTGTCTCTCTCGCACTCCATCCCGTCGGGGAGCAAGAGAGACGGAGCGACGACGCCGTTCGGAAAGAGCCGGCGGGTTGCATGCTGCAGTGTTGCAGCGTGCCGCGGGGGATACGTCAATTTTAAATCAGCCGAAACAAACAAAAAAAATTACGCCCCTGGCGGGATTCGAACCCGCATGGTGCGGCGGTGCGCTGCAGGAGGATCACCACCACACACGAAACGCAGATGAGTTCAACAGTGAGCGAGTGTACGTGTGATTCTCTATATGCCGGCTACGGAGGCCACACATAATGTTAGTCGGGGCAGCGAGACATGCTAGGATATGTTAGGGGTCTACATCGAGGCGCTGAGGAACAGTGTAGCGGCGGGTTGCCCGCGGGGGGAGGGGGGGGGTAGCAGGCGGTGGGAGGGCGGCGGGGTGAGACGCAACCCTGCCGACACAGCCCCCTAAGAGTCGACAGGCAAAGCCCGTGGAAATAGGAGCATGTACCATTCACAGCTCACAGATATGCAAACGACTCGTAGACTAAGCGACACACACATACACACACACACACATTCACACGCAACGGGGCCAGGCCGTGGGGTGGAGCAGTGCGGGGAGGGTGTGGGGCCGAGGGGTGTTAGCTGGCCAGGCGAGTCTCAAGGTCAAAGCGACAACGGGTTCCTTTGCACTAGGGGGGCCTATTCACAGGTACCCTACCCGGGTACGGGTGCTAGACGGGTGCTACCGTCCCCCAGCATGCTCCGCAGCTCCGCCACACTCACCGAGGACCGTTCTCGGCGCCCTCCGGGTCGTTTCGCCGCTTGGCAGACTCGCTGAACCTAAAGAATCACGCCAGAAAAAAAAAGTTAGAAAAGGTTGTGGTGTTGTTGTTTTGCACCTCTACTGCAAGCAGCGCAGGAGCAGAAAGACAAAGAGACATCATTATAGATACAGACTGGCAGAGAGACAGAGGGAGCAAACGATAGTACGTGATTAAGATGATTGGGAGGATGGAGATGAGAGAGATGACAACTACGCCAAGAAAAAAAATAAAGACAACTTGCGCGCCTTTCGGAGGCGTTTTTGGCAGCCACATTTGCAAAGCGCCAAACGGAAACGATAGTTTTCCTGTAGCACTTCATGTTTAAAAAGAACTACAACGAACAAAAAGGTCAGCAAAAACAAGAAGAGAAGAATTTTTTTAAAAAATATTCGCGCCTCAGGGCAAAAAAAAGAGCACACTAAAGAAGAAAAGGACAAACCACAGACGCTTTCGATCACATGATCACACCAATGGCATGTCTTTTAGCGATCGTGAGTGTGTCCGGGCCTCGGACACGCTCTGACCATTCCAGGCCCTGTCATGAAAGCAGCCTCGGGCCTCGGCCTTGGACGGCACTGCGTCAGGCACAGCGTCATGGGGCTCCGCATAAGCCTGCAGGCCTCTGCCGCCCCTCCGGCCTGATAACGCCATGGCCGCTGACTCCTTGACCGCAGCGCCGGCCTAGGCCTCGGCCTCAGAGGACTCGATAGACTACTCGACTCGGCTCGGGACGGGCCTTGGACAATGCATGCTAATTTCCCCGGACCAGCTGGCCGGCCCTGCCTGTCTCTTTGAGCTGGCGGGGCTGGCAGCCACGCCGCGGCCCTTCCAAAGACAAGCCACATCGCAGCCACTCAACACATTAAACGCGTTTCCATTATTCATGTTGGGCCGGTCGGCCGGCCGTACAGTCACGAAAACGCCAAAGCTCGCCTCACCGACACTGCCATCGGCTTGCCATCGGCTTGCAATCGGCTCGCGATCTGCTGGCAATGGCCTGGAGGCAATCAACCCCCGCGGCGCGCTGTCGGACGGCCGCGGTTACGTCATGCCGTCGTTTTTGTAGTTCGGCCGAGGCCGGGCGGCGAGGCGAACGCCCTCCAGGGGGCGGCCGGCGCAGGCACGCAAGCGGGCCGCGTCCTTGGCGTCCTTGGCGGCGTCCTTGAGGGCGTCCTTGCCGGCACGCGCCGCGCCACCACCACGCGGCACCCCGACGCTGCTGCGTAATTACGGCCGCACTACACAGCGAGCGACAGCGAGGAGGGACCAGTGTGCCGCGCCGCCGCGCCCACTGCGCCGAGGGGTCCACCACTCAGCTCAGGACTGTACACTGGATTACTGATTACCTGTGATTACCCACAAAAAGTCCAAAAAAAAACAAAAAAAAAAACTTTATAATTTTGGTCAGCTAGGAGCATTTTTTGCCCATTTCATAAGAATAATCCCCAAAAAGCCGATGAAAACAGCAAAATTATCCAGTTTTGCCATGTGATTACCAATGATTGCCGGACGAAGTGTACACACGATTACCAGAGTGGTGGACCCCTCTGCCGCGCCCCGATCACGGCGTGCGGTCTGGCGGTGGGTCTCGCGGGCCTTTATCGTCCCCAGCCAGGGGAGCCAGCCTCCCAGCCGCGCTAGCCGCGCTAGCCGCGCCAGGTGACAGCGAAACGGTTCAAAACAAACCGCCCTGCAGACTGATTATGAGAGTCGTTATCGTCGTGCTGTCTCTCTCGCGCCCACAGGGAACGTCCCATGAGGAGCGAGCGAGACAGAGCGACGAAAACGACGCGCGGAATCAATCTGCAGGCAGACCCGCGTGCTCCACTTGAGCGAGTTCGTGCCGCCTTCCCCGGGAGCCTTCCGCGTGACCAGACAAGTGCTTCCCAGGCCCCAGCTAGCCGCAGCGGGCCGGTGGAGCCTCGCCGCGGGGCTTAGCCCCCCCCCCTCCTCGCGAAACCATAGAGGGAAAATATCGGCCCCTCCACCCCACCTCCAATTGCCGCCTCATGCAGCAGCTTCCCCCGAAAACGTTTTCAGCCCCCGGGTAGCGAGCCGTGTGGTGCCTGCGTCTGACGGCCGAACCGGGACGCCGGAGTGGAATGGCGGAACGCCGGAATCGGGACGGCAAACTCATGAATAGCGCGAGGGAACTGCGGGACCAGACCACGACGCGGATATGGCGCACCACAATTTTACGCCCCATTTTCCGCGGCGTGTCTGCGTCGATATCTCGGGAACCGCGAGCGCTGCGGGTGGGGGGCAACAAGGACCGGGAATGGGAGTTAGAGACCGAGTCATCCCGTGCACGACGCGCGTAGCGATCGCCGCACAGTGGGCCCGGCGCAGCCGGCCAAAATTCTAGACGCGTTGTGAGCTCGAGAGTCGCTAAACAGGACTCGAACCGAACGAATAAGCCCACCTATGGATTCCTCGTTGGGAGAACAATCGATTGGTGGGGTCATACGTTCGGTTCGAGTCCCATGTAGCGACTCTGGAGCTCAAAACGCGTCCAGGATCTTGAGCGCCTCGGTCTTCTGGCCCACTGTGCGCCGTTTAGGAACACTCTTTCACTGGAGGGATAAGTTTCCACCTGACGGAGGACCCTTGCCAGCGCCCTAGCCGTGTCGCGTGCACCGACCAGGAAAAAGAGGAAGCCGCGTGAGGGATGAAGCAACAGGCTTACGCGCCCCGCAGGGGGCCTCACTGTCTCCCCACGGCGCGGCCCGTGGGGGTGGGAGTGGGAGTGGGAGTGGGGGTGCGAGTGGGAGTGGGAGCGGTGCCGGCCGCACACGCAGCAACACCGAGCCCACCCTCATGTCGAGCCCCTGGTAATGCCACCCCCTCCCTGATGAAGATGATGATGGTGGTCATGGCGGTGGCGGCCACCCGCCGGGCGAGCAGAACAACGAGCAGGGCCACGCCGAGGGCCACGCCAACGCACGGTGGGCCAGAAGACCGGCACAGGCGGACAAAACTCTAGACGCGTTTTGAGCTCCTGAGTCCCATTTAGCGACTCGAGAGCTCAGAACCCGTCCGGGATTTTGACCGCCTTCACCCCGTCTTCTGGCCCACTGTGCGACGGCCAGGCGGCGCCCCAAACTCGTCGCGAGAAAAGGAAGGCAAGGAAATCCCAGCCCAGAATAGGCGCCCTTTTTAAAATGCCCTGATTATACGGACAACGTCAAAACACCCGGACAGGTGCATGACACGCGCGGCGCGGCGCGGCACGGCGTGGGCCACCACGGAAAGCCGCTTCCTTTGCCGGCTCAGCGGATACCTCTCAGGCTGTTTACGGGGCCCGACCCTGCCCAGCCCAGCCGGCTCAGCGGATACCTCTCAGGCTGTTTACGGGGCCCGACCCTGCCCAGCCCAGCCGGCTCAGCGGATACCTCTCAGGCTGTTTACGGGGCCCGACCCTGCCCAGCCCGGCCGGCGAAGCGGATACCTCTCAGGCTGTTCACGGGGCCCGACCCTGCCCAGCCCAGCCGGCTCAGCGGATACCTCTCAGGCTGTTTACGGGGCCCGACCCTGCCCAGCCCAGCCGGCTCAGCGGATACCTCTCAGGCTGTTTACGGGGCCCGACCCTGCCCCTGCCCAGCCCGGCCGGCTAAGCGGATACCTCTCAGGCTGTTTACGGGGCCCGACCCTGCCCAGCCCAGCCGGCTCAGCGGATACCTCTCAGGCTGTTTACGGGGCCCGACCCTGCCCAGCCCGGCCGGCTAAGCGGATACCTCTCAGGCTGTTTACGGGGCCCGACCCTGCCCGGCCCAGCCGGCTCACAGCAGCACGGGGTTTGTGCCAACCTGAGGCAACAAACCACACGACACAATTGCCGTGCCCGTGGCGGAGAGAGACAGAGAGAAAAATTGAAAGGGCATGGCAAACCCCGTCGGCACAGTAGGGCGTAGCGACGGCAATGACGTTTCAGTTTCAGATCAAAGCGCCGGATTCTGGATGCGAGCTCGCTCGCGAGGGGCGGGCCGGGACAGGGCGGCGTCGACGGGGCCCCAGAGTAGCGACATGCCCGTGTCAGCGTGTCAGCGTCACGGGAATGCCTCCGAGGCAGGGTTGTTACAAAATTCTGTGTTTCATTTTCCCTGACATTTCCCTGACTTTTTCATGACCAATTTGGAGATTTTCCCTGACCTTTTGACAAACACAAATTTAATTTTAAATGTGTTAAACTGCAAATGTGTTAAACTACAAAACGATATTTATAATTTGCGCACGGCAAGTATTTTGGCAACAATGAAAATAAGCCAGCGCGGTAGGACCAGTGCTCTATAGGTCATGGTACCAAAACTAAGTCGGACATTTTACAATTTTAATTCAATTTTCCATGACCTTTGTGCTGGATTCCCTGACTTTTCCCTGATTTCCCTGACCTCATTTTGATTTCCTGACTTTTCCATGATTTCCAGGATTTCCCTGACTTGTAACAACCCTGCGAGGGGATGTCGACGTCGACGTGGGGGGCCCAGGCCTGGTCCCTTTGTCGTGTCGCGTCGCACTGTGGGCCAGAGGACCGCTCAGGCGGCCAAAACTCTAGACGCGTTTTGAGGTCCAGAGTCGCTAAGAAGGACTCGAACCGCACGTGTGACCCCATGGATTCCTCGTTCGGAGAGCAATCCATTCGTGGGGTCACGCGTTCGGTTCGAGTCCCATTTAGCGACTATGGAGCTCAAAACGCGTCTTGAGTTTCGGCCGCCTGAGCGGTCCTCTGGCCCACTGTGCGTCGACGTCATGGCGATCCCCGGCGTTATCGTGGGCTGGCGGCACACTAAGCGGCATGGCGTGCCTTTGTCATGGGCCTGGCAGTGCCATGGGCCGCGCCATGGGCCGCGCCATGGGCCGCGCCATGGGCCGCGCCATGGGCCGCGCCATGGGCCGCGCCATGGGCCGCGCCATGGGCCCCGCCATGGGCTGAGCGCAAGGCCGTAAGGCGCGGAGAATCGATACAGCAGCACAGTACAAGCTGAGCCGCGGCCCATGGCGCCCAGTCCGCGCAGTCCGCGCAGCAGGGCTGCGTGTGGCGCTAGCTGGCTGCCCAATGCTTCCGCCTTCGTCACGCCCGCCCACGCGCCAGGAGGAGCATCGCCGCGGGGAGGGGTGGGCAAACAGAGAGAGATAGAGAGGCTGCCTCCGTCGAGTCCCCAGGGCCACCAGCACGAGGGTCACCAGGCGGAGATCCACCAAGGACCACCACGCCGACGGCCACCAAACTGAGGGCCGCCACGCTGACGAACGCGCCACCCCCTGGCCATGCCCGGGCATCCGGGGTGCGGCGGGGTGGGGTGGGGTGGGGTAGCGAGCCGGACAAATCGGTGGTGGGTGGGGTGGGTGGGCCCAGGGTGGGCCCAGGGAGGGGCAGGGGGTGGCCGTGGGCGGGGTGCTCGGTGGTCACGGCGACAACAACCAACAACAGCTTCAAAGCAGCGCCCGGCCCTCAAAGGCGCCAACGGGGCCCAGGGCCGGCAAGGGCCCAGAGGGGACTGGAATGGAAGAGCAGCAAGGCGGCCATCCAGCGGGCACAGCGCGGCCGGAAGGCTGCCGCCAAGGAACCTGCAAAAGATCCTGCAAAGGGCCCCGGAAATGATCCTGGAAGCGACTCCGGCCCCGGAAAAGGAGCCTGGGAACGGAGGGCGCCACCAAGCCGCGCTCCGCGCTGGGGCTGGGGGGTCGAAGCGGGGCGGCGGGGGCGGCGGGGGTGGCGGGGGGGCAGCGGGGGCGAACGAGGCGACGCGGCCAGCCACACCGACCGCCGACCCTGCGACCCGGCCAATCAAATCGCAACAGGTGAGGCGGGGTGCGGGGGGCGGCTGGCACGCCACGACCACGCTCCACGCTCTCCGCAACGCGCCGCCTCGCGCCGCCTCGCGCCGCCTCGCGCCGGCCGAAAGGTCAGGCAGGGCAGGCAGGGCAGGCTGCAGCGGGGGGCTGCAGGCCAAACACGTTGCTGGTTCCTTTGCACCCCACAGTGCGAGAGAGACAGAGGGACGAAGCTGCCGTCTGGAAGGCAAACACTCGGAGGCCGTCGAGGTGCACTGCGTAGCACTGCGTGGCAAGGCGCGCGCGGCCCCACGCAGCACAGCCCCACTCGGTCTCTCGTCTCCCGATTGGGGTCGGGGGGCTCCAACCGCCCGCCGCCCGACTACGGGATTTCAATCCATTCCCCTCTCGGGTGGCGGGGCGAGGCAATGTAGCGGCAGCACGGCGGCGGCGCCGAGTGATTCCCAGCCGCTCTCTCTCTCTCTCTCTCTCTCTCTCTCTCTCTCTCTCTCTCTCTCTCTCTCTTCTCTCCTCTCTCTCTCTTCTCTCTCTCTCTCTTCTCTCTTCTCTCTTTCTCTCTTTCTCTCTCTCTCTCTCCTCTCTCTTTCTCTCTCTCTCTCTCTCTCTCTCTCTCTCTCTCTCTCTCTCTCTCTCTCTCTCTCTCTCTCTCTCTCTCTCTCTCTCTCTCTCTCTCTCTCTCTCTCTCTCTCTCTCTCTCTCTATCTCTCTCTCTCTATCTATCTATCTATCTATCTATCTATCGTGGGTGTGCGAGCGGGACGGAGCGACGACAGACTGGTCGGCATCAGTCTGCGGACGACCTTCCCGGCCCTCGAGAGGCTCGTCCAGTTTTACACCAAGCAAGCGCAACAAATCCGCACGCCAACTGAGCAGCGGCGGGGCGGGGCGGGGCGGCGGCGCGAAGTGGAGGCCACGTCCGCAAACACGGCCCCGGCACGTACACCGCCAACCCCAGCGAGAGCACGTAGGTGAGGGCGAAACTGTGCAGCCCGTTTGCTTATTGGAGAGCAGGGCTCGCAGTTGGCCTCGGCTGGCCTCGGCCGGCCTCGGCGCACAGGGCTGGCCGCGGCCGGCCGAGGCCCAGGGCCAGCCGCGCCAGGGCTGTCTAACTTGTCCGGGAACTAGAGACAAGCCGTTCCCCGACTTAGTGTGCGGGGGGCACTAAAAGCACACAGCCAGCACTGGAAAAAGGGTCGTCGTGGCGGCCCGGAAACGGGGGAGGATCGCGGCTCCGGTGGGGTGCGTCAGCAAGGCGAAAGGCATACTCCCGCTGCCCTCTCATCCGATCCGTTGGAAGATGTTTCTTTAACGAAGGGCTGCCTGCTACGAGGCCCGGCCCACTAAGGCCCGCGTTTCCGAACGTTTCCGAACTCCGTTTTACGGAGCCGGCTCGCAGTCTGCTGGGGATTACGTTGGCCGGCGGCCCGGAGGATCGCGTTCGCCGAACACGCCCACCGTGCTCCGGGCGACTGCGGACGACTCCAGGCGTGCCCGCCACGTTACCTCCAAGGGCGCCGAGCTACCGCTTACCTCCTGAGGACCTTGATTTCATTTTCCAGAGAGTCTTCCTTGCCCTTCAGGGCCTTCTTGTCGATGATTTTGACGGCGAACAGCTCGCCCGGTCGTTCCCTGCTCTCCGCCAGCCGCACTTCGGAGAACGCGCCGCTGGAACAGCAAAGCGGAGCGCATTAGACGGGCAAAAGCAACAAGAAGCCGAGCAAAAACAGTGGGATTCGAACCCGAGGCAGCGAGTTACATCAAGGCGGTGCACGCGCGCACGCGCCGCCCGGCACGTAGCCCATCGGGGGAGGGCAGCCGGGCCCCAGGATCCCCAAATCCACTCAACCGAACCCCTCCGACCCCCCGTGGGGCCCCCGCCGCCCCCAGCGGACGGCCGAGCCGAGACGAGAGCCGAATGTCGACAGTGTACGTCGAAGGGCAGGCAGAGTTTCAGCCGCCAGCACCCCGTCGGCGGGGTCCGTGTGTCGGCCCACCCCGTCGGCAGCATGCACGATATACGATCCAGCGCGCACCGCAAGCCGCAGAGCATAACATCTCACGTGGCAGCGAAACCACCGACAGCCTCGCCGCCTCGCCCAGAGCATCGGCCCAGCATCGGCCCGGCAGCAGCGCCAGGCCGGCCGAACACTCTCCGCACCCCATCCGCGCCGCGGCCCATGTCGAGCAGCGCTTTCGTCGCCCTGTCTTTCTCGCACCCTTACGGACAGCTCCCACTGTAAATCAAATGGTGATACATCTCACCACCTGAGGGGTGAGACAGAACTGTCTCACCGATAAAGGGTGATACTAACGTGTATCACCGTAAAAAGGTCGTACACGAATGTATCACCGAAAGAAGGTCGTACTCAAATGTATCACCGAAAAAGAGTGATACTTCCTCAGGAAAACAAGGGCCCATCTCACTGATGTCTGACCATTTTTCGGTGATACATTTGTGTACGACCTTTTTTTCGGTGATACATTCCTGTATGACTTTATTTCGGTGAGACTTTTTGTATCACCGAAAATGGGTGAGACGTCTCACCCTTTGAATTGCAGTGCCGTGAGTGCGACAGAGACAGACTCAACGAAATAGCTCAGTTGTCTGGGTTCTCTCGCACTCATGGGGCGGTCCGCACAGGTTAGAGAGAGACAGCGCAACGAAAGCGCTGATCGGAATGAGCCTGCAGCGCGACGCGACCGAAACTCGGCGACACTTTTTGTTGTTGCGGCGCGGCTTTTGGGAGGGGGGGAAGCCGCCAACCTTCCGAGGCAAACGCGGCCCGTAAATTACAGCAGCCAGGCTGCCAGGCGGCGTCACCGCGGGCCAACAGTAAACGGACTACCAACTGTTGAACGACGCCAAACTGTTCCCCGACTCAATTTACAGAGCAAAGACGCGTGCGCGCGCCCCACCCCGCCCCTCGCTGCCGCCGCCACCCCCAACGCGGGCCCCCCGAGTGGGAAACGCTGTCGTTGGGCGAGTTCGGGGAGTTTCGGGCCGGCGCGCCACGCCAGGCTGGCTACCAATATCGACAGCAGGCTCAAAGGAGCGCCCCGCAGCCAAAACATTAATGCGCCATGAATACGCAACAACACTAACACGACGGAAACAAAGTCTCGAGGACGTGTGCGGAACGAGCGCGGAGGGTGCAGGCAGGGTGCGAAGGGCTGGCCCAGCGCACAGTGGGCCGGCAGCCTGGAGCCCTTTGGAGGCGGCCGGGGTGGAATAACGACGTTAATGGCGGGGAGGGACAATCTCGTCGCCGTTTCATTTGGAAACGGGTAGGAGGACCCACAGGCTCATGCCGGACACGTTGCTCTGCCTGTCTCTCTCGCGCGCCTGCAGGACACCCCGCGATAGAGACAGCGCGACGTGTCCGGAATCAGCCTGCAGAAGGGGGGGGGGGGGACGTCCAGGAGGACGCCCAGAGACTCATTATTCAATTCCAGCGAACGGCACGCTGACTTCCAGAGTGTCACTCTGTCTCGCTCCCACTCATGGGGCGTCCTGTGTCCGCGAGAGAGACAGGGACTGCCGGGCCCCGGCGAGCGGCCAGGGTAGGCAACCATCCACGCGACAGTGACGAGACGTTAAGGGATCACTTTGACCGCAGCAAGATTAAACGCAGTCCGTCGCCTTAAGTCAGCAAAAGAAGCTACTTTCAGAGATTCAATCACTTTGTGGCTAACTTTTGCGAGGTGGAAACTCCGAAACTAGCTTAGGTCAAAGCGTTCACGAGGCGGGGCATGAAAGAGTTGTGTCCGGGGAGTACCCGGCAGTGCGGCAGTGTGCTGCCGGACACTGAGTTACGAAGTCGCAGCTACCCCGAGGTGAATAACTCAAGTTCGAATCCCGCTCGGGCCGAACTTTTTCCTCACTTTCCTCTCAACCTTGGTCGTCGCACTGCACGCGCGCGCAGGTTGAGCCACAAGTTGGAGAAGAGAGAGAGAGAGAGAGAGAGAGAGAGAGAGAGGAGAGAGAGAGAGAGAGAGAGAGAGAGAGAGAGAGAGAGAGAGAGAGAGAGAGAGAGAGAGAGAGAGAGAGAGAGAGAGAGAGAGAGAGAGAGAGAGAGAGAGAGAGACGGCGAGGCACCCTGCGGAACGCCTGCGAAGCAAGGCGTAGGCCAGCCCGCCGCGCTGCGACGCTTCACAGGGCAGCCTAGCGCCACGGCGGCGCTCCAAGGCCACGGCGGAGCAGCGCGTTCAAAGGCCAGGGTTCTCAGGGGGCAATATCCATTGGTGGGGTCACACCTACGCTACGAGTCCCCTTTAGCGTCTCTCGAGCTCGAAGCGCGTCTCTAGTTTTGACCGGCGGCGCCGGTCTTCTGGCCCGCCCACTGTGCTGCGACACGCTGGCGGCACGCGCCATGAGTGCGAGAGACACAGGGCGGCGACAGCACGGGTGGCCGCGCACTGCCCCCGGGCAATCGATGGCGACAACAGTTTAAGGCTGGCCGGGGTCGCCGCGTGGCACCATCGGGAACCATCATCGCCATGGACGCGGCGACGCGGCACACACACGGCCAACGATCGTGCTCTACAGTGTCGCCGCGCGGCACCATCGGGAACCATCATCGCCATGGACGCGGCGACGCGGCACACACACGGCCAACGATCGTGCTCTACAGTGTCGCCGCGCGGCACCATCGGGAACCATCATCGCCATGGACGCGGCGACGCGGCACACACACGGCCAACGATCGTGCTCTACAGTGTCCCCGCGCGCATCGCGGTGCACAAACGCATTATCCAATCTCTTTATCGTCACAGGAACTGGCTGCCTGGCTGTGGAGGCAGGGCTTTGGCAGGGCCTCGGCGGAGCCTTCGAGGTCGATACGTTGACCACGGCGCCGATAAAGAACGAGTCGTGACACTGAGATAAGCCGCGAGCACCGCAAGCCGCGCCCCCGATTCGGCCGCAGTATGGAAATGGCGGCCCGGCTGTGTTTACACCTGCAGATATTTAGGCCGCGCGCCTTTTCTTCTTGTTGGCGGCGTTGTTGTTGTTGTTATTCCAGAAAAAAGAGAAAAAAAGAGGAAAAGGGGAAAAAAAGATCTTCGGCGCGCGAGTATTTCGTTTCTCCGTGGAAATGCAAAGCAGGCAGGTCGCTGCACGCGAGCTGCTCCGGCTCGCAATTAGACATTTCTGGCCAATCAACAAACGCCGACTCTCGACGGCGTCGCGGCGTCGCGGCCCCCAGAGGGTGGACGCCGACCGGCCAGGCAAGCGACCCCGGTATCCGAGCGAGCAGCATTGGCCGCGGCCACGCGAGCGCTGGCTGCGCTTGGAACGCTATTTCGGGGCCCAGACGCACAGCACGACCCCGCGCCGACCCGGGCGGCTTCCAGTGGCGGGGGCATTGGCATCAGGTACACGCTCCTCTTCGCTGAAACGACGAAACCGATGCGCCGTGGGCCAGAAGACAAGTGGAGGCGGTCAAAATTCCGGACGCGATTTGAGCTCTAGGGTCGCTAAATGGGACTCGGGACCGAACGTGTGACCCCACCAATGGATTGCTCTCCGAACGGCGCGACGAGATCACACTCTGCTGCATCGTCCGGCCGGCGATCAGGTTTGGCGCTTTGGGCCGCGGATCGCGACTTTACACGGCAAAGCGAGAGGAACGGCGCGAGCCCTCGAGGCAAAGGCACGCCTCGCCTGCACACAACGGCAGTCGGCCCACAATGCGAGGAGGGAAGGGACTCGCGCGTCTCGAGGGAATCGCACAAACAGTTGCCAAGGCCGCCCCGCCCCGCCCCGCCCCGCCCCGCCCCGACCGGCGAAGGCGCTGCACCAAAGGGACTACACTTCGCAAGGCGTTCGCACTGTTCTCTCTGTTCACACGAATGGCTTTCTCAAGGATCCTCCTAATGACCTTCAAGGAGGCAGATCGGCGCGCCTGGATGGGTCGGAAAGGGGTTTGCCAAAGGGTCGCCCGCTAAGGGTCGTCCACCAAAGGGCCCACGAGAGGGTCGGTAAGGGTTCGCCGAAGGGTCGGCCGCCTCGAGGCAGCCGTCGGGCGGAAGTCATCGGCGCCACCTCGGCCGGGCAGCAGTTCTAATCGAACGGCACACGCTACACTGGCCGCGACGCTCTTCGCAAGAAGGACGGGGAAATGCATAACGTGCGGCAAATAAAGCGAAGCCTGGCGAGGCCGCAGCGACAATGCCTTGCGCCACTGGCCGGCCGTGCCGCTGTCGCCGTTGGAGCCATGCCCACAATGTCACGGACATGACCATAGGCTGCGGTCGGCGCGGCCCTGGGTCTCAGGCCTCGCCACCACGGCCGCCCGCGGCCCACTGTGGGCCGGCCATGGGCCTCCATAGCATGAGGCGCCAGTGAAGCCAGCCCACACGGCGGGGCTGCCTGCGACCTGGCCTGGCGTTGGAGGGCACTTGGCTCTGACCCCGCCGCAACTTGCTCTTTGTGAAAATTCCCTCCCCCCCCCCTCCTCCTCACGCCTTGCCTGCTCATGCTCGCTGCTCGCGCCCAGTGCCGCGAGAGAAAGCGAAATCTACGCGGCCGTCCGGCCGGCGCGGCGGGCACGTCGCCTGCCGCGCTCCAAGTGCCTGCGCAGTTTGCGACCCGCGTCCAGCCCTTTCACTGTCCAGGCCCGAAAATCGCCTACAGTGTGCTAGGGGCTATGGGGCACCCGACAATGCGAGCAGAGCCTTGAAAACCAACTTGAAACAACAACATTGATGTTTAAAAAATTAAATAGGAATAAAACAATTTCAACTGTGGACAGGCCATCGTGTTTTGTCAGGCTGTACGTACAGCACAAAAATTTCAGAAGACAAACGGAACTGAGAAATGAATAGAAGGATGGAATCCTAGTAACGCGTTTAGTGGTGACAAACTACAGAGGGTCTTGTGAGCGACAACTCTAACAACACGCAATACCATTCTCACAGCGCAACTAACAACCGGATTCCTTCGATTAAGTGTAAGCAGTGCTGTACAAAATCACACTCTGAATGAATCAAAGATAAAATTATATTCTACATTGACAAAGTCATATTCTGCCTTCAGGTTTTAAGGTTGACACAGCTATTTAACAAATACTTGCTGTTCAGAAACCTAAAAAAATTTAGAAGTAGTGTCACCAACTTGGTTAAAGGCACAAAAGTAACCGAAAATACAAATAAGATCACAAATCACAAAACAATATGGTGCGATAAAAAAACATATCGTATGTTGACCTTCGCCACTTTCGACAAATACGAACCCTCCTCCATAATCAATGGAAGAGAGTGTTTTCAAACTTTAAGGTTATGACGGCCAATTGACAAAACAACACGACAGAAACCCCCAATCGAATACTTACGTGCCGAGGAGCTCTTTGAGGTTATACTTGTCATCGACGGACGGCACTTTTTCCGCATCTTTCGACTCCTTCTTTGACTTTTTCGAGTCCTTCTTCCCGAAGAGAGGCATTGCGATCGGGGCAGATGGCCTGCCAGGGCATTCACATTCACAGCAGCAGCGGCAGCAGCCCGGACCTCAGCGCGCTACGGCCAGGCCACCACCACATCCACGCTCGGTTGGCACACACGGAACCACTCCACTGACAGCACTAGCGGGGGACGAAGTAAACACCGTTCACTGAATCACGCCCAGCGCGAGGCAGCAGGCGTCAGGGAGAGTCTGACGGGCCGACGGTGACAGCAGTGCAGCAGAGCCTTAACGGTCTTAACTGACGTCGCGCCGCGCTGCGCTTTCAGTCAGCACTTGTTCGACAAGCGGGCTGGCGCAGCTCGCGCTTCATGTTGGCACCTGGCGCTGGCGGCGACGGAGTGACAGAGTCGACAGACGGACTGCGCTCTCCTCCCGCGGCCGAGGGATGCTCGAGGGACGCTCGGCACGCTCACGCTCGGCCACCAGGCGCGCCGTCACGCTCACGGCTCACGCTCACGCCCGCTCGCAACATTCGCTCCAGCCCGCGATGCCTCTCAGGCCAAGTAAATTCGGGGATGTCGCGTCGCGCTGCCTCAAGGCTCTCCTGCGCACTGTGCTGTGCGCGCTGCTACGCGCTGCCAGCCAGGCCAGTGTTTGGAGGGGTAGGGAGTAGGGAGGGGGTGGCGCAGGACGCTTAGAACAGCTAGAACAGAGTCCTGGTCCTGGAAGAGGGGAGGGAGGGAAGTCACCCCACCCCAGTTCGAGCACCTCCCCCGAGTAGTGCTAACACTGCCACACGGCCCGATCGCAAAGGTCTTCCCGGATTTTCCACTCCCCTCACTTGGGTTCTCATTGACTCGGGAGTGGTTATAACGGAGCGGCGAATTGGCTCGTCAAAAGAGAGGTTCAGCCGTCAGGCAGGCGCTGTCCAATCAGGGAAAACCTTTCCCAGGCCCGCCTCTTTTCCAGAATCTCTAGGAAAATTGCAGTTAGTTCTCCGCGATGCCGCTAGGGTGCGCACTCTCAGTGAGACTAAAATGAAGAAAAATAAAAATGTTAAACTATAACATGGAATTAAAACAAAAACAATAATCCAGTGGTTTAAGATAGAATTCAAATAATAATTTGTTAAAAATATTGTGATTTTTGTGTTTTTAATGTTTTTTCACGGCTTTTCTCACTTGGTGGAAGTTTTGTTTGTGTGGCAATACAACTCAACTCTCGAACATGTTGGTAAAAAGTGTACCAACCTAAAGGAAACAGAATGAAGTTTACGCACAGGAAATTTTCCTTACGGATGGAATTTTCGGCACCAATATTGGACTAAATAAAAATGTCTGCCATAGATAGTCTTTTTTCGTGATTTGGACGCCTGTCATTGCAGTACCAAATTTTAATGTGTTGTTGCCGAGTTAGCGCCGGTCGGTGTGGCAGCCTGCTTCGGATTCGGCTGTGGCGCGCACGCCATGTTTAGGCGTCGGGACATTCTTCGGAGAACGCTTTATTTTGCTGATGATCACTGAAAAGGTATTTGGATCCATGAAAAATGCCACCGAAGCAGGGCGCAAGATGCCGAGTACTTGGGTGCATCAACTCGAAGAAACCTGCACCGCGTGGAACCTCCTTGTTTCTTGTTCCAAGTTTCACAGACGACAAGGTTAGGAATGTTGTTGTGTAAGTTCTTTGCTGTTTGAGCTGAGATGCAGACATTTACCTCAGGTTTGGGGCCCTAAGTTATTTATTTATTGTTATTTTTTGCAGGTTTGAGGCTTGGGTCCAACTATCAGGCAACAATGAACATCTAGAATTGCCCATAAAACATTTGAGACGCAACATGAAATTTTGTGAGAGGCATTTTCTTCCTGACCAAATCCAGCCTGGAGGTAAAGGCAAGAAGCTGAAGGAAAAGAAAACTTTGCCTTCTGTGTTTGATGAAAACCACTCTCCTATCTCTGATGAGCACATGAGCCAGTGGAGGCAAACGAAGCACTACGGATCCATATCTGAACCTCTCACACCCAGGAAGAGATCGGCATCAGAAAAAGTGGTGGAACCTCCTGTTGAAGACGACTTGATAACAAGTGAGATGGGAAGCCCGTCTTCACCCTCAGAGCCCTCTTCAGATGAAAATCTGTCAGGAGTTGAAGGTTTGCAAACTGCCTTTCACTGGAATCGTTGACTTTGCTTTTTAAAAGCAATAATTTTAATGTTTACTCACTGTCAGTTAATGACACTTGTTTAATTTGCAGGAAGTCCTGATTGGGAGCCTTATTACATTGTGTCTCAAATGGGTGATCGGCTGATTGCAGTACCAGGTCTCTCAATGAAAATACCGGTAGGCACATCTCTTTCTTTTCTTTCCCATCACTAATATTATGCTGAGAATGAATCTCATAATTTTCATTTTGTTTATTAGGGGATGTAGTCAGGAGCAAGGCTACCCAACACCGTTGAGGGGACTGGCTCTTCTGACCAAATCTGTCACGAAAAAGTTACATTCTCTGACGCTTGTCAAGTAATGGCTTCATTGATGATGAATCTGTGCTGTCACTAGAATTGTCAGGTCAGGTGTGTTATTTTGTGATATTTTAAACATGATTTGTGTTTGCAAGTGTCTCAGTGACCTTGTCTGTGATATTGTCTGTCATTTTCTCTTAATTCTTTGAAATGTTTAAATGTGATAAAATGTTGTGCAAGTCTTGTGTGTTAGTTGTTTAATTTTCACCTTGCTTTAATTGTTAGCTTTACATTGATTGAGACAATATTTCATTTTCTCTGTATTTAATTCTGCTAATTTTTGCCTGTTGTAACCTGTCCAAAAGTTTCAGCATTTTTTTAAATCTAGTGTGCCAATCATTTCTTTTTTGTTGTAGTCTGTCAAACAGTTTCAGCATTTTTATTGTTTATTGTGACTTCTTTTACCTTTATATTATAAATTATAACCTGTCAAACACATTCAGAATTATTGCAATTTATTGTGACTTATTTTTTTCTGCTCTAACCTTTCAAACAGATTCAGCAGATTTGAGTCAGCTGTTGTGATATTTTGTACAGTTTTTAGCCGCCCTTCTTTGCCATGAGGTTTCTGATGTAATACATGTAAAAACGGAATCATTTGTATTTTCTGGCTCACCACCATCCTCCTCTCAATTTATAACAGGGTTGTTACAAGTCAGGGAAATCCTGGAAATCATGGAAAAGTCAGGAAATCAAAATGAGGTCAGGGAAATCAGGGAAAAGTCAGGGAATCCAGCACAAAGGTCATGGAAAATTGAATTAAAATTGTAAAATGTCCGACTTAGTTTTGGTACCATGACCTATAGAGCACTGGTCCTACCGCGCTGGCTTATTTTCATTGTTGCCAAAATACTTGCCGTGCGCAAATTATAAATATCGTTTTGTAGTTTAACACATTTGCAGTTTAACACATTTGCAGTTTAACACATTTAAAATTAAATTTGTGTTTGTCAAAAGGTCAGGGAAAATCTCCAAATTGGTCATGAAAAAGTCAGGGAAATGTCAGGGAAAATGAAACACAGAATTTTGTAACAACCCTGTATAAATTAATTTTCATTTCAATATTTCACTGGAATTTTCCCCCGCAACGAGTACAATTCAAATGCCGCGGCCAACACTGATGCCAACATGAAACAAGAAACAAATCTCACTTCAGCTATTTGAAAGGTTCTTGGTCAAAGTAACACGGGTCCCTTTACTTCTTTACGTTAACCAGTCGTTTTTCCCATGAAAAAGCATTATTACCACTGGCACGAAGCCATGGAACGAAGCTCCTGTTGAGCTGGAGGTTGGTACGCTTTTACGCTCCTTAGAAGTTACTTGCTCTGTGCTTCGTCCCGGGCGACACAGGGCGGCTTCGGGAAAGGGAAAAGCCGACCGGGCCTTGTTCGCCTAGTGCCCGGGCCGACCCACAGAGGGCGCCACTGGTCCCGCGCTTGGCTGCGCTCGCGATGGGCTGCCTGCCTACCCGGCGTGGCGTGTTGGAGGCTGTGGCAGTTTAAAGTTCACCAACCAACTACTCGAAATTTGTTGAACAGGGATGCGCATCCAAACGGAGTAGAAGAAAGTCAATCAGAGTAGTTGTACTTGTGACTTGCTTTAAGAGAACGAAGTGAAAATCACCCGCGGTCAATGATAGTACCTGTACCTCGGCTAAAATTTTTGTAAATCACTGTAAATATTAATTTAAGCGATTTTTTAAAATAAACGATAACTGAGCATTTATCAAGGGGTCTCCCACTATAACAATCTGCGTACGCTTGGAGGAGATAATCCCACAATCTTGCGTCAAAAACGCCTGAAAGTAGGCAAAAAGAGCGACAAAATCATACAGAATCCTAAGTAATCCGACACAATCAAACAATTTGTGTTCAGACAAATTCAGAGTGAGGGACCCCTAGGCATTTATGCTTTTGTGGGATATTCATTCCGTGAGTGTGTAGGGGGGGTCATCCCCAGGTGCATCGCAGAGGTACTTTGGGGGTGGGGGTACCAGGACGCGGGTGCCCCACCGCGCCGTGGAGCCGGTATCTCTTCTGTCAGTGGGGCCGCAGCCCGCGTCTGGTCCGGTCGGCTCCACTCCGGCTTGCAGCCCGCCGCCGCACTCCGGCAGCGCGTCCTGCAGCTCGCGAACAACACCGCGACCGCCGTCACCGCGCTGCACTCGGCGCTGCACTCGGCGCCTCGATCGGACCGGAGCAGCCAAACCAAAACACGATAACATTTGCGGAATTGACGGACACGCGCAGTAGTGTGTGTGGGTGTGTGTGCGTGCTTGCGTGCGCGCGTGCGTGCGTGTGTGTGTGTGCGTGTGTGTGTGTGTGTGTGTGTGTGTGTGTGTGTGTGTGTGTGTGTGTGTGTGATGCGCTGAGGGAGGGCCAGGCAAGCCCTTGCAGTGAGGGCGAGGCTCCGAAGGGCGAAGGGCGGCGCGGAATGACAACGTAGCGGCCCTTGGACTCCACGCACCGGCGCCATGGCGGGCCACCGAGCAAAGGTAAAAACAAACAAATAAACCCAAAAAAAAGGCATTGAAGAGTGGGTGGGCGGGCGAATGGTGCGCGCACTCGCACGGTCCATTGGGCATCGGTGTCGGACTGTCTGTCGGAGCGCGGACGGGTCATCCTCCCGGCCGTGTTCGGCAGATAACAACATGCACGGCATTGTCATGTCGAGAGCGTCTGTGCGCTGACTGCTAAGTCCAAGAGCCGATGTTTGAATTCGCATCCTGTCACATTTTTTGCTGTTTTCGACACGCACTCTGTATGGATCCAGCTTTTCAAAGGCATCGCTTCACCAAAGGTGTTTCATGTGTCACGGTGGCCGAGAGCGTACCGGCGTCGGATTCCGAGTCCGAGGGACCTGGGTTCGACACCGACATCCGGTGCTAACGTTATTATCAACAGGCTGTCCCGGGGACTGGACCGCCAAATTTTGAGTCGGCGGACGCTTCCCTCACGGTGGTGGACTTCGCTGGCCGTCCAACCAGTGATGGGTGGCTAGACTCTGTTGTACCATGCATTGGCCTGCCGAGGGGGAAGGACGCCAGGAGAAGGAATTAAAGCCCTCTCACCTGCATGGGAAACGTCGTGATCTGGCCCGGTGATGTGGGTGAATGTCCCTCTGCGCTGTGGCTAGTGCTTGAGCTAAGCTCGCCGGGGGTTAGATGTGAGGCAGAACCGTGAAAGTGGTACACCCATTCTGGTTCGGGGATCGCCCTTGCACCAAATAGCCTTTCTCTTGCAAAAATTTACATCATTATTTTTGAATTTAAGTAGCCTTATGATTTTGTCTCTGGTTTTTATTTTTTATTGGTCTGGCGGAGTCGTTTTCGTCGCGTTGTCTCTTTCGCACTCGTAGGCTGCCAGAGAAACAGCCCGATTCATTCACGTTCCCCAGAGGGAGTTCCGAGGGGTGCCTCACTTCGTCCAGTCATTGTACACCCTCAACTCCAATCACTGCCTCGTTTCAGTCAAGTCACTGAAAAAAAGCCGGCGCAACAACGTAACTTAACCGTAGTTGCAGCATTTTTGTAACGAATTTCTGTAGATTTTCCATCTAATCAAAGTAGAAATTAAGTCTAGTCTCCAGTCAGTGTCCACCCTTTTCCGAAGTGAGGTACCCCTCGGGGAGTTTAGTCCACCTCGGCAGTCTTAATCTCAAAACACCGCGTAACGCCGGCAGCAAGCAGCTCTGTCTCTGCACCCAACGCTCCGTGAGTGCGAGAGAGACAGAATAGTGGGTTCGCACCCCGTTTTGGCTTCCGCGCGCGTGCTTCGTGTTTCGCTGCAGGGAACTGTGTTTATGTACTGATCGGGCCGCTCCGCTACCGGATGGCCGGATAGCACTCTCTTGCGAAAGGCCTGGGGTCAGCTCCGTGATTTGATTACGGGCAGCGGTATGATCAGCCGCGCCGTGAAAGGCAACTGCCATTACAAAGGGAGGAGGGGGAGGGGAGGCTGCCGACTACACTGTGCACAATAAAAGTGTAACATAAAATGCAGCGGTTGTTTTTCCTGCAAGCCCGGCAGCGTTCCGTCGCACTGTCTCTCTCGCACCCACAGGGTGCGCTCTGTGAGCGCGAGAGAGACAGAGCGACGAATCCGCGAATAAGCACTGTTCGGTGCTTATCCCGCCGGGCCTTGTTACACTACTTACTTTTACTCGCGCGGACCCCACAATGGTTGGGACGAAGGCGAAAATGGGGAGGGGGGTCTGTGAGAAAAACAGCACGACTTCATAGGAGGCGACGTCCGGCGAGGTCCGCCTGGAAGTTGCAAAGGTGAAAAAGGGGCGGGGGGGGGGAGGGGGGCTCCTCCGTGTGGATGGGATTATCTCGGGGCGTGACTGCGGTGGTCGGCCACACTGTCCCGCCTGAGCACGCCGACAACGCCAACGTGGCGGCCTGCTGACCTGCTATCACGCTATGCAGCGTCCGAGCGACGCTCCGGCAGACGCTCCGGGCCCTCTAGCCACACTGTAAAAAAATAAGTTGTCACTTGATGACAATTCCAAGACTAATTTTCCTTACAAGAATGTCATCAAAAAACATACGATTTCAAGAAATCCTGGTAGGGATTTCCCACGCCCATGCAAAAGGTATAGGAGCTTATTGATGAAAATGTGATCAATTTGCGATGACATTTGCATCATTTGGAAGTGATGAAAATATCATGCACGCTTTTGTAATAAAGTGACAACAAATTTTTACAGTGCAGGCTCCAGGCCCTCTAGCCAGGCTCCGGGCCCTCTAGCTAGGCTCCAGGCCCTCTAGCCAGGCTCCAGGCTCCTAGCCAGGCTCCAGGCCCTCTAGCCAGGCTCCGGGCCCTCTAGCCAGGCTCCGGGCCCTCTAGCCAGGCTCCAGGCCCTCTAGCCAGGCTCCAGGCCCTCTAGCCAGGCTCCGGGCCCTCTAGCCAGGCTCCAGGCCCTCTAGCCAGGCTCCAGGCCCTCTAGCCAGGCTCCAGGCCCTTTAGTCAGAGCGATCGACCAGATTCCCACCTGAGCACCCCACTGACCCTCACGCTCTCAGAGCGGTCTCTCCAGCTGAAGAAAATTAACCAAATAATTATAGTCGATCTAACTCAACTTTTATTTTTAGTACAGCGCGCTAAGTCTGTCACTACGCGCTACTCGGTGGCCGCGGTGAATGATTGTGATGCGAGGTGGCGGATGGGACGGGAATCGGACGCGTCCGGCGACTATGCCCGTATTGGGACGAAGCGGGGCTGCTCCTCGCGGCCGGCGTCCCGCGGGGTCGCGAGAGAGACAGAGACAGGACGCGCGCACCGCGGGAGTCGAATTGATTGGCAGGACTGCGTTGCTGCGTTCGAAAAGCCGATCCTGGCAATCAGCGCATCGGCCGACAGTCAGTGCACAATGGGCCAGAAGACAGCGCAGGCGGCAAAAACTCTAGACGCCTTTTGAGCTCCAGAGTCGCCAAGTGGGACTCGAACCGAACGTGTGACCCCACCAGGAATCCATTGGTGGGGTCACACGTTCGGTTTGAGTCCTGTTTAGCGGCTCTGGAGCTCAAAACGCGTCTAGAATTTTGGTCGCCTGCGCCGTCTTCTGGCCCACTGTGCAGTGGCGCCGCGCGCGTGACTGGATTCGGAAGCATTCGGAACTCGGGCGGCCGGCGCTGCCCGGCACAGCGTGGGTGGCGCCATCGGCACCGCGACGAGGGGTTACCCACTCCGGGAATCATTCGCAAGTTTTTCAAAATTTTATTGAAAATCCTTATAATTTCCATGGTATGTCGTCAAAATCTTGCAATTATGTCCCTAAACACAAGGAATTAAAGAAATTTCTTCAAATATCGTCACTTTTTCCATGGGATTTGCTCAGGAATCGTGGGAGTCCGTGAGTACACCTTATTAAGAAGTGGGTAACCCCTCGCACCGCGACGACGACAACCACAACGAGCGAAGGCAAACACATGAGACGAGTCGATAGGAATAAGGACACATACCGCTTGTCGGGGAGAATTTCGAGTATGCATGTGTGTGAGAATCTGGACTATCTGGAGTATCCCCGGCCGGCGTCGTCCGCGGCGAGTCCTGGAAGAGGACGCAAACGCATCGAGTCCTGGACGGTCCTGGACGGTCCCGGAGTGAGGCGTGCGTGGATAGAATGCGGACGAAGCGGTGACTGGAGACGGGCCGGTCCTCGATACGATGAGTTACGCCAACCGCGCGCAAACCATTTCACAGATCTCGCCAAGATGATCAAACAGCGTCTTGTTTTCTTGTAGTAAGCCGCATCTCCGTTTATTCGTTTATTTTCTACTATTTTTAACCCTTTTTTTTTCGGTGTACTTGCCTCGACTTGCCCGGTTCGGCCGATGATATCACACCTTTGAGTTTCGCCCGCGCCACCTTGAGCGCCGCGGCGCCGTCACCGCTCCACCAGGAAGCCTCGAAAAGTTGGCAATACGCGCCATTTTATTATTAGCGGTGCGCAAACGGCTAGTGGCAAGGACTCGATGCACCGTCAGAAAAGTAAATTCAAAATGAAGAAAATTTAAGTTATAGTTAAAGCTGAGGACTGAAAACGAATCATGTTGAATTTTCGCTGAGACCCACAATTTAACAATTATTTCGGCGCAGCAATTAAATTAAGTCGATCGGATTAAATAAATTTTTTTAGGAGTGTGAAGCGAGCGCACTCTTTTATGAATGGTCTGCACTCGGCCGACATTACCCGTCCTGAGTCATCACCCTCGGACACCTTCCAAACGATTACTTCATTGCCGTGATTAGTTCACAAGCCACGGCGATGGGCGCTTCAACTGCCTGCCGGTAAAGCTGCATGCCACCAATTAATTGATTACCCAGCCCCTGCCTGTGTGTGTGTGTGTGAGAGAGAGAGAGAGAGAGAGAGAGAGAGAGAGGGAGAGAGAGAGAGAGAGAGAGAGAGAGAGAGAGAGAGAGAGAGAGAGAGAGAGAGAGAGAGAGAGAGAGACCGTGTGTGTACATATATGATTATGTGGTGGGTGATGTCACCCTAAGGTTTTCATCCCGTCAATATTTCATCCCGTCAATATTTCATCCTGACTTGACAGGCAATGCCACCCTGTAGGAAGCATCGTACGTATCTTTATTATTTTATTTATTTTCAATACTGGATGTGAGTTGAGTGGGAGCGTGGTTGCCTTACGAATGAGATAAAGGTCAAAAGAGGTCCGCGTTGCTGCACGTGTTACTTTCCGAATCACGCATCGCGATTCACGGGTCGGTTCGTATTCGTATTCATAGATAGACGCTACTGCAGTTTCCGGTCCCCGTTCGCATCCAAACAAGTCCAGTAGCAATAGCCAGGGAAAAAAAAATGAAAACCGCCGTATTGCCGGTATTTGAACCGCGGTTACGCGGTACACAGGAGGTCCGCGCACGGTCCGCTTGTCCGGCCCCAATTATCAGACAGACGAATCAGGGCTTTCAAGGACGCTCGCGCTGGAGAGCGACGCGCGGAACCCACGGCCCGGAAAAAAAGGACACAGTGGAGAATTCAGACGCAGATTTAGATTTGACTTGCATGAAAAAAGGGCAAAAATACTACATTGTGTTAGGTCGCTGCCGCGAATCGAACTTGCGCTCTTGATGGCGGTGCCTGGGTGTGCATGCCTGATCAGCATCGCAACCAACTACGCTACGAATTTATCTTGCAACAGAGGCAGGTTACATATCCCCAGAAAGACTGTGGTTTTGTTTCATTTTTCTTCTGAAGTTGACTTGTTGCCGCAGATGCTGCGGGTGGCCAGTTATGTAGCGGGTACTGCATGCACTTCGGGGCGAGCAGCTGGAGTGGCAGACGCTGCCTCTCTCTCTCTCTCTCTCTCTCTCTCTCTCTCTCTCTCTCTCTCTCTCTCTCTCTCTCTCCCTCTCTCTCCCTCTCTCTCTCTCTTCCCCCCTCGCCCTCACCCCCTTTGTGAACAATGGGAGCAACAAGGATGCAGCGCGCACTCCTTTTGAATCATCACCGAGCCCAGCATGGCCAGCGCTGGATAACGGCAAAGGTGGCGTTCGGGGTCGCCTCGGGGTCTCAGCGGACGAGAGAGAGAGAGAGAGAGAGAGAGAGAGAGAGAGAGAGAGAGAGAGAGAGAGAGAGAGAGAGAGAGAGCGAGAGAGAGAGAGAAAGAAAGAAAGAAAGAGAGACAGACAGACAGACAGACAGACAGACAGACAGACAGACAGACAGACAGACAGACAGACAGACAGACAGAAAGACAGAGAGAGAGAGGGAGACAGACAGACAGACAGACAGACAGAGAGAGAGAGAGAGAGAGAGAGAGAGAGAGAGAGAGAGAGAGAGAGAGCCGCGCCTCGCACGCCGCCCCTAGCGGGCCGTGGGCCGAGGGCCCCCGAACAGAGCAGTGTGGTGCCCCGGTGCCCCGTCCGTCAGGCCGTCAGGCGGCCGTTGTGCTTTCAACACGCCGCCCTGCACACGGTGTGCTTGGCCACGGCCGGGACGCGCCTCCGTGGACACTCTTTAGGGGGCTGCGCGCCTATCCGCTGCGCCTTGGAGACTCCCTATCCGCACTGTCTCTGTGGGGTCCTCGCGTTGGAGTCAAGCGCGGATCCAGAGGGGGAGAAAAGGACAATTGCCCCACCCCCCCTTGCGTCCTAGATAACCGCCTGAGAGGTAGGCAAAAAGCAACACTTTGCCCCTGTAAGTAGGCAAACAGTGCTCCGTTGCTCCTCCCTTGGGCCGACTCTGGATCCGCCACTTATTGGAGTGCGAGAGAGACAGAGCGCCCTGCTGGGTCCTGCCGCCGTCGTGCACGCCGGCCTCTCCTTCGTCCTGCCGGCCGAGGCCCTGGCCGTGTCCTGTCCGGTTTATGACGGCAATGCGCAATGCTACACCGTTAGTGGCGCTGCGAGCCGCGATGCACCTGCAGGGCTGCGGCACTGCAACGCGGTGTCTGGTCTGGTGCAGTGCGAGAATGGCACGGCACACACCGCCCGCCCCGCCCCGCCCCGCCCCGCCCCGCCCCGCTCCCACCGCAGGCCCGTCGGCTCGGTCGGGCCGTGGTCGCGGTGGGTCCAGGCGGGACACGGCCGCAGTGGCGACAGCGAAGACGGCAGACGGCCCCGGCCGGCAGCTACCGGCGCAGCCCCCGGACCCACAAAGTGCAACAATCGCGACTTGTGGTTGACTTATCCGGGTGAGGCAAAATATGTCTCTTCCAGACGTTTAAAGTGCGACTGAAATCGAAAAGTTGACGTCCGTGCCCGCTGGACCAGGCTCACTGTATATAGAAAGGTCAGATTTCTGATCCTTAAAGGGGTGATACTAAAATGTTAGACCGAAAAAAGGGTCACACAATAAAAACGGTTCCCAGTTTTCCCAGGAAGCCTGCAGAAAAGACATAGGCGATTTACTGGGAGTTCCTGGGAAAACCAGGAACCGTTTTTACCATGCATACACAAATTTATGACCAAAGAAAAGGTCATACACCAATGTATGACCGTTGTAAAGGTCATACACAAATGTATGACCGTTTTGAAGGTCATGTACAATTGTACGACCAAAAAAGGGCGATACTTTTTTGTATCACCGATGAAGGTTGATATATCCCCAAGGAGGGCCAGCCTCGCTAATGTCTGGCCTTTCTTCGGTCATACATTTGAGTATGACCGTTTTTCGGTCATACATTCGTGTATGACCTTTCTTCGGTCATACATTTGTGTATGACCTTTTTATCGGTCATACTTTTTGTATTGCCAAAAATTGGTCCAATGTCTCACCTTTTGAATTACAGTGGTCGCCTGCGGGTCGGCAGCCCTAGGCAGCCTCGCTCAGCGCACCTGTGTCGCCGAGCGGCCTGCCTGCCAGGCTATTGCTATTGTTGGCTGGGGCTGGACCACAAATGATCGTCTGCCCTTTCGGATCGTCCGGCCACGCCTGTGATCCACCAGCACGTGACGCTCTTAATCTGGGCTGTTCTGAAATGAAGCGCCTTTGTCAGTTGCATCCACTTTGAGAGCGTCCGAGGCGCTTTCTGGCCAAACGCCATAGGTGCTTCCTGTCGAAACGCCTTTGTCGCTCTCTGTGGAACCACCTTGCAAACAATCCAGTGAATGAATGATTGCAATTCATTAATGCCCTGAATCAAAAGGCGACTCCCATGAAAGCACCTTATTAATGCAATGTTATTAGCCGCATAGGAAAGGTGTTCGCTGCCAGAACGCCTTTTCAATGGTGACGAACTGCTATGCTAGCAAAGGTGTTTCCGTGGGTAGGCACCTTTTGATTTAAGGGCTCATTGAATAAATAAATTCATAGACTAGTTTGTGTGTTAGGTGTCTCGACAGAGAGCGACAGAGGCGTTTCAGTAGGAAGCACCTATGGCTTTTGACCAGAAAGCGCCTTGGACGCTCTCAAAGTAGATGCAACTGACAAAGGCGCTTCATTTCAGAACACCCAAGATTAAGAGTGTACTTAGAGGAGTTTTTGATCTCGGCCGACCGCGGATCTTAGCCCAGCGCATCTGGAGTGAGAGCCGCGTGGCCAACGGCACTCTGCAGGGGACAGACCCAGGTCCAGGAAGCTGACGACGACGCGCAAAAAGAAGCTCTACACGAGGGAGGGGCCGTACTGCCGCACCGTGTAGGGTCAACAGTTCCCCGAACGCGCCGCCCGACAAACGGACGCCCGAAAAAACGAGCAGGGAAAGGAGGGGGAGACAATGGCCGCCCATCATTTCCCGCTAACACGATTTTCGTCGTTGGGATTCTTTTTTTTGTTTTTGTTTTCGGTAATTTTTTTTTTCTCTTGCGCGTATTCATTTGTCCCGTTCCTTCCACGCGCCACGGCGGCTGCAGGCTGCCTGCCCGCGGCCTGATGGAGACACGCAGTGAGGCAGCGGGGGCCGAATCAAGTCCCACCATAGTCCCGGGTTCAAATCCAAATACCAAAATTCATTCACGTTATAAAAAAAAAATTAACGGGAACGGCGTACTACGGGGTAATTTAAGTGCCACCGCGGCCACGCACCCGTTGTGCCAGGTCCGCAGTGGCGTGGCGGGAGATAATTTTTATTCCTCGGCGATCCCTTTAAACGTCAGCACGATAAGGCAGCCGCGGACGGGGATTCGAATCCCGGTGCCGCCGAAGCGAGCGGCGGCAGGACGGGCGCTTTGACATCACGGGAAAGAGAAATTCCGAGGGGTCCCTCACTCAGAATTTCGGTGTACACAGATTGTTTGATTGTGTTAGATTGTTTGGAATTTTAAATGATTTTGTCGCGCTATTTTTGGGGCAAGATTGTGGGATTGTCTCCTCCAAGCGTACACAGATTGTTTAAGCGGGGGACCCCTTGAGAAATTCGTTGATCCAACGAAAAATTTGTGTCTCCGTGATAAACGAAACTTTTTTTCGAGTAACGAATTTTTTTTTGGTCAAACCGACAAACTGTTCGCGCAACAAAAAAATACCGCTAATGGAACGATCTCTAGATTTTGCCTCTTCAACTGACGTTTCACTCCGCCAACGGATTGTTCGTCGTATCAACAAATTATTCATCAAGCGAATAAATTTTATTCGGTTATCACGGAGGCAATAAGTTTTTCGTTGGATCGACGAATTCCTTTTTTTCCCGTGAATGGCAGCCCCCGTTAGGTCGCGAATCAATTAGGCAGCCAAATCCATTTCTGGCGCAGTCCAAGGCCGGGACGCGTGCAGACGCGTGTGCCAGTGCGTGTGCCTTGCGATGCCGAGGAGCTGGTCTGCGGAGTCTGCGGCGGCCACGGCGCAGTCTGCCTCCCTCGCACCCCTGCGGGGCCTGCGGGGCGTGCCTAGGCGTGCCGCGAGAGAGGCGGAGCGACGGAGCCGCTGCTCGGAATGAGCCTGCTAACGGCGATGCGTGCCGACGGGGCGGGGGATTGATAGGCCGAAGCCGAGGCGGAGCGGAGCGGGTCTATCACCCCCGCATCGCCGCACCACCCAGCCAGCCGCGCCCAGGCCGGCGCTAAACCGCCATCCGCAAAGAGGTAGTAAGTGAGTTGTTGTCGGAAAGACTTTGCCCAGCCACGCGGATCGGGCGCCCCACCCCGCCGCGCTGTCGTCGCGGCACTCTCTTGCGGGCCGGCCGCAGCACAGTGGGCCAGACGACGGCGCAGAAACTCTAGACGCGTTTCGAGCTCCAGAGTCGCTAAATGGGACTCGAACCGACCGTGTGACCCCACCAATGGATTGCTCTCCGAACGAGGAATCCACTGGTGGGGTCATACGTTCGGTTCGAGTCCCTTTTAGCGACTCTGGAGCTCAAAACGCGTCTAGAGTTTTGGCCGCCTGCGCCGTCTTCTGGCCCACTGTGCGCAGCTCGCGGGGGTGCGAGAGAGACGCAGCGCCGAAGCAGCCGGCCCGTAATTGGCTGACGAGCGGGAACGAGTCGCCGGCTTTGCTCGGCTTTTGCCTTTTGTCTCCCGAGTCCGGGCCGGAGCCCTTCCAAGGCATAACGACTCATCCAGGTTAAACTCGCGCGGCTCGGCCTCTTTATGAAACAATTCCAGCGTAACAACTCCGCTTCACTTCGGTCTGGTGAACACAATAAGACATTATTGCGCGGGCTCGAACACTTTGACGGTCGGCTAAGGTTCAAATACCGACAAGATATTTTTTTTTCTTCCCCCCCCCTTTTTTTCAGGTTGGCAACCATGCATCAATCAGGGGGTCCCTTGGTACGGCAAGCCGCGGCACACGAAGAAAACCGTGAAGGCTTTGTGTAAAAGTTACCGTAAACATTATTGCTGCCAACAGGCCGACGGCCCGACAGCAGCGGGCAGCAGGGCGGCCGGTGACTCGGCGAAGTGTTTAAAAACGCGCGGCGCACGCCTCGAGCCACTCGAGCCACCACCGCCAACAAGACAGCACCAAAACAAACGAACAAGAACAACAACAGTTGTGGGGGAGTGATACGGTTGGGCGGGAGTGCGTTGGAATCGTGACCCCGCACAGTGTTTCTTCGCTGTGTCTCTCTCGCGGCCAGACAGGCCGCCCCATGAGGGCGACAGAGCGACCAAAGCCATGTGCAGAATCGCTCTGCTGTGAAGGGGAGACGCGACACTAAGGAGCACACGCCTACCTTTGCAGTGGACGGACGCGGCGCCGCACAGTGGAACAGCCAGAAGACCGTTGGGGCGGCCAAAATTCTAGACGCGTTTTGAGCTCCAGAGTCACTAAATGGGACTCGAATCGAACGTGTGACCCCGTCAATAGATTGGTCTCCAAACGAGGAATCCATCGGTGGGGTCACACGTTCGATTCGAGTCCCATTTGACGACTCTGGAGCTCAAAACGTGTCCGGGATTTTGGCCGCCTCAACGGTCTTCTGACTGTTCCACTGTGCGCCGCCGCGGCAGCTGTCTCTCTCGCACCCCTACGGCAGCCCCGCCAGAGCGAGGGAGACCGAGCGACGGAACCACTGTTCGGAATCCGGCCGCAGAAGGCTCGCCATTAAGATTGAGCCGCGCCACGCCGCCATCTCGGCATATTTCAAGTCCATCAGCGTGCCTGTTCGCTTTGGCGCGGCGGCGTGCTTTTCAGGTCAGCGCTGTGGCCGGCGGCGTGGCCGGCGGGGCGGGGCCGCGGGCTCCTCGGGGACAGCGGCGGGACAGTCATGGCCTCCTCGGTCATGGCGATGGAGATCATCCGCTCTGTCTCTCTCGCACTCACGGTGCGTCCCGCAGGGGTGAGACAGAACGCGCTGCAGTCGCACGACGGCTATGGCGGTGCATTGACTGGGGGTATCCTTACACACTGTCCGGCGGCGGGCTGCCGCAGCCGAGCGGCACGTCGCTTTGTCTCTCTTGCACTCGTAGGGTGCGCACCCGAGAGAGAGAGAGAGAGAGAGAGAGAGAGAGAGAGAGAGAGAGAGAGAGAGAGAGAGAGAGAGAGAGAGAGAGAGAGAGAGAGAGAGAGAGAGAGAGGCTGGACAGGTGCGCAGCGAGCGGCGCGTCGCTATCAGTGGCATGCCGCGTGGCCGACCGGCGGCCGGACGACCAGCTGGCGAAGGATGCACTCCTTGCACTGCTTTACGGCGGCCCGGATGCAGGCCAGCGCGCCAGGCCGCCCCGCCCCGCCCGCCCCGCCCCGCCCGCCCCGCCCCGCCGCTAAAAAGGACCGCTTGGCACCACCTGCGCCTTGCCGCTACCTGGGTAATTGGGCCGCGGAGCAGGGGCGTAATTAGATGCAGCCGCGGTGCCAAGTTGGCCGCGGAGGACGCCGCCGACGACGGACACACGTTCCGATCGCCCGGCCCGGCCTGGCAGGGGAGCCAGTCCGCCGTAGGGGTTTGCGAATCAAGGATTTTTGTGTAGAACCGAACCCGGATCGAATCTTAAATAATTTTTCGAATCGAATGCGAATCGAATCAGGAAAAAGTTTCCGAATCGAATGCGAATCGAACTATGCGATTCGATGTCGACTCGGACTTTTCTGTCATTTTATACATTTTCCCCAATCGGTGCACCTTAGTTCGAAGACGAATCATGGTTAGGTGCACCAAAGATACGAAATTTCGAACTATTCGAGATCGAACTCTGCGAATTCGACTCCGAATCGAATCGAATCTTGCCTGATTCGATACGATACCGAACTATTCGCACACCCCTAGTCCGCCGACACGCGCCGGCCTCGCAGTGTGACAAGTCCCAAAAAGCACCAGAAAAACAGTACATATTGTCAATGATAAATTAAATTTGAGTCAATTTTTTGCTGTTGTTTTTTGTGCATTTTTTTTTTTTGTAGTGACTCACCTTTTGTAGGCGGTCCGGAGGGAACCGCGCAGAGGCCATAAAGTGGCTTTTAAGGCGGAAGAGTGAAAAAGATGTGAACCAGCGCGGGACACACTTTCGACCGCCACGCGACGCCGCGCCGCCGTGCCCCGCCGCGCCGCCGCCGAGACAACCGTCGGCGCCAGTGATGAGGACCAGTGCGGCCGCACTGTCCTTGCCTGTCTCTCCACTTTCTTTCCCGCCAAAAATTTTCGCCAGCTGACCCAGCCCGAGTGCGGCCAGAGAAACTACTACTTTTTCCTTTTCCCATTCCACCGGGACCGGGAGGACGGCGATGACCGCTACGGCCTCGGTAACATGCGGCGACATGGCGTGGACAGCGCGCAAAGGGTGCCGCCCTGCGTGTGTGTGTGTGTGTGTGTGTGTGTGTGTGTGTGTGTGTGTGTGAGAGAGAGAGAGAGAGAGAGAGAGAGAGAGAGAGAGAGAGAGAGAGAGAGAGAGAGAGAGAGAGAGAGAGAGAGACAGAGAGACAGAGAGAGAGAGGGGGGGGGAGTGTCAAAGGGCCGCTGGACCTTATTGGCGTGTAATGACGCGTCAGGCCCGTTTGGCGGTAACGGTAGAGGGTGCACCGTGCAACACGCCAACCCGCGTGCGTGCGTGCCGACATGCACATTCACACAAACACACACACACATACACACACGCGCGCGCACATGACCTCACGCCCGTGCCCGCGATATGCTCGTGTCAGTCATATGTCAGCGGCCGCGCGCGCACGCGGCGAACGTGTGCGTGTAGTGGTGGCGGTACGTGATTTGCCTGTGTGTGTGTATGGATGTGTGTGTGTGCGCGTGTGTGTTTGCATGCGACGCTCGTCATGTCCGCGCTGCTGTGTGTCGGCTGGCCGTCTTCCGTAGTTAGCCCGTCTCCGGGTCTTCTTCCCCGCCCCCCGGTCCTGCTGCTGCTGCTCGCGGGGCAGCATCATCGCGCGGCGCGCTCCTGTTGTCAGTACGGTACCGTACTCGGTACTCGGCGTCCCCCCGCGGGGCCGAGCGGGTCACTGCGGCGGTGCAGCCTGCGAGGGTTCGAGGAGCTCTCATTCTGCCATCACACGCACACACACTTACTCACACACTTACTCACACACTTACTCACACACTTACTCTCTCTCTCTCTCTCTCTCTCTCTCTCTCTCTCTCTCTCTCTCTCTCTCTCTCTCTCTCTCTCTCTCTCTCTCTCTCTCTCTCTCTCTCTCTCTCTCACTCTCTCTCTCCTTCTCTCTCTCTCTTTCTCTCTCCTCTCTCTCTCTCTCTCTCTCTCTCTCTCTCTCTCTCTCTCTCTCTCTCACACACACACACACACACACACACACGCGCACACACACACAGACACACACACACACACACACACGCACGGGAGAATCACGCACACGCCGCAGCCCGGGGTTGAGGCAGACCCACGTGGACTACGCTGACACACTTTCCAGGGTGTGAGGCTGTCGCCGCGTCATGTCGCGCCTCATGGAGCCCACCCGTCATGAAGTGGGCCCTAAGTGCTCATGGACGCGGCGCCGGGGCCGAGACGGTGCACAGAGGGCCAGAAGAGCGTCGAGGCGGCCGAAATCTCTGACGCGTTTTGAGCTCCGGAGTCGCTAAATGGGACTCGAACCGAACGTGTGACCCCACCAATGGATTGCTCTCCGAACGAGGAAGCCATTGGTGGGGTCACACTCTGCAAACTCAAATGTGCATGGCACACTCCTCCTGGAGCATGCCATGAAGCACGCTCTAAATTAGACCGTGTCTGGTAAGCACGCTCTAATTTAGAGCGTGCCCGCGGTAAGCACGCTCTAATTTAGAGCGTGCTTCATGGCATGCTCCAGGAGGAGTGTGCCATGCACACATTTGAGTTTGAAGCGCACGTTCAATTCAAGTCCCGTCTGGAGTTTTAGCCCACTGCGCGGCGGCTGGCAGCGAGGGTGCGCGTACTACTTGAGCAGTGGAGCTCGCGCCTCGCACTGCCCGTCTTTATGGTGCGGCATAACCAAATTGCTCATCAGTGCGTTCGTCGTTATCGCGAATCTCGCGAGGAGCGTCACACCCGTCATGGACGCCGCCACTGAAATCCGCAATCCCCGACCTGAGCCGACCCCGCCGCGCCGCCGCGCCGCCGCGCCACCGCGCCGATCGTGAGCGTGTCTGATTACCGATCGGGCCGCCGGCCGCCAAGGTGTGGTGCCCTGCCAACTACCGGCGTACCCGCCGCTGCTGATTTCTGTCGGACACCCGCGGAGCTGTAAGGGCTACACTGCCGGAGGACGAGTCCTGGAGTCCATCCTGGAGTTTTTGGACTGAAGTTGGTTGAGTTTCATTTTTAAGTGGGGGCTTTGGGTTTGCGTTTCCCAGCTGAAGTTCCAGAACGTCACTCCTGGAGTGGCGGTCGTGGAGTTTGGGTAGATGCGAGATGCATACTAAGAACCTGGAGCGCGCTTGAGCCTGAAGGCTGCGTGCTGGACACGGAGAGTCAGACTTGGGTGCAGGTCCTGGAACCACGGCCGGAACGGCCTCCAGTAGTGCCACGCCCCGCCCCGCCCCGCCCCGCCACGCCCCGCCCCGCCCCGCCCCGCCACGCCCCGCCACGCCCCGCCACACCTTGACGAGAGGCGCGGCGTGAAAAGATCGGCGCATCACCTAAGCCCCTATTAAACCACGTGAAGGCCCGACTTGGCCCCCCGCCTGCACAGCGCGCTTGCAGGCTGATTTCGAACAGTCACTCTGTCTCTCTCTCGCATACCACCGCGGAGCGCCCCGCGAGTGCGAGAGAGACAGATCGACGAGGCGACGCCGTTTGGTGCATCGCGCGGCCCGCGTGCCGGGGTGCCGAGTGGAGCCGGCCCTCGTTGCAGAGGAGTGACCGACGCGACGCCGACACAGTCGAAAAAGAAAAAAAAAATCTCATTCAACGAACGTTAATGAAAGCAGATGATACTCGTTTGGTTTTCTTTCGATGATATTCGTTTGGTATTGTCGTGTGTTTATTATAGCAGTGCCGCGCTGCATCGCTATCGTCCGAACGAGGCCGAGCTGGCGCCGAAGTCGGCACGAGCTGAGCAGAGCCGAGGCCCGCCCGAGTCACCCTTTGTGACGTGGCAGGCGGGGAGGGATTGTCAATTTTCCGCGCAGGCGCGAGGAGGGGGTGCCATTGTTTACGCCCGGCCGCTGCGCGGATGAGCGACAGGCAGGCAGGCAGACATGGTCCGCCCCTTACTGCCCGCTCCTACTAATATCTATAGTAAAAGCAAGCTGACACCTTCATGTGTATAGTAGTTTTAAGTATGTTGAAATGAAATGTGAGGTGTGAAGGTATCATCTGCTAAAAACGCAATCGTGCATCGTGTTTCAGTGATGGCGCACGACTGCAGACTGGGAAGGAATTGAGAACTCATGGGTCACTGGGAGGCGAGCGGCCCTCTGTGACCTCCAGGACACAGGCCCGATATCGGCGCACGGCTTCTTTCTTCTGTTTGTGCCTCCAAGGCGCCTGTTCTGTTCCCGCGGCCGCGTTTACACAGTTCCCAGCGGGCGATGTCGGAGCATCGGTTCGTCGCTCTGTCTCACTCATGGGGGTGTCCTGCAGGGATACGAGAGAGACAGAGCGACGAAGCGAACTCTCCGCTCGCCGGCCGCCAAGCGCAGTGCAAGCCGTCGCAATTTTCCATTAAGTGCAGTGTCGGGGCGGCCCGGCCTGGGCCCGGCTCTGACCCGGTGGTCACTGCGCTCGTACAGCGAGTCGTGACTATGCTGGCACGGTTTAGGTGTTTGCCGACCGGGCGGGGCGGGGCGGGGCGGGGCGGGCCGCGTCGTGTAACCCGGCCCCCGCGCGCTAATCGCTGGGGCGTGGCGGGCCGGGGCGGGGCGGGCCGGGGTTGCGAGAATGTGTATTCCTCCAGAAGATGCAGAAGAGGAGCAAGCACGGAGCGACAGTTCTAAGGGGTAAAAAAGGAACAGGACCCGCCACCACGACAGACAGGCGTGTGTGCATGTGTGTGTGTGTGCAACCGCGCGCGTCTCACTGCGTCGCTCTGTGAGTGCGTGTGTGTCTTCGTCTGTGTGTGGTTTTGCGTGTGTCTGTGTGTGCATTTGAGGGAGAAAGGTTCCCTGAACGGCGTCCCGATCCCGTCCAACAGAGAATGGGAAGAATGCGCTCCATCCGACTACATTCATTACTGCATCGGTCTGTTTATTTGTACCTCGTTGTTTGCGAGGCAGCTCCCGGGGGAACAGTGGTGCTTCGTCGCGCTATCCCTCTCGCACCCCCACGGAACTCCTCATGAGTGCAAGAGAGAGACAGAGCTGAAGCAGCAGCCGGGCCGAAATGACACGGGGACCGTGGAGGACCTCGCCGTCGACGAGGTGCTTGAAAGGGTAAAGGTTTGTCTCCTTGCACTGCCTCCCTATCCCCAGCGCTGGATTTTTCATCCTCTATGACGAAGACCGAGAGGGGAGGGGGTATCAATCAGTCATTTGAAAGCTGCGATTCCGTTAGGCGCACGCCGCGAGCTGCAATAACGCGCTCCAAGCGCGGCGTCGCAGCAGCGCCAATCGCAATGTGAATGTGCGCGTTTCGCCGCGTAAACGTCACGACGTGCCGCGCGGGGACACCTCTCCTCTCGCTCCCACCCACGCATTACAACAACAACAACAACAACAACAACAACAACAACAACAACAACAGAAATCAGGCCTGTGCTCCTCCTTCCCTCGCACCCCCGGGGCCAGTGGGGCCGTGTGCGGTGCAGTGCAGTGCAGGATGGACGTGCGGACCCCCCATGCCGGCATCAAAGCACCGTTGTCTCGTCCTTCTTGACGATGGCGTGGACGGCTTGGACGGCGTGCACGCGGCGGCCGCAGCAAGACCCGCCCGCTCGAGACGACATGGATCATCTCTGCCCCTCCCGCCCCCCGCCACCGCCTCGCCTAGGCTCCACGAGTCTTTGTTTTCGAGCAGACGCGACAAAGCAGGCGACAAAGCAGGCGACAAACTACACGCCCCCTCCCCCCCTCTTATTAGAAAATGAATTCCCTGTTGTTGTTTTTTTTTTAGCACAAAAAGAATATGGCCGGCTGGCAGAGGAGGCGTCGTGTCGCGCGTTCGCTTGCCTCGCCTCGCCCCGCGCGCCCAACCGTCACGTGGGAGCGTGAGGCCTCTGCGCAGCACGCGGCGCGGTGCGGCGCTGGCAGCCGCTCTTATCTTGAGGGTCGAGTGACCGGGGACTGAGGTGTCAAGTGCGGCGGACGCTGCGCCGAGGTGTCTCGACATAGTACCGGAAACAACTTTCACGGGTATTAAGTATTCATGTAATTGACCATCATATTTCCTTACGTCGAAACAAAGAAAATGATACCCAATGCAAGTTGCAATGAGCATATCAAAGTACCATCGACATTATGAACATGTTAACACAACACAATGCCCCATTCAGGTATCAAAAATTTTTAATAAAATCATCATTTTTGTAACTTACCATGCATAAGAAATTTAATACACATTAGTTTCCAAGTGTATACTCTTGCAGATTAAATCAAGAGATTAAATGACACAATAACACATTCAACTGCCTAAAAGTTATGTTTAAATTGATTATTTTTTTGTAAATTAAGTGATAAACAGACATACATTAAAATAATTCTTTTGAATTAAGTGATAAACAAACATACATTGAAATAACATTAGTATCATCTGCTTTCACGTTAGCGTTAGCGTTAACGTTTTTTTGTTTGTTTTTACAGTGCGCGGTTAACGACTTTCTCGCCCCGGCGCTCCGCGTGCTGCCGAGCGATTCAGAAGAGCGGTTTGTCGTTCTGTCTCTCCCGCACCCTTATGGAGAGCCCCGCGAGTGCGACGGAGTCAGAGCGACGAAACGATCCTTCGTAATCACTCGGCTGCAGCGGGAACCACGTCTTGATGGCCGGATCAGCTGATGCGGCGATGATGGCTTATAAAAAGATCATCAAACGATCCGGACGAAAATAATAAAAGTCGCCACAGGTTGGCGCTGGCGGCGCTGGCGGCACGCCGCGGGGCTGTTCGATTCTGCGTCTCACTCTCTTTTCTCTCTCGGTTCCAGGAGGCGCTGATCGGCGCGCTGTGGTCCGCGCTGGCGGTCGTGGCGGTGGTGCAGCAGGCGGGGCGGGCCGCGGCCCAGCCCACGGGTGAGTAGAGCAGTCCGGCCGGTCGGTCATCGAGATGCACTTCGGTGGCTTCCCTCACGCCCATAGCCCATAGCAGGCGGCAGCGTCGAATATACTTCAGTTAAAAAGCAAAATTTCAAAAAAATATAATTAATTAATTAATTAATTAATTTATTCAGTAACTAAAAAGAACTTTAAATTTGATGAAAAAAAGCCAACAAATTCTAAGAAAAAGTAATACAATTTTACAGAGGCACATGCGCTGGTATACGCGAGAGTCTACTGAAAATTGTCACCGAAACCAGGTCTGCACACCCGCGTTGAAGTCTCCACACGCGCACATGACGTGGGCAGAGAGAGAGAGAGAGAGAGAGAGAGAGAGAGAGAGAGAGAGAGAGAGAGAGAGAGAGAGAGAGAGAGAGACAGACAGACAGACAGACAGAGAGACAGACAGGGACAGAGAGACAGAGAGACAGAGAGATGCGACCGATGCGCGGCGTCTAGGTGCCGAAGGGCCATGAAGGGCTGGGCTTGTCCTTGACTCTCAAGGACTGTAATTGGAGCACTGGTCGTGGGTCGTGAGCATCGCCGGTGCGGCACTAGTTTGAGTGCTGTTGTGTTGCCGGCACTGTGAAAGGAAGCGGTCGCGCTGCCGGGGCTTTACGACAGCCGGGGAAAGGGCGGAGGAGGAGGAGAAGAAGGAGTAGAGAGAAGAAGGAGGACTGCGCGCGAATTATTGTTCCTTGAAAGACAATGATGGCGATCGTTTTCGCGGCCGGAACCAAACGAACCGATTTGCCGATTTGCCGGCTTTCCCTCTGAGCACGCCGCCGGGGCGGCAGGCCGTGCCAGTGGAGGAGACGGCATGCTCGGCGTCCACGTGGAGGTGAGGCTGATTCGACAGCCTGGCAGAGGCGGCACTGCAGCCGCCATCTGCCATCAGCCGCACTGTTACTCTGCCCGGCCCTGCCAGGACCGTACGGTTGAATTACGTCTAACGGACGAAACGAGACGAAACAGGTGACAGCGAAAGTGCGCGCCTTCGACTCGGCTTGGACGAGCGAGATGCGTTTGAAGCGTTTCTCCTCCAAGCAATAAGCTGCTGCTGCAACGGCAGCCCACATAGATAGGATTAAGATAGGAAAGTGCCGTCGTCCGAAAGCCGTTCGCCATCTGTTTCTTTTCGCTACTTCCAGGTCGTGCCGCGCGTCCAACTCTTAACTCGTTTTTGTTTTTATTTTTACGCGGCAACCGTTCCGGCGCGAGTAGACACGAGTGCGACTGTAACACGGCGCCAGTCGAACGACAAAGAGGATGCCCAGGAATGTCGGACGCTCTTGTTTTTCTCTCTCTCCTTTTTTTCCTTCTTTAAGCGATCCGGTAGCGCTGTGTTTGCCCACGCGGCAACGCGCAGCCACTGCTGGAACAATAAAATCAAAGGAGCTGTCGAGCCCTTACGACGGACTGGGCCGAAAATGGACAAAACCGATACCTGGCGGCGTGAAGTCCTGACGACGAAGAATCCGCAGAGTGCTCCGCCAATTCATGGCGGAGTCGTTGTGGGGATGGTCTGCGGACCCCCAGCAGGCAGGCACCCCCAGTGTGCTCCACACACCTCTGCATCTGGTTTGCCCACCCGCCAGGCGCTCCACACTCCCTCCACTTCCCCGCCGCTGCTTCTTGGAACTTTGCTCTTGTTGCAGTTTGCATTCTTATTTTGATTGTTTTATCGTGTTTTTTTTTTGTTCTTTTTTTGTTGTTGTTATTTTTGGGGGTTTGGCCGCTGCTGCTGCCGCCGTGCGTTGCGCGCCAACGTTATAAGCGTATAACATGTGAGGCGGGCCAACCTGGCGGCGTGGCGAGGCGTTTCCGGTGGAGCGCATCGTGGTCCTGCCGGCCGTGCCGCGGGTAGGGAGCCGCCCAACTCTGCCAACAAACTGGATTTATTCCCCCCCCCCCCCCGTTCCGCACGACGTTGGCGATCAAAAACGGTCGTCCTATCACGAGAGTAGCAAGTGGCGCGCTGCTATTGGCCACTTTACAAACTGGGTGCTTATCGTTGTACCGTTAAAATTGAAACAAGAAGGTGAAAAGGAGTTTTGTTGGCGCAGTTTGTGAGAACCCAGTGTAGAGTGCGTGTGTGCAGAGCACACAGCTCCCTCTCCGCAGAATGACGAACCCGTCGGCGCCCGTAGTGTCGGGGACATTATTTGCCCAGCGTCTCTGTTTCTCTGTACGGAACGTCGCTTCAGTGCGAGAGACACATGTTCGAGATCGCTCCGCAGGCTGGCGGCTTCCGTCCGCCACGCCACTCACACCCCGCTATGCCGTGGGACGCCGCCGCCGGGAATCGAACCCGTGACCGACAGCGACCGCGAATCTGGTTCAAGGGGGCGAACAACAATAACGTTGGCGCGGGATAGGCGCCGCTGATAAGTGCACTGCAGGGAAGGGCCGGCCCGGCCGGCGTACGGTCTGTACGGGATGGCTGGGCGGCCCGCTGCCAGTGCAGTGTGATTGTTGCCTCTACCCACGGTGCGGCTGGGCTGCCTCAGGGCGGTGCGGCTGGGCTGCCTTGGCTGCCTCAGGGCTGCCTCTGTCTCTCTCGCACCCTGACGGGCACCCAACGGTGCGAGCGAGACAGCGCGACGGTCTGCCGCCGACGTTGTGCGACCATTTTTGCGATCGTTTCGCGAGAGAAAAAAGGCAGTAGTCTCGTTATGACTAGTATTGCGGGCATCCATTTCTTTTGTGCGCCAGGCCGCCTGCCATATGCCGCCATGGTAACCGTTCGGCGTGTGGGACTCCGCGAATGCATTTCGCGCGGTCTGTGAGCAGCAGTGATGCATGTGCACGCGTATGCATGGAAACGTCCATAAATGACGTAACGGACCGGCCGGGAGGACAGCGGTCGAAAGCCTCTCCGCGCGCGTCGAGCAGAAACTGGACTGACTCTCGGTACTCGCGGTTTGCTTGATGTTCGAAACGGCGCGCCGCGACGATGGAGTGACGCGGGGGGACCGGCGGACGGAACGGCGCGGTTTAATGACAAAGTTCACAGGTGGTTAGAGCCAGCGGCGAAGGTACAGGCAAACAGTGTGATGAGGGGAGAACAAGATTCAAACAAGTATTACCCGCTATCCATCGCCTGATGGCGGGGAGGGAGGGAGGGGGGCACAGCGTGAGTCACACTAGACTAGCATGGCAGGAATACATTTCGCGGTTTGCGGGAACATCCACAACCGACGCGCGGCACCAGGTCCGCTACTGCACACACACACACACACGCTTACATACACATACATACACACACACACACACACACACACACACACACTGACCAGCGGATTATCGCTGCCGATAACGACCAGGCTATCTATTGGCCGCGTGGCGCCACTGCCATGCACTGCTGGAGCCGCTGCAGCCTGTTGTCATGGAAATGAAGCGGCGAGAAAGATGTCAGCTTCCGGAATGGGCCCCTAACGGGACGATCCTCTTCCGTCTGTCTGTCTGTCTGTCTGTCTGTCTGTCTGTCTGTCTGTCTGTTTGTCTGTCTGTTTGTCGGTCTGAATGTCTGCATGCTCTGAAAACTGAAGTGTGTGCATAGTACACTCTTATAAGAGCATGCTTGCAAGCACACTCTTTTTTACAGCATATACTTGCTAGGCACACGCTAAATAAGAGTGTACCTGCATGTACACTTATACTGGCCCATGCTTTTAGATAGGACTAATCGAGTGTATTTTAGCGTGTACTTGCAGGCACACTCTAATTAAGCGTGTATTTGCCAGGCACACTCTTATTTAGCGTGTGCCTGGCAAGTATGCTGTAAATAAGAGTGTGCTTGCAAGCATGCTCTTATAAAAGTGTACTATGTACACACTTAAGTTTACAGAGTGTCTGTCTGTAAGTATGCTTGACTGTGTGCCTGTACGTGAGTCTGAAACGTCTGTCTATGTCTGTCTGTCTGTCTGTCTGTCTGTCTGTCTGTCTGTCTGTCTGTCTGTCTGTCTGTCTGTCTGTCTGTCTGTCGTTTCCTCGATGTGAAAGGTGCACAGCCCCCCGTCCCAGGCTAAAATAAGGCGAGGGCGGCCGAGGGAAGGAAGGTCCCAAGGCCGTGGCGTGCGATGCGCGCTTCACTGCGCCCCCACCCCCTTCCCCCTTTCCCTCGCCCGCCCTCACGACAAGCGTATGCACCCGAGAAGCAAAGCCGTGAGGGGGCGGGGGGGGGGGGATGGGCCCGACTCATTGTTACCGGCTGTGCAAGCGAGTGGCCCGTCTGGGAAATCTACATAACAAGACAAAAGAAGCGGCGAGGTTTATGAAAAAGAAAGTGTTCGGATGCGCGCGGCGCGCATGCGCACTAGTTTGCAGTTAGTGCGACTTTTGCCGTGGGAATGGCGGAAAAAGTGGAAGCTCATTGCCGGCCAGACGCGACGCAGCGAAAAAAGAACAAACAGAAAAAAAAGGTTAAGGCGTGTTGCGTGACTGAATGAATGGCAGTCGTTATTGCGAGGTTTCAATTAACTTGCGCCGCGTTTCAGACTTCCAGGGCGTCAACCGAGACGGTCTTTCCCTCGCCTCGCGCTCGGAAAGCCCCCAAGTGGATAAAAATACGCAAAGTAGAGACGGGATTCGAACGCCTGTCCCCAGGGTGGATGGTCGACGCCTTGACGCTCTCGGCCATCGATGCCACATAGGTATAGGGCATCCCAATCACTGTCCCAAAAGTAAATTCAAATCGACAAAATTTTCGTTGAATCGACCAAAAATTTTCGTCGTTTCAGGGGGTGACTAAATGTTTTAGTCGCTTCGTCTGAAAACTAGTCGAAACGACGAAAAAAAAGTTCTTTTGACTAAAAAAAATCAGTCGAGTTAACTTGATTTTGGTCTAAACAACCAAAATTTTGGTCTAAACAACCAAAATTTAGTGACCCCGGGAAACGACATTACATTTCTCTCAGTGATCGCTTCGGTTTTAACACGCCAATGACGCATTACCAATGACAAGTGAGAGGCGAATCGGTAACAGTGTAGTGGCAGCGGTGGGCGGGAGGGGGGGCAAGGGAGGCAGACCGTAGCGAGACGGCGACGTGAGGCGAGCCGAGTAGCGTGGCTGGGGGAAAGGGGGGGGGGGCAGTGTGGCAGTGTCATTGCCGCCTCTGCTACTGTTCACCGGCCTGCAACTCAAGGACGCGTCGCCGAGAGGCCCTAGCGGCCCTAGCCCTGGCGTGTGTCCCTGAACTCCACGTTTGTCAACTCGTCCTTTTCGTTCCTCCCCCTCCTTCTTCTCCTTCGTCTCCACAGCACGTGCTGGCTGCTGCCGCTGCGCCTCTCCAGGATAAATGATAATTCCCTCGCGGGTCCTTCGTGTTGTCCGGCCTAATCGCGCGCCATGACACTGTCATTTCCACACGCCGGGCCGCCATCTATCACGCACGCACACACACACACACACACACACACACACACACACACACACACACACACACACACATGCGCGCACACACACACACGCTGACTGCACACGGTAATGTTTCCCCGTTTTACCCCCGCGGTCGTAAATTAGTCGTATTGGTGGCGTTAGTGGCCGGCAGAGGGCGTTGTAAGCGAGGCTGTAAGCCTAAGCGGCCGACGTGCGTGCGGGGCCAGGCGGGGCCAGGCGGGGCCGGACGGGGCCCAGGGGCCGCACTCGCGGAGAAGACGACAGAAATCTTGGCTGTAACAGTAATAGAAATGGAGGAAAAAGCTTCTGCTGCGGACTGTACTGTACGCATACCTGAGGATCGTGTCCGCCTTCGGGGCGTCTCGGGGAAGTACAGTCCGAGAGGCCCGCCCGCCCGTCCGCCTTTACTGGAGCATGCGGCCGTCTTCCACTTTTCCCACCAAAATGGCTCAATTTACAGTGCGGCGGTGGGGAAAAAGGGCCGCCCGTTGACACGTGTTCCTGAACTCGACGAGTACAACGAGTACTCCCGGGGCCGTGCCGGCCGACCCACTCCGCGGACAACGGAACAGACTCCCGAACGGGGCTGGACTTCCCTTGTTGTCCAGAGCGCCATAGCGCCGTTGAGTTCCAGCAGTCAGTGGCGGTCTGCAGGACTGCGGCCGGAAGGCACTCAGTCAAACTTCCTCGCCGACTGGACACACTAAAAGTTTAGGTAGAATTTTGTACGTGGTGATGCATGATTTTAAACTTGCGTGATGTTTTGCATAAAATTGTGCACAAATTTGCATAAATTCATACATTATTAGGCATAATATTATGCACATTCCCCGTATGCACAAAATCGTGCAAATGACACGTACAAAATTCTACACACTAAATTCCTTTGAACATTTTTTGTACGTGGTCTCACACAATTTTGCGCATACGTGATTTTCGTACAAATTAATACGAAATTTCGCACGAATTTGTACGATTCTGCGTACAATGTTGTACGAAAAAGTTCGCATTTTGAAAATTGTGTGAGACCACGTACAAAATTGTACAAATACATTTAGTGTGTACATAAATATTTAGTGTGGACTCCAAATACTACTCCAGCCTGTTTATCAGCCACATTTTGCACTTTTTTCATTTTAATGGCCCGTTTTTTCTTCACTCCCTTTCTTCCAGCCCTGTGGCGACTCCCCGGCGGTCCTTCGGCTCCCTGGCTGCCCGTCTTCGTGACTGCGGAGTGGCCGCGGAGTACGGGCCGCCGCCTTGTACGGCGGGTCCTTTCGGTCCTTGGCCGTCGTGCGTCCGCCCGGGAGTATCGCGCCAGCGTCCCGGCCGCGCCAGCCGTACGGTACACGCGTGACTTCCAAAACCAGACCGCTTAGACGACGACAACGTGCAGCGCGCAGCCCAGTGCCTTACTTAGGCACGCCATTAAAAACCAACAAGGGCAGCGACATGGCCAGCCCCTGGGGGCCGCTCCTCGGCTTCGCTGATTTTGCGCGACTTTACGCAGGCGCGGATACAAGGGGGGGGGGGGGAGGGGTTTATGCCCCCCATAGCACCTAGATATCGAAGCGAGGGGTCCCTCACTCTGAATTTTCCTGTACACAGATTGCTTAGGATTCTGTATGATTTTGTCGCGCTTTTTGCCTACTTACAGGCGTTTTGAGGTTGTGGGATTGTCTCCTCCTGCCGTACACAGATTGTTTGAGTCGGGGACTGTATCGAAGCCACTCTATCCAAACCCAGCCTGAACAAACCCAAGCTAACCTAACCTGGCCGGCGCCGAGACCAACTCCCCGATTCCGGCGCCGGCCGAGCAACTCCGGGACTTGAGGCGGCGGCCGGCAGGTGGCTGCAGTTACGACCGATCCGTAATCGCTGCCGCAGTTAAACACAGGAAGGAAAGGAATCGTTAAATCGATGCGTTTGTTCGCGGACGGCGGACCAGCACATGCAGCAGGCTTGGATCCAAGGCGCACACCGTCGCCCTGTCTCTCTCGCGCCCCAACGGGATGCCCCTCGTGTGCGAGAGAGACGGCAGGAAGCTTGGTTATTCGGAATCAGCCTGCAGGGGGAACAAAGACGGGGCTCGGCCGGGTCGCTGCCGGCCGCTCGCTCGCTCTGCCCGACTCTTTTGCTTTTTCTTTGATCTGCACACCCAAAGTTTGAAATTCCCGCCCCGCCCCGCCCCGACCGGCTTTTTCAGACAGAGATGCCGCTCCGGCGGCAGGGGCTCTTGGGGGCAATGCGCTACGCCGTCGAAAAACGCCGCGAGTCGCAGAGGTGCAGCGGTGACGCGGTGAAGGGCCTCTTCGTCCTCGGGACTCACCCTCGGCAGGAAACGCCTTCGCTCACAATAAGTTTTTTTTTTGTTTTTGTTTTTGTTTTGATTCATTTTTAATTTTTCTTCTTCAAAATTTGGTTCATTTTTATTCATTTATGTTTACAAAATTTGTGAGATTGAGAAAGTGCTCTCTGCGGACCATTTCTCCGGATACGTCGTCCCGACTCACCCAGGGCTGTGCTGCGGTGCGATTGGATGCCATCCGTTGGACGAGCCAATCGGCGTGTGGACGCCGCGGGGCCGCCGCGGCCACCTCCTCGTGGCTGCGGCAGCGCGCCGTGCAGTGCCATACCGCGGCGGGCCAGCCTAGGCGATCCCATCGAAACACGCTATAAATCGATACACCGATAAATCGATACGTCGATACATCACGCGAGGGACCTCTTTGTTGCGAGGGGCCTCTCGGCTCTCGGCCGCGCGTGACGTTTCGATTGCCACCGCAGGGCTGGGGGCCTCGCCTGAGGCGGCCCTGTCGCTCTGTCTCTCTCGCACCCTGACGCAACGGCCCGCGAGTGCGAGAGAGACAGAGCCGCGATGCAACCCGCTGCAGCGCGGCGCGCAACAGTGTAACAGGGACCAGGGATCGTTGAACTGCGGACACGCCCTTCATCCTTTATTTCGTGGAGGAGCCTAATTATCGGCACACAGGGCCAGGGTCTCTCTCTCGCTCCTAAACGCCCCGTGAGTGCGAGAGGGACAGAGCGGCCGAGTTGGCACTCTTCGGAATCCACCTGCTGGAGCCTGGTGGGAACAGAAAGGAAATAATGTGTGCTTGCATCGTGTCGTTAGGTCCTCCAACGCCCGAAAAACGGATTCTTGGAAACGCCGCTAATGGCTTTGAACTTTGAACCACGTAACTTGTGGTGTCAAAGCAAAAGTCTTCAAAAAACACAGAATCTCAATAAGATTGTTTTTTTTTTTTTTTGGGTGAATCGCAGTTCAAAACTCGTAAGCCTCCTAAGGCGCACGGCGCACAGCCTGTATGCACAGTGAAGACAAAGTGGCGGGTCTGCCTGCCTGCCTGCCTGCCTGCCTGCCTGCCCGGCGGGGCGACTCCGGTCAAGTTTGAGTTACGACTTCCCTGCGGAGCGCTGCAGCGCGCCACGCTAGTCCATAAACCGCGGGAACAGTCCTGTCCCTCTCGCGCACCTACGCGGCGCCCCGCGAGGGCGAGAGAGACAGAGCCACGAAAGCAAACTTTGGAATCAGTCTGCCGACGATGGGGCAGGCCTGGCGGGAGCGGCACTCACTCTAGAGACGCTCCGATAGGCCAGTTTCGAAATCGAAAATGAGAACGAGAAGAAGAGGCAGGATCTGGGCCGTGGCGTGTCCCCGTCGCTCTCATGGAGCTGTGAGAGCGTGGGAGAGAAGGCCCACTGTGCGCTGTTCGTCAGGCCCACTGTGCGCTGTTCGTCAGGCCCACTGTGCGCTGTTCGTCAGGCCCACTGTGCGCTGTTCGTCAGGCCCACTGTGCGCTGTTCGTCAGGCCCACTGTGCGCTGTTCGTCAGGCCCACTGTGCGCTGTTCGTCAGGCCCACTGTGCGCTGTTCGTCAGGCCCACTGTGCGCTGTTCGTCAGGCCCACTGTGCGCTGTTCGTCAGGCCCACTGTGCGCTGTTCGTCAGGCCCACTGTGCGCTGTTCGTCAGGCCCACTGTGCGCTGTTCGTCAGGCCCACTGTGCGCTGTTCGTCAGGCCCACTGTGCGCTGTTCGTCAGGCCCACTGTGCGCTGTTCGTCAGGCCCACTGTGCGCTGTTCGTCAGGCCCACTGTGCGCTGTTCATCAGGCCCACTGCGCGCTGTTCGTCAGGCCCACTGTGCGCTGTTCGTCAGGCCCACTGTGCGCTGTTCGTCAGGCCCACTGTGCGCTGTTCGTCAGGCCCACTGTGCGCTGTTCGTCAGGCCCACTGTGCGCTGTTCGTCAGGCCCACTGTGCGCTGTTCGTCAGGCCCACTGTGCGCTGTTCGTCAGGCCCACTGTGCGCTGTTCGTCAGGCCCACTGTGCGCTGTTCGTCAGGCCCACTGTGCGCTGTTCGTCAGGCCCACTGTGCGCTGTTCGTCAGGCCCACTGTGCGCTGTTCATCAGGCCCACTGTGCGCTGTTCGTCAGGCCCACTGTGCGCTGTTCGTCAGGCCCACTGTGCGCTGTTCGTCAGTTCCACTGTGCGCTGTTCGTCAGGCCCACTGTGCGCTAGTTCTGCTTTGCCCCGCGAGTCGGGCTGCGCTGTTCGTTGTCAGTCACATGGTCACGGTTCAGCGGCCCGCGGCGGCGGCCCAGCGTGGCGGTGTTCGGTTACTGAGAAAAAACGCCAAACTAAATAAAAACGCGTTTTACAGCATGTTTGACCAACTTGCCGTTTTTTCTTTTTTCTGAAACCGACAAGTTCCTGTCTCATAACGCAGCAGAAACACGAGCCCGCCGTTAAAATTGAAAGTTCGGTGCGCTCGACGGCCGGGCGCTGTGAGCGCTCCGGCCGAGGTTAAAGCCCTGCCTCGTGGGCAGTGCGGAGGGAAACGGACACGTACGGCACGGCACGGCGCGGCACGGCACGGCACGGCACGTGACGGGGCGGCGTCACGCCAACAACAGCAGTAGTCACAATCCGGCCGCCGCATCCACCGTGCGATTTACCTTGGGCTTAAATCCCCTGTGTAGGTCTGTCTGTCTGTCTGTCTGCCTGCCTGCCCGCCTGTCTGTCTGTCTGTCTGTGTGGTGCTTCCTCTGGCGCCGCTGGCACAGGAAGCAGCTCTCGGTGTGGACCGTGGCCACCTGTGCGTGCCATGCGGCTATCTCTCTCTCTCTCTCTCTCTCTCTCTCTCTCTCTCTCTCTCTCTCTCTCTCTCTCTCTCTCTCTCTCTCTCTCTCTCTCTCTCTCTCTCTCTGCGACGCGCCGCCAAGGGCCCCGGACCACTCGCCGCACCCGGCCGCGACACTGGCGGACACGCGCCAAGGAGCCCGCCGACGGCCTGCATGCAGTGCAGTGGGCACGAGGGGGACGGGGTTCGTGAACTGCATCGGGTAATGACTGCAGCGCGGCACTCTCTCGCAGCTCATTCCGAAAGGGCTTTATTCGTCGCCGTCCTCTCTCTCTCTCTCTCTCTCTCTCTCTCTCTCTCTCTCTCTCTCTCTCTCTCTCTCTCTCTCTCTCTCTCTCTCTCTCTCAAATAACCCTCCTTGCGAGCTTCCGGCCTGGACGTGTTGGTTGGCCGCAAGCCCCACGTTAAGTTTTACCCACCCGAAGCAGATAGTTAAGACAGCGGCGAGCGTCGTGTTGATATACTCGACGCGGGCATAACATATGACGGGACAGATTTCGGACGTCAGGCTGATCCCTTTTCGTAGCAGTGTTGCCAGATAAGTAGGCAAAAAGTAGCCCAAACACACAGGGGTGCGGCAGGCTGCATCTCCTCCTGCCTACTAGGCGACTTCTCGCCACAGCTGTTCAGTAGCTGCCTAGTAGGCAGGAGGAGATGCAGCCCACCGCACACCTGTGTGTTTGGGCTACTTTTTGCCTACTTTTCTGGCCACACTGTTTCGTAGCCTTGTGTCCGCGTTGCAATGAAGGCACACGGAGCAGCGTCAGCCCGGCAGACAGGCCACCCGGTGGCTCGACTGCGTGGAGCCGCAGCGGCTGGGCACACTGAGCAGCGTCAGCCCGGCAGGCAGGCCACCCGGTGGCACGACTGCGTGGAGCCGCAGCGGCTGGGCACACTGAGCAGCGTCAGCCCGGCAGACAAGCCATCCGGTGGCACGACTGCGTGGAGCCGCAGCGGCTGGGCACACTGAGCAGCGTCAGCCCGGCAGACAGGCCACCCGGTGGCTCGACTGCGTGGAGCCGCAGCGGCTGGGCACACTGAGCAGCGTCAGCCCGGCAGACAGGCCACCCGGTGGCACGACTGCGTGGAGCCGCAGCGGCTGGGCACACTGAGCAGCGTCAGCCCGGCAGACAGGCCACCCGGTGGCTCGACTGCGTGGAGCCGCAGCGGCTGGGCACACTGAGCAGCGTCAGCCCGGCAGACAGGCCACCCGGTGGCACGACTGCGTGGAGCCGCAGCGGCTGGGCACACTGAGCAGCGTTAGCCCGGCAGACAGGCCACCCGGTGGCACGACTGCGTGGAGCCGCAGCGGCTGGGCACACTGAGCAGCGTCAGCCCGGCAGACAGGCCACCCGGTGGCACGACTGCGTGGAGCCGCAGCGGCTGGGCACACTGAGCAGCGTCAGCCCGGCAGACAGGCCACCCGGTGGCACGACTGCGTGGAGCCGCAGCGGCTGGGCACACTGAGCAGCGTCAGCCCGGCAGACAGGCCACCCGGTGGCACGACTGCGTGGAGCCGCAGCGGCTGCCTATCCTGCGCGGCGCGCCTGTCTCTTTCCCGCTCTCACCCGCGCGTTCGGCCGGCCGCCTGGAAGAGGGGCAGCCATTACAGAACGCAATGGTCCCCGACGCCCCACAACGGGCTGTCTCGCTCGCGCTGCGGGTGCGAGGGAGACGGCAGACGGCACGACATGCTGGCTCGTCATAAGGCGACGAAAGGCGATGTCGCCGCCGTCGATGTGGATCGCCGCTCCGCCGCTTTCCAAGACGGTCCCGACCAGTCCCGGCATGTCGTCGTCGTGCCGCGCCCGTCCCACCGCGGCCGGTCATCACAGTGTCACGGAGCCCAGTGTGTTTCTAGGTCGGAATCGGACCATCGGACCGGAGTCGGGGACCAAAGGCGGGGACCGATCGGGGATCGAATCAGGGGGAATGTAGAGGCGCAGCAGTGTTCGAGTGGAGATTTGGATAACGTCTTCGGCACAAGAAATAGTCTTTGACAGCAAAAATGCTCTCGATCCCGGTCCCTGACCCTGGGTCCATGTGAAGTGAGATGTGACGGCCGCGCCGCAGCCGCGGGCTAGCTAGCCCACACGCTGACTCTTTTCGGTTTGCTGGTCATGCCGTGCCACGCCGCACTCGGTTTCAGCGTAAAATGTAGGCCAGCGAATTTTGCATCGGGAAAAGTATAACTCGGCAGTCCGGCACTAAAAAGGCCCGACGGCCCGGTAACGGTATGCAGCAGCGGTGGCAGCGGTGGCAGCCCCTATTATGCACTATGCACCGTGTAGTGCGCGAGCCGATTCCGAACGGCGTCGCTCCGTCTCTCTCCCACTCACGTGGCGTCGCGCGAGGGTGCGAGAGAGACAGGCTGGACCGCAGTGTGCCGGTGTGTAACAAGGCCCGAGATATTCATTATTCGCGGTCCTGCTGGCCATTGGCTGCCCGGCCAATAAGTGTCCCTTCATCCTCGGCCTCCTCGACGTCCTCGACATGCTCCGAGGGAGTTCCAGGTTTTAGGAGGCCGTGTCTCGCTGGAGTTACTGGACGGGGCGGGGCCCATTAGGGGTAAATCACGCGGCGCCCGAGAGGCGAACCAAGGCTGCGGACCGCCATGGTCACTTGCCCAGCTTGACGGCACCGCTTTGTCCGAACGGCCACCCTGTCGTCGCTCTGTCTCTCTCGCACCCGTGGGCCCGCCGCAGCGGTGCGAGAGCGAAGGCCAACGTGCGGCACCCATTCCTGACCGGCATGTCGCCCTCCTTGTTGTTGCAGAGGTCCGCGCGCTGTCCGCCGAGCCCGACTTCCGCCAGGTCGCCCTGCACTGGCTGTACCCGCGCCGCGCCTCGGACCTCTTCGCCTTCCGCCTCGACTACTGCGAGCTGCAGGCCTGGGGCGTCAACCGGTGCCGCACCAAGGTGAGCCGAGCCGCCACACTTTAAAACGAGGGGTCCACCACTCAGGTCAGGAGTGTACACAGGATTACCGATTGATTACCTGTGATGACCTACTTAAAATCACAAAAAAAACTCTCTAATTTTGGCCAGCTGAGAGCATTTTTAGCCTATTTTCATAAGAAAACCCGCAAAATCCGATAAAAACAGGGAAAATGTCCAGTTTTAACATGAGATTACCGATGATTACTGGACGAAGTGTACACAGGATTACTAGAGTGGTGGACCCCTCGCTTTAAAACCTAAAAATCTTTAATTCCTCGGGTAGGCCGCCTGGTTTTCGGGTCGGCTAATGAACCCTGCGCTGTTGCAGATGGTGGACGCCCCGCCGAGGCCGGCCGTGGTGTCCGCGGGGCTGGGCGGCGAGGACCTCTCGGAGTACGGCGCCGTGGTCACGGGGCTGCGGATGGCCACCAACTACACGTTCAGCGTGGCGCCCGTCGAGGGGCGGCTGCAGCAGCTGCAGCAGCTCGGCCCCCGCAACCGGCACGCCAGGACCATCATGGCGCCCACCAAGGGCTGTGAGTGTCGCGGTAGTGTTCCAAAATTCCCGGGAACAATCAATTGGGGGAATATTCCCGAGACTTCCCGGGAATATTCCCATTCGACCGGGAATATTCCCATTCGACCGGGAATATTGCTTCATGTTAAACTCGTGTCATTTGATAAATGTTGCAATTTTATTACCGTTTTCGAGGGTGTTTTTCACACCTAACGTTTTCTTTTGTTCTCTTCTGCATCAAAATGGAAAAAAATGGAAGTATTTTATAATGACAGCTTTGTATCTTGCACTTTTGAAGTTTTTCCTGCAAAAACCAGTCAATTTTATACATTTATTTTTTAAATTCCCGGGAATATTCCCGTTTTGGGGTTTGATTGTGCCCGGGAACGTACCCGGAAATTCCTTTGATTCGCGGGAACATTCTTGCCCTTTAGAACACTGGTCGCGAGCGACCAAAGGTAGTGGAGCGATTGGCACGCTAACCCCTCGCCCCTGTGCGCAGTCTCTGCCCGCGCCACGCTGTGCCTGCCCGACGTGTCCGAGGTGGAGGTGCACACCGGGCCGCACTTCAGCGGCCGCATCGCGGTGGAGGCCAACGAGGAGGCGGTGTGGCGGCGCGGCGAGGAGCCGCGCGGGCTGAGCGGCCTCGGCGCCAAGGCCGTGGACGAGCCGTGCGCCGTGGCGGGTGACGCCGCCAGCCCCAGGGAGTCGTACACGCTGAGGATCGACCACCGCCGCTGCGGCAGCCACGTCAACCGCTCCACCGTGGCCACCTTCATCCTGGTGCAGGAGAACCTGCCCATCCTGACGCACTCCACGAGGAGGTTCCTGGTGCTGTGCACCTTCCAGCCCGACGCGCTCATCGTGCGAGCGGGGTGAGCCGACCTTCGGCGGCGAGACGAAATCAAATCCTTCTCCGTCGCTGATTTTTTCATTATTTTATTGTGCTTCTGCTTCCAGGATTAGCCTGCCCACTGTGCACGGCGAGCACCGCAACCGGGAGGACCTGGGCGAGCCCGCCCACGGCAACCAGCTGGGCGGCGGGCGCGGTGCGGCCACGGGCGTGGGGGTGGGCCCCGCGGACGTCATGGCCTACCAGCAGGGCCTCGACGAGGACGTGCACGCCCTGGGGCTGACGGTGCCGGCGCACGGAGCCGCCAGCCGGCAACAGCGCAGGCACGCCGGCCGCGCCCTGGGCCTCGGCCAGGACGCCGATGGTGAGTGGAGCCAGCGCCCGCGGAGTAGGCAACCCGACGGGACGCGTTCTGGGCGGGTGGCCTACCCCGTCGATCACAGGCGCTAGAGCCTACACTTTGCCTCCTGTCCCCGCAGACTCCGCAGAGCCCGGCGACGCGCACGAGGCCCAGGTCGTCCTCACCAGCGTGCTGCTCGTCAGCGGCGTCGTCTTCCTGGCCGTGGCGGCCTGGTGGTTCGCGCCGCGGAGGACAGCGTCCGGCGAGGACGGCGCGCTGACGGACGACTCGGCGTCCACCGTGTCCGTGTACCAGAACTACGAGAACTCGCTGCGCGACTCGGACTCTTGCTCCAGCATCGGCACGGTGGGCACGGTCAACAGCAGCATCCTGAGCACGCTGTCGCGCCACCACTGGGCCTACGCCTCGCCGGGCGCGGACCTCGCCGGTGAAGACGAGGCCGCGGCCAAGGCCAAGGCCGCCCCCAAGGACGATGAGTTCGGCGAGGTGCGGCCCAGGCTCGACGCCGAGCAGCCGCCGTCCAGCCTTGTGTTCGCCATCCGCCTGCCGGACACCACGGGGGCCGTCGCCGTCCTGCCCAGGGCCACGGCCCCCGTGGTGGTGCCCGGCGACAACAAGAAGCAGGACGCGGCCTCCGTGTGCTCCGTGTCCATCGGGGAGCCGGAGAGCATGTCCTCGGACGCCTGAGAGGACCGAGCCCACGCCCTCGTCGCGCTGGTTGTGTGGAAGAGGAGGGGACAAGGCTGTGTACGATGGGTTGCCCTCTCAGGCGGAGGGGTCAACTTCCGTCACCGTCACGCACTGCCTTATGTTTTTGCCTGCTCGTTAAAGACTTTAAAAAATTCGTCTTGCTTATTTCGTTTATGTGACTGTGGATGTGCCCCGAAAAAATTACTTGTTCCCTCCACAGTGCCTGATTGAGTGGCTCTTTTGTGATATGTCAGTAGTTTAACATTTTTTCTAAATGTGATACACCAGCCTTTTCAAAGCCTTGTGGAGTCACCTTAAAACGTCTAATTGTTCAACATGTGGCAAACTTGTAGCCGGTATCTTCTCCATTATCTTTGGCATGGGGCATAATCTAGAGGCAGGAGTTGATCTCTAGAATTACTTTTACGGCTTTGGTGTTGGATTTCTCTTTTTTCCCCCCATTATGGTTAAAGAAATACTCTCACTAACAACTTGAAGATTGAGAATTATTTACTTCCACCAGCAACTTTTACGTCTGAACAAAGTATTGTTCCATTGATAATGGAGAATTTACATTTGAACATAATAATGCCCAATTTACTGAGATATGTGCTATTTATAGATAAGTGTAGTTATGATGATTTGTCAAGCTAATAATATAGTGAATCAAAATAAAGGAATTATGATTAAATTGGAAAAGGAAAAAAAAACACACACACTTTCTAATAATTATGTAAATTCGTATAAGACATAAGGATTACAAAACAAACAAAAGAACAACATGCAAGGAGATCAACATTAATAATAATAAAAGATTTGTCAATTGAACACAACAAATGAAACTATTAAAAAAATGCACTGTGCAAAATTTTACAATGAGTATGGGAAATCCCACATCACTCAGAATCTGAACCAAAAACGGCCTTAATGCGCGTGAAGTTTTTCTTCAATTCAGGCGGTGGATTCTTGCTTGCTGGTTCTCCAATGTTCTCCTTACTTCGAAGAGCTCGCCCATCTGAAATTGTTACAGCAAGATTAAGCACCAGGATCAACCAAAAGTACTCCAACACAAAGCAAATAAAAAACTGAAATAAATAAGGAAAAACTAACTTTTATTTATAATTATGTTTGAGCTCAACTCCTCCAATTCCTTTGCTTCCTCCTTCTTCTCCTTATAATTTTTGCACTTGAGTAAACTAAGCGGGCCTGTAATTAAAGGACATATTAAGAAAGAGAATTAAACAGCAGGTACAAAATGAAAAAGATGAGCACAACATACCTTCAATCCCAGCATCTTGAAGCACTTGTTTGATTTTATTTGCTCTCTGTTTGTTATTCTTGCAACCATTCCACAATGTAATGTACTTAACATGGATACCAGCTGCTTTAAGAAATTTCTTCAAACGAATGATCTTGGGATCTTTGTGAGGATCCTACAAGTTAATTAATTGTAAAATAAAAACAGATTGACTTATAAGCAACAAATAAAGGAGAATGACTATGATGTGTGTTTACCTCATCAGCATTTGGCGATTTTCTCTTATTGTTCTTCTCTTTCTGGCCACCGTTTATTTCAGGACTCTTCATGATTGAATCATCTTTTCTGGCTTGCCTTTTCTTACTGGAGCTGCCCTTAAGCTTCGAATTTGTTTCAGAGTCTGAATCTGCATCTGGACCGGAGTCAGAGGTAGAATCATCATTGTTGGACACACCTTTATTGTTGGAGCTGGTTTTTGGCTTAAGTTTAGTTTTTAAGTCCGAATCAGAATCCGGACCAGAATCGGAACTGGAATCATCATGACTGGATTTGTCTTCCTTGGTGGGGCTACTCTTTGAATTGGGTTTGGAGCTAATTTTGGAGTCTGAATCAGAATCTGGACCCGAATCAGAGGTGGAACTATCATCAGCATATTTTCTATTCTTTTGCTTAGAATCATCATTATTGGACACACCTTTTTTGTTGGAGCTGGTTTTTGGCTTAAGTTTAGTTTTTAAGTCAGAATCAGAATCCGGACCAGAATCGGAACTGGAATCATCATGACTGGATTTGTCTTCCTTGGTGGGGCTACTCTTCGAATTGGGTTTGGAGCTAATTTTGGAGTCTGAATCAGAATCTGGACCCGAATCAGAGGTGGAACTATCATCAGCATGTTTTCTATTCTTACTGGTGACGGTCTTTTGCTTAGTCTTAGTGTTATTGTTGCTCTTGCCACTGAGATTATCAGAACCTTCACCAGAAGATGAGAGTGATCTCTGTTGTTTGACAGCATTTCCGCCGCTTTTATTTTGAGAAGCTGGACTCATCTTTGTCCTGCTCTTATCACTCTTTTGCTCCTCAGAATCTGATTCAGTCAAGGAGTCGAACCTCTCTTTATTTTCAGATTTGAGACTTCTCCTTTGTCTGGATCCTGGACTAATCTTCTTCCTGCTTCTATTGCTGTTTTTCTCTGCAGAATCTGATTCAGATGATGTGTCTGACTTCTCCTTTTTCTCAGATTTTTCGACTCTCCTTTTCACAGATTTTGGACTGATCTTCTTAGTCTTCTTGTCTTTTTGTTTCTTGAAATCTGAGTCAGACGATGAGTCTTGCTTCTCCTCTTCAACCAATTCACGATATGAGTCAGAGATTGAGCTAACAACTTTCTTTGAAGATTCTTTACTTGTCTGTGTTGGCAACTTTCCATCTGATGATTTCATGTCCATTAGCTGAACCTTAAGTTCTTTGGATATGGAGGCAAGAGGTACATCAGATGAGGATTCATCTTCCCCGTTAACTTTGGAGTCGCAGGGTGTTTCCATGCCTATATCTTCATCTGAATCAATGTGAAGTTCTAAATTAAAGTCAGTGCTGTCAGCACTACTATTCATAAGGGCACTTAAATCTTTCTTGACTTTCTCACCATTATGACACTGTTTTTTGGAGAGGGGTTTTGAGTCACTTTCAGAATCACTGCTGACAGATCGTGGCCTTTTCTCCTTGTCGATACAGTGTTTTTGATCCATGCCTGCAGAATGTGGTGACCTGAATATCCCAAAAACCTGTAAATATATTAGAGAAGTCACAACAGAAGGTATTTGAGTTCAAAGTAACAAATACGCAATACACAACAAAACATTAGGAGAACATAATAAAAACGAGTTTCCTCATGGAGACCGTGTGTCTCCATGGTTTGGTTTATGACTGCTGGATGATGGAGCTCACCAGTGAAAAGATCAAAGGCAACCACCAATGATTCAAATGAGAGTGTGAAGTACAGCTTCAGCTGTTAAAGACAGCAGCATTTTTCTTCGAATTCAAACTACAAAACAAAGCCTTTCGCCCGTTGCTTCGCATTTGCGCCAAAATGTTGATCAAGATCAACACATGACCAACAGATGAGCATCTACTCATAACAACACACTCTCCTTCTGCTAGGATGAAACAAAAAACTGGTAAACTTGTCCACTATTTCGTCTCTCCACACTTGGGATAGACATATAAACACTACAAATGACAGTATTTCACTGCAGGTGAAAACATTAAACAATTGAATTATAACCTCTGGAGATGACAGAGATAAATGCTAACTATTTCTTCGACTATTTTGTTTCAATTATTGTTAAATTTTTCATACCTAACCCTCCTAACCTAACCGCCGAATGACCTGAACTACAGACCCTCCACGTATTTTGGACGTGTAACTATCTTATGTCGTGAAAATCTATAGTAAGTCGTTAGCCGATTAGTCAATAAAGCTCTAGGGATTCGGATATGGACACTTTTCCTTCCACCCGCATCCCGAGGAGTTCGACTTTTGCCCCGTCGCCTAGATACGGTTGTTTGCTAGGAGGTTACGTTCCCCATTGAAATCAGTGGAACAGAAATCTTCCTATTTTTCGATTGGAGGAGTACATGTCAGTAATATGATGTGTCGATTTATTCCTTGTCTTCTTTCCCCAATCAAGTTCCTCGTCATGGTAGAATCACCTCACTGATGTCTACATTTGATTTTGTTTCAGGTTTGCTTGGAAGGAGGAGTGTTTGCCAGCCATTGAGGGATGGTGCTGCCTCGTCTTCTCTGTTCGAGATTAAGTCAAGTGCGATTAAGTGTTCTGAGACAAACCCAATACTCAACTTTTTCTGAAATGCAGAACGCATACATTTGTCATTCTAATGGCAATGAGCGGTTCACTTTCACATTCCACTATGTCAATGACAGTTTGGGTGTGGACAGAAAATTTAACTTAAATAGACGGTCGACTGAAACCATCAGTACCTTTCTTGAGAGAATTCAATGCAATGTTGCAAAAATTGTGAATGAAAAGCATGCTAAGAGAAGGAGGAAGGCCAAGAAGAAACAAGAGAATGATTCTGCTGATGATAACACGGCCCCTGCTCCTCAAGTTACTGTGGAACTGCTCCGAAGTGGTAATCCAGTGCCAACCGATGAAACTTGTCAGTCAATACTGGAGAGTAAAGATTTTTTTATGCTTTCATTGAGTGGTAAAAAATATCATGTGGTGGTGAACCCACCATGGGTGGATGATATCCAGCTTCCCAAAAGCATTCTCTCAAACTTTCCTGTGTACCCAAGCAAATTTGTTGGCACTAATTTGAATCGAGGGGACAGTGAGTTTGTTTGGTTCAGGAAACTTCAAAATGAAGTTAATTGGCAGAAAGTTGGCTCTGGTTTTATTTACACACCATCTACAGAAGACATAAATTATCTACTGAAGGTACATTCAACATTCAGCTTAATTATTTTACTAGTGTGGAAACAGACTTGCCCTTACTGTTCTAGACACTGCAAACTTTAATCCTTATTTCAGATCACGTGCCAGCCCAAGAAGGACATGATTTCTGGTCCTGTTGTGGAATCCATATCAAAGTCCACAGTTGAAGCTGGGCCTGGAGAGTGCCCATTTGAACTCAGACATGCATTTACTAAAGAAAGAACCACAGGAAATTGGTACAAGCACACTGTGTGGTATTTGCTCTGTAATTCCATGCATGATAGCCTTCTATGTAACAAACCATGTACATCTATATTGCAGCTTCCGAATAATGACCTACAATATACTAGCTGGCATGTATTCTGATACAGAGGCAGCTAAATCAGAGCTATTTGCCCATTGTCCTGCCTATGCTTTGGATATAGATTATCGAAAGCAGCTACTTATGAAAGAAATTCTAGGTATTGCACATTAGTATTTCATCTTCCTGTTTTCTTCGGCATATTCTTTTTTTCAGTTTCTCTTCTTTTTTGTGCAGGATACAATGCAGACATAATCTGCCTTCAAGAAGTTGATGAGCGTGTCTTTGAGAATGATCTCCAGCCCATATTAGGATTGGAGGGCTACACTGGAATTTTTCACAAAAAAGGGAGTGTCAGAGAAGGTTTGGCCTGTTTGGTCAACACCAAACGCTTTAGGTAGCTTGACCATATCACAAAATAGGGCACATGACTGGAGTGAATAAATGTTTAAGAAATTACTAGGTTCTTCAACTGTTCTTTTTTTTTTTTTTTTTTTTTTTAAACAGGTTAGTTGACTCACATTTGTCTCTTCTTAGTGCTGAGTTTAGTGATCGGCCTTGTTATCAAAAATTGTGGCAAGTAGTAAACCATAATGAAGCACTATTGGAACGTCTAAAGGACAGGGGCACATCCTCACAGGTAGGTAGAATTGATGAGATCTTTTAGGTTCACCAAAGAGTCCAACAAACTGCTCATCTGTCTCTCAACTAGTTGTATTATTCCAGGCTACAGTCTTACAATCTACAGACAATCCCCAAAAATGGCTTGTGATCGGAAATACTCATTTATATTTCCATCCTGATGCTGACCATGTCAGACTGCTGCAGGGGGGTCAAACAATATTATTCATTGAAGATGTGGTCAACAAATTAAAAGAAGCTGTAAGTTATCACACATTCCTATGCAAATATTTAAGATTTGACTCAAATTTGTTTTTACTTTATTTTGTTCTGTTTTTCTTTTATTAAATTAACATTTTGTTCTCAGAATCCAGATGCTGATGTATCTGTTATTCTCTGTGGGGACTTCAACAGTACTCCAGAATGTGGTGTCTTTCAGCTCATGACTACTGGAAGCGCCCCAGAAAACTTAGTGGATTGGAAAAGCAGTAAGCTCCATTTATTATAGTTTGGTGGTGGTACTTTTATGCTCCTAAGATATCATTTTGATTTTTACTCCAGATGAAACTGAGCGTATTACCGGGCTTTCTCTAACACAACCATTCAAACTGGACAGTGCCTGTGGTACTCCGCAATTTACCAACTATACAGTTGGTTTTTCTGGGTGTCTCGACTATATCTTCTACCAAACTGATTCATTGCAAGTCAAAGAGGTATTGAAAAATACTTCAGCATTGAACCTTAGTTTAATTTAATCTCATCTTACTTGGCTCTAAGTATCTAACATCCTCATTTTTCAGGTACTGCCTCTCTACAGTGAAGAGGAACTCCAAAAATACATAGCACTGCCGAATATTGTGTTTCCATCTGATCATGTTGCTCTTGTATCTGATATCGAGTGGTCTCAGTAAAACACCAGCTTTCATATTTTTCACATGAAAGATCATAATGAGGTTTAAGTGTCTATTCTCTTTTGCATGAAGACTATCCTCTCCTCTCATGGTTGCACTAGGGGCTCACCTACCCAGTGACCTACCGTCTGTGGGGTCTGTAGACCGTAGTCCTATAGCCAGCCAACTCCAGATTGCACTTCCCTCCTCGGATGGAAAAACTATCGTTCGAAATGTCGTGCGGATAATCTCCCGCGGTGGGCCAATAACCTATAACGCGTCGCTTTTCTGCGAATAGACCGCATGTTGATTGACAACACTACAAGGTGGACAACAAAAGTGTTAATCCTAAAATCATACAAGTATGAGATGAAATGGAAGATCTTGCTGTTGATAACATTAGTCGTCAGGTACGCAATAGGATGTTTGTAGATAGTTGTCAAACATGTGGAAGCTGTCTTGTCAAGTTGTCTACCATCTATAACCTAAGCTAGTAGTATGATGGATATACTATTTTGTGTTTTAGATAGAAGAACAAGAAGTACTAAAATCTATCTATGGAGAGGAATGGAAACAAGAATTGGGAGGAGGTAGTATCTCACTCTCTGAGGGATCTCTAAGTTTGGAATTATGTGTTACATTAACCGATGTATATCCCAATGAAGGCCCTCCACTTTTCCAAATTCTTGCCCCCTGTCTGACACGGGATGAAATGATACAAATTACAAATTTTCTCCAAGATATTTATTTGTAAGAATATTTTGTGCATCTGGATTTAAAACAAGATGGTAACTAAGAGCATAAATCAAGTCATCTAATTTTACAGAGATAACATTGGAGAAACTGTTATTTACCAATGGGTAGAGAAAGCTCGAGAATGGCTTCAGAATACAGTTGCTTCGAGGGAGTGTGCAGCTGGGCCTTCTTCTGAAGAAACTGCCATGGACAGTAAATTTTCTGAGTATCTGGATAATACTGAAAGTTGGAATGGCAAATACACAACCTCAGAGAAGAAGATTCCAGTCAACATCCCCAGTGGACCAGAAATTATCCATGGAGATCCTATCAGTTTCAAAAAAAGTACATTTCAGGGCCATGTAGCATGTATCACCACAACAGATCAAGTCAAGTAAGTTCTCAAGCTTCATATATTTCTTCTGACTTCTCCTACCTTTTTCAAAAAAAAATTCCCTTGTGCATTCTAGAATTGTCTTATCTAATCTGATGGAAAACAAAAAAATCGCCAATGCTACTCACAATATGTATGCATATCGAATATTTAGGGAAGATTCGAAATCTTACAGTCAAGACTGTGACGATGATGGAGAGACTCAAGCGGGGAGCAGGCTATTACACTTACTGCAGGTAAAAGTTTTAATATAGAAGCTTTTTGAACTGTAAGAGACACTGAAACTGAAAATATGTTCTTTCCTGTTGTAGATAATGGATGTCCGCAATATTTTAGTTGTGATCAGTCGGTGGTATGGAGGGGTTCATCTTGGTCCAGATCGTTTTCGCTTAATTAATAATGCAGCCAGACAAGTTATTGAGAAAGCAGGTCTCCTTCCCAGTCAAGACAAGAAGAAGCATTAAAGCACACACGCCATGTAATAATATTTTTTAATTTTACTACATATTCAAGACTGTCTTTTTCTTAATAGATCCTATTTTCCTATGATTATTGTGATATAAAAGAGAGCAATACTATCGGCTCGTCTCTGACACCTCACAACTATACTGTATGCTCCCTCCCTCCCTCCATACTCCCTATCTTGCCTGGGGCGTGTCACTGCAGTAGCTCTCTCGTCTTCTAACTATACTGACGACAACAATGTACTGATCCAGGTTTAGAAGTGCCCGCGGGTTCCTAGCCCGGTATTCCCCTTATAGAGCTCATTTGTTGAGGAGGCTTTGGTGCCAACAGGCAGGCTCTATGCCAACACTGTTTCTCTTTGATCAAGTGGGCCCATAATCCGTAATGCCTTTGCTTCTTTCATAATATTTTTCCTATCAATTATTCAGATCACTGAAGTGACAAGAGTAGAATAACCTAAAGCAGACAGTTATCCCGTAAGCTCGGAACAAGCGCAACGAGGTTGGCTAAGCTGAGAGTCGGTACATACCCCCTCCCCTCCCCTCACTCTATTTGTGTCAAGCTCGATGTTGGTTTTGTACTTGTTGAGAGCGCGGCACCTAGTCTAGTTTCGTTCGCTCTAGTTGGGGATTTTGACAACTGACATTTTCAATTTATATCTTTTTATTCGTTGGAAAAATTGGAGTGTCTAGAAGAGTCGCAGAAGGTCGATGCGTCGTATTTCTTATCGATTGATCCAGGAAGATAACGATCTCTGCCCGTGGGTAGGCCACTATTGAGCCCCAATGAAGAACTAAAGCTGTTCTGAAATAATTTTAATTGTGTGTATCTCTATTTTGAAGCACGATTGCAGTAATCTTTTAGATGCTGCATCTCTTTGGATAATATAGTGCTCTGGACCTAAGTTTTGGCTGTATGATTGCTTTTTCTAACAACATATCGTCTTTTGTTTCTAATTTTCTGATCCAGATTTAAGATGGACTGGACCTATGAAAGGTACCTTTACGATGATTACACTGATGAAGAGATATGGACTGATAATGAGTACGAATATAATGGTCGTTCATTACAGTACTCTTACGGAGATGATGTCATAAGAACCATCTTGGATAAATCTCACAGTGAATATTCACAGGTTTCTCGATGTTAGTCATTCTGATTTTTAGATGTTTTGTGCATATTGATTGAAGCTGCAGATCTAAGTTTTGATATGGCTTTTCTGTTACAGTGTTTCTGAAGACCAGTTCTACAAGGAAATTTTCTTTATCACTCAAACGTGTTGAGAAAGTCACCAATCAGGAATTGTTAGAGAAATTTGAAAGGAAAAAGCAGGAATACAAACAAAAATATGGCTATTTCAGAGTTGTTAAAGTGTTTCATGGTTCTAAAAGCATTAACATACCATCCATAATAAAGAATAACCTGCAGGTTCAGCGCCATGGTCAGAACACAGGTATGTTTTATGCATGTGTATACTATCTCTTAAAAATGAAAGAAACTTATGTGGTTTTAACAACCTCAGTTACATCCGTGTTGTTTTCAATTTTAGGGCACCGTTTTGGAGCTGGTGTTTCATTTTCAGCTTTTGCAAATTATGCCAGTCATTATTGTGATTCACATGATGGCAAATCAGATTCAGAGGATCAAATGCTTTTATGTTATGTGATTATTTCGAACATAACAGAAGTGCCTGAGTTGAAGAGGAGAGGTCAGGTATTAAAGGAACCCCCATACATCGAGGGCAAGCAGCCATTGAGATACGACACAACAGCAAAGAATAAACATTCCATGGACGTCATTGTGAAATTTGAAGATCATACTTTCTACCCAGCATATATTTTACACTTCGTGAAGACCCTGAAGTCAAATAACTCTCCATCTGTTGATGAGAGTGTCGCTAATGTACCAAGACCCAATCCCTCTATGGTTCGAACACCTCAAGAGAGTATTCCATCTAAACAGGTTTCTACACCCACTCCTTATGTGGTTCCAAAACGCCAGGAGAGTATTATTGTACCTAGACAGGTTACTGTATCCACACCATACGTGGCCCCAAGATGTCAAGAAAGAGGTATACCAAAACAGATTTCTAAACCCACTCCATATGTGGTTCCAAAACGCCAGGAGAGTATTGTACCCAACCTGGTTACTTTCCCAAAACATCAAGAAAGCGTGGTACCTAAACAGATTTTGAAACCCACATCTTATGTGGTTCCATCAAGTCAAGATATTGTTGCACCTACACAGGTTTTTAAACCTGTGAACCCAAGACGTCAAGAGAGTTTTGTACCCGCACAGATTTCAAGACCCACACCTCATGTGGTTCCAAGACCTTATTTGTTCAACCAGGAGGGAAGGACCATTCAGTCACCCACTTTAGTCACTCCAGGTTTGGCACCCCCTGAAAACCCACCGACGCAGTTAGGATGGGTACATTCACTTCGCTCTTTCTTCCGAAAACTTTGCTGCTGTGGCTGATAAAATGAAACTTGATGGTCAGTGTTTTTAATTTGATACTAGTCTGTTTACCAATGCATGTTTTCTTTCTTATCTTATGACTGTACTATCGATCACTTAGTTAATTTTACTGCTTGACTTGACATGTCAAAATGTTTTTTGTTTTTTTTTAATACTTTTTTTTGCATGTATGGTGCTATTGTCAATCAACTTCTTTTAGTCAATAAATGTTTTTAAATAACTGGGAATGGATGTTATTTTATTTACAATGCTTACCAATGTACAACTTATAACTGTTAAAACTCAAATGATAAATAATTTACAATGGCTTATCCTGAGATTTCTTTCACTTTTTTCATTAAATGGGCTTAGGCTTTCCTTGCTAGTTTTAACAAAAAGTTCAGATTTTCTCAAGTCCTGCTTGAGAATGTGAAGGACTAGACTCAATGAAAAAGGAATGAACTACATACCTCTTCAAGGTTGAATGAGAAAAGAGTGAAGCTTGAAAAGAGTAATTCTATCTGCATGATTTTTACATTCTGTCCTCTCACCATCGTATTTCTTTAAACTCTAACTTAAGTAAACTATAGTCTATCAGCGAAGACGGTCTCGGTCTTGACTGTATGGCGCACGAAATCTTCCTTCCGATCTAGATAAAGTAAGTGATAAATTGAGACCAACAATTCAATGGAAGACATTTTTTCACCGATAAATAAACTTACTTGATGGTGTTTAAAATACGATCAGCTTCCCTCCAGCCAGTCTCTATGGCTCCGTGAACAGTTGAGTAGTAGTGGTCATGTGTGGCTTCCCCGGCGAACATGACGGCCTGAAAAACAAGTTTCCTGTCATGAACGACTTGAGTGCTAACGGGTGCTTTGTTCAGTTAGTGACTCACAAACTGAAATTTGCGGCACTGTGCTGTGTTTGGCCTTACCGGTGTGCCCTGCCTGTCCAGGATGGGCTCGGCGAGATGGGCCGCCCAGGCGCCCGCGCGGTCCGAGTCCAGGGAGCGGTAGCTGTACGAGCCCTTGAAGTGGGGGTTGCTCCACCACTTGGAGCGCGTGAAGCCGTAGGGCATCGGGATGCTGTAGTTGTGGCCGAGGAACATCTCGAGCCAGTGCTTGCAGCCCATCATGATCTGGTAGTCCGAGTAGCGCTCCATGACGCGGGCGGGCTCGCCGACGATCCAGTCCATGAGCACCACGTTGGGCTTGTGCTGGTCGATGTAGAAGCCTGACAGCCCCTGCACCCAGTGGCCGTGCACGCCGTACTGGGGGTACTTGCGCTTGAACTGCTCCAGGTCGTCCTCCGTCACCAGCACACTGTACCCACTGAGAGTGCTCGGCCACCACGGGTCCGAGAAGTACAGGAACAGCTTGTTGACCTGGCCGAAGCCCAAATTCTGCAACACCAGACCCGCGAGTTGATGACTCTTTTCGATAAAACGGAGTCGGTCGATCCCCAGCGCGCCTGCGAAGGTACGGGTAGGCACGCCCGCCGCGCTCCACTGCGCAACGGGACTGCCTACCCGCACCTTCGCAGGCGCGCTGGGGTTAGAGAGACAGAGAGGAAGAGCGCACTCACCCGGACGGCGTTCATCTTGCGCTGGGGCAGCGGCGGGTCGAACAGGGCGTCGGCCGAGTGCTTGAGGACGCCGAGGGACACGGTCACGATCACCATGTCGGCGGTGTAGCGGGCCCCGTTGGACAGCTCCACGACGATCGGGGGCCTGGGGTCGGCGGGTGCCTCTCCCAGGTAGCCCGCCATGGGGTCGTCGGCCATGTGGTTCGCCATGGGGTCGTCGGCCTGCGGTGTGTCCGTCGCCGGAGTGGTGGCGTCCGAGGCCTCGGTCACCTCGTTGTGCTGCTGCGTCTGCGTCTCGGTCTGAGTCTCGGTTTGAGCCTCGGTTTGCGAGTCGTCGGTTTGAGCCTCGGGTTGCGTGTCGTCGGTTTGAGCTTCCGGCTGGGATTCGGTTTGAACCTCTGGTTCGGGTTGGGGTTCGGGTTCGGGTCGGGTTTCAGGCTGAGATTCTGGTCGGGGTTCTGGCTGAGGCTCGAGACGTCGCATGTCCCGGTAAGGGTCCTGGTAGGGCTCTTGGTAGGGCTCCTGGTACGGCTGGGAGCCGTAAGGGTTCGGGCCGTACACACGCTCGGCCCAGCGGATGGCGGCCACCTCACTGCCGAGGCGGACCTGCTGGCGAACAGGCAGCTCCTGCGCCGGGTTCGGGTAGCGTTTCTGTCAATCAAATCAGAGTGGCGGCTTCAGCGTTTGGGCAACTAAAAAAATGCGCGCTGCCTGGTCCTCGAACCCACAATAGCAAACTCACGGTGAGCAGGTCAAACACGGTGCGGTAGCCGTTTCGCTTCCAGGTGAGCTGGAGGTCGCCGTCGCACTCCTTGTAGTGGACCAGGCCCTGGGCGGAGGTGTTGAACCACGTGTCGGAGCCGTCGTAGAAACCAATGGCCTTCTCGAACCAGCCCAGGAAGCGGTCCACCAGGTCGGCCGGGGGGTGTCGCTCCATGGCCATGAGGCGTTGCTGGAACCTGAACAGCAGTCTGAGTGGCACCGCACGGGAAGGGAAGGCTGACAGGTGTGCACCTCAACGGGACGCCCTAGAGCGAGCCACCAGGTCGGCTGGGGGGTGGCGCTCCATGGCCATGAGGCGTTGCTAGAACCTGAACAGCAGTCTGAGTGGCACCGCACGGGAAGGGAAGGCTGACAGGTGTGCACCTCAACGGGACGCCCCAGAGCGAGCCTGCCCAGTCAGAATTACAAGTTCGAAACGACGTCGCTTTGACGTAGAATCGAAGGAAAATCCATCAATTCTACGTCGAACCGATGTCGTTTCGTATACCTTATTCCGGTTGGGCTGCCGGACTGGGGGTGGCTTTTCCTGCCCTGAGCTACGCGGCAAAGCGCACTCGAGGTGGGCGTTGGCGACGCCCCAAGTGACATCTGGGCGGCCGAGACCCTTCTCGTGATAAGGGAGGGCCACGTGCGAACCACGTGAAAGCAGCGCGGAACGCAGCCACCAAAAAACAATATCGCCGACCGGTACAGTCACTCTAATAAGGCGGCAGATGGAAAGGCTGGCGATAGGGATTACGTAAAACACACACACACATACATACACACACACACACACACAGACACACACACGCACTCACAGGTCCAGGAACCAATCGCCGTAGGAGCCAGTGTAGTTGACGAGCTGGTCCAGCGTGTCCCGCCGGGAGCCGATGGAGTTGCTGGCGTTGAGCAGCAGCTCGATCTCGGTGGGGTCCGCCAGGGCGCCGCCGCTCCACACGAAGGCCATGTTGGAGCTGAGGCCCTTGTTCTGGTGGCTCAGCAGTTCGAGCGGCTCGGCCATCTCGTAGACCACGTTGCCCACCTCGCCGTGCACCCACTCGGCGCCCAGATCCACGATGTTTTCCGCTGTCGACACGAGACGGGGGTTAGCGTCGTCGCGATGCCGGCCAAGCAAGGTGCGAGCAAGGCCGCGCACGGCGGTGCACGGCCGCGCACGGAGCAAGCAAACAGTACCAGGCACCTCAAAATAGAAGACGACGGCGAGGTCCAACGAGGTCGCGAACCTTTGGACCTCGCCGCCCATGGCGGCACCGAAGCCACGCTGCCGACTCACCGAAGCGCACGGTGTGGATGCGGCCGCCGATGCGCCGCTCGGCCTCCAGGATGGTCAGGTCGTAGAAGTTGTTCTCCATGAGGCGGGAGGCAGCGGCGTAGCCGGCGGCCCCCGCGCCGATGATGAGCACCTTGGAGTGGTTGGAGGAGGGCGCGCGGCTGCCCTGGCCGGACAGGGGCAGCGCCGAGCACGCCGACCAGAGTGCCAGCACGCACAGGGGCAGCTGGAACGGAAGGGGTGGGCGTCAAGGCAAGGCCGTCAAGGGGTGGCCGCCAACCACCTGCACCGCCCGGCACCGCCACATCACCGAGCGCGCTTGCTTCAATTTGTTTGGAGGCCGATCGGCCGTGATAGGGAAGGTCCCCTTCTCCCACGGGCCGCCAAAGAAAAACAGACAAGGGAAAAAAAAGGCTGCGACAGTCTGTGACGTTTGTCCTGGCGCGTGGTCGAGCTGACAAGGCGGTACTCTATCTCTGCGATGCAGTCAAGCAGCACAGATCTCGAATTTTCGTCGTAAACAATAAGGCGCATAGGCCTTAACTATTCCTAGCACAACACATCCTCGTGGGCAGGGCATTGATGGCAAGATGGTGACACGCTAGCCCGGAGCAAGACGAGTGTAAACGTTCGCCGAAGAACACGTATCACGTTTTTCCAAAGTGCTTTCTTTTCCAGTCAACGGACGTTCAGACATCTTTTTTTTCAGACTAGGATTTGTACCGTCAAAACGCAACGAAACCCGGCGCCGATCCAGGATTTGTCTACGGAGGGAGGGAGTAATATACCGATTTTTGCCTACTTAAAGGGGCAACGTAGTGCTTGTTGCCCCGGCGGCCTATCTAGTGCCCCAGGAGGGGGTAATTACCCCCATTACCCTCCCCCTAAATCCGCGCCTGAACGAAACCAGACGGACTCACCAGAAGACGGCGAGCTGCAGGCATGGTGCGGGGCGTGGTGATGCGCGCCGGCCTGGTTGTCCTGCCGCTACTCGCACACAGACACGGACACTGCGGGGCGGGGGTGCGCCGGCCTGGTTGTCCTGCCACGACTCTCACACGCACACAGACACGGGCACTGCGGAGCGGGGGTGCGTCGGCACCGCTGGCACATGGGGCGCGCGTCGTCGCGCTGTCTCGTCGAGTCCCGCCACTGCGCGGTCGGTGCGTTGCGGTCGCGTCGCTGCACACCACGGCACTGGGCTCGCCGACGGCAACCTTGGCCTGCCCGTGAGGCCGTGAGGCTGGGGTGGGACGCCCTCGCCTCACCCTGCCGCCCCGCCCTGCCGCGCCCTGCCGCCTCGGCCTGCCTGGGGCCCACACAAGATAACACATCACGTTCCCTGAATGGCGGAATGGGGAGGGAACTGCAGCCGGCAGCCCGAGACGCCCGTCAAGCACGAGGAGATAGTTTGACAGACGCGGCGCGCAAAAAGCAGCCGCCCGCCGAGTAGTTTATTGATACCTTCCCCTCTCCCGCCTGTCTGCCTGCCTGTCTGTCTGTCTGTCTGTGTCTATCTGCCTGCCGGCGGCGGCACGGTGACTCGAACTTGGATACGCCGCCACGCCGACCCCGGATAGCACGATAGTAAGTTCCCTTTCCTGTTTCCCCTCCGTTGGTCCAGTTTTCTGTTTCTGCCTCCGACCTTGCCCCATTCTTCATTCTTCCCACACGCACCAGCCCTATCGGTCCCGCCCCTCCCCGCCCCCGCGCCGCCAGACAGACTAGCGACGCGCGCCCAGCGAGGCAGCCTGCAGACTGATTCCGCTCATCGCTCCTCGTCGGTCTCTCTCTCTCGCACGCCCTTCCTCCTTACGGAACGCGCCATGAGTGCGAGGGAGACAGACCCCACTGTGCGATCAGCGGAATCATCCTGCAGGACCGGCCGCCCCGCCCTGCAGGCAGGCAGCGCGGCGGGCACACCCTCGCTGCCCACTCGCCAGGCGCTCCCGGACTCATTGCGAGAAGTCGCCTGTCGCTGTCTCTGTCGCACCCTTGAAGATGCCCCACGAGTGCGAGAGAGCCAGAGCCTCACTATTTTGATTGTTGCCGCAACCAAAGCAAACTTCTGAGCGACCGTTAGCATACGCTGCGACTCGCCAGGCGGCGGAGCCGGGACTGCGCCACTCTCGCGCCGCGTGGCCTTGACACTGACCTGCCAAGGGGAAGAGGCCAAGCCGCGTTCCGTTACCCCATAAAGTAAACAACAAGAAAGTTGGCGCGCGAAAAACTGAAACAAGGCGGCGGCGAGTGTGGCAGTGTGACACTGTGACCCGGGTCGCGTCCGCCGTCGTGCTTTCGACATGCCACGAGTCCGCCCCGCCCCGCCACCACGGGCCTGATGAATGAGGAAACTCGGTGCTCTAGCCCGCTGTTCCAAGAAGTCCGTCAGATACGACACCGCTTCTGAAGGTTCTTCCTGTGGGAGTCTCTTCTCCTCGATTGCGCAAGCCATCGTAAGGCAGGTTAGGCCGGTCGCGACAATGCGGTGGCACGGTGGTCGTCGTGACACACGCCTCTGCTGCGTGCAGCCATGGTGCAGCGTGCACCCCACAGTGCGCAACTCACTGGCGGCAGCGTCACTTGGCGGCACTCGCGGTCGGTTCACTCGCGGGGGTGCGGCGTGGCACCGCGCCGGGGCCTAGACTGGAACTGGCCCCGCGCGGGGGCGTTCCCAAGGCCCAGGGGCGGGCCGGGTGAGGGGGAGCCTGAAGGGAAGTCGCGGCGGGCCTGCCAGCCGGCGAAGCGAAGGCCGCGGTCGTGTCCTGTCGACGCGACGACGGCCGCCGCGTCCTTCGCCGGTCGCTTCCGCTGCTGGTGGCGAAAAGGGCGCTGGGCCGTCAGCGCAGCGGCAGCGCATGCCGAGGGGCTTATCGCCGGCCGGGCCGCCCGCTTCACAGGGTGTGCAGACTTGACGCTCCGGTCCACATTCGGTTGGCCACCCGAACGACTGCCTCCCGAGGTCCGAGTTTCTCCGTGAGAGCGTGGCTTTTGTTGCACTACTGGACGAGGTTCATGAATATTAAATTAATCGTTGTATAATCACAAATGCTTACAAGTTTATTCATTCCGACTTGAATTCACATAATATTTATGAGTGTCATCTACAGCACTCATGGTAAAACATGATAAAAATTAATTAATTAGCAAATAACATTAAAACAAAATATTCATTACAACAATAGCGCTTTGCAGTTGATCAAGAAGATCAAAAATAGATCAAAGATTTCATGGAATAGAAGGTAATTGCCATGGCCTATAATACTTTTTTATCGAACTGCAAAGTTGAAATGCGGAGTCCTAGACAGTCTTTGCCTACTTCAGCTACTGTACAAACGGTGCAAACGGTTCCCTTGTACTGAGGCATGTAGCTAGTGCCACAAAGTGGACATTTTTCTTCAGCTTTTCCACGGTAGATGGGCTTATAGGTTACACCACACAGTGCGAAAGGATTATGTTCATCATAAGCAAGCTTGTGTTCATCTACAGGATTCATATCGCATGCCTGAAACAAATAAATAAAGCTAGAAAAATGCGAAGGGAGTCTTATAATAGTTAGGTAAAACACTAAGAATAAAGGAGGCTTACCTGCAAGAATTTCTTGGCCTGTTGGGAGAGGTCTGGGCTTGGACCTAATTCTAACAATCTCCTTGCAAAGGACCCAGCAGTTTTGAAATTCTTTAGTTTGAAGAATAATTTCAAAGATGTGCGGAGTGTCAGAATTTGATGCACAGGCTGAAGATTACAGTGAGTGAAATATGCTGCCATCTCACAATTTCTCTTCTGCTCTTCTAAAGAGTTTTTAGGAAGATCTTTACGGAGAAGCTCCATCATTAAACCTAAGAAAAAGTTTAAAAAGGTTATTAAAGCTCCTTTAATTTCAACAGGGTTTATAAAAGAGTATAGAGTGAAGCATTATTTATACCTAAAATATACTCTCTGCATATTTGCAGAAGCTGTTGGGCTTGCACTATGTCTGGTTTGGTATCAACAACTAGAAGGGGAATGCTCAGAAGTAAAGCTCTGAATTTCTCAACTGCTTCAATAAATTTCCCACCAGTGGTAAGTTGATAGCAGACCTGCAAAAGAGAAACAAGTTTTAAAATTGACACAATTCTCCAGATCTAGTGACAAAATCTTGTGGTTAATTTTGTACCTGAAGCCTCTGGACAAGGTCATTCAGCTTCAAACCAATGGCTGGAAGGCCTCCTTTGGGCCCTGAATCACCCCAACTACGTTGCAAATGCCTATAGATAGAGCCCCGCTGCGGGAATGCGGGGAATGACGCACGAGCACGACTGAAAGTGCTCATAAAGACACTCTCATATGCATCGAAGTTCACAACTCCCACCTAAAATCCAAAATACATTGATGAGAGTTGCACCACTGCACAACAGTGGGGTAAGTAGTTGGAAATCTGAAAGTCAGTAAATGCTCACCTGATCGTGGAGTAATCTGAACGCTGATTCAAAAGAACCAGCAAGGATATGATCAACAGCCAACTGCGAATTGTTGACCCAAAGTTGTGACTGAGATGTTCCTTTAGTTGGTGCCACAAAGTAGCCCTCTTCTGCAGCAGCTGGCAAGGTTTCCTCCAACTCAGGAGGAAGTTCCAAATCATCATCACCTTCATCCCAACCCGTTCCACCTAAAATAAAATGACCCACAACAATAGTAAAAAGAATAAAAATTGCAAGTAAATTATTAATTTTTAACTTTTTTCTCTCGTAAATATGCAGAGTTTACCTCCAGCCACAAGCATCACCACCACCTTCTTCCCCTTCACCCTCATCAACTTCTGGGTCCGTGTCCCAGCCCTCAGGCTCCACTTCATCACCAATAGGAGCAGCAGCAAGGGCAGCATTTGCTGCTGCAGTGCTACGGTTGGTCATAGCTCCCTCAAAGAAGCCCTAAAAAAAAAAAAGAAAAAAAAGCACCTCATGTTTTAATGCTGGGGAAACAACATGTGACCAATGAGAAGAAAAACATGCTAATTTAGTATTACCTTAGTAACAGTAAGCAACGGCCAGTTAGATTCAGCTTGCAGGATAGGTACAGGAGGACGAATGAAAGTAGCATCAGAGTCAAAGTCTGGAAGTTTCTTTTCAGCTGTCAGTAACTGTTCCTGCAGCTGCTCAGCATCCTCTCTCAGACCATGGGTTGCAGCAGTCAAGTAAGCCAAGGAGGGTTGGGTGGGCTAAAAATCAAAGAATAGAGTGAGCTACTTTTAAAAAAAAAATAAAAAAAAAAAAAATAGTTTATCACATTCTTTACCTTCAAAACCTTGACACGTTCAGCAATGTCACCAAGGTAAAGGGCCCCCTGGTACTGACCCATGCAGTCTTTGCGAATTTCTGCGATCTTTGTCATCTTCCGCAGTTTTTCCAAATTTCCAGTGATGAGATACAAAAATGCAAGTTTATCAAAGTTCTTAGTTCTTTGGTAGCACATCTCAACAACCTATTTCATTAAAAAATGTGGAATTAAGATTTAATTTAAATGTGAACCTCAAGAAGGTAGTGAAGTGAGCCAATGCCTCACCTGATGATTTCCTTGAAGCAAAGCAGCCTCGCCTAAGCATTCCCAGCTGTGGCTTGTCATCGAGGGCACGAGCAGACTCAACGGCAACTTCAATATTGCCACATTCCAGGGCCAGGCCAAACCTTGTCATTTCATCCTTGACAAAGTGCAGAGCCACTTCAGGATAGCCCTTCTGCTGTAGGTATGCAATGATGGACTGACCAAGCAATCTTGCATTGCGAACCATGTGCAAGACCCTACAACACAAAAATATAATTTTCATTCTGTGTGATTTTTTGGAGTGAGAAGACAAGGAAAATTGGTAAGAAACAAGAACATTACCTCATCGTAGTTGCGATTTATAAGAGCCAATTTGAATTTGTATTCAGTGGGATCAATTTTCATAACTCTAGGTCTACACTCACGGTCAAGATTAAACACTTGATTTCCTTTCACTTGAGTTATGTAGATAGGCATATCCAAAGTACGAATGATACCATGGTCACTAGAATTTTAGAACATATGTTAAGGTACTACTTGCATTTCTGACAAGTAAAAAGTATCGGGAAGAAGCACTTACCCATTAGAAATTGCATATTTGATGTGGTTGCTTGTAGTGTAAATGAAAATACCGTCATCCGTCCAAGCTCCAGACTTGACTCTTGTGTTTTCATGAATGGAGCACTTGGTCTCGAGCCGGCGGGAGCAGATGAGAACAGTGTGCTTGGCCAACAGTGCCACCAGAGACATGTCAGCAGACCACACAACATACCTGCATTTGCTGATTTTCACTTGAGACAGAGTCCTGAAATGACAAGAAAACAGGTTGAGTTGGTATGTTTGACTAGAAAAAAAATGCCATGACATTAAATAAGTGCCTATTAACCTCTTCTGCTGAACATCGAAAAGTGTGATGGAATCCGGATCTCTGAGAAGTAGCATGCCTGTTCCTGCATAAAAGATCTCATCACATGCTGGGGTTTGCACCTTCTTGGTAACTTCATTCTTCAGATTATTGATAACAAGCTGAGGGAGAATCAACAGGAACGTTAATAAAATTCTTTTTCAGTTTAACCTGGTCAAGTGTTTAGCTAAAATTACATACCGAGTGCGTTCGGTCAAGAACAGCAAAGCGGTTTCGCGCTACCCAGATAGCAGTAATGCCAGAAGCTCTCTTACTGTCAGGAGCATCAGGGTTCTGACTGTCAGATTCTTTGGGAATTGTGTACAAGTCATAGGTGGAGGTTTCCACATTGCCTGTGCGAGTGCAGAGCAACACCGCATTTTCAGCAGGATTGTAGTACATGCTGTACACTGGAGTGCGTCCTCCCCCTCGTAGTTGCATCAGAGTGACATCCTTTGTGGCTGTGAGGTCCAGGCGATGCAAGAAACGTTCCTTGACGTAATACAGGAAATTGCCATGGACTGCATAGGCAGGACGTTCACGCTCCAGCTTTAAAAAGATAAAATCATTAATATCATTGAAAGACCAAAAAGTAAAAACAGCTGATTGAAATAAGGACGAAATTCACCTTGAAAATGATCATTCCTGAATCATGACCGGCAGCGAAGAGGTTGAGAGTTGGATGAGCGGCTAGCACCCAGAAACGCTCATGCTCTCTTCGGAATGTGTGTAAGCATGATCTCTTGGTTTCATCCCATACTCTGATGCTCTTATCCTCTGAGTTGGAGAGAATCAGTTCTTGCCGAGGCTGGAACAGTACACAGGACACATTGTTGTAGTGGCCTCTGCATGTGTCTACCTGCCAAGCCTGCAACCATTTATTATCAAATTCAAATCCTCTAATTTATTTTATAGGAAGAAAAATGGTTAAAAATAACATATTTTTCACCTTGGCTTCATTCATTCTCCACATCTTGATTAATCTGTCATCAGCTCCAGAGACAATAAGAGGGAGAGTGGGGTGGAAAGCAACCCAGTTGACTCCACGGTCGTGCCCCTCGAGCACATGCTTGACAACAGCATCAGCTTGGCCAAACAAATCAGTAGCATTTGGGTTTCTCAAATGCTCTTCAAGACCACCGGGCCCTGGGGCAACATTCTTCTTGCGTAATCCTAAAAACAGAGTTAAGAAACATGTTTAAAATTTGTACAGTCGCTCAATTGTAATTTGAGTTCATTTGCGGCACATACACAGGAGGAAAGAGCATTAAGAAACCATGCTGTTATGTACAATTTGACCTCTTCCCATATATGTTGATGTCCATAATGTCATCCATACATGCATAGAGTTCAGAGACCCAATAGTCACACTCTCGAAGAGAATTATTGAAAACATACCGACATGCCAGCAGCTTGAGGAGACACTCTTTGTACAAGATGTAAGTTTTAGCACCCCACACAACCATGTTCTAAAGGTTGATCATACCTTTAGATAAAATTTGAAGGTGCATTTGATAAACAATGTTCACATTGCACTGAAGTTACAAATCAGCGTACAATGTTGCTCCCAATTCCAAACATATATGTTGGTAAACTTAATAGATGAAAAAAATACAAAAACAAAAACAATAACAAAAACTCAGGTGACATAAATTTTGCATTAACATATGGTGAAATTGACTGAGGAACTGAAGTAGGGGGTACATTTATTTACACACCAAATGGAGGGAGACATTAGTATAAAGCAGAATTGAAATTTTAAGACAAGTAGACAGGAGATAGTGAACAAAAAAAAAAAAAAAATAACCACAAAGCCACCCAAAATGGATAATGTCCACATCCCGTATCTCACCCTGGCCACTGGCATGTTGGTATATTTACCTTGGCTGTTGCACTGGCTGGCAATACCTGATATATCCCAAACACGGACAGTCTGGTCCAGAGATGCAGATACGACAAGGTCCTCTGAGGGGTGGAACTGAGCGCACATCACATAGTGATCATGACCAGTGAGCACACAAATGCAAGTGCGGCTCTGCCAGTTCCAAATCCTGATGGTCTGGTCATCAGAAGCACTGAGGATCCAGGGGTATTCATGATGGAACACCGTTGAGCGGATGTAGTCCAAGTGACCCAGCAGCGTGAAAATACAACGCTTCTGTTTGTAGTTCCAAACCTGCCATAAGGAAACCAAGACATGTTCCAAAATGTGAATAATTTAGAAAAAATAAAAAGTCTGAAAATTTAACTGTCAGAAATAAGACTTTTTCAAAAACAAACTTGCCTTGATTTTGTAATCATCTCCCCCCGAGACAAGACAGGGGCTGCTGCGAGTGGAAGCATATGCCTTCGCACAGGGCCATTCATTGGCTCGTCGAACTTCTCCAGCAGAGTGCACATGCGGTAGTCCCACAGCTGGATGATGCCTATTGTAGCAAAAACTGTGACACACAGGCAATCAGTCGTCGTCAGTCAAATCATCAAATCCCACCGACACAAAGGCACTCTCTCGCCAAACACAAGTCGCGGCCGAACCACCCTGAGCGACAAGGACCAGAAAGTCGGGCCAGGGTGCTGTTTTATCCTATCCGCCCTCTCCCCCCTCCCCCAACATGGTTCCTCCACCCGCGCGGCGCACGATCCTGCCAATGGTCCGGTAAAACAGGCGGTAACAGCAATTAAAGGTGCCAAAACGTTGTCCCGCCGGAATGCCCTCAAAGCCTCGAGGGCCTTAGCACACGAAAATGGCGGGTGAAAGCCCCCGAGGAATATACAAAAGAACATTACCTGGAGCGACCCACCCCCACCCCCTAGGGTTTTGCATTAACCAAATACTTGGTAGGAAAAGCAGTACGGGAAAAAAGTACGGAACATGTCTGGTCAACAATTTGCCTGGTACCGTCCGTACTTGCAAAGCTACGGAACTTGCTGTACTTTTTTCCGTAACCGTTTACATAAGCTTCTATGGAACAGGTACGGACGTTCCGTACTTTCATCCGTACTTACGAACTATATTCTTCTCGGTACAAATTTCCGTACATAAAGTACATAAAATTTTCACAGGGGAATTTGCGAAACGGAGAACCCGTCCATCAGCAAAGTTACGGCTGAAGATTTTGTTTCCTACACAACGTCCTAACAAAAACAATAAAAATGAGTGGTTTTATAAATATTTTTGTACTGACAAACTATGCGAACACCTTGTAAAACTCCTGGACATAAGCCTGGGCCGGGCCTGGAGCCACGGCCCACGCGGCCAGACGTCACTCCGACATTCACTCCAACCGCTTGTAGACGCCTCATACCGAAGGGACTGCGGGACGCCCCACGAGTGCGACAGAGAAAGGGAGCGACGAAGTAACCCGTCGGAAACCAGGCGCGCAGCCAAGGCTTGCAGCCGTGCAACCTCTTTGAGCAAGGTCACGCCAGGGCGAGTACAAGTACGGGGCGTTGTCGACCAGCCGCCACAACTGGTCCACTCAGGGGTCATCCGAGCCTGGAGCCCTGGAAAGGAGCGCAGGAGCTGCCAGGCACACTGTGCACATACCGACATGCCAGCTTCCTTACCACATCGGCTGCGGCAGTGATTGTAGTCTGAGTCCGTTTCCGTCGGCTCTGTCTCGTTCTAGCACTTATGGGGCGTCGTGGTACAGGTGCGGAAAGAGGAGCAGAGCGACGGAAACGACTTATCGGAATCAGTTTGCTGCCATGAAGCCAGGAGGGGACCAGCAAGGCGGATGCGCCGCTAGGAGCGCTGCGAGCAGAGCAAGCAGAGCACACTCAAGGCGGGGCGGGGCGGCCGATGCGCCGCAAGGAGCGCTGCATAGGCGAGCAGAGCAACAAATGAATACCTCAAGGCGGGGCGGGGCGGCCGATGCGCCGCAAGGAGCGCTGCAGAAGGCTCGAGCAGAGCACACTCAAGGCGGTGGCGGGGCGGCCGATGCGCCGCAAGGAGCGCTGCCAAGGCGAAGCAGAGCAAGCAGAGCACACCTCAAGGCGGGGCGGGGCGGGCCGATGCGCCGCAAGGAGCGCTGCGAGGCGTGCACAGCGTAGCAGAGCACAATATCAAGGCGGGGCTGGGGGCGGCCGAAATGCCGCAGCAAGGAGCGCTGCGAGGCGAGCACATGCGAGCAGAGCACACTCAACACTCAAGGACGGGGCGGGGCGGGCCGATGCGACCGCAAGGAGCGCTGCAAGGCGAGCCAGAGCAAGCAGAGCACACTCAAGGCGGGGCGGGGCGGGCCGGATATTGCGCCGCAAGGAGCGCTGCAAGGCGAAGGAGCAGAGCCTAACTCAACGGCGGGGGGGGGGCCGCGGCCGAAGCGCCGCAAGGAGCGCTTGCAAGGGGCGAGCAGAGCACACTCAAGGCGGGGGCGGGGCGGCCGATGCGCCGCAAGGAGCGCTGC
>CM060094.1:8485693-8538850 GCA_030522485.1 Stenchaetothrips biformis | reverse complement strand
TGGAGACACAAAAGAGCAAGCGACGCGGCGACGCACACAATGGTGGCAGCCTACGCGCCGCGATCATGACCGGGGCGGGAAAAATAGTAAGGGGGGCGGACGGCCGTGATCCTGGCCGACGCCTGACCCCGGCACGAACGGCGGCAGAATGTCCCGCGCTGAGTACACACATACGCACGATTCACACACAGAGATGAGAGAGAGAGAGTAGAGAGAGAGAGAGAGGAGATTGAAGACGAGAGAGAGGGAGGGAGAGAGAGTGAGAGAGAGAGAGTTGAGGTGAGGACGAAGACGAGAGAGAGAGGTGTGGAGAGTGAGAGAGAGAGAGAGAGAGAGAGAGAGTCAGAGCACGCATGGCCGGAAACGAGCATTCAGATGGTACGCGGAAGAAAGTTTGGCCAAACCTGGTTTAGGTTATTTTTACTAGTAATAATTATTGTGTGATATGACTTGACATAACAGCGTATCTACTATGGGTTACCCGTACTCTCGTTTGATGACGTCCGATGTTCGCCGGATTGTTTGATTCGCACTGGGTGGGCACCCTGTGCTGTACGCTTCGGATGTGAGCGACGGTGCTTCATAATAATTGTCCCAGTAAAAAAGGGGTTAACCTGTGCGGCGACCATGTCCGCGGTGTTGTAGAGCACCTTTGGGGGAACGCATCGTATAGAAGCCCCCGTGTTTTCATCATTTGTGTCTTTTTTCTTCTTTTTTTGGGGGTGGGGGGGGGCTTTTTCCTCGTACAAAAAAGTTACGCGTTCACTCTTTTGCTGGCGCCAAGCCCTTTTGTCGAAGCTGCTGGACTCCGCATGGACCTGAAGCGAAAATAAACTGAAAACAAAGATAGCGTGATAGAATGCAGAAGCGATACGGGCGCTGACCGCGTTGCACAGTGGGACCAGAAGACTGGCACTACGTCTGGTATTTTGCCCGCCTCCACCGGTCTTCCGGCCCCATACTGTGCGCTGCTGAGGGACCAGAGGGTGTCGGGAACTGCCCTCGGCCACGCTGCATCACCGGAACCGCCGGGTCGCGGGGCGGACGGCCGGAGCTGAGCCTGAACCATCGAGCAATAAACCGGGTGAGCGCCCGGGCTCTACTCAGAAAAACCGAGTCTTTTGTCCACTCGGAAATAGAAGCAGCGATGTGTTTTTTTTTGAACGGCAGTAATAACCCCCGTGGACCATAAAAGGCGGCTATCGGGGCCCCACAGTGGGCACTACGGGTGGTTTCCAAACCGCGCTCGCGGCACAAAGGGCGTGAGCTATATGAATGAAACTCGAAGTCCCGGTCAGCAGCCGATAACCGGCTAGCTGCTCCCCCAAAAAAACTGTGCGCAATTTCGAAACTAAAACTTTTAAAAAATATAAAAAGGAAAAAAAAAAAAAAAAAAAAAAAACCTGTTAGCGCGACGGCTGCACAGGCCAGGTTCGCTCAAAGAGGTCACCTGGGTGCCAATTACCAACCCGCAGCCGCTAGCACCTTGTACCACAACGCCTCGGCCAACACCAACACACGGCCCGCGCCCTTTAATCGGCCGCGGCACTGCTCGTAGGCTGGCTGCCAGCTCCGGCTGGCCGGCTGGCCGGCTGGTCCGCTGCGGCCGGGGATTGAGAACGAATTTTATTATCCACCTGGATTACGTGCAGGTAAACGCACCACGCGGAATCTCGCTCACGACCTTTCGAAATTTTAATTTATCGCGTTTGCGTGGGGCCCAGGGTCATGACCAGGGCCCCCCAGGGCCCCGTGGTCCACAGGAGGGCCAGAGGACCGGTTGCCAGGAGGCGGACAAATACTCACGACGCGTTTTGATGCTCCAGAGTCGGCTAAACAATGGACTACGAACCGAAAGTGTGACCCCCACCTATGGGTTTCCTCGTTCCGCGCCTCATTTAGCGACCTTTAGAGCTCAAAACAAGTCCAGCATTTTGACCCGACTTTCGCCCGTCTTCTGGCCCACTGCTGCGGGGCTGTGCTGCCGTCCGCGGGCGGGCCGGGAGCTGCATGCTCTGTTGTTGCTGGGGCGCCCTCGCTTCCTCGTCGCGATCAACCCGACGAACACTCAGCGAGCGCCTGAAATGGCCTTGTAGGGGACGCGGTGGGTGTCATCTGATGGGAAGTTGGTGCCAGGTAGGTTGATGACGGGGAGAACACCCAGGATGCGGTGGGGGGTGGAGGTGCCAGGCTGCACTGCGGGCCTGCCACCGCGGGGGCGGTGGCGGGGGCGTGGCGGGGCGTGGCGCGGGCGTGGCGGGGCGTGGCGGGGGCGCCGCCTGGTGGGTGGCGTGGTGTCTCGGGCCACCAGGCTGGCCAGGCTGGCTAGGGGTGGGTGACGTCACAGGATCGATACGCCCTAGCGGCGCAGGCCGCGCCGCCCGAGCAGGCAGCCCGCTGCCACCCCGCCGAGCTGGCAGGCTGCAGGTGCCCCAGTGTTGTCGCGGGCCTGGAACTGGCCGGTCCGGAGGATCACGAGGTCCCTGCTGTCCGAGGGTGCGAGGCCACGGGGTGCGCGCTCAACATGGCGGCCTTGGTGGCCTGCTCGGCTCGCGGCGCGCGTCGGGGTTCGCGGCCGGGGTCGCCATGAGCAGGCTCCGGGCCGGGCACTGGGCCAGGCGGCCGCGCACCCCGCCCTCGCCGCCGTGTCGCTCCAAGGCCTCGTCGCGCACCTGCCCCGACCACGGCCACCACCGCGCCTGCCGCAGCGGCGACGAGAGGCTCTGGGAACGCGTCCACGAGGTGAGCTCTCGGCCCCACCCAGCATCTCGGGTGTCTTGGGGGCGCCGCGGTCGCGCTGGCTAGCCTGTTGAGTGGCGCGGCGCAGCGCGGCGTTGCCAACCCCAGCCGTCCAACGCCGTGCTCCGCGACGCCGACCTCTTCGACGCCGTGCTCCGCAGCCTCGCTGACAGCGGACGCGTGCTCGTCGAGCACCCTGCCGCACAGTGGGCCAGGACTAGAAGACCGGTGCAGGCGGCAAAAACTCTACACGCGTTGTGAGCATCAGAGCGCTCCAAAGTCGCTAACCAGGACTCGAACCGGAAGTGTGACCCTTCCAATGGATTCCTCGTTCGAGTCCCACTTAGCGACTCTGGAGCTCAAAACACGTTCGGGATTTTGACCGCCTACACCGGTCTTCTGGCCCACTGTGCGCCGCCGTGCGGCTTTCGCGGCTGCGGGGCAGGGCGACCTAACCTCACCAGCGCCGCCGCGCCCAGCACGCCCTCCGCGTCGGCGGCGAGGGGGCCGCGCCTCCAAACCCGCGCCGTCGTCGCGACGCCCAGGACGTCGTCGCCGGCGACTGCGGCCCACTGTGCGGCCGCGGACCGCGCGCCAGGAAACACGGTCAGCCGTGCGACGACCTTGGGCAAGATGGCGAAGAAGCACGGCGGCAGTCCGCGAACGATGCAAATGATGCCTTTCTACGTCCGGCGGGCCGGCGGGCGGCAGGTGCACGCTGACAGGGCGCAGGCATCCGCCGCGATTCGTCAGATAGCCCCGTGATTCGAGTCCCCGCCTTTGTTGTTGTTGTTGTTCCGGGGTGGGGGTGGCGGCGCGGTTGCACTGCGGCTGAAAAGGCAGGCCATTGATTTCCCCGCGTGGCCCGACGGGGCGGCCCACTGGGCGGCCCACATGGCGAAGAAGAGGACTCGGAAGCAAGACTCAGTTCAATAGATCAATAAGAGATTGCAGCCCGTTTCGTGCATGCTAGAGCCGATCAGGGCCCGGTCTGGCCCACTGTGCAGCACCCCAGACGGTCCGACCCAGGACGACAGCGTCCAGACGTGACGTGTGGCGCCCAACAAAAACAACATCAACAACGAGAATGCAGGCCCGGTCGGTCTTAACGCGCCCCATTGCCTAGCCATCGCATTACCGCACCTGCTGCTCACGATGCTATTCAAGAAGGCAACCCTAAGCTGTCTCCAATGATTTTTCACGTCACCTGCCGCCGCCTCTTGGACGACCCGGAGCCCCGACTTGACTGCCAACCTGGCCTGCCTCACCGGCCGCACCGAGGCTATGCCGTTGAGCAGCCCGGGACGAACCCATCCCGTGTCGCAGGTTATCAGTTTATCGAATCGCTTCGGCGACCGGGCATGCAGGACTCGAGCCTTCAGCAGCACGACCATGCAAGGCACCTGCAGCTCAACCAATGACTCTCGCTCATTCGCCGAAGAATTCAAAATCAGCCACTAGAGAGATTCGGGAAGAAGCGGCTCAGACGTGTCTGTCTTATCCTTAAGTTTGCCTTTTTTTCTTTTTTTTTGCGCAATTTTGTTGCTGAAGGAGGACTGTGTGCCGAGTGCGAGCATGTGTGTGTAAGACGCACTGCCGTTTTCCAGGAAAAGAGGTCTCATTACTGCGCAAGGTGGCCTGTGCAATGCCTGACTGGGATGGATGGGGGCGCCAGATTATAAGCCAACGGAGGTGGGGTGGAAAAAAAAAAATGTGTTCGGGACAAGGAGAGGGAGGGAGGGGACAGGCCTATCGGGAGGGGGCAGCCCGTGTGATGCATGTAGACGGTGCTCACCGCCAACGGGTGACCCCACCAATGGATTCCTCGTTCGGAAAGCAATCCATCGGTGGGGGTCACACGTTCGGTTCGAGTGCCATTTACCGACTCTGGAGCTCAAAAACGCGTCTACAGTTTTGACCGCCTGCGCCGGTCTTCTGGCCCACTGTGCGACGACGTGCTGGCAAAGTCATGAGTTTTACAGCCTGCAATAGTTGTCCATTCCGTTTTACTGTGCCGGCCGACGACGCCTGCCCCGCCCATATTTCGTGACGGGCCCCGACTGCAGCAGAGAAAAGAACATGAGGCAGTGGCCCTGCTGGGCATGCTGGGCATCTCTGACAGCGATATAAAAAAGTCTTTTGATCTTCAAGTGTGATTGCACTGTAGCGAGCCTCGGCGGGCAGATCGCTTAGGGCGGGAGTGGCAAGCATTTTGGTCGGACGGATGATGGTATAGTTCTCTGCCTGTTTATTTGATTGGGCAAGCCAACTGATAGCTGGATCTCAAACGTGCGCGCGTTTGCTACCTGCAAGGCGGGTATAACAACTTGGACTGGTACCGCAAGAAGTACCCTACCATGCACCAGGCGGATCTTTTCTCACTCTGTATGCGCGGAGTGCACTGAGGAAGTCGTTGCTAGTGTGAGTGTGTCTATCGTTTCGAACTGTTCCTGTTTGGCCTATTGCTTTCAGCTTTCACACAATCCGAAATAACAGTTTCGGCGCGGTCCCCTCAGAGGTTCCTCAGCGTGCGAAAGCAATGCGAAAGCCGGCCGGCTGGCCTATGGCTGGCCCAGGGTCCGAGGGGGTGGGGGTTGAATAAATAAGCCGGCTGCACTATACGAAATGGACAGCACTGCGATAAAGCACCCTGACTTGAGTGTGTGGGCCTTGGCAGATAAATTGATGATAGGTGGCGATGGGGGAGTGCTCGCAGCGCGTTGTTGCAGGTACGCACCTTGTCACTGGCATCCTTACCTGCCGCTCCACCTACCTGCGTACCTGCCGGCCCACTGTGCAACCCCACGTCGGCCCCAGCCTCGCCTCCACACGGAGTGCGAGCAGGAAATAAAGTTTGGCTACCTTTTGATTCACTGCGTTGATCACTGGAATCGACGATTAGCACAGGAGCTGCTGTTGCGCGCCAAAAACAGATGCTGCGGTAGGATGGGGGGCGCTGTTAGGTTGAGCCAAGGTTTGTCCGAAATTTGAGTTGGGGTAGGTTAGAATTTAAGTTTGGTTGGGTTAGAGTTTTAGCGTTATGTTAGTCGTCGCAACTAGCAGAGTAAAGCCGGTCGTATGAGCTTGAGGTGCATCACGCAATTAAGGGCTTCTCGGAACTGGCGGCCGTGGTGGCACGGGTGTGCGAAGGCGGGCCGCAAGGGGTGTCGGCCCGCCGCCGGCTCGCCGACAAAGTGCTGCAACAGCTGCCAGGACAAGTTTACTCTGTGGTTAGGCTAAATCCAGCGAGTACCGAGTCCAGCAGCGTGGCGACGGCGAAGACGACTCATCGGCACCTGCTGTCTCCAAGTCAAAGAGTTGATACGCGTACTCAAGCACTGCACCCAAAACGAAATAGGCGTTTCTTCGACCAAGAAAATTGACTTGCCGTAAGTGAATTCACTTACGGCAAGTACATTATCTCGGTTTAAGAAACGCCTTTTTTGTGTGTGGTTAATCGGGATAGGTGATTCCCCCGCTTCAGCGTTCAAGTCCGTGCTCCCCCCCCCTTCTTTTTTCGAGATGCAGGCAGGGAGCGTAACACACGCGTTCGGTCGACCCTTTTTGAGTATCACTGCGGTAATTTTACTTGGCCCGCCTAATGGAGGGATCGGTGCGCTTTGATGGGCGTGTGTATCCCCACAAAGGGCTTTCCGAACTATGCTAATGAGCATTACCCTGCCCTTTTTTCGGTGCGCATTGCCACAGCACCGAGACAAGCGATCGGGCTGGCTTGTCTTCGTCGCTCAGTGGGCCAGAGGACCGGCGCGTTTTGAGCTCCAGAGTCGCTAAATGGGGACTCGAACCGAACCTGTGACCCCACCAATGGATTGCTTTCCGAACGAGGAACCCATTGGCGTGGTCACACGTTCGGTTCGAGTCCCCGTTTAGCGACTCTGGAGCTCAAAACGCGTCTAGAGTTTTGGCCGCGTTCGCCGGCCTTCTGGCCCGCTGTGATCCGCCTAGTCGGAGTCACCTTTCAGTCCCAGTGGGACGTTGCACGACCGCTCGGCTTCTCGGGTGACACATTATTTCGTCAGTCTTTTGTCGTTGAATTTGGCCCGGGCAATCGGCGTGTGTTGCCCGCGCCCCGCGGAGGGCGATCCTCTCCCAAATTCCTCCAGCGGCTGGGCGTGGTGGGCTCGGCACAGTGGGCCGGATGGTTCCCAACAACCAACAGCGCGCGCCGTCTGTCTGTCTCTCTCGCTCCCCGGCAGCACGGCCGCCACGGCCCGCGCGAGCGAGAGAGACAGAGTGACGGAACCACTGTTCGGAATCAGCCTGCAGGCACTTGTACGGGCAATAAGTCCCGATTACCACTGCCGGGCCGTGCATTGCTCGGTAATAGGTACTTGGCGGGTACCTTATCATTAGGCCAAAACCTGTTTGATATTGAGAATTGCCGAGAAACTGTGCAGGGGCCGCCGCGGGCACACTAGACGTGGGCACCGCCACGCAGCACGGTGTAATGGAATGGAGGCGTGCTTCTATTCGGCCGCCTGGCCAGCGGGTACCCGACAGGCACCAGTCTCACAGCCAAACTCTCGACGCGTTTTCGCTCCAGAGTCGCTAAATGGGACCCGAACCGAACGTGTGACCCCACCAATGGATTCCTCGCACGGAGAGCAATCCATTGGTTGGGTCACAAGTCAGGTTGAAGCTCAAAACCCGTCCAATGTTTTGACCGCCTCCACGGTTTTTTCTCCCAGCCCACTGTGTGTTGTCGCTTCGGGCCGCGTCTGCGGTTTGCGGCCCCCAACCATTTGCACCGTCCACGTCGGAGCTGCTGCGCGCACGGAGTATTTGACGAACGTGTTTTTGCCGGGTTTTGCGCAGGCAGGCAAAGACATGAAGATACTCCATGCTGGAACACGGGATGTCTTCCGCTGGTGCGTGCCCCTGGGTGGCGGCTGCGCCGTGGCTGTGCCTATGCTCGGTCTTGCTCCGCCCCGCCCCTGCGTGACAGGCGAGCCGGCGTAGCGGCGAAGCGGCGCACAGGTGGAAGGAGGGTCGCATATATGCGCGCTGGACCCAAGCTGCCCTGCACCGAAACTGGCGCAAGAAACTTTACACGCCGAAGCGAAAGACACATGACACCGGCCGGGTTACGGTTCCCCCATCTTATTTTGTGGCTTGGCAGGCCTGGCTGGCTGGGCTGGCTTGCCTGTGTGGCGGCCGCCCTGGACGCCCCTGCCGCCGGCTGCATTTCAACAGGACTGCGAATGGGCCCGGCGGCTCGTGTGTGTGTTTCATAGGGTACGGGGCCCTTGCTGGAAGTGTAAGGAGTAGGCGACGCCTCGCGGTGGTGGTGTATACTGCTCATCGAGTTGGGTGGGATGAACTTCAAGTCTACCGCCAGATGGCGCTGCTGGCAGTGGGCAGCGCTTCGCTCGCGGTGGTGGCGTATGCTGCCCATCAGGTTGGGTAGGGAGCGCTTCGCGTGTCATGTTCGCCGTGTTGTTGGAATAAGCGAAATGGGTCATTGAACATGCTGTGAGAGGGCGCTTCGCGCAGTGACTAGTTCCTCGCTCGCGGTGGTGATGCTATGCTGCCCATCGGGTTGGGTGGGAAGCGCTTGGCGTGTTCGGCTCACCGCGAGGTGCCGCCGCGGGCAGTTCACGGCGGCTCGCTCGCATGTGAGGCGCTCCCTATGTGCGTTGATTCATTACAAACTGCGTCGCTAGGCTGGTCTTCCGTGCCATATTGGCAATGAAAGTAAAGGCGTCCTCCCGGCTCACCTCCTGCAATGGCATTGCCTCCGACAAGACCCCTGCCCTGTCGTCCCCGGCGACGGTCAAGGTTGCACTCGGGGGAGAGAGAGAGAGGGGGGGGGGGGGTCTGCACCGGGCTCCGTGGCTACTGACCGAGCGACCCACAAACCGAGCCGCCCCCTCCCCGGCACACTACCCCCTCCCCTGTACGTGCGAGCCGCCCCTGCTGCAGAGCTTCCGTGCACAGAGTTACGTCACGGGCGGCGGCAGATGTGAGTCCCGCAGTGTGAGAAAAGCGATTGGAAACGGCGGCGAGGGTCACATTTCCGAAGAGTAGTGGTGGTCCCAAGTTGGCCGGAAACATTAACTATGAGCGACTACATGCAGACGTTAGTTTCCAGATGGAAAACAACAGCCAATAGTCGCAACTGCGTCGAGCAAAATGAAAGTACCTTTGTAGGGTGTTGGGTTTTCAAGCCAAACTGCGCATCTTTTTTTTTCTTCTTCTTCTGTATTTTAATTTATTTATTTTTAAGCCAGAAAATAGCGAGTCATTCCTCCTGACGGACTGTCGGGGTTCGCAGTTGGCAGGCAGAAGGCATGCGGGCGGCTGGTACGATACGAGAGCACTTGAGCGCAGACTTGCCGGCCGGCCGCTCCCTGGAGTCTCCCCTGGAGTCTCCCCAGCACTTCTGGCCCACTGTCGTCTGGCCCACTGTGCCCGACGGTGGTCCGGGAGTCAGCAGGTACGACGCTCATTGAATGGAATGCTCCCCACCCCCGCCTTCCCCGAACATACATGTGCTTGGTGCAAATTATCAGAGGTGCAGGTCATGTTCTTGCCGGAGGTCGATGGCCTCGCCGGACGGCAGCAGTCACCGGATTTGTATGAAAGAAAGAAAGCGACAACACGCGGACCAGGTCAGTGTCACGGAGAGAGAGAGAGAGAGAGAGAGAGAGAGAGAGAGAGAGAGAGAGAGAGAGAGAGAGAGAGAGAGAGAGAGAGAGAGAGAGAGAGAGAGAGAGAGAGAGAGAGATTCTTCTTTTCAGTGTCACGGTCACCTGACAACGGCACTGATTGTCTGGCATTGTCGCCGCGTGCTGTGCGGTTGTCATAGTAACCGCTTTGTTTCACGGAATCCGGCGGCGCAGGCGGCGCTGGATGTGTGGATGTAAAGATAAGATGGATAGATAAGGAGTAAGGCTGCACTGCGCATATACCTGCCCGAGTTATCAATTTATTTGCCGTCAATTTTCGCCTCTCCTTTTATATTTTTTTTCCTACCTTACCAAGCAAAGCACTGCATATGTGTGTGTGTGTGTGTGTGTGTGTGTGTGTGTGTGTGTGTGTGTGTGTGTGCGTGTGTCTGAGCGCGCATCCCATATACCTGCGCAACTTGGGTAAGGGCACGGAATATGTTTGAGAAATGACTCGGTCTTTGGTCGTGGGGTCCACGAAAATTTGCAGGTACACTGTAGGAACAAATAACTTTTTTCCCCTGATGTTCTACTCCTTCTTTGTACGGTATTTTCTATATTTCCTGACGTGTCAGATAAAATTACAGTAATTATTGTTTGGCGCTTTAGCGCTTTTTTTCTCCTTCTTCTAGACGCTAAATTTTATGTACAATTTTGTAGGTGGTGATGCATGATTTTAAAGCTGCGTAACGTTTCGCATAAAATTGGGCTCAAATTTGAAAGTGGCACGCACAGAATTCTACATAAACATGAAGTGTGTACCTTATTCCAGCCAAACGCCTTATAGTTTTACCGGTGTGAAAACGCGTTATCGCGGGACTGGCCAGCCTGCTCACCTGGTATGGAATGGCACCTGCCTCGGGGACGGTCCCTCTGGGTCCCCGCCGGTCCCTCCCTGACGCGCCGACCCACCCCCTCCCTTCCAGACGGAGGTCACCTCAACAAGTGTGCATGATGGCATCAAGGGGACAATGAGGGGAGCAAGCTGCTGTGGCTGCTGCAGTTGACTTTTGCCCTGTGCTGGGCTGGGGCCGGGGGCCTCGGACAATGCCGCCCCACCTTCGCCACCCCACCGCCCCCGCCGCCCCTCCCCTCCACACATTTTTTACGACCCGACGTTCAGAGTTACGGGTTTCACGGCCACGGCCAGGAGGGCGGCGGCGGCGGCGTTTTTGTCACTCGGCTGGCGTAAAATTTGCGTTTTAAAAAAAAAGACGATTTATTTGACGGAATGCTTTGCTCTTTCTATGCCTATCTAAGTGTTACTGCTTGTGTGTGTGTGTGCGCGCGCGCTATGTGAGAGCGCGAGAGAGAACGTGTGGGTGGAGCGACGAAAGACAGGAGTCTTTTCACAAACGCCAAAATTTGTACGTGTGTTGCTTTGGCCCTGGCGTGTGCTGGTGGGGGGGGGGAGGCAGGAGGCTTCGGAGCAGCGCGGCTCGTGTGTGCAAAACGTGTGAGGTGCCTTGAGCCTCAGACTTTGTCGTTTTATCGCTTCATCTACCGATCGCTCCCCTCTTGCAAGTGCGTGTGTGTGTGTGTGTCTCTGCTGTGAGTGTGTCTGCGAGAGAGAGACAGAGAGAAAATGAGTGAACGGAATCGTCGTAAATTTAGGGACAAGATTGTTCGGGGCGAGATCCGGCATGACGCTAGGACGAGCTCCAGAGTCGCTAAATGGGACTCGAACCGAACGTGTGACCCCACAAAACGCCTAAAGCTAGCGCAAAGGTCGGGCCAGCACAAAGACTGCCCGGGAAAAGAGAGCAAAAACAGAGAGAGGAAGCGAAAACGAGAGAGAGGTGCCGAGAGAGAGAGAGGAACAAATTGCCGAAAAAATGTGGAGTAAAAACAATCCAAAGCCAAAAAGAATGAGTCGCATCCAGTTTAGGTCGGTCAAACATGCGAATAGGTCGGTCTAATTTTTACCGGTCTACTTTTGGTATGTCAGATTGCTCTCCGAACGAGAAATCCATTGGTGGGGGTCACACGTTCGGTCGAGTCCCTTTTAGCGACACTGGAGCTCAAAACGCGTCTAGAGTTTGGCCGCTCTTCTAGCCCACTGTGCGTGGCGGTGCCCGAGATATTCGCACGATACACGCGCGGTATTTGCTGAGCGGATAGATAGATAGGTCTGTCCAAAGTCAAAGAGCACCGTATCGAAGAGGCTTTGGTGTGACTTTAGGAGGCCGAGGAGGCGAGGGTGGGGGTCAGGGTGGGGCACCCTCGTATTGTGGGGTCCTTACCTGCCGCAGTTACCACGTAACCATGGCAACCCCACGCAGCTGCTCCCCCGGGACCCCTTCGCTATCTGCCCTTTGCGAAGCCCACGCCCAATCCGCACGCTGAGCGCTGCCAACTCGACAGACTCGAAAGAACCAGCGGGTCTTTGTCGGTAGGACTGCCCGCCAGGCGGGTACCAAGCATCGCTTCGCGTGACAGGATACCCACTTAATCCACGAGTACCCAGAAGGCGAGTATCGAACGGAGCGATTTGGCCGCGCCGCCGGCTGTCCCGGAAATACCGCCTTGTATCTCAAGGGCTTACGCCGGAGCAAGGCGCCTGCTCGCCAGCGGCGTAGCTAACATGACTCGAACCGCATACGTGTGACCCCACCAACGGATTCCTCGTGCGGAGAGCAATATTTTGGAGGGGCGACACGTTCGGTTTGAGTCCTACTCAGCGAATCTGGAGCTCGAAACCCGTCCGGGATTTTGACCACCACCACCACCGGCCCACTGTGCGGTGGAGCCCTGAGGTAGCTCCGCCACTGACTGGGCGTAGCTTTGCGTGCAAGGCGAGGGCGTCGCAGTGCTACAGCGACACTGATCGAATTACCTCATTGCCGGATCGGCTTTCAAAGAAGGAGGCTCGACCTCAATCCTTTCCAAGCGGCCAGCTTTTCCCGCAAAAACGTGCCGATACCTCCTAACGAGAAGCGCGTACCGGGACTCATGCCAATGTATAACCGCTTACCGCTGCAGGCTTTCCTATGCTGGTAAGCGGTTATACATTGGCATGGGTCCCGGTACGCGCTTCTCGTTAGGAGGTATCGGTGCGTCACTCCCACCCCGGTAACAACACGCTGATTTTCATTGACTGACGGGCCGACCGCAAGGAGGTGGAGGGAACCAAATTCCGGAGCCAGCGCGTTGCAGAGTCGCAGTCTCGCAAGCAGGTATGCATTACCAATTGAAAACCCGCGACTCTAGATCATCTTTGTTTAGTAAAAAAAATACCAACATCATTCCAACTCGTCAGCGGTTATGCCTCAGCTAGGGCATCATGTCCATTCCGCTTCAATTAAAAATTATTACGAAGACCGATTTATTCCTGTTTCGTCAGCCGTAAAAACCGAGGAACGTTTCCATTTGGAATGCACGCGCGGCCGCCTGGATTACAGGTAGAGCAGTGCGTACCCCTGTTCCTTCGGGAGCAGCGGGCCGCCCAGCAGTCATTGGCGAAGGAGTTTTCCATCGAATGCCGCCGAGAAAAAATACGCCAGCACTGCTTCTGCTGAACATCAATTAGTTTGAATTTTGTCCCCTCGAACGTACGTGCGTGCGGGTGTGTGTGTGTGTGCGTGTGTGGGTCGCCGCCTTGTCGTTGTATTCAATACGGTTTTTGTAATTCCTGCATTTCATGGAAGGCCCGGAGTGAGAATGCCTGGAATGGGTACCGCGGACAGTCACATACATCACGGGGAAGACAATGAGCACCGAACCGGTGTGATGACCAACCAAGCCGCCCCAATTTACGAGTACCCGCACTGGGGCCGCGCCGTGCCGTGCCGTGCACCGGGCCAGAAGACCGGTGGAGGAGGTCCAAATCCCGGACGCGTTTTGAGCTCCAGCGTCGCTAAATGGCGACTCGAACCGAACGGGTGACCCCGCCAGTGGATTGCTCTCCGAACGAGGAATCCATCGGTGGGGTCACACGTTCGGTTCGAGTCCCACTTAGCGACGTCAGGGCTCAAAACGCGTCTAGACTGCGCCGCCTGTCTTCGGGCCCACTGTGCCTGGGTCGGGTGGGCGACATGTAGTGACATCCCAAGGCCGCTACCCGCCGGTACCCCGGGCCGTACCCAGGACTAGGGCGTTAACATGTCGGCGGTCATCGTAATGGTATTAGGAAACGGTCGAGGGGGAAGGGGAGTACCTGAGGTACCCGTCCAGCCACCTTTGCATCGGGAGGAGAGGGTTCTCGGTACGGGCCAACCAACGCCCTGGTGGGTTTTATACGAGGAAGGCATCTCCGGCCCGGCGGTTACACTGTGCAAAAGGCGAGAGGCTCGCAGTAGTTGAGGGGCCTGAGACAGCACATCCCGCCTCAACGTTCACCGAATCGAAAGAAAATTTCTGAAAGGAAAGACGTGAGCTCACTGGTATTTAAACCCCCCGCGAGCTGGGCGTGTCCTTGTCACGCGCACCGCCTGCGTGTTGCCAAGTGTGACTCACGAGCATTCCCCCGCAGGTGAGGGGACCGCCGCACGGTGTGCCGGACATGCCAGCGAAAGGTGCAAGCTGCAAGCTGCACCGCGCCGGCTGCACGTTCGCTTTCGGCGAGCAATGCGGTCTCCCTCCAGCCGGTCGGTCTTGTCGGCCTTGGCCGATGGCCTTGGCCTTGCAGTTGCAGTTTGCAAAAAAAACGACCGAAACGGAGCGGCCGAGCACGACGCCGCCGCCTCGGGGAAGGGGAGGGGAACCCCTTCTCCCCGCTGCAGATGCGCCTGCTGAACGACCTTGCACTTTGTGGGGCGGGATCACGAAGGTGGTACCGCGCAGTGGGCCAGAGGACCGGCGCAGGCAGCTCCAGAGTCGCTAAATGGGACCTGAACCGATCGTGTGACCCCACCAATGGATTGCTCTCCGAACGAGGAATCCATTGGTGGGGTCACACGATCGGTTCGAGTCCCATTCAGCGACCCAGGTGCTCGAAAACACGTCCGGGATTTTGACCGCCTCCACCGGTCTTCGGCCCACTGTGCGGCGGATCGATCCTCCGCGAGCGTAATTTCATTTTCCGGTCGTTAGGAAAGGCCGCTCGGTCGATTTCTTTTTTTTTCCTCTGTGCGTTTTCAGCGGGGCTGCGGTGAGCTTCCGGGAGCGGCCGCTCCAGAGGGCGCCTCTCTCTTCGCCCAGATGGATAGATAGCTGGATGGCTGACGTTCGTTTTATTGCGACACACAGCTTTTGGTGACACTGGCAGGTGTGCCCGCCTCGCGGCCGGCCCGGCGAACCGCACTGGTCCAGGACTCCAGGACCGGTTACAATAATTCCAATAAAGAGGAGATATCACAGAGAAACTCTGTCCACGTGTCTGTTGTTGCCGTGTCCTTCTATAGTGAGTGAGTGTGTGTGTGTGTGTGTGTGTGTGTGTGTGTGTGTGTGTTTGTGTGCGTGTGTGTAAGTGTGTGTGTGCGTTTCTCCGTCTGCTCATCTTTGGCTTCGTCGGCGCCGTCGTCCGATTGGGTCCCAGGCTAGAAGAACGCCCCGCCGCGCCCCGCCGCGCCCCGCCGCGCCCCGCGCACAGAGTCGTAAAACGCGACCAACGCACGGCTACCTCGCCGCGCCAGCCACGCCAACGTAACCCGAGAGACGGCTGGTCCGTGCGTCGCCGCGGTCTATCCCGGTCTATCCTCGCCTCTCTCTCTCTGTCTCTATCGGACCACCCGGACCCGCCGCGCTGGAGTTGCACTGGGATCCACAGCGCTGGAACAAAGACAATCAGTCCAAGACGCGGCAAAACAGCGGACCTCTTCGATTTAAAATTTAATTTTACTGTTTACTAAAATGTGCTGACAGTACAAAAATCAATTTGACACCTGAACAGTATTTGAACCTGTGAACCTGTGCGCCAAAGAGTCTGAGTGCCGAAAGGCTTTTGAAATTTACTGGCTGCCGCGCTGCGCCCCTGCAGACTGGACGTGCCTATTATTTCGCCCGACCCCTGACCCGACGCCCCTCCAGGGGCATGTCAGGGGCACGCACTAGACATCGGTGTGTTGGCATCGATCGCGAGGTCGCGGGTTCGACCACCGCGAGCCGCGACGCCCTGACGCAGTGCCCTTTCAATAAAAAGGCTGTCCAAAAAATAATGTTCGTCTGAAAAATACTATCGGGAATAAAATATTGACGAAGTTGTGCTCGACAAAAAGTGTCGTTTCTTTGCCGCGGTACCGCGCGGAGGTCTTCCCTACCAGCATGGCGTGCAGGGAGCGGCCCGGCAAGGCAGGCAAGGCTGTGGCGCCTGCCGCCCCGTGATTCATGGACCAGCCAGGCACTGATCTGGCTCGGCGTAGCATAGCGCAGCGTCGTTGCAAGGCACCGTTACTTCGCATAGAAAAATAATGTCCACCGTCCGCCGCGTCGCGCGCCATGCCCCGCCCCGCCCCGCCCCGCCCCGCCCCGCCCCGCCCGCCCCGCCCCGCCCCGCCCCGCCCCGCCCCGCTGCAAGCTCGTCCTCGCGGGCGGGGGACATAAAACAGACGCATCCACGGCCCTTTAGAGGAATCCCTGGTCGAGCCGACCAGCCGCCTGATTCCAAATGGTGCGCTCTGTCCGTCTCGCACTCATGGGCCGTGCCGCACGGGTGTGAGAGAGACAGAGCGATGTTCGGGATGAAATAACTGGCCACGCGGATCTGGCACAACGGCCGGGGAAAAGTCTGCCTGAAAACGCTGTCTATTCGCTCATGACAACCAGGAATGAAAGGTCACATTGGACTTTCTCGTTGGTCCAAAAATCACATGTTTTCGATTCGTCGAACTTAACCAAAGTTGGCGCAAGGCCTGTTTTTTTGTTTTTTTTTTTCGAGTGATGAATCGACCAGCTCCGCCGCAGTGCATAAAGAATTGCAGCAGAACCACAGGTCAAGTGAAGTGCGGCTGCCCAGCCGCTGCAGAAAGCAGTGCGCTGCTCCAGCGTGTTGGCTGCTGTAGCTCTTCGCTCGGCCCAACATGGTTGGTATGTGTTTCCCCGCCGTGTCTGCGCTCGGCTGGCCTAGTTTTCGGCATGCAAGTGCACTCAGTCTTTCTAAAATTACGCGCCGCGGCCGCGCGCCTTGCCGTGGACAGGGCCTGTTTGGGGCCCTCCGCGCAGCGTGCGGCCCGCGTGCGCTCTGTCTCTCTCGCACGCCCGCGGCACGCGAGTGCGAGAGAGCCTCTCGGACGCGGCGCACAGCTGTCCAGCCAATAACTCCACGCTGAGCCCCGGAACAAGTTTCATATCGAAGGCATCGCCCTCAACTAGGGCTGTCCAGGAGCATCGCGTTGGCGCCGACGCTTGCAGCGCTGCAGCCGCGCTGGTGTTCTCTTTGACAGCCGTTTCGGCTCGACACCCTTGACCTGTCACCGACGCAGCGAGGGTGGAGCGCGTCCGGTTGACAGGCCAAAGCCCAAGCCGGACTCGCCCAGTGGGCCGGCAGGAGGTGTAAGAAGGCCCACTTGCATGCAAGAGCTGGTACATGGGGCCTTTGACCCCTCGGCCGCGGCCAGGCAGGCAGTGCTGGCTGCCAGCCCCGTCCGCCCCGCCTGTATCACATGACGCCGCCGAATAGCGAGCCGCCAGCCAGCCAGCCAGCCGGCGGGGCCGCGCGGGCCGCCCAGAATCCGGTTAGGCGTAAAGAGGATTTGGAAATGACTATAAAAATGCGTGTCGTGAAAAAAAAAATTTACTGCGATGCGTGCGGATGGGGCCGATGGGCCCACCGCTGCGCCTCTCCCTTCATTATCCCTGTTTGGCAATGACGGTCTCCGTGCGTGCGTGTGTGTGTGTGTGTGTGTGTGTGTGTGTGTGTGTGTGTGTGTGTGTGTGTGTGTGTGTGCGTGCGTCCGTCTTCAAGCCACCCCAACCTTCGCCGGCGTACAGTTTTGATCGGCACCGCTCTCCTTCCTGGCCGCGGGGGTGATTTCACTTCGATCGACAATCAATAAGCCATTAGGCTGGGTCCTTCTCCCTTTCTTTCTTCTCCTCTCTTCCTCCACGCGTCGCCCTGACCCCGCTCCCGGTCGCCAGTCCGCCCGCCCCCTGTTCAAAAGCAGAAAAAAAAAGTCAGAATTAATTTTGAAAAATTCCCAACAGTTTTTGGGAATGCCACCTGGACTGCACCACGCACACGAACGAACGAGAAAACACACACACACACACACACACACACACACTCAGAGTTCAATCCAGGAGCACGGCAGCCAAGCCCTCGCATCGCGCCGCCCAGCATCCTATTCACCTATTCAAATTGTCAGCATATAATTACGCGTGTATCGAGGTTAAGACGTGCGCGCTCAAATTCCGCACGCAACACGTTGTACGCACACACACACACACACACACACACACACACACACACACACACACACAGTCCGGTCCCGGTGCTCCACACCGCCGGCGGCAGTAACGCAAAGACCCGAAACATGCGAACGCGCGTCAAATCTGGAGCGGCCGTCGCCTTGTTGGCTTCTCGTTACGGATCCATCCCTCCCCTCTCTTTCTCTCTCTCTCTCTCTCTCTCTCTCTCTCTCTCTCTCTCTCTCTCTCTCTCTCTCTCTCTCTCTCTCTCTCCCTCCCTCCCAACCTAACCCTGCGAGCCACCCTTTCGGGAGACAGACTCACCATCGGCGAATTAGCTTCTTCTTCTTCTTCTTCTTCTTCTTCTTCTTCTTCTTCTTATGTTTTCTTCCACCTTCTTATTTTGCATCTCCTTTTTTTTTTCGCGACGCTTGTGACGGTCGGGCCGCACTCTTGCCAGAACGGGCTCTAGTCCGGGGAGAGCCCAGTGGGCCCCACGCACGTGGAGGAGCAGACACTACTACGCATGACTCTCGAGCCAGCTCCGTGGCGCTAGGCTCACAATAATAAATCGTCACATTTCGGGCATCGAGTTGCCGCCGTCTCAGGAAAACATTACGAGCCCGAAGACGACATAAAAATTGTGGCGTCGCTTGTCCGTATACCGCGGAGCGCGGCGGCGGGGCTGGCGGGGCTGGCGGGGCGGAGGTACCCCGCTGCTAGGAATAACCCACGCTTGGAATAGTTCTCCCGGCGTGTGCGTGTGTGTGCGCGTACCGCGCCGCGTGGTGGCAACAAGAAAAACTGTCAACAAGTTAAGGGGGGCTTTTGTTTTTGTTCGTGCTCTTTTTTTTTTTGAGGCGATAGGTTAGGGCTTGTCGCGGCGATCGACTGGTGCAGTAATTGGTGGGTTGGAGTTGGTGGGACATGGACTTTTAAATTGAACGAAAAGAACCAGCGGCTATAGTGTTTGAACCCTCAGACTCTCAAAACCGTACTCGGTTTCGGACTTGCAGAGGTCGCCAGCTGACTGAGTCGTACAGCAGTACAGCCCCATCGTTAGTTTAATGACAAAATCACCCCCAATGGACCCGGGACTCATATTTACCCGCCTTTACAGTACACAGGGTCCTCTGTAATCTCGGTTGATTCGGGTAACGCGTGGATCGGCCATCCGCGCCGTGGTACTGCCGTATGCAAAGTGGGCGCGGCCGGCCTGGGGGCGCGCGGGCCGAGCCGAGCCGAGCCGGGCCGAGCCGGGCCGAGCCGAGCCGAGCCGAGCCGAGCCGAGCCGCCAACAGGTAATTGCTATGTGGCGTTGCGCCGCCTATTGCCGCTTCCTTCCGATGCTCACTTCTGGCCAGAGGGGTGCGGCGCCGCCAGGGCATCGAACTTCATTCAACACCATTCTTTTAATCAATTTTTTTATTTTTTTTTTTATTCAGGTCGTTTAAAAATAGGTAGGTCTAGTTTTTGTCGGTCAGCTTTAGGTAGTTCAAATGATATAGACCCCATGGTCAGATTTTGCGTGGCTCGCACATTCTGTGAGCGAGCTAGGTTGCTTTGTAGCCGCCGCCAGGGTCACCATGGGCCCACCATAAGTCCGGAAGGACCATAAGGACGTAGGACGACCAAGCGGCGAAATGGACCGCAACGTTACGGCGGCGTTTAAAATGAAATAGAAGTGTTGTTTGGCGGCGTCAGCAAGTCTGGCAGGAAGGATTGGCAGTTAGCGTGGAAAGTGTTGACCGAAGGACGCGGGGGAAATAAAAGAGGTCGGACGTGGAGGCCGTGGCCGAGTACTTGTGCGTACCGGTGCGAACAGTGGGCTAGGGGGCGGACTCAAACTGAGCGTCTGACCCCACCAATGCAATCCATGGATTCCTCGACCGGAGAGCAATCCATTGGTGGGGTCCCGCGATCGGTTCGAGCCCTGTTTAGCGACTCTGAAGCTCAAAACGCGTGTAGAGTTTCGGCCGCCTGCGTCGGTCTTCAGCTGGTCCACTGTGGTGCGACCTGTGTCACTGAGCGTCGCCACACTGGCGCGCTACCTTGCGGCTGGACTCTCCTCTCGCTCTAATTGGTAATAACATCGTATCGACTCCCCCTACCCCTCCCTGAGTACCCGTTCGCTTTATTGCCGTCCCAGGAGGAGGCGTTTAGTTGGAAGGATGCTCCGTAAGGGCCTCTCTTCTCGCTCTCTCGCTCTCTCTCTCTCTCTCTCTCTCTCTCTCTCTCTCTCTCTCTCTCTCTCTCTCTCTCGTCCACGTGCGTAACGCCCTGCGCGCCTGAGGTGGTGGGGCTGAAAATCGTCCACTTATTTTTGTCTCCATGTTTGGAGTCCCTGGGAGGGCGTGCTGGGGTGTGTCCGGTGGTGTCCGGCTTTCCGCCTGGACCCGCGGGCCGGGGCGTTCGGCTCGTCTCTCTAACGCGCCGATGGAAAGTCGGCATTTTTTTCTGGGGAAAAGGGTCAACGGAGAGAAGTAAAGTGATTGAGATGCTAAAACGAAATCTTCGGTAGCCCCATTGCACGGCAACTTTCGGAGCGTGTACACAGAACAAACGGACGTCATGATCTCGACAATTTGTGCGTCCGTTATTGTGTTGTCACCATCCCACGCGCGTACGTCGCGGGCGGTACTGCACACACACACACACACACACACACACACACACACACACACACACACACATGACGTGTGACGTGCCGCGCTTGCTAATTATTCCTTTCCGTTTCGCGTCTTCTTCTTCTCCTTCTTGTCAGATCGGGCAGGAAGAGCAAAGGCGTCGCCGTGGACTCGGCCACGGCACCACGCCCCTCCTCGCGGACGAACACACACACACACACACACACACACACACACACACACACACACACACACACGGCTCACTACTCCGGCCCACACAGGCATGAGCCGCCCCGCCCCCGCGTGTGAAATGCGTTCCGAGGAGAGGCGCCGCTCGCCCGCTCGTGATTGGTCCATATCGGGCGGTAGATCGCGTCCGGGAACCAATCGCATGACGGCGCCGTCGTGTACTTGGCATGCATATTGTCGGCGGGTCCGCCCTCGCGGCCCAGCTAGTCGTCCAACTCCTCGGATTCCTCGAGGGAAAGAGGTCAGTGCGATGAGGAAGCGCACGCCGTGACTCCAGCCGTCCCCGAACAGGCAAGGAGTGCAATTCGTTTCCCGATGAATCAGCCCCCTGAGCAGGCGCACCATCATTTCTCCGGAGCCACCTGCCTGCTCGGGTGCGGCCGGCACGGGTACTCGGCTTAACCAATGTGTTTGGTCCACTTGACTTGAGCCCCCTTCCAAGGTGACCCTGCGACCGGCCGAGCTGCGTTTGCCATACGGTGTAGGTAGGGCCCGCTTAGCCAGGGTCTTCGTAAATATGGGCGAAAAAATTTGCGGTCTTAGAAATATATTTTTTTCCCCCAAGAAAAGGGTACTTTGACTTAAGATGAAGCAGTGGACTGCCATGTGTTCAATACGACTCAATAGGCATATCGTTGTCATTCAACTTCCCCTCGGACGTTCCATCGAAGTTATCCTTGGGCTTCCCTCTTCATCGTCAGGAAGTAGTAATAATAATAATAATAATATAATAATAATAATAATAATAATAATATAATAATAATAATAATAATAATAATAATAATAATAACTCATCGTCATCATCTATATCATCCGCTGCTAGGCCACTGCAGACCTTTTAGCAGCTTATTCTTGCATTTGCGAGAACTTTCTTCCAGCGGCGGAGAAACTTCCCTCCATCCTGCCGGCCAAGTCACTCTTCATGTAAGATTAGATGTGGTTTTTTCCCCGTGAACCACTACCTACCACCGGAGTTGGCGCTCCTGTGCGGTGACCGGGGCGCCCCGCCACGTGCGGGCCTTGCCTTTGATCGATACCGGCCGGGCCGCGCTCCGCGACGAGCGACAAAAAAGCAAACAGACTGAGTCCTCCACAAGATGAAGATGACTCGGGCGTGATTTACGCCAGCCGGAGCGGGTTTAGCGACCCGCGTCTATAGAGGCCTATCAGCGTTGATGATGATGATGATGTGGGAATAAAGGCAGTTCTATTCCAGTCTCTAAAAAAGAGCGCGCCACTTGTAAGGACAGCAGCCACTGCTTTCACCCATGCATCTGCCGTTTGTTGTTTTCGACGACACCAACCAGGATCCTCGCACGCAACTCGCTGACAGAGGCACTGGAAAAATTTATCGTCACTTCAAACGGCAAAAGCGGTCCTATGTCTTTACGACAGACCACGAGGGAAAACCAGGAACCGTTTTTGCCGTGTATGCGACAAAATTGTGGGTGGCATCTTCATCCCTTTCGAATGATGAATGTAAGCAATTTTCATTACTCTTTCTTCAAAGTGCCTATACTCATGACATGACCACAACAACGTCAACCGGTTGTTTTGATGACATTATTATTGTAAGAAAAATTAGCCTTGAAATAATCATCAAGTGACTAACCAACACTTTTACAGTGGTGCGGGGAAAATGGGACCGGAACTTGAGAGGAATTTTGCCCCGGCAGCGAGCATGCCGATCGGGTACCTGATTCCAAATTACATCTTGCCAGCCGGCCTGGCCCACTGTGCCTGGCCCGGCAGGCAGGCCGCGGCTATAGCCTCGGCTAGAACAGTGCGCCCTAGGCGGTCCAGGCTGTCCGGCCGCTCCTTGTCACTGTCATTTAAATTACGGACGGAGCTAAGCGGCGAATTATCAGCAGTAAAGGGGGCGTTATTTCGGTTTGACTTTCAGTTCATTCCTTGGCTCGCTGGGAGACGCGACAGTGCCAGCAGGTTCCACCAGATTGGCTGAGCGATAGTCCAATCAGAACGAGGAATCCGCTTATTCGTCCATCTGCCGCTGCAGAGAGCAGTCCTTCTGGTCAACTGGCGCGGCTGGTGACAATGCCGCCTCTAATAGGGAAGCCGATTCGATATGTCCGGCTGGTTCCAGTTGACACCTGGGATGTTTTTATGCCCAGCCATTAGGGTGGCTCTAGAAGGGTCAACGGCCTGACATTGCGACAGGGGAAAGTGCCGCCTGGAGCAGGACTTTCGTGAACGAAAAAATACTTCCTTGTTGCTAAAACATCTCAACAGAGCAAAGTTCCAGCTTCAACTGAATGAATAGCTGAGGAGAGATGATCTGAAGGCAAGAAAGAGGAAAAGAATTGATCTACAATTAATCGTATCGGTACGCTTGCTCGAAGCACGTTGCACAGTTGTAACGTTCCACCTGGCTTTTATACCTGCTATCTAGTGGAATCGAATGTTTGCGTAGGAAAAGGCGCGAGCCTGCGGGGCAGACTTTAAGAGGACTTTAAAAGGCAGTAAATATGGTTATGGAAATACACGGGAGGCAGCACCAGCGGCATCTCCTTTCTTGGACCTTGCGGACACGATTCTAACGGGGCCAATCAAGTGCTCGCGATCGACAATTTCGGCCGCGGGGTCGTAAAAAGGAGGACCGAGTCGCAGTCGTCTCTCTCGCTCGCACTTGCAGGGCGCAGCGCGCCTTTTCGGACGCGCCCGGACTGGACCAGCCTAGACCGGGATGGAATCTGTGGCGTGTTTAAATCAGTTGCACGGCGGGCCGAAGGGCCTGGAGCAGACCGTCGTAAACATGCTGCCTTGCCTTAAAGTGGGTCGCGGATACAAAAACACGGGGAAAATTCGGTAAAGACGGCACGGTGATTTGAGTCCTTGTTGTTGTTGTTGGCGGCAGGAGAGCGCAACCCTCTCGGAGCGCGCGCCGGTAATCGTGTTACAGGCGAAAAAGTGCGACGTCGAATCAAATTTGCAGCCCTTCTCAAAATGAGGGGCGCGTTGGCACTCACGCATCGCGAAAGCTTTTAGCCCGGAGGGCGGGGGGGGGGGGGGGGGGGAATGCAAAAATAAAAAGGAGCAATCCTGCTGTTTTAAAGTCGCTGTGACGATCTCTGAGTCACTGCTCACGTGATTCACAACTCCGGGAAAGGCCCGCGCGCTCATGACTCCAGCAGGGTGGGGCTCTTTGGCGCCGTGATGTTGTTGTTGTTTTAGTGCGGCCCCCATGCCATGAGCAACTCGTCCGTGCATTCATGCCACTCCCAGATTCCTGCCTAGACCGCCCCGCCGTGGGTCCGTGAGGTGCTGGCCCGGCTCGGCCCCCGTCTCACGTCCCGGCTGTACCCGCTCCGCTCGGCCCGGCGCGTTTGGGCCGCCTCCTGTTTAGTTTGCGCAAGGAGCGCGTTGTGCTCCAGTTTGGGCCGGCAACTGGATTACCAGAGTTCGGTGATTGGCGCCGTGAGGTGGCCAGCGACGCGGCCTTCGACACGTCGAACAGCGTGACGGACGGCCGGTGACACACACACACACACACACACACACAGCAAAGGCGCTAATGGTGGCGCCTGTTTGGCCAGCGGAATGACCGCCATTGTTGTGACTAATTACAAACACCTCCGCGTGGGCGACCCGCGGACCGCCGGCGCTGCATGACGCCTCTCGCCCGTGCGGCCGGTAGCCGAGTGGATAGCTCGGTGGCGAGTGGGTTCGGATCCGCGTGTTCGACTCCCGGCGGCGTCTGCTTTTTTTTTTTTCGGTGCGGTCTGCAGTCGCGTGCGGGCGAGCAGCGCCCTTCTGATCGGCGCCGCGAGTCCCTGGCTGCTGCCGGCGGCAAGGTTCGCTTTGTGCGCTGGGACACTGCCCCGCCTCGGCGCGCCTCGGGGTGGCAGGTGCCTGGCGGGCCGGCCGAGCTGGCAGCCACCGGCCGCACGTGGGGATAATAAACCCTTTCCGAATTTTTATTCACAACGTAAACACGCGGCGATTGCGGTGTGCGCGGCCGTCGTCGTCATCGGCGGCAAAAAAATCAGTAATAATCATTGTTTTTTAATCCTGTTTTGTTTTTTGGCGTGGTTGTGTCGCCGTCATACGGAAGACGCGAGTCAGCGCGAAGGCTAATTGGCAACCTATTCGCAGATTGTTTTTTTTTTTTTTTTTTCCTTTTTCACTGTTCACTGTTTTGCTCGCCTTTTTATTGTTTTCGTCCCTAATTCAACTGGAAGCGAGGGTGCGGGCACGCGTTCGCACATCTGCGGAGCGCGCCGCCTCGCACCTGCCCACCTGACGCCCCCCCCCCCCCCAGCCGCCAGGGACACACCGAAGGGACCACCTGATTGGGCCAGCAGCAATCGCCCAATGAAATAGCGCCAAGCTCTGCTGATTAAAGCACACACGTAATATCAGAGGGGGAAAAAAATCCGGTGGCGCGGGATTCGAACCACCAGTCCAGGTACGTGTACCCGGCCGCGGTCGTCACCCCGCTCAATCTATTAACCGGTTCCGTTAATGAACGCAGGGGCCACTTGTTTGGATAGGCTCTGTAATTAATGTGCCGATATTTTCAACGAGAGTTTTCAATTCTTTCCCAGCAAGGAGGACGCCGCCAGCCGGCAGATGCGGACGGCGTTAACCCTTCTAATGAGGCCCCCTCCCTGTTGCCACCTCGTTTTCTTCTGTTTTTTTTTTGTTTGTTTTTTTACCTCTCTCCCTCTCGGTCAGCCCTTTTCCTCCGTGCCACGGGCCACGGTTTGTTTTCCGTTTCCCGTATTTGTCGGACCTCTCCCTTCCTCTTGTGGCGGGGGGTTCAATGACAAAAGGATAAGGACGGCGCCAGGCGGGAGCGCCACAGTGGGCCACAAGGAGGCGGCCGCTCGCGCGGTGCTCACGCAGTGTTCACCACGGCGGCAAGGAGGGCGCAGCGGGAATTCAAAGGAGCGGGCACTATTTTAAAAACGAGTTTCACGCAGACACGCGTTTTCGTTTTCAGGGATATATTTCATTTTTACGATGAGAATTGCTTCAAAAATTTCCGCGATAAGTCGGGAATGTGCTGCTGTGTCATTCCCACCTTTGCACCGGGACCGGACTGTGTTCTAGGGGTAATGACGTGCGCGGTTTCGCGACAAAGAAAAAATGGATGGAATATATAAAAAAAAATGAATCAGGGACACCAAAATAAATTAATCCCATTCTGTTTCTTCTCCGCGTCCGATACAAACGTACGCATCGTTGGCGCCGCCTGTCCCACAGTGGGCCAGAAGACAAAGTTGTAGACGCGTTTTGAGCCTAAGAGACGCTAAATGGGACTCGAACCGAACGTGTGACCCCACCAATGGATTGCTCTCCAAACGAGGTATCCATTGGTGGGCTCACACGTTCGGTTCGAGTCCTGTTCAGCGACTCTGGAGCTGGAAACGCGTCTACATTTTCAACCGCCTGCGCCGGTCTTCGGGCCCTCTGCGCGTCCGCGCGGTCCACCATCCTTTGCGATTAGAATTAGTTCCCACGCGGGCCGCGGTATTGGCAGCACTGTCGACGCGGCGGTGGCTATCAGGCCGGCCGGGGCTGCCAACTCTGCCAACCAACACGGCGACACGCGCGGCCCGGCACGGCCGGGGTCAACGCACCAAACGTGTGGGCTGACTATGATCAATGGATGCCGTGCAACTGCACCGGGTAGATTGGACAACCAGCCGCAGCCAGCGGACACACATTCATTTTCCGCTTGTATCGAGGTGAAGCACTGTAAAATTTTGAGTACAATGATTGTGGGAATGTGTGAGGTTCCTGGCGACTTTGCCATGTTGCCCTTTTTTCCACCTAAATGTGGAATGTGTTTAAATTTTTCACAATGATTGTGGGAAGTTGTTCCCCTGTCGGCTTGAATTCTACTCATTTTTTTTAAAAAAAAATTATGTTTGCACCGTGCTGTTTTGTTTCTAACGCCGTCTTTGTTTGTTTGCAGGTACTAGATGGTTATCGCTGGGCAGCACTCTCGCGGGGTGAGTGCAGAGCGCAGACCATGACGGAGAGGAATTTCAAATCTACAACCCTTGGCCGCAGGCAGGCCGCGCCGCACGGTTTTCGCCTCCCGGCCGGGCGGGGGCGCATTATCATTTCTTGATTCTTATTGTGAGGGCTCCGACCCGATCCCCCTGTTCCCATGACCCTGGCCGCCTCAATAGGCAACGCGAGCATCATTCGTGACTTTATGTAAAATGGCGGGGATCTCTTTGTGTGTGTGAGTGTGAGATGCAACACAGGTGCTGCCCCACCCCCGACCTTCACCTGCAGGCCGATCTGTGACACAGTCATGCTCTGCACTGCAAAACGTGCCTCGCCACGCATTGTGCGGCTCGCATCCGCGTTGCTCGAGCCCACCCTCTCAGGGCCTGTTGCTGCGAGGCTGCCCGCCGGCTGCTCCCTGGAAGGACCTGGAAGGAAACTGGAACGCGCCAACAGCACTACGGTGCAAACGCCAATCTAAGTTATTTGAATACCTAAAAGCAGGTCTGACTGGCAGTGCACGAACTCGGCGCTGTGCGGTCCGTATACGCGATCGAGATCAGAGCATGCCGAGCCCTGACAGCTTTTTTCTTCTTGTTGTTATTGTTCTTCCTCGCGCGCTCAAGTTCGAGAGATCGATTATTTGAATATCCCGATGTAATTGATCAATGAAGGACTCGCCTCGCGGCGTGCTCAGAGTGCGGACGCTTTTTTTTGCCGCATGTTTCATTCATGGGTCGATTTAATTTTTTTTTATTTTTATTTTTTATTTTTTGCTCTTTCACTGTGCACGAAGTGGACTGTGAATAGCGGGGCTCCACGATGCGAATGCTGGAGTCCACAGCTGGAGTCCACCTGATAATGCTGAGCTGGTTGCTGAAGTCCAGCTGAATGCTCCAGGTGGGCAGAGGGTAGGTTCCGTGCGCACTCTAAGGAGTACCCGCGAAACGTTCCCCCTCCGAAACGCGTTTACCGAAGGCCGGTCCCGAGAACGGTCCGTTTAGTAGCGCCGTTCGGTCACGTCCCCAGCCTGCAGGCTGGGCCACCCGAAGCTGCCCGAAGCTGCCCGAAGCTACCCGAAGGCCTCCAAAAGGCAAACCAGGGGATTACATACAACCAGTTTGTTATTAAAAGTGCTTGTGGCGCTGCGCGTACCATCGGCCGGGCCCACCAAATATACGAGTACCGCGAGCCATGAACACGCCGTCGGCCGAGCGCGCCGATCGATGGTGGGCACACGTTTGGTTCAACCCGGGTTCGAATACCACCAGATACGGATTTTCCTTCTCTCCTTTTTCTTCTTGCTTTCTTTCTCCAATCACACTGGGCTGTACGCATCGTTGCAATGTCTGCTGCATGTGAATATCCCTGCTAGGTGTGCCCTATTGTCTGGCAGCCGGGCCGCCTCTCTCTCTCTCTCTCTCTCTCTCTCTCTCTCTCTCTCTCTCTCTCTCTCTCTCTCTCTGCTGCCGCAGCCCCATACGGAGAGACGACCTGCAAGGTACCCACTCAACGCCCTAAATAGTACGGGACCTCAAACGCGTTTCCATACAATGGTCGCATGCACATACCAGTACGTAAAGGGTGACACAACGGGGCCGGAAGTTACTCTGCGCGGGAAACTTGAAAACGTGGAAAACGTGTCGGTTTCTGTGAGAAACTGTCTACCAAAAACAGTAATAACCTGAATATGAGCCACCCCACTTTTTACAGATAATCGATCCTCAACAGGTAGAAATACCTCACTTGTCGCTCCAACATGAGTAGGAGTCGGCAGTAGATTTATTCGCAAACAATAAGTAGCTCCTTTTATTTTTTGGAAATAAGAGGCTGTTACGTGGAAGGCATGCTGCCGAGGTGGGCGGGCTGGGGCTGTCAGGGCGGGAGGCGGGACCGCTTCTGTGGGTCAAGTCACCAACTTCACTTTTATTACTTTTTTTCCTCTTTCGGGTCGCAAGCAGGGAGTGGTGCAGATAGGGGCACTACACTCTTTGCCGCTCTGCCAATGTCTCTGTCTATCGCTCACGGGAATAGGAGGTTTTGACGTTCGCAACTTTGGCGGCGGTCAGGGTGTGTCACAGGATTGGGCTCGGTGACCTGCTCCAGCTCGCGGGCCCACGCCTCTAATGGGAAACAAAAAAGAGACAACACCCACGGGCCAGAAAGAGGTGATAATCCGAGTCCCTGCCCCGCCCCACCCCGCCCCGCCCCACCCATCCACACCGCGCGCCCACATCGCCCGGGCAATCTGAAAACTGTGGGCCCTCCTTGCTCGCCAGTGCGGAGTGCGGGTGCTGGTTACGGTTATTTTCAATTACTTCGCTTTGAAATTAGTTTTCTGCTCATTTTTTTTTTTTTGCGGTGGGGAGGAATTTTTGGCTTCCAAGGCGGTTATTTGTTTACTACTTTCATCGAATTTCCTATTAAGGCACAAGTGTCAAAAAGCGGTCAAAATTATGGCGCAAAATCTGTAAAACTGGATCAAAATTTCCAACCTCGCTCAATTTTTTTATTATTTTTTTTCGGAAATCTCGCCTGTAAGTTATATTTCCCCTCCTGAAAACAAGTACAGCTTGCTCCCATCGCCAAGCGCAAAGGATTTTCCAATGACGGTCGTCGAGTTCACTTGCACGGCTTCCCTGCTTCGCTCTGAACGGCCACGACGTCGCTGAGTGGATTGAGTCCAGGGTGCGGGTGGAGGAGGAGGGGGGGGGGTCCGTTTTGGCCACCTCATCTTCCGGAAGCCACAGCAAATCATGGCGGGAGCCGAGTTTCCATATTTCGGAAGAGTGCGAGCGCTGCTTCGCACAGTGGGCACAGTGATGCAAATTTTTGAGAAGAAGTCCCCCCTCCCCTCCTGCCGTTGTTTTCCCTGCTGACAGCGTGGCAGAGCAGTGCAGGTACCGAAATGAAAAGCCGGCGTATCACTCGCTGCATCACCGCATCCCTCTGGTGCGGCATGAGGGGGCTGGGGATGGCATTCCAGAAAGGTGAGGCAGCTCCCTCCTACACACACACTCCGCACACACGCACACGTACCTGGAGCCCTAAAACACGGCAAACCTACCTAATGACGTTGCCCCGTAGACACTTACTTTTCAATTTATTTCTTACCTCGGCGCTGCGCGACGCATGGTTCCTGCCGCTTGCCTGGGTTCAAGGGACCGAGCCCGCTCATGTGCGTGTGTGCTAACGATTGTGTGTCTGTGTGTGTGTGTGTGTGTGTGTGCGAGTGTTGCAAGAAAAACTATAAAACGGAATCGTAAGAATAAATTCGAATAAATGCGCGGGGCGCGAACAGTGTGTGACTGAGACGTCCCAAGTTGCGTGCTCGGCGCCCGTTTTCGGCGAGGGCTTATGGGGTCCACGCACTCACATACACTTTCTCTCTCTCTCTCTCTCTCTCTCTCTCTCTCTCTCTCTCTCTCTCTCTCTCTCTCTCTCTCACACACACACACACGCAATGCAAGGGAAAGGAGGGCCATGTATGCCTTGGGGAGATGCGATGTAAAACACACTCGCATGCAAATGAGTGCGTGGATAGGCTACCGATAATTTATAGCGCCATTTAATTTATTTATTTTTTAAATGTGGAATGGCGTGAAGACTATTTCTTCGTCTATTATCGCGGCTCGTTTTCAAAGTTGAAGCGTTTCTGCAGACGACAAGAACACGCATGGAAAAGCAGAGGCTGGATAACGTATAGAGGCGATAAAAATTTAAAAATTACACCAACACTCAAATTTTGAGCAGTGTAGTCGTTCCAGTGACCTGGGTTGTCGCCGCATGGATGGGCAAGGGCAAGGGCGCGGGGGCCAGCAACAGCTTGCAGTCGTTGCACAACACGCAAAAAGAGAAGGAATTGTGTGGGTCAGGGAGCAGCGATGGGGGAGTAAGGAAGAGGAGGGGGGAGAGAGAGAGAGAGAGAGAGAGAGAGAGAGAGAGAGAGAGAGAGAGAGAGAGAGAGAGAGAGAGAGAGAGAGAGAGAGAGAGAGAGAGAGAGAGAGAGAGAGAGAGAGAGAGAGAGAGAGAGGAGCTCCCTAATGAGGAAGGACGAAGCGTGCTGCATGCAGCATTGACTGCAGCTGCCACCTTTTTGTTTCAATTTTGTTGTTTTTTGGCCACTGAGGAATGTGATATTATTCTTGGTCCTAGTGATCAGTTTGAATTGCCTTTGGTAAAACGGATTTTAAAAATTTTTAAAAAAATACTGGGCCTCCCAAGGTTTCTAGCCTAGGCCGCTGACCAAACTAGACACTGAGCCTGACACATTTTGCAAGCTTTGATGCGCTTCACCTTAAAAAATTTCCTTAAATACAGATAAGAATGCACATCGTTTCTAGCCAAGGAACACACTCAATAGCAACGCCACTCCATAAAAGAAAATCTGCAAGAGAAAAACATAAAACAGTTAAAAATTGGGAGTGTAAGAGGGGTGATGTGTCTCTTCCTGCTGCTGCACCCCGGCTGACTGGCCGGTACATGACTCGGGGTGTTTTCACACGACACGTGAGTGAGGGTGGGGAGGGCGGGGGCGTGGCCGTGCCTTTATGGTTCCAGGAATCGGGTGCATGAATGTTTGCGCCTCTGCGCCCCGCCGCCCCGCGCCACGCAGGGCTACGCAGAGCTACGCAAGGCTACGCACGCCCACCGAGAAATATGCGCCTTTCCGGGACAGTGCGGGCAACATCTGTTGCGAAAACAGGCACAGCGTTTGCCCCGCTGCCGCCCGGCCTGCCCTACAAACTTCACCAAGTGTAGGCGAGAAAAATAAAAATAATTAAATGAAACTTTTGGCGAGCGCGAGTTTGCGAAGCGTGGCAGTGCCTTCTGCTTCTCTCACTACTTCTTCTTCTCCCCGCCGCCCTTCGCGGAAGGCGTGCAGCGCGGTGCCGCACAGTGAGCCGCACGCCGGACACTGGCGCCAGCCGCGGACAGCTTCCCACGGACCGCCTCGCCGCCGCCATCGGCCTCCACGACGCACACTGGGCCACGCGGACAAAACTCTCGAATTGAACGAGTGACGCACCCCACCAATGGATTCCTCGCACGGAGAGCAATCCATTGGTGGGGTCACACGCTCGGTTCGAGTCCCAATAAGTGACTCTAGAGCTCAAAATCCGTCCGGTATTTAGACCCCCTCCGGCCCACTGTGCGGCCATGGCCTCCACGACGGCCACTCGGAGATGCCCCTCATTGAGCGTTACTCATGGGCGCCGGCCCGAACTGGTCCTCGCGTGCAGTCACCGAGGAATTTCCCGTTTGGTGATGAAACTGGCTGGTATACGTTCGTCGTATCTCAGGTGACGTGCGCGGCGCGGTCGCGTCAGATTCAGCTCGGCTGCCCCCTTCCCCCTCCTCTCTCTCTCTCTCTCTCTCTCTCTCTCTCTCTCTCTCTCTCTCTCTCTCTCTCTCTCTCTCTCCGTCTCCTCCGCCGGGGAGCAGTCCGGAGGAGCAACGAACCGTCATGGAAATTCGATCACTTGGTGACGGTGCGTGCGTGGCGAGGCGCGCGGACTGGCAGTGCGGAGTCTCTCTACCGCCAGGGCAAAGCCTCCATGGCGTCGGCCTCTCTACCGCCAGGGCAAAGCCTCCATGGCGTCGGCCTCTCTACCGCCAGGGCAAAGCCTCCATGGCGTCGGCCTCTCTACCGCCAGGGCAAAGCCTCCATGGCGTCGGCCTCTCTACCGCCAGGGCAAAGCCTCCATGGCGTCGGCCTCTCTACCGCCAGGGCAAAGCTTTCATGGCGTCGGCCTCTCTACTGCCAGGGCAAAGCCTCCATGGCGTCGGCCTCTCTACCGCCAGGGCAAAGCCTCCATGGCGTCGGCCTCTCTACCGCCCGGGCAAAGCCTCCATGGCGTCGGCCTCTCCACCGCCAGGGCAAAGCCTCCGGTCTCTCTACGACGACGTGGCAGCGGCGGTCTCTCTTTACAAGCTTCTTACAGTATTCTGTGCATTCCGGCCGGAGTCGTCACCGCTTTGAAGTCGTTCACTCGCCTTAAAAGTCACACGAATGAAAAGGGCTCTCGGTGCGGCAGTGGCTGCAGTACTAAAGCTAGCCTTTATCGTAAAGCGGCGGGTTTACAGCCGTCCCTCAGGTGCGCAGGCTGGACGCGCCGCCCTGTCGCAAACACTTCAGGGAAACGACATGCGAGTGTGAAGTGCGCCATCCTGGAACAACAGCGCCCAGTGGGCCTGGTGCATTGCCTGTAATGCCTTCGGGGTAGGCAGCCGCATTCCACGGACGCCAGATTAATCCTCTAGTGGACCAGAGAGTCAGAAAGCGAGATATCGGCACGAGAAAACGATTTTCCACTGCATCAAGTTCAAAGTTGAAGAGTGTTATTTTGTCGTCACCTTCGCGTCCATCTTATTTTTTCTTGTCCCTCTTTCATCTCGTTGTTTTTGTTAAAAATCCCCGAAACGTCTGCCTCTTTTTCCATCCCCTTTACGACTTCTCCCGAAAGCTTTGCAGGCAGCCAGTCAGTGCCGGCGGTCCAATTTGAAGCGACGTTCGCATGCACAGAGGCCTTTACATTTATTCATGGCCCAGCCGGCCGGAGCCGGAGCGCTACCTGCTAGACCCACCTGTAAGCCGCTCTAATAGTGACTCCTTCATTTGCGTGTAAGTGCGCGCCCTGCCCTATTTTTTTTTTGTGTTTAACCCCTTTTGTCGCGTTTGTTCACCTATACTGCTCTGCGCGATTTTTCATCCTTTTTTTCCCCCTCACATTTTTTTCGTCTCTCCTGTCCTCACCTTTAGCGCCTTTGGCCAACGCTATGCAGGGGATTCCAACAATGATGACCCCTGCCGTTAAAAAAATGACGACACGGAAAGTGTTAACGAGCCGATCAGGGAGGAGAACACAGGTCGGGCGCTTTGCTATTCTTCGCGACTGGCACCTTCGCTGTCGCTAGTGACGTGTCTGATTGTCGTCTTCGATCAGAGAGACACTGACCGAGCATGCTATCGCAAAGGGAACAGGTGACGTCCGACGAACTTCATATTCTTCCCACATTTTTCTTTTGAATCCAATTTTTCGAAGGTATCAAATTTGAGCTGGAAAAAATTTCGGCAACGCGCGTCCACAAGTGGTGTATGCAAATAAGTCTCAATGAACTTGTCACCCAATTACTCACGTGAGTTATTATTTCCTTCATTCTTAGTGTGTGCGTGCGCCCGCATGCGTGTGTGTGTGATTTACGCCTAGGCCAAGCTCGCCGCATACATTCAAAAAATGAGTACATGGACCGCCGCGCCGCGCGAGTAAGAGACACACACACACACAGAGAACCCCGCGAAACATGAGCAATAAATCTGTGACCTTGAAAACTTGTCAAGTCCGGATGAATACATTTTTGTCGGCGGTGAAATCGAACAAGAGTTATCACGAGGGTCCATCCGTGCCGCTGAAAAATAGAGGCGGTTGATCGCGCCACTGCCGTGCCGTGCCGCCGCGATGAGTGTCGGACAGATAGAAGCCGCTTGGGTCCGAGTAGCGGTTTTTCGGCAAAAGCGACGCGCCTTATTCGGCTGCTGGTGACATATGCCCCTAGTTCGCCGCGGGCCGCTTCGCTACCAGCGACAAGTCATAAACCAAAGGAATTTACGGGTCGCTTGTTCGGGGACTGTTGGAGGTTGTAGTAATAACAGCTCCGCACTGGACAAACTGGTTTATAGTGTTGGGCCGTAACGCGTCGTCCGTCCATCGGTCCCGTGACAAACTAATACGTAGATATATATTCAGTCTTTAAATCGGCCGAGCCCCGAAAATTTTTACGACCCTGAATTTAACACGGTTTCGGTGTGGCGGAGTTCTCTAGGTAAAAAGCACTAAAACTCTCGCTATGGGAGCGGAGAGGGGGCGAGGCTCAGAGCCGGCCGGACGGCGTCTTGCTGAGACGACGGTGGAGGGGGGAGAGATGTTTTCTTCATTAACATTCGTCCAATTTCATAAACGAGACATTCACCTCTTTCTTGACTTGCTCGGTTCAGCCCCTCCTTGCCCCTTTCCCCTCCCCCTCCACCTTCCTTCACTCCGCTCCCGGCCGCAGCTGCCGCCAGGAAGCCCGTTCGGATGTCGAAGAGTCAGCGACATAATATTTTCGCTCTCGTTTTGTTTCCATTGTCCAATCCGATTCAATTAAAAGTCTGGTGAGAGTCAAACAGATCTGAACAAATTAGCCTAGGTTTATTCATGCTAGTACATGATACTTGGACTATATTTTAGCCCTGCTCTGGTAACAAGGGAGCGAACGAGACCTGAAATTGGATAAAGCAAAGGCAACATGGAGGCAGGCAGAAGTGGAATAAACTTCACATTTGACCAAAAAAAAAGGCTTTAAAAAAAGCGAAGCCTTTGCTACTTTTTGAGCTGCGCAGAAGAAAAAAAAATGCCCATTAGCAAACTCGATCCGATTTCCAGGCAGACCGGGTGTTTTCTAGGCGTCGCTCTGCACCTCGTCAAGTCTTTACGGCTGCTGGGCCCCTTTAATGGCCGGCAGGGCCGCGGCTGTGATTTTCGGGTGTGATGCCGCGCGGCGTGCCTAAATTAGGAAGTTTGAATTATGTTACGGTGTGTAGTGTAGGTGCTGCGGGTAAGTGAAACGGCAATGACTTCCATTTTTTTATTCCTATTCCATATTTTTTAGCGGCAACGGGAGAGTGCACTCGGCTCACTCTCGCGTTCAAGTCTCCGACGCCGCACTGCCCGTCCCCGGCCGAGAGAGCTTCCAATACATTTCCCACACTTTTCCAACACACTGCCCACACTTTTCCAATACATTCCGCACACTTTTCCAGTACACTCCTCACACTTATCCAGTACTTTTCCAACACTGACGCTTTTCCGTCGCGCTTTGCCCCACTTAATCACAGCCGATTCCCGATCGGACCGGAAGCGCCACTGTCTGTCTAATGAATCCTCGTGATTCGTAATTTATCGAGGAGGGACTCTGGCGTCCCCCGGACTGGTCTGTGCGACTCATTAAGCCGCTATTATGTAAGTAGCGGGAATTTTTACCCGGCCCTCTTGAGCCGTGGGCTTAACCAGCGCCTTGTCTCCCTCGTACCCATGCGGCTTTCGCGCTCCTGATAGAGAGAGAGAGAGAGAGAGAGAGAGAGAGAGAGAGAGAGAGAGAGAGAGAGAGAGAGAGAGAGAGAGAGAGAGAGAGAGAGAGAGAGAGAGAGCACCAGCTGTCCAGCAGCTGCAACACGGCGGACGAGGTGTCCAAGGTGAGTATAAAGCTTTAGGCGGCTGAGAACGTGTTCTTTAAAAAAGGGTTTTGAGCCACGCTAGAAACTCAGGTGTCACCTCAAAGTACGCAACAAACACTCGAGTCCGCGGCTCCCGCACCTGTCGAGGCGAAGCAAAGCGACGACTGACCCCCGGCAGTTTTGCTCTCTATACCAGCGGCTTAGCTCGGCTTAACTGCAGTATCAGCCGAGATTCCCGACAGTCGCTCCGACGGTGGGTCGAACGAGGCGGCGGTGAAAAGGCGCGCTGTTCGGGGTCCACCCCGCCCGCATCCGCCTTGCACGATGTCTGATAGAGCGGCGCGCTCCACAATTCTCACATGTTTGTCCCGGTCATAACGCAGCCCCGCCCCGCCCGTGGCGGGATGGCTTCCGCCGCGCGGGTACCTCGCGGGTACTTGGGACAGAGTGTGGCAGAGAGAGAGAGAGAGAGAGAGAGAGAGAGAGAGAGAGAGAGAGAGAGAGAGAGAGAGAGAGAGAGAGAGACAGAGACAGAGAGCATTCGATGACGTTTTAAGTGTGTCGGTTCGCACAGTTCGACACCGCAGTCGGTCGATCACGGCGATACCGCGTTCGGACCGCTCGCGGAAAGGAAAGAAATAAATAAGGCCAATAGAGCGCCAGTCCAGATGGGAGAGCAAGCGGATGGAACGCAAATAATGTCGTATGCAAATGGCTGCTGTGCTTGTTTTTCGGGGCGCCCATCAGCTTCTCAGCTTAATTTTGGCCGACTCTGGCATCGGCACGAAGCCAGTTTCCTGGGCGCGGGACGCGTCTCGGTGTACCCGTCCCCGGGCACTCGCCCTACCGGCACCGACATGCAGGTACGCCCGTTTATTGCCAAAATGTGGCCGCCCGCTCTCTTTACGATCATTGCCGTCCTCTCTCTCTCTCTCTCTCTCTCTCTCTCTCTCTCTCTCTCTCTCTCTCTCTCTCTCTCTCTCTCTCTCTCTCTGAGTGTGTGCCGAGATAAATCATTCAAGAAGCTCGCACTCTCTTCATCCCTGAACAACGGGCTTTTGCAACATTTTTCTGACGGAATTGCTGTTGTTGCTGTTTTCTTGTTGTTGATTGCGGTGAGATGGTGGTTGTGGTGCTAAATATGCCACCAGAGAAGAGCTTGTCTCGTCAGAACCACTTTTTCAGGAATTTTTTTTTAAAATGGGGGAAACAGAAATTTGTAGAAAACTTCAGTTCAAGTCCCATTCAGCGACCCTGGAGCTCAAAACGCGTCCGGGTTGTTCACCGCCTCCACCGGTCTTCTGGCCCACTGCGCACTGGTCCTGCAGGGCTGCCGCTTCGGCATGCTCTGGCATTCCGAGGCACATGAAGGTCAGGGTTGGGCCGTCTTCGCTTTTTTTTTTTCTTCATTTTTTTAAAAGTGGATTGAGCGGACATTGCGGGATGGCCGGTGGCAGCGGGCCGACCCCGGACAGTGCTTCTGTCGCTCTGTCTCTCTCGCACCCAGGGGCCGTTCCCAACGGGTGCGAGGGAGACAGAGCGACAATGCTCAGCCTGCTGGCCAGCGGGGCGGTCGGCCCGCAAAAAGGATGTTGTTGTTGTTGTTGTTGGGCTTAGCCCCGAATCGTGTACGCTCTTCTCGGAAGTAAGTGGAGACGCTAGAGGGCGCGTGAAGGGCGGCAGGGAAGGCCTATGGGGCCAGCCAGGCTGGCAGCCAGGCGGCCAGTCAGGCTGGCAGCCAGGGCGATTGTTTGGCCGCATTGTTCGCCGAAAGAGTCCAGCGAGGCGACATTTAATGTTCACGCCGTTTGGACGCGCAAAAGAAATGCCGGTCTCGTTATGGTCGCCAAGCAAACGGATAAACAAGAAGACGAGCAGAGAGAGAGAGAGAGAGAGAGAGAGAGAGAGAGAGAGACCTGTGTGCGCGGAAAGAGAGAGATTATAGTGCTGCTTTCCATTTGCACCGCGGGGCCAGTATGTGGAGCTGCCACGCTACGCCCCCTCTTTCTCTCTCTGTCCCTCTCTCTCCCTCTCTCTCTCTCTCTCTCCACGATCGGATGCCCGCCCCCCGGTCACGCCCGCGGCCCGCGCACCTCATATCGCGGATGACCCCCGGGGAGAGGCGGCCCTTGCAACGAGAGCACGTAGGCACGCCGGCACGCCGCGGTCTGACACGAACCAACCATTACGGTCGAAGCACAACAACAATAAAATCAATCCAGGCATTTTTATTATTTTTTAAAACGGCTTCTTTAGATTTTTTATTCAAATGTTTTTTTTTTGTTTTTTTTTTCGCGAGTACACGACTTGATCCTTATTCCTGGCTCCACTCCCCTCACGGCCGTGAGTAACCCTCTAAGTGCGCCGACAACGACTCACTGCAGTGAGTACGGGGAACCCTTCATGACGCACAGCCAAGACTGTCCCGGGGGTGTCGCGGTGCCAAAGGAGACAGCGGTGAGGAGGAAAAAAAATACGAGAAAATAAAAAGTTTTCTTGGGCAATTATGGATCGCGGTCTGCGGGACACTCGCCGAGTCGAAAGAGCGACTAAAGATAGACGCACACGAAACCGGACCCTGTACACCGACAGCAAGACAGGCCCAAACGTGTGTAGGTGTGTTGCGCGTGTGTGTGTGTGTGTGTGTGTGTGTGTGTGTGTGTGTGTGTGTGTGTGTGTGAGTGTGTGTGCGCGCGCGTGTTCGTTTTGTGCGTGGCTGCGTGCGTCCCAGTCATGATTCATCAAGTAACGAGAACGTTTACGCATCACGTGATTGCGGATTGCTCAGTAATCGGCAAACATGGCTGACGCACCGACACACACACACACACACACACACACACACACACACACACACACACACAAACGCCGAGCTGTTTGGCGGTTCGGATGGTGTTTGGCAAAGAGCTTCTCGAAATTTGAACCCTTCCCCAAGATTATTATTGTGGATTATGGTGGGTGGCCTCCTTCCTCTTTTACATATACAAAAAATGCGAAGAATTTTTTTTCCGTTTGTGAAGACAGTCGAGCGACCTCTGATTCCATGTGTATTGGTGCAAGTAAATGATGGGGCCCTCGCCGGAACCAACGCGGCCCCGTACGCACTACCAGTGTAAGAGTATAAAGCTTACTTGAACGTCACATAAATATCCTACGCTCACCTTGGTGCCTTGGTGCGGTGGTGGGGGGAAGGGGGCCACTTAGTTACTAAATATTCCTGCGCCATTAAACAAAAGAGAGAAACAACATAAAAAGATAGAAGAACGAACGAGAGGAGGAACGCGGCGAGAGGGAATAGGAAGATAAGGACGACTCTCTGTCTCTCTCGCTCGCCCTGAGTTGACATGCGACCCGATACAAGTGAATTTACGACTCCTTAAAGTGAGATGGTACGTAGGTTGGGTAACGTGCTGGCCGCCAGCTCGGTCCGGGGCCCCGCAGCCCCCGCAGCCCCCGCCCTCGTGTCCCCATTCGGGCCCCCGCGCGTCGCTATGGTAACCTAACATTCCAATTCACCAAATTCACGGCTCCGCTAGTTTTAGTGCCTTGCGTCAAGCGGGCGGACAGTGCGGGCCGGACCGGCCGACTTAGTGTCTTTCGATACCGATCCTTGAGGACGATCGAGTCTTGCGTCACGGCAGATGCGCTTCCGCCGAAGCTCCGTGGAAGGCTTATTTCCAAGGGCGGCAATTGTTATCAAAAAGCGGCCCGGGCTGCACCGGCCAGCGGCGCACAGTGGGCCAGCAGACCGACGCAGGGAGGAGACACAGCCTCCCAGAGTCGGCTAAATGGAACTCGAACCGAATACGTGTGACCCCACCAATGGATTTGCTCTCCGAACGAGGAATTCATCGGTAGGGTCACGAGTATGGTTCACGAGTCCTGATTAAGCGACTCTGGGAGCCTCAAAACGCGTCTAGAGTTTGTGGCCGCCTGCGGGCGGATACATTCTGGCCCAATGCGGGCGGCGCCGGCCTGCGCGGAGCACATGGCGGAAGCGGGGCGGGACCCTTGGAGGAAACTTAGTCTTGAATTTCACGGCGACACAGGTGGTCCTCGGGATTATTACGCGACATCTGCGGGGCAGGCTGAGGCTGGCTGCGGCTGGCTGGCCCTGCAGGGCTGCATCTGTCCTCCCCCTTTTCCCAGCTCGCACCGTGCGTGTGCCGGGCGGGCCGTTATAGGGCCCAGAGGGCACAGGGCGGAAAGAGCCTCGGACCGGATTAAAGTGCCCGGTGGACGCTGAGCCCGGTCCACGTCGGTGCCCGCGCCCCACACACAGTGGGCCAGAGGACCGGGGGCGGCGGTTCACAATCCCGGAACGCGGTTTGAGCTCGGAGTCGCTAAATGGAACTCGAACTGAAAGAGTGATCACCACAATAAACACTGAGAGAAAATGTAATGTCGTTTCCCGGGGGTCACTAAATTTTGGTTGTTTAGACCAAAAATTTAGTTTAACTCCGACTGATTTTTTTTTAGTCATAAAAGAATTTTTTATTTTCGTTATTTACGACTAGTTTTTCAGACGAAGCGACTATAAACATTTAGTCACCCCCTGAAACGACGAAAATTTTTGGTCGATTCAACGTAAAATTTTGTCGATTTGAATTTTACTTTTGGGGAACAGTGAATTGCTCTCCAAACGAGGAATCCGTTCATTGGTGTCGCACGTAACGGGAAGTGCCATTCATTATATTGTGGCGACGCTGTCAGCTCAAAAACACGTGCCTGCGCCCGCCGAGTCTTCTGGCCCGCTGAAGCGTCGACCGAGGAGTTCGTTCCTTGGATTTAAAGACGCACTTACGCCTTAGCTAGCTCCTTTGCATGATGAAGGACGCGGCCCATCCTGCGCGCCGCCCGGCAGGTGGGGTTTCTCAAGGATGCATCAAATTTCGGGCAAGCTGGCGTGCCTCTGGTCTCTCTCGCACCGCGCGAGGGCGATGCCGGGGGGAACCGCAGCGGTTCTTAGTCCATTTGCAGGACCGTTGCGAGCGAGAGACCGCGCAACGCGGCTCGCCTGATATTCGGAACCACGCTGCCGTTCCTGTTGTTGTGATTCGCGGAAGAGAAGGGGGGCCCGGGGGGACACAATGGGCCAGAAGACCGGCGCACGGGCGTCCCCCCCCCCCCGCCCCGCCAAAATTCTGGACGCGTCTTGAGCCCTAGAGTCGATTATAGGGACTCGAACTGAACGTGTGACCCCACCAATGGATTGCTCTACGAACGAGGAGGGGAAAACATTGGTGGGGTCACACATGACGGTTCGGGTCCCATTTAGCGACTCTGGAGTTCAAAACACGTCAATGAGTTTTGGCCGCCTGCGCCGGTCGTCTGGCACACTGCGAGGTGCCTCGCCTCGTGCGCCGTCCCCGTAGTGTGTCAGCGGTGGCTCAGCGCGTTGATGAATTTGAGAATACTCTATTTTGGTGTGAGAGCCAGGTGGCGTGCCATCCTAGGCTATCGCAGCCAGCACAAGCCAGGTGGGCGAGACAGGTGTACCTACCGCTGTCATTATAAAATTAACCCGCGGCTGTGAGGGACGGATTCGTGGGAAGCCGGGTGACAAATACCTTTTCTCGGCATTGATCGGAATTGGCCTAATTGGCAAACACTGTGACAGCTTGTGACGCTTTGCCAACTGTTGTGTTTTTTTTTTTTTTTTTTTTTTGGTTTTTGTTGTTTTGTTCCAAGCTGACTAAATTGCCTATGGCATCTTTACAGCTGGACAAGACTTGCCTCGCCCTATCAAAGCCAAGCTCATTCCTCACGCGACGATGACGACTATGGTCAGCCGGGAATGTGCAACACTTTGTCAAACTGATGGGAGCAGTGGTAAGTTGGGCAGGTAAGCGAAGGCGGTGGGTACCTCGCCAACAGTTTACGAAGGAGAGTCACAGTAAAACGTACCGACGCGCTCCGTTTCCCCGAGAAACTGATCAGTCTTATCCAACGGAATACGTTTTTTTTTTCTTTAATTAACCCTCATGCAGCCTTGGAAATTATAAGATGCGCAATGCCGAAAGTTTTCCCGAAACTGGACAACATCCTCGATGATCTTGTCAGGGACGAGAATGAAATACAGCTATTGGGAACAAACACTACAACTCCCGGCCGCGGATGACAAATCCGAGGATCCTTTTCGAGGAGAAGCTGGATAATGCAAGGCCATAAAAAGGATGCCGGGACCTGGGTTCCTGCAACTGGCCGGGCGTATTGGTCCGGCCGGCGCTTTTTGTTGGAACATGCGACGACCCAATCGCCGGCCTCGGACAGGATTGCTGGACACACTTTCTGCTTTTAAGTAGCTTCGATTCCGGAACCGGTTCGTATTAAAATGAGCTCCCTGCGCATTGTTGGTCCTGGTTGACTCACATGATCTCTCCCCGTTTCGGTAATAGTACCGCTTGTGCGAGGATTGCCAGCAAACGGTGGGGCCCGTCGGGGCGACTCCCGGCTCCCGCAAGACTTCCCGGCTTCCAGACTCCCGGACTCCTGACTACACGGGCACACCAAGATCCCAGGCAAGCTCGAATCCAGGACTCGCCAGAGGAGTCCATTTTCACTCCATTTTCAACTTCCCATTTTCGCGGCCCTTCTCACTAAGTTTCCGTCCCGCCTCGGCTGGTTTGACTAGATTTGTAGTTCCACTCTGCAACGGCTTCGTTATTCGGGGCCGGCAGTCGGGGCTGGCAGGCAGCACGCACATCGCTGCCATCGGGAACCAAGGTCCGCCAACCGAACAACAATAAAAGCGGTGGGCTGCAAAGCCTGCGTCGGATTTTTAGGGCGGCGCGAACTCTTTATTAGCCCCAGTTGGTACGCCTGCAAGGACACAGTCAAAAGGAAACGGGGTGAGAGAAGAGGAGTAAAGGGGGGGGAAAAATAGTGTAAAAAAAGGGGGGGGGGGGGAGGCTGCAAGGCGCGCAAGGTGGAGCAAAAAATCTCGAGCGCTTCCATTAACGAAGTCGGTGGCTTTTGTATGGCAGCCCTGACGCTGGGGGAAATTGTAATTCTGGTGGCCCAGTGGAGGAATGCACTCGTCTTGACTGGTGGTACGCGGGTTCCGCGCCACACTGGGTTCGAATCCCGACGGAGGTTCGAGGTTTTTTTCTCGTGACCGCTGTTTTTCAGCTGGATACACTTCGTTCTGCCCCTATACATCGATGATGCAGAACGTGACTGTTTTTCGAGCTTCACGAGTCCTGTTCAGCTGCTACGCTGCGTTTTGCCTTACGAAGATTCGAAAAAATGGCTACACGATGGTCGGCTATTGCCCAACTTTCCGTGAACTAAGGCATCAAGTTTTTCGAAACGCGCGGGCCCAAAACTAATAAATTCACGAGGATAAAGGGGGGAGCGCGTCTCTGGAATTTCACAGAAAAGGACGCATCAGCTCCGCTGCTCAGCGGAAACAGCCATCTGACTTTTGTCGTTTGTAGTTGTTGTTATTGTCTGTTGTTGACAGTGTTTGTAAAGCATAGTGAAGCTGCCCGGGCCATCGCAAATGGCGCCATCGCCAAGAGTTGTTTGCTCGGAAGGTGAGTAAAATACAGGAAGAAGGCGCGAGAGAGGCGCCTTTGATCATCACACACACACTCACACACGCACGCAATGCGGGCGCACACTCACACACACGCGCGCACGCACATTTGGTTTGACCGCGTGTAGGTGGCCGTTGCGATGGGCTCGGGTTATTACAGTGAAGCAAAGCCTTGTGAGCCAGGGACCAAGCCCCAGTGGTGGGGCGAGGTGGTGGGGGGGGGCGGCCGCCCGGACCGCCGCCTAGCCGGCATCCAGGCTAGGAGAGAAAGGAAGCGGAAAAGAAATGCAGAAAAATTCGATGTTGCGAGTGGAAGAAAAAGTAAAATCCCGCGTCGAGGAGGAAACGGCCTGGCCAACTCCAGGGTATGGGCAACCCGTTCGTTGTCTTGGCGCAGTGCAAAGATTTCGCGAGCAGCGTTCGGAGGTTGCCCTTACGCGGCCAGGCGGCGTGGCTCGGCCCAGCACAGTTGGGCCAGAGGACCGGCGCAGGCGATCACAATCCCGGACGCGTTTTGAGCTCCAGAGTCGCTAAATGGGACTCCAAATTTGCCGCGTGCGCCGGTACTTCACAGACACCACTGTGCCGCGTCCGACAGGCAATTCGAAAATGCAAAACCGGGCGGCGCGCTATAGTGCAGATGAACCGTAATTGACAGCGTGATCCGCTAACCGGTGGTGGCCGAGGCAGGTGCGGTCGGTTTCAAGAAGCGAGCGGCGAAAAAAGAAGTGGTTCCTCGCGCACGCAGACGCACGCAACGCCCGGCGGAGCTGTCTTCGCTCCGTCTCTCTCGCACTCTCCACGGGGCGTTCCGGCGAAGGTGCGAGGGAGGACAGAAACACACGCCGCGTTCGGAACCCGACCCACCGGCACGGCAGGGGCCCCAGCTGGCTTTACAGTGCGTTTTTTACAGAAACGGCCGCCGCGGGCCAAAACAATATCATGAATCTGATTGGACGCCGCTGGCCGGGCTGGACGCCACATTGGTCCCGTCCATAACTTTCATAACTCACGCACATGTGGAATATGCCGAGCCGGACGCGCGTGCAGGCGTTCCCTCGAGGGACGTTCGGAAATTTCACGCGCTGCCGCTTTTGAAAGACTAGTTGGAACGGGCAAGGCAGAAGCGCAGGTCGAGTGGGAAGGGGGCCGTCAGTTTTATACAGTGGGTTGAAGAAAAATCAGTCCAAAAAAAAAAGGCAACTGCGGATCTTATCGCGACCGCGGAAAATCGGGAACAATTGGGGGACACGTAAGGGTGGAAATACATGCAACGAAAATCTCCAAAGAACACGACTATTCCACCTTTGTACGCGATTTTGCTCGCGTGACAGACGAGGGAAAAAATAATGGAGCCTAAAACCTATCGCCTAGGCGCGCAAAGTGTGGTGTTCGAAAAGCGTGTTGAAACGCGGACGCGGTGGCGGAAAGAGAAAGCAGAGGTTGCTGCGGCTTGGCTGGTCCAACTAGAGATCCCATCCTGCGCGCTCGTGTTTGATTTTTGCAGGAAATGCGCCTGGCAGGGCGGCAGGACGGCCACGGAAATTAATCGGTATGGGGTGTGGAATGGCGGACGGCGGCTCTGACTGACGGCCGAGGAACTGGGGCGCACACACAGTGGGGCCAGGGAAGACCAGTTGCAGGGCGGACAATACTCTAGACGCGTTTTTTTGGAGTCCAGAGTCGCTCCAACCGGAAGTGTGCGCCCCACCAATTGATTCCTTGTTTGGAGAGCAATCCATTGGTGGGGTCACAAGTTTGGTTCAGGTCCCATGCAGCAACTCTAGAGCTCAAAAAGCGTCCGGGACTTTGACCGCCTCCGCCGGTCTTCAGGCCCACTGTGCGCCACGAGGCAGAGCGGCGGAGCACTCCACTCGGCCAAAACGCTCGCCGGTAAATACGATTTTTCATCCGACAACGAGTCCAGCCTCTTCCTGATACGGCGGGTACACGGCCGGAGCCGCTCGAATCGGGTCCGAATGGTCACGGCGCCGCGCCCCGCCCCGCCGCGCCCCGCCCCGCCCCGCCAGCGCCGGCCAATGGGCGTCCTGCAATCCGTCCATAAACAAAAACGGGGGGCACGTGAAGGGAGGGGGCATAATTTGTGGATACACGCAGAACCGATCTAGTTGTTGCTGACGGCCGGACGGACGGCGAGGTGGCGGCGGCCCGGCTAGAGGCGGCCATTCGCTTGATCCCAAGATTACACGGTCGCCGCAGACGCGCCAGGAAAAAAAAAGACGAAAACGCCGCTCGGGGAAATGTCCAAGAAGTAACGGAAATATAAAACCAGCCGCTACATTTTTTTTTGTGAGTGTAATTTTTTTTATTTTTGTTGGTAATTTTTATTTTACTTTCTTGGCTTTTGACAGCAGTGTGATGATGCGTTTGCGTCAGGTACTCGGGTTACCCGCACGTACACCAATAATATCCCCCTCCACAAAAAGCGTTTGCTTTACGTTATGAATCGGAGGCGAGAGAGAGAGAGAGAGAGAGAGAGAGAGAGAGAGAGAGAGAGAGAGAGAGAGAGAGAGAGAGAGAGAGAGAGAGAGAGAGAGAGAGAGAGGGTGCTCAATCGAATAGCAGGGCAATTTCGTCCGGGCCCAAATGAGTAGCGGTAAAAGTAAAATCGGTCCGGAGGTGTTGGGAACCAATCAGAACTAAACGTGCGCGGCGTGCAAGCCTTGGCAAGCCTTGGCAAGCCTCGGGCGGGCGGGGCAAACTGTCCCCGGTATGAGAGATCTCGCCGCACGCACCGCCGGCTTACTCGCAGCGTAGGCCCGCTAATACGCACGCCACCAATCTTGGCTATAATCGACAAACAGCCTCTCTCTCTGTGAGCTGGCGGGGCTGGCGGGGCTGGCGGGGCTGGCGGGCCGGCCCCACCTCTTCCCCATCCTACGCCCGTTTTTCACCTCGAGCAGCTGTTCCGGACCGCATGCAAAGAGACCTTTTCTCCCCACTGCCTGCCTGTCCGTCTGTCCGCTGCTGCTTCTCAGTGGGGGCAGCAGAGGAGCTAGGCCGCGCAGGCGGCCAAAACTCTAGGCGCGTTTTAAGCTCCAGAGTCGCTAAATGGGACTCGAACCGAACGTGTGACCCCACCAATGGGTTCCTCGTTCAATAGAAAAACCCATTGATGGAATCGCGCGTTTAGTTCGTGTCCAATTAAGCGACTCTGGACTTGGAGTCTCGAGTTTCGGCCGCCTGCGTGGTCCTTCGGCCTACTGTGGCCAACTGTGGCTCGCTCGGGGTTCAAACGCGGCAACCCCGCGCACGAGCGCGCTTTATGCGGGGAAAACCTGGCGTCCGCGCGGCGCGCGACGGGACGGATGGTCCGACCTACTTCCGGCCCGATGCTGCGTCGCGGCGTCGCGGCGTCGCGGCGCGCCACTGTCAGAGACGCAGCCAGTGGCGCGCCCTGGCGGCCGAGGCGCGCACCTCCTCGTGAGTGTGACGCGCCCAATTCGAAAAGCACCGCGACGACGACCGTGATGTCGTCGTCGTCGTCGTCGTCGTAGACGCGGCGGTGGTGCGCGGTGCGGCTTTGAAAATAGAACTCGTGCGCGCGCTGCGCGACGAGAGCAGCGCACGCTCGCGAGCAGTCACAGTGTGTGTGTGTGTGTGTGTGTGTGTGTGTGTGTGTGTGTGTGTGTGTGTGTGTGCGCGCGCGTGCGTTGCACTTTGAAACGTGCGCGTGGGCGATGCTCTGCGCTGCGGGGTTGCTTGGCTCTAAGCGATGAGCCGCGGCGGCCGTCCGGACACCGCCGTCGTGCCGGTGCACGGCGCGGCGGCACGGCGGCGGGGAGCCCCTCTAGAGGGGCCCCGCGGTGCGCGCCGGCCGCCCGCCTCGGCTTGGCCCCGTCGACGCCACCCCGCCGCACAGTGGGCCACAAGACCGGCGCCGGCGGCCGAAACTCTAGTCGCATTTCGAGCTTCAGAGTCGCTAAAACGGACTCGCACCGAACAAGTGACCTTACCAATGGTTTGCTCTCCGAACGAGGAATCCATTGGTGGTGTCATACGTTCGGCTCGAGTCCCATTTAGTGACTCTGGTGCTAAAAACGCGTCTAAGAGTTTTGGCCGGCGGCGGGCGGCCCACTGTGCGGCGCGGCCAGCCCCCACCACGAAACACCACGCGGCGCAGCGTGCCGATAGACCGAATGAAATGAACGCAACTCGCATAGCGTTTATATTTACCGCAGGTCAACGCCCGGCCGCCCCCCTCCCCGCTGTGCCCTAGCCGGGGCCCTAGCCGAGGCCCTAGCCGGCTAGCACGGCTCCCTTGGGCCTAGACAGGGCGACCAGACTGCATCGCGTCGGACAGCTTCAAGTCCGTATGCAGGCTTTGAGTCGCGGCCGCCAACCGGACGGCCCGGTCCCGCGGCCCCGCCCCGCCCCGCGCCCACCGAGGCACGAATCCAATACCTCTTGCAGCTGCCGGCGCGGTATTTAGACGGGCCACAGAAAAGTGATCGAAAAAACAGACGCCGTCATTGCGGAGGTAAACTTCCGTGGAGGACATACAGCCATCCCGTTGAAACGATTTGAGAAAATCCATGGGCGGACGGGATGTCAGGGAAAACTCTGTTTTTAGAACCTTTTTGTGAGGTAATGAAAACTTCCGTCCTTGCTCTAAATCCCTGATTCTATCACATTACCCACACAGGGTGTCGAAACCGGCTTACGGAAGGTGCCACCACGGACCCGGTCGGCGGCCTTCGAGAGCCGAGAGCCGAACGCACTGCCCTGCTTGTAAAATGCCGCGCTGCACCGCTCATCTTGCATGCAGTGAGGGCCGCGCTTGTGGACGCACTTTGATGCCTATCGAATGCAGCTAGCGCGCTAGCAGCGCATTGCCCGCCGACCCTCGACCCAAATTCAGAACGGAAATTTTGCTTTAGTGGCACCAAAGCGTGTGCGGCTTCGAGACCCGGCGCCGCCAAGTCACTAACCCCTTGTTTTGACAAGAATTTTGGAACGTAACTCAAATTTAAAAAAGTAAATTATTAAAAAAAAAAAAAAAAAAAAAAGGCCCTTGGCCGCTCTCTTGCACTCATGGGGGCGTACCATAGGCGCGACAGGAGGGAGGGGGAGAGAGAGAGAGAGAGAGAGAGAGAGAGAGAGAGAGAGAGAGAGAGAGAGAGAGAGAGAGAGAGAGAGAGAGAGAGAGAGAGTGGCAATGGCAGGGGCATCGAGGCACGACCGACCGACTCTGCATCCCTAAAGTGGAGCTATCGTCTAAGAGTGTGTGTGTGTGTGTGTGTGTGTGTGTGTGTAGAGTGAGTGAGCGTGAGTGCGTGCACTGGTTTGCGTGCGGCCGGCTGGAAAGCATTACCACAATAGATATTCTTTTCTCCTCAAATAGGGTACTATGAAGAGGCGTTGGACCGGAAGTTGAGAAGAAATCAAGAAGAACAAAAGTATGCGAAATTTTTGACAATGAGCGTCTGCGTCGCCGTTCTGCGCTTTTGCAGAGCTATATTCTCATACAAGTTCGGCTTTTGTTTTTCTTGATTTCTTTTCAACTTCCGTCCCAGCTTTTCTCCGAAGTACCCTATTAGGAATGAACAAACCCGTTTCCGGAATGGAGGAATGGAGGTGCGCCACTTTGCCAGTATTTATTATTGCGTGACTCGCTTACCACTTGCTTCCACTTTTTTTCCGTTCTCCTTCTACTACTCAGCCGCTTGCATGCGCATCCCTTGACGGTTTTATGGCTGGGAGCAAGTGCGAGTCTGAGTCCGAGTGTGTGTGTGTGCGTCTGACTCTAATACTATGTTCACGCGCGAGACTTGGCCCTCTTGTAGAGGTGGTGGGGAGGTGGTCAGGTTGGTCGGGTCTATTGTAGATGGCGCGTAAACGAACTTGGCCATGGGCATACTACTAAGACCCCGATCTGTGGCCCCGGTCTTGTAGTAAGCCCAGGGCCAAGTTTTCGAGGCGTTTACGCGCCATCTACAAGACCCGACTGTCCCCACCACCTCTACAAGACCAGGCCAAGTCTCGCGCGTGAACGTAGTTTAAATGAGCGGGAAGGAGCAGACCAGAGCATGGCCTCCAGTTCCCCCATTTTTTAAAAAAAATAATGCGCCCATCGCACACTGTGCCCGGTGCGCCATCGATTCCGGGCCGCCATGCCAAGCAGGCCTTGGAGCCACCAGACTCCTCTCCGGACTTTTCCGGGCGACCCAGTTGCAGCCTCCACGGCCTTGACCTGGACGGACGCCCTGGGAAAGGGGGGGGGGGGTCTCTTTTGCACGTACCTTCTGGTGGCGCCTCACTAGAGAAAGAAAGCGCCCTTGGGGGAGGCATAGTGTGCCTATTATTTCTTGTTATTGTTTGCTTTTTTTTAAGGCGACCTCTACGACTACACGCTAGCGGGCTACTTGCTGTATGAGCAGAGCCCACCCGTCAAAAATGGCGCTGGGCGCAGTTTTTTTCCTGACAAACGGCGTTGGCTGTGAGCTCCTCTGACTGTGTGTGTTTGCATAATGTGGTGTCTTTCCTTTTTTAATGAGGCCTCATTAAGGACTGCGCTAGCCGCTCTTTTCTAGGATCCTTTTGCCAACCATCACAGAGGGATGGTGGTGGGGGTGTCGTCGTCGTCGTCGTCGTCGTCGTCGTCGTACAGTCCGTCCCGGTCGCACAGTGGGCCAGAGGACCGGCGCAGGCAACCAAAAATATGAGCTTCAGAGTCGATAAATAGGATTCGAATTAAACGTGTGATCCCACCAATGGATTCCTCGTTCGCAGAGATATCCATTCGTGAGGTCACACGTTCGGTTCAAGTCCCATTTAGCGACTCGGGAGCTCAAAACGCGTCAAGAGTTTTGGCTGCCTGAGCCGGTCTTCTGGCCCACTGTGGGTCTGTCTAGCAGGTGGCGGCATCTACGATTTCCCCCCCCCCCCCTCCTTCCTCAACCGCATAAACTGCCGCGCGTGCGTGGTCGGGCCACGCTGCCCCGCTCACGTAAAAAGGATACCGGAGGCGATGGTCATTTACTTATGTGGGAGGCCCGGGCCGCACGGCGGACCAATCCCACCAATAAGAAGATCGGCGCCGATTGCAGGGGCCTCTAAAAGGGCACGGTGCACTGGCGCGGCTGCCTGCCTGGCTGCTCGGTCTGACCGCCTGCGGCCGGCCAGCCACTCATTGCGCGTTGCGTCACTCAAATTCCTCCCCTCCCCCCCCCTCCGCGGCTCACGAATTTCGGCCACACCTCTACTATGTACATGCATGCGTGATGGAGCCTCACTGAGCGCCTTGCCTCGCCGGCACTTATCGCCTGCTCGTGTCATACACACTGGCGGAGAGAGAGAGAGGGGGCAGACAGGATCCCCAAGCGAGTGGCTTGTATATTTTTGCCGTGGCACATTCTCCTCTCCTTCTCCTCCTTCTTCCTCTTCTCCTCCTTCTTCCTCCTCGCTGCAGCCCATAGTGGCTGGCCGTCTTCATGATCGCGGCCAAAAGCCTCCCCTCCGCGACGCCCCCCCCCCCCCCGATCCGCCCCGCCGCGCTGCACAAAGGCACGTTAAATTACAATGTGTCAGAGGCAACACTGCGTTCACGGATTTAGCCTTCGATGTCGCACAGCCCTTTGTTCTGCGCCGGCCGCGCCAAGCTGTACGCCAACCGGTTCTCCTACGCTGCCTACGCGGACTAGGGCCCCGCCGCACAGTGGGACAGAGGACCGGGCGCAGGCGGACATTGCTCGCAGGCATTGCTCGAGAGTCGCTAAATGGGACTCGAAACCGACCGTGTTACCCCACCAATGGATTGCTCTCCGAACGTGTAATCCTTTGGTGGGGTCACACGTTCGGTTCGAGTCCCATTTAGCGACTCTGGAGCTCAAAACGCGTCCGAGATTTTGACCGCCTCCACCGGTCCTCTGGCCCACTGTGGGCCGGCGAGCGGTCCTGGAGGTCCTAGAGGACCAGGCGGGCCAGCCGGCCAACTGCGCGCTATGCCGACTACGCACCGAGCCACCAAGTCACGGAGCCGCGGAGTGCGACATGCATACCAGCGGCCCGGCCTGCTTTGCATAAGCCCTGCAGTCATTCGGCCATTCATATGTTGGGCCGACGCCCGTTCGGTTTGTTCGTTCGTCGTGATTTCGTTATTCGGTCGCACCTCAGTCTCCACGGCTAGTTCCTTGTCTTATTTGGTTCGGAAAAAAATACAAGAACTAAACAAACAAAAAAAATAATACAGAATCAACGCTTCGTTCTCAAAGTTTTCTTTGGATCTTTGTGTAGATTCAGCAAAATTTGCGTTGATGCTATTAAAAAAAGGTCTAGGCAGTTCCGAGTTCCGACAGATACGCTCCTAAATTAGACGATCAGCTTTGGTATTTCAGTTGCTCGGCTCGATGCGAAAAAAATCAGATGTTCGTACAACAAACACAGCGGCGTCTTGTGTGAAGAAATGTACAGACAAGTATGGTTCCTCTTGATATTCAAAAATAAAATATTCCAGTCTTGAGAATTGGAACTACACCACTGATAGCACAGAGGTTAGAACGTCGATAACTTAAGAGATTCAAACACTATTCCGTGTCACACAGTGGGTTCCCAATAATTTCAGTGATGCAAATGAATTTGCGCCAACGCGTGATGAAGTCAGCAGTTGAGGTCATCGCGTTACACAAAAGAAAATTGAAAATTTTGTTGAAAGTTCGTACACGCGTAGTCGGTATGGTGCGAATACATTTCCAGGTTTAAAAGTTGCTGCCAACCCGAATCTGAATCCACAGCTTCAAAGCTCAGGCTTCAAGATGGCCGCTGTGCATTGTGTTCGTTGTAGTAAATCGGTGAAATTCAATTTCTTCGTTACTTTGGGGTGGCGACTATATCCGGTAATGTTGGGTGTTGGTGCAATTTCGTTTGTTTCAAAGATTCAAACTACTGGGAAACTTCCGTGTGACTTAGAATAGTGTGTGAAACTTTTAAGCTATCAACCCTAACCTCTGTGCTATCGGTGATGTAGTCCCAGTTTACAAAACACGGTGTTGGAATACTTTATTTTTGAAAACCACGAGAAGAACCATTCTTCTCTGCATATTCCTTCACAGAAGATGTTGCTGTGTTTGTTGTTAGTACATCTGAGTTTTTCCCTACTGAATACGAGCAACTGAGAAATACTAAAGCTGACAATATAGTTTAGGAGCGTTTTCAGTCGGAACTGCCCAGACCCTTCCGTAGTATAGTACATAATACTTTCACTGGTCATCTAGCAAAAATTTCTATTCATTTGTGTGTTTAATGTCATTCTTAATTGACTCCAAAGTGAATTTCTGTGTTGCCTTGATCAGTTCGTAGTTTAGAGACAAATTTAGTCAATACTCAAAAGTATCGCCCCCTATTGGCCATACTTTTCATAACTGTGGAAATTTACGACAAAGTCCCTGCCAGGGTGGATGAGTGCATCGAGGCGTTCTATTCGGTTCATTCTGCTACAGAAAAATATATAATTTTTTTCCAAAAAAAAAAAAAAAAAAAAAAAAAAAAAAAAAAAAAAAAGTGCACTTTGATGATTAACCCATGTGGTGTCTCTTGTTCCAGGGCTGCTCAACGGCCGCTGAGCCCGTGAGCGTCCGCCGGGCCAACGTCTGCCGCAAACTGCAAGTAAGTAGCAACAATGTTGTTCAAGTTGGTCGCTTGTTGTTGTTGTTGGTCGTTCGGTCGGTGCTTTTTGTTGTTGTTGATTTGTGGGAGTCTTCCCCCTGGACCGTGCTCCGGGGGGATGGCGCGGGATTACTCTTTGAATCCGGATCGGCCTCTTTGTAGGGCCCTCTCTTCAAGCGAACAACGTCAGCGCTCTGTATCAACGAC
>CM060094.1:8198193-8480693 GCA_030522485.1 Stenchaetothrips biformis | reverse complement strand
TCTCTCTCTCTCTCTCTCTCTCTCTCTCTCTCTCTCTCTCTCTCCCTCTCTCTCCCTCTCTCTCTGTGAGTAGATGCTGCCGTCCGTTGCCTAACTTGCAGCGATAAGAAAAAAACGTCATTTCGGCAAATTGGTGGCCGCATCTGCTCTTGATAAGTTCGGTTGACGCTGAAGCAGCGCACGGCTCGGAACCGCTGCCCCCGGGCAACCAAACGCGGGCCTGTGGGGCTCATGTGGAGCACTTGGAACTGGCGATTATTGTTGTTGAAAGTTTCCACGTTGCTTCAACCTGCACGTGGTCCACTGGCGCTGACTGCAAACCAGTGGGGACCCTCTTGGCAGCCGCCCGGTCCTTTTTACACACGATTCGATGTCAGGCGTTAACCTCTGTTTACCCCGCCTCCACCTCCCTCTCTCCTGCACCATCACGTGGCGAGGCTTATCAATCTCTGACATTTGGAAGGAACCACGCCGTCGTGACCCGGTCCCGGTCCTCGAGTCCGGTGCCGGAGTGAGAGAGAGAGAGAGAGAGAGAGAGAGAGAGAGAGAGAGAGAGAGAGAGAGAGAGAGAGAGAGAGAGAGAGAGAGAGAGAGAGAGAGAGAGAGAGATATGTGTGGGAACCGGGAACAGCATCCTCTCAGCATCCCAGCGCCGCCTCTTCTCGCCGCTAGGAGGCGCCACCGAGCTGCGGCGCTACCCTGCGCCTGAGCTTGGCAGCGTGGGGTATCGCTGGCCGACCCGGCGCGTGGAGTATCTCCATCGGCCGCGCCACGCGCAGAGGGAAGCACCACCAGCACCAGCGCGTCCGGCTGCCTATCCTGGAGTCTGCAGGCGCTCTCTCGTTCCGATGTGCCGTTGCTCGCTCCTCCAGCGGCCTGGACTTGTCGTCCACAGCAGGCCTCCAAGTTGACTGGAGCGATTGTTGTCGTCGCTTTCGAATTCTGACTAGAATTTGTTTTTGTTTGTCCTCAGGTGAGCGCATTGCTGGGCCGACCCGCCCGGCTGCTGGGGCGCTCATGAGCTCTTCTCGCCTGGTCCATCAGGTACGTGTCTCGCCTTTGTAGATTCGTTTTATTCAGTTACTCTATTGTAATTCCCTGTTTCTAATTTGAATCTTTGTAGCATTTGGCGGTAACGACAGAGAAAAAAACGAGACCTCTCTGGAACCGATATTAGAACCATAAACGTACTAGCATTCGTCTAACTTTGTCGTCACATCAACTTTTTTTTCTTGTTTTTTTTTTGGTGAAAGTTAAAACTAAATTAGTGTAAAGTAAAATGCGGTGCAGCTGCCTGTCATCGTACCATTCGTCACGCAACAAGCCTGAAAGTTCCGCTGCAAGCGTCACCATCCGAGGGGAGAAATCCCAAGTCTGTCGGCGTCTGGCCGGCCGCTGTAAAACGCCTGCCCGGTCGAACTGCCTGCGCCTGTGTCCCTGTCCACCGCCTCCCTTATTTTTAGCAGCTGTGCGGTCCTCCACCGCCGCTGGGGTTCGCTCCTCGCCTTGGCGGGGGTTTAAGTCACGTGGTGGCCGCCGCGCCCCGCCGCGCCCCGCCGCGCCCCGCCACGCCGCGGTCGGCCCGTGTCGCGTTTTTCCTGGCCGGTGCGTCCCGGCGGTCTTGGCGGTCCCCGCCGGTCTTCGTTTTGGCCCTAGTGCACGCCAGGCCCGGGTTCGGCGCGGTCCGCGCGTCCCCATCGCAGCCCCCGTTGACGGCGACGTGCGTCGCGTCACGAGCGCGTCGCGTCACGACAGCGTCACGGTGTCCGAGTGTTGCCCGGCGAGTCGCGGCGCCGTCACCGCCGACCGCCGTCGTCGGCCACCTCGGCGCCTCGTCGTCGGCGTGGTGATCCGGGAGGGCGGGTGGCTCTGGGCGGCACTGGCTGGCCGCTGTGCGGCTAAAAGTGGACGGGACGGCCGAGGACGCTGCGACCGCTTCCTCACGGCCACGGCGTCGTCGTGGTGGGCCGCAACCCTAACCTCAAAGCGCGGCCCTCGATGATGCTGCCCTCCATCTTCTCCTCCCGGTGGTCCATGCGTCGCCCCCCGCGGATGGGACGGTACCACGTGGACCCGGCCCAGGCCGCCGCGCACGCCCGGGAGCGCCGCAACAACTCGGCCAACGGCCTCAGGTTTCTCACTAACACAATCGCTCTCCGCTTTTGAGTGTGAGTGTTCCCGTCTTCAAAGTCATTCTGTTTGGTTTGGATCGAGGTCCCGGGGTCCGACTCGATGCGAACGAGTGCGTCTCCTGAGGGAGGTTCCCGCTGAGCCCAGTCGCGGCAGGGCCGGCAGACCGGCGCAGGCGGTCCAAACTTGCGATTTGAGCTCCAGTGTCGCTGAACGGGACTCGAACCGAACGTGTGACCCTACCAATGGCCGGTTCCTCGCTCGGAAAGCATTCCATTTGTGGGTCACTCGTTCAATTCGAGTCCCATTTAGCGACCTTGGAGCTCAAAACGCTTCCGGGATTTTGACCGCCTCCACCGGTCTCCTGGCCCACTGGTGCGTGGCCGCGGCCAGGGAAGTCCCGGGGAGGCAGTGCGTGTCCCACTTTCGGCCTTTTTGAGCGTGGACTCGGAGTGCTCTTCCGGGTCCGCTTTTATCTGCGCTGCGCCGGCCGCGTGGATGTTCGGCGATAGCCTCGCTCCGGGGGACAGTTGTCACCTCCAAAAACTACTGGATCGCATCGATCCGTCCCCTTTTCGCCTTTCTCGGCTCGCTGCTCGTTGCCGTGACGTTTCGCCGCGCACGAAGCGCGAAGGGAAGCGCCGCTCACACCGCCGCCCACACCGCCGCCCACACCGCCCCCTGTCGTTCCAGATGTGTGTGGACCTGCTGCTGCGGCCGACAGACCAAGCCCGAGTGCCAGAGCTCCTCGGCGTCGCAGTGAAGTGACTGTGGGTGCACGCAGGCAGAGCGAACTGGACTGAACTGACACGCGCGCCACCTGCCCGGCCTACTGGGCCCGCCCCCCGGCCATGGCGTCCAAGACCAAAGTGGCCCACTTCCGCAAAGGGGCGCGGAAGGAGAATTACAAGAGCTTCGGCCACCGGCGCAAGGTAGTACGCGGGACGTGGTTCGCATCCCGGCGTTTCTAACCGTTTTCGTTTCCGCCCACTAAACTGCACTAACCCTACGAGCCTCCGGACTTTGACAGCTGATGTGTGCCGTGTGTTCAAATAACAGCGGTGGGAACGTTTCCCCCGGCCAGTCTCTGTCGCGCCACTCAGTGGGCCGGAAGACCGGTGGGGGGCGGGCAAAACCCCCGGACGGGTTTTGAGCTCTAATGGGACTCGAACTGAACGTGTGACCTCACCAATGGATTGCTCTCCGAACGAGGAACCATTGGTCGTGTCACACGTTCGGTTCGAGTCCTGTTTAGCGACTCTACGGGGCTCGAAACGCGTCTCGAGTTTTGTGCGCCTGCCGGTCTTCTGGCCCACCGTGCACCAGTGGTGGCGTCCTGGGCGGAAGCCAGTGCCGGTCTTTTGACGCCCCAGCTTCCTGTGTGCCCACGCCCCCCACCCCAAGCAGGCCTTCGCTTGGCAGGGCCGCCGCATTTCTCATCCCTGTCCGGATCCGCTGGGAAACAACGGCCTCATCGCGAAGGGTCGCTCCGTCGCTCTGTACTGGCACTCATTTAGCGAGCGAGAGAGACAGAGCGACAGCATCACATGTGGGACAGGTTGGTTTTTCCGGTGCTATGGGCATGGAGGTTCCGTATAGAGGGATTTGACCGAAGGTCGGAGAGGTCTGCAACCCCACAGCGAGGAAACCGAAGGAAACCGCCCCCTGTCAGCCCCCCCCCCCCGGTCTACCCCGCACAATCTAGGCCAATTTGCCCCAGCGCCGTGCTCGGGGTCCCACAGGCCAGCGCCGTCAAGAGGCACTGGAACTGCTACACTCCCCTACGGTTGCAGCGGGGCGCCACACAGTGGGCCAGAAGACCGTTGGGGCGGCCAAAGCCCCGGACACGACGAGAGAAACAGAGCGACAAACTAATCGCTCGACTGCATTGCGGCCAACCCGGCCGCTATCGTGGCTCATTGGGCGTTTTTTTTTGGTACCGTCGGTGATGTCGAAAAAAGAAAGAAAAAAATTGAACATGCGGGTATTTGAACCCTGAACCTGCGTGCCGTAGACCGACTGCCGTGCCCCCTCAGCCGAGCCGAGATTTGCGGGGTGTACCAGTGCTTGTTACCCCGCAGGTGCTCGGGGGTAGTTTCGGCCGCGCGACGACAACCCTTGTCGTGATTTCCCCTCCCCGTCTCCCCCCTCCTCTCTTTCTCCCTCAGGGCGTTTTGGCTGCGGCTGGAATGAATGATTACTGCGGTGAGGAGTGGGAGTGGGCTGTCCACACAACACCACGCCGGCCCGGCACCGATCGTGACGTACATCCGCGCACCGCCTCTCTATCTCTCTCCCTTCCGTTCGACACCCCACAGTGGTCCAGAAGAAGAGCGCTGGCGGCCAAACCTCTTGACGTGTTTTCTGCTCCAGAGTCGCTAAATGGGACTCGAATTGAACGTGTGACCCCACGTCGTTCGGAGAGCAATCCATTGGTGGGGGTCGCACATTTAATTCTAGTCCCATTAAGCGACTCCGGAGCTTAAACCCGTCCAGGATTTTCGCCGGTCTTCGGGCCCACTGTGCGACACCCCCGCGCTCGCCATCCTCTTCTCGCTCGCACTCACGGCCAAGATGGCCGGTCCCTGCCGGTCCCTGCCCCACAGCTTGGCCTGCAGACGGACTGGACGCCTTTCTGGACACTCGGCGTGTCCCCGCCGGGCACCGCGGCGCCGCGGCTGGCTGGCGTCTCTCTCTCTCGCACTCCCACAGAGCGCCGCGGCTGGCTGGCGTCTCTCTCTCGCACTCCCACAGAGCGCCGCGGCTGGCTGGCGTCTCTCTCTCTCGCACTCCCACAGAGCGCCGCGGCTGGCTGGCGTCTCTCTCTCTCGCACTCGCACAGAGCGCCGCGGCGCGGCCTGCTGGTCGGCGCGGTGCCCGGTCGCGGGGGCTCCTCCGATCGACCAACGCAGGCGCAGTGGCCGCGGTCTGGAGCAGGGGGACGGGGAGGGGGCGCGGAGGGGGCGTGGCGTGGTGGGGCGCCGTGGCCCGGCGGCCGTAACGCAAACGCAGTAACGCAGTGCTAGCGGGAGCAGCCCCGCGTCGAGGCGCGCGTTGTCCGTCTCCGCGCGCAACGCGGCGCGCCTCGCGTCCCGTCGTGCTCTGGGCCGCAGTGCGACGGCGCCCTGCATGGGTCTGGCCAGGGCGGCAGGACTGCCGGTGGCAGGACTGGCAGGCCGGCCCGTCGGCCCCGCCCGCCTCGGTGTAGTGCGTCCGCCGCGCCCGCCGCCGCGACTGTGAGTGCCGCCGGCCCGACGCCCCGACGGGCCATGCGGCCCGCTGGGGCCAGCCGGAGCAGGCCAAGCTGTGGGACGAGGACGCGGCCTGCAGGGCCCTGTCCCGCGACGCGACCCTAGGGGCCCTGCCACGCCAGCCGGCCGGGGAGCAGGTCCCCCTCGGCGCGCTCGGCGGCGGCGCGGGAGCGGGGTCCTCGTCGTCGTCGTCCAGGAGGCCGCGGCCCAGCATGGTGCAGAGGAACGTGCTGGGATACAACCAGCACCCGGCTGGCTACAACAAGCTCTTCACGCAGGTACAGCAGAGGACCCGGGACAGGCGTTAGTGCTAAGTCGTTGTTCCCGGCCGAGGAGACGAGTCCGGAATCGAGACCCCGAATGTCGTGGCCAATTTGGCGGGCTTTCGTCAGCGGAGGGCGTCGAGAACAACCAAACCAAAAAAAAAGCGCGGCCGTGAGAAGCAGTGCACCGCGCGTTCTATTCCTGACTTTTCGAGGAATGTGAGGAAAGTGCTTTGAGCGCGTTTGGTTAAGTACACAGCCCGCGCGTACACACATACACTCTCTCTCACACACACACACACTCTGTCTCTCACTCACTCAGAGCAAGGGCTCGCGGCTCGCAGCACCGACGTCGTCCTGACCTGCCCGAACCTCCACGTGCGACAGAGAGCGCATGACCCTTGGCGAGACAGTGCCGCTGCCCCGCGTGTCATTGGCGATCTGGCGACGGCGGTGATAAACCGGATGGGACCTCGGGCACGCTAGGGTTACCAACTGAGCGATTCTCACGTTTCGGGGTAGTTTCGTTTCTTTTGGCCCCTGTGCCCAACCGAGGGCAGATGTCGACATGAGGTTTGTTTCTGGGATTAGAAAGGGTCATTACCGACTAAACCCAAATGTTTCGAATAGTTCGCTTGCGTTGGATTGGTTTCCCTAGCTTTCAGAATACCCCAAATGTAACTTCCGTGATTGTCCCACGTTTACATACTCGAATTTTCCGTCCCCAATGTAGTGGAATGGTATGAAAATTCTGCCAACTGTCGATGGTCATTCAAAACCTGACATGTCTCGAGCTGATTTCAACGGAAGACTAATACACACGACAGTTTTCAAAGGTTTTTTTGCTGCAGCGAAAAATGTCCACCGTGTGTTCAATTTCATTGCACACATTACGACAAAGCCGCTCTGGACTTCTCCCCATGCCAAATTTTAAACTTTTCTTGACGTCAGCCATCAAAATGGGGTGCCTGAGAAAGAATTGCGTGGGACGCCGAAGTCGAAGATGCTCTCCACGGTCGCGAGGCGGGCTGCAGCTACAAAAAATGGCGTGTATCAACAATTGCATGTAACCTCCGTGGCACCCTTCACCCAATGTTGCAGCGGCACTAGGAACAAAAAAATTTCGCTAAAATGTCGGCGTTGGGGTATCATTTGACCATGAAACGACAAAAAAGCCACAGCGAGCCCGACTCAGCCGTTAAGGTCGATTTTCACACTTTGTAACTTCCGTGATAACGTAACTTCCGTGATCAAAACACCCGTATAAACGCATGTGAATACCTGAGGGCGTACTTTTTTAAGAAGGTAGTACAAGGTCTTGACTATGAATACCATTGCCATAACTCTAGAATCATTCAGGACTCCAGTAATTTCGCAAACTAAATTCGATGATGCTTACTTTCGGCAAATCAGGAACGTCAAAACTACCCCGAAACGTGAGAATCGCTCAACTGGCTGCCGCTGCCCGCGCGCGCCGTGTGCAGCACAGTGCAGCGCCGCGACCGGGAGCCGCGGTGACGAGTGGCAACCCAGTTCAAGGACGGCATCCTCTTCGCGGTTCAACTCACTCTCTCACTTCGGCTGTGCGTCCAGTGGGCGTCCTCCACGCATCGCGTGCCAGAAAATGGGGGGGGGGGGGGACCAAGGGACCGTGCGGCCGCGGTGTCTCCGTTAACCTTGGTGTGATCGAATGAGCGATCACACGAACGCTCTCCTCTTGGCTCTCGCTTCTCCCCTCTCTCTCTCTCTCTCTCTCTCTCTCTCTCTCTCTCTCTCTCTCTCTCTCTCTCTCTCTCTCTCTCTCTCTCTCTCCCTCTCTCTCTCTCTCTCTCTCTCTCTCTCTCTCTCTCTTTCTCTCTTTCTCTCTCTCTCTCTCTCTCTCTCTCTCTCTCTCTCTCTCTCTCTCTCTCTCTCTCTCTCACACACACACACACACACACACACACACACACACACACACACAGAGGCACACAGTTCGCTACGGTCGCGACTACTTCAGCGTGTCGGTTTGGTGCCGGCTGAGGCGAGTCAGGTCCGTGCCGCGATTCCAAACAGTCGCCGCGAGGTTCCGCTGAATCCGCTCCGAGCAGCCGGAGGGGACGAGAAGTATTGGTTGATTCGACGTCGGTCCTTGTGGGGAGATGTCTCAGAATTAGGTCATTCCATTGGTGGGGTGACACGTTCGGTTCGAGTCCCATTTAGCGTCTCTTGAGCTCAAAGCGCGGCCGGGATTTCGATTACATCCACCGGTCTTCTGGCCCACTGTGCGCCCCACCTCGCCGCGCGGCTAAACTTAATAATTGGTCCGTTAATCCGCCTAGCCTAGACGCGCCTCCCGGCCTTCCGGCGTCTAAGTCGGTGGGGTGGCTGGCGGCCCCGGGAACTTGGAGGGAGTCGGCTGTCGCAGTGCTGTCTCTCTCGCGCCGCGGCCCGCGTGGGTGCGAGAGAGACAGAGCGACAGATCTGGCCGCGAGTTATGACAAGGCCGGGCTCCGGGCGCCAAACGCGTCGCGCGCCAAAAAGTTTGAATTTGATTGTACTGCAGTGCGTCTGGCGGGGCTGGCGGGGCTGGCGCCGCCTGCGTTGCCGTGGCGACGTCTCTCTCTCTCTCTCTCTCTCTCTCTCTCTCTCTCTCTCTCTCGCACTCACGGCGCGCCCCGTAGGGCCCCTAGGGGGTGCGAGGGAGACAGAGCGAGCCAGCCGGCTGGCGCCAGGCGGGCATGAATCACTGGCCTGCAGACGGAAAGAAAGACTTTTTGCTCGGCTTGCGCGATTTGGCGGGAAGCTGGCAACGCGCCTCAGGCGAGGATAGGACAAGACTCTGGACAGGACTGTCCGCAAATACACTCTTGAGAAGTAATGTCGAATCGACTGGAAACTGGTGATCTTCCTTCTTTTGATGAAATCTGGGCGAAGAAATTACAGGGTACTCTGGTCCTGAAAAGCGTTGGAGGTTCTAATATCGGTTCAGAGATGTTTATTTAGTGGAAAGTCACCGGCTTTTCCATGAAAGCATCTGCAGGTGTCTGACCTACGCATATGCACTGTCAAAATCTTACGAAGTATTTCTGTCTTTGCAAACAAAAGAAGCTTGTTATTACAAAGTATTTTGAGCATACTTAAGCTTACAAAGAAAATACCTGCTCGTAATTTATGAAATGTTTCTTCGTCTAACAAACTAAAAAGTTTGTACCTTGCAAATGCTCAAATTACCTCGTAAGGTTTTAAATGTATGCCGCTGGTTATATCCAGACCATCTGGAATCATTGGTCTATCATAACCGTGAAAAATGTTTCTAAGAAGAAGGCCTTTTGTGGTGTAGATAAGTAGTTCCTGCCTCCTTTCTGATGTAGTACTAGCATACTTTCAGATTTATCCACGCCAAATTTCAGCCGTGTTTGTGAGTGCACTGGTTAAACTGGGGCGCAGTTCTGCGCTTCACGAAAGGCGTAATGCGACGCCTTGGTTTTACCAGTGGTTTTTGGCAGGTACGCGCGGCAACACTGTAAAGCCAACCAGAGCCGCAGTGATGTGGTTTGGATCGCTAGTAGAGTAGGAAAAGGTGTGACTGTGAGCTCTTCAATTCCAGTTTGAATTGCAACGTCAGTTCGCGGCGGAGTGTCATGCATACACTTTCCATGCCAAAGCGACTCTTCTCTTTCGTTGGTTGTGAGCCCGTTTCAAACTGGGGTTCGAAGCCAGGGAGACTACCAGTCTATTAAAAAAAAACTACGCTGTTGAAAATTTGTTCAGTCCTATTTCCAAAAGCCGCCTTTTTGACGCTCATTCTCTTAGTACCAGAAATCTAGACAACTTAGGCACACGCGAGATGTAAACAAATCCTTTGGCTGGCCGAGCAGTTTAGCAACTAGTTTGGGATTGACAGCGTAGTTTGGTGAAACACTGTGGTTTTCACTGTGCGTTCTGTTGCCGGTGGCGTAGCAGACCCATGGCCACCCGCCAGCCGCTACAGCAGCGCGATAGAACCAGGCCAGGCGACAGGCTTCAAGGGCTGCAGCACCCGGTAAAGACCAGGCCCTTCAAGGCCCTTGGCTAAGGAAGGCCCTTGGCTAAGGAAGGCCGAGCACAAGGCCAAGCCCGGCCGAACTGCTGGGAAATTTATTTACAGTTTTTTTTCCTTCATATTACTTTACTTCGATTTGAGCAGTGCACTACTACTTTCCTCTTTTCTGTAGCTGACTTGCATAGCTGACTGTCTTTTTCTCTCTTTGTGTCTCTTTCTCTCTCGAGGGTGCAAGGACAGTTGTTTCGGTCAACTGCCATTCATATTTTGTAAAGAGCCAAAGAAATCTTTTCTGTTCAAGGGCCTTGTTAAACAATAAATGGTTTAAAATGATATACGCATATCAATGATGCATTAAAGTTTCAGTAATTTCGTTGTTACAACAAAAAAAATCCACACAATTTATTTCTTCTGTCTAGCTGATGCTGCATTACAAGACGTGGCTTAAGTCAGAAGCGCGCTACACTGTAAATCTATTTCGTGGCACAACAAGATTATTATTTTTTTATTTTTTTTTGATAGTGGCTGCACTGCATGTAGATGGCCAGCTCACTCACATTCACTCACCGAGAGATCAGCCCCCTCTGGATCCCAGCTCGTCGTGAACGGGTGGCACTTCTGTTAAAGCCGGGGAGCCCAACTCACTTTGACGGTGACTGCCCACCGCGTCCACAGTGTCCACTCGGTGTGGACTCGGTGTGGTGACGCGGGGCGGCACCGCTGCGGGGGCCTGGCGCTGCAGGGGCACAGCCTGGGCACAGCGGCGGACGATACAAGGCAGTCAGCTGAGCCTGGCACTGGGAGGGGTAGGGCAAAACACGGCAGGTTATCGACCCGGACCGCCCTGCAGGCCGCGCCGCGCCGCGCCGCTCTGTCTCTCTCGCACTCGTTGGCCGGCCCGGCCGGCCCCGCAGGGGCGCGAGAGAGACCGCGCGAGGAGGCCCCGTTCGGAACCAGACTGCGGCGGGGCGGCCGGGCCGCGCGGGGGGGGGGGGGGGGGGTCGGCACAATAGACTAGGCCCGGCCGACTACACCCTTGCCTCCGTCCGTCACGAATCTGCGGCCATCCGCGAGCCCGCGGTCCATAGCGCCTTGGTTGCTCTGTGGCGCTGGGCTATGGGCCGGTCCCGAGACATGAAGCAGACGCCAAATAGCAGACACGTACGGGGGGTGGGGGCAGAGACTGAAGCGGTGACGCCACCGTCTCCATAGCGACAGCATCCCTCGAGGACGCCAGCACATCGGGAAATAGATGGAGAGGGGGGGGTCATTAAGAAGAAGCCGGCCGGGCCTCACTGCGTCACACTGGCTGTCTCACGCACTCATACCGCTACACCGCGTCACGCTGGCTGTCACTCTTTGCCGCGCGTGCTCTATGTCTGTCGCAGGGGTCGTGCGAGAGAGACAGAACGTGTCACACTGCGTCGGGCCGCGCGCGCCAATGTTTTGGACCGTCCTTTTGGTCGGCACGGGGGTGGTGATGGTGTTTTTTTTCCCCCGCTGCGGTGAACGCATTCCGGACGCCCCTCCGCGGGTGGGCCAGCATGCCCTGGGCGAGGTGAACGCGCCGGGCCGACCCCGGGCACCTCAGGCAGCTCGCTCCATTCACGCACGCCGCCTCGCCGCCCCGTCCTTGGACCTTTCCCTGCTATTCTTAGGGCGTGCTTGCATCGCTGCGTTCCGTTTCGGCCCTCGGAAAGGGAGGTGGGGGGGGATCGACCCGTCATGCCGACTTCACCATTAAAGGGGGCGAATTTGGTCCGGCGGGTAGAACGCGTGCCGCGAGTCTGCCTGGCGTAGCGGCGCCTGCCTATCTCCGTGACGGCGTGGCCGTTGCCGCCGGACCCACGTTGTTACTCGTAGCGTTGTCACCTCCAGTGTTGAAAGAGTGAAATATCGACAAAAATTCTTGTCTTAGTTTTGGTACGTGTTTCGACGAGTCGAAGTCAACTCCCGTCAGTTTCTTCAATTTTATTTATTTTTTTCCCAACAGTGTCCTCTGACTCTGGTGCTACTTTAGCGGCACTTAAATGCACTCCCTACTCGCTTGAAGCATTACTAATCTGGCCCGAAACGTCTGACGGTCGTGGAGTGGCTCTCCACTCCACAGCTGCCTCCAAGGGGAAATTAATGTGAATTTCGGTGTGCAAATCAAATGAATTTCGGTTGAAGTTCGATGAAATTCGGGCAAAAAAAATATCTGAATTTCGAGAAGAATGAAAGGAATTTGGATGAATTTTAATGAGTTGAAAAATCGAAATTTTTCGTGAATTTTGGTGTACAAATTTGGCTGGAGTTGTTTCCCCTTGGCTGCCTCTGCGCGTTCACCCCTTGCTTTCTGACATCGCTCCATAAACCGCATTATTAGATTAGCAATTTCACTATACCAGCGTCTCAGTGCCTTCCTGCCTCCCTTGTATATTCCGTTCATCCCGCATTTATGGCTGCGGACGAAACTGGAGATCATTTGTTGAGCTTCAAACTCGAGGAAGGCTCTTTACACGTTCGCTGCGACATGATAGACTGTTTTTTTTTTTTGTTTTCTTTTTTGTTATTTTTTATTTTGCTTGCAGTGAACGTGTTAAACAACCTCATTTCATTTTTCTTGTTTTTTGTTCTCATTTTTGTCCTTTTGTTTTTTGATGCGACAAGCATCGAGCATGAAGAGCCTGAAAACTTTGAATTCGCTAGCAGCTGAACACTTCTTATTTTTTGTACAAAAAAAAAAAAATCGAGCGGGCGCAAGGGACACACACGGAATGACCGGCTGATTTTCCCCCTTCTGTCTCAGGGCTCCGCCGACTCGAACTACTCGCAGCCGTCCTCGGATCTGTCGTTGGACGAGGAGAAGGAGAGCATTCGCAGGGAAAAGGAGAAGCAAGCACTGGGCCAGTTGGAAAAGGCAAAGGTAAGTGCGTAGCGCAGACGAAAAAAACAGAATCTACCTTTTACTTGCGTTTGTTGACGTCCCCACACAAAAAAAACAAAAAAAAAAAAAAAAAAACGCTAACGCTAACGCTAACGTGGAAGCAGATGATATATTAAAGAGAATGTGTATTTTAATGTATGTTTGTTTATCACTCCATTCACAAAAATTGACATTTGCAATATGAATAATATGAAATTAGTTTTTCTAGGATTTATTTAATACAGATATAGACAATATATATACAATTTAAATCAAATTAATTATATTTTATTTAAGTCGGTACGAGTCGAGCATAGTGCACGCACGCCGAGCCCTGCCACGCTGCGCACCCGCGGGGCCGGGGCCGGGCGGCGGCGCAGCGGCGGTGTGATGGGGAGGGAGAGGAGGGGGCCCCGCTGGTCCTTGCCGTTGCGATGCGCGCCCCGATCCGGACGAGCGCGTGGCGTGGCGTGGCGGCCGCTGCGCGGATGAGCGACAGGCAGGCAGACAGACATGGTCCGCCCCTTACTGCCCGCTCCTACTAATATCTATAGTAAAAGCAAGCTGACAACTTCATTGCAATTGCAGCTTAGCATGCTTGCTTTAGCTTTAGCGAAGTTATCATCTGCTAAAAAGCGATGCTTCCTATTATGATCGGATGCTGGAGCCACACGCCTGCATGAAGAGCGGCCCCCTACTCGGCCCACCCCGCCCCTTTCCCCTTCAGAGTCAGGGCCATCCCATCCAGACACTTGGCACCCTCCTGCTAGTTGTGCCCCACTTCGCATGACCATGGCCCGCTTGCTCCAGTTAGGCCAGGATCTGGGCCTCGGATGGCCTTGGCGGGGCGCTCGGACCAGGACGCAGTGGGCCAAAAGCGACACAACGGCTACACGACACTGTAAAAAAAAGATGAAGTCACCAAGTAGCGTGCTGTCATATAGTCACTCCGAGAATCAAGCAAACGACGGTCGATTTGACTCCTTTTTTGCGCCGCTGATTGGTTCGTCTGGTTGCAGTCCAAGCCGGTGGCGTTCGCCGTGCGCACCAATGTCAGCTACGACGGCGAGGTAGACGACGACTCCCCGGTGCACGGCAGCGCCATCTCCTTCGATGTGCGCGACTTCCTGCACATCAAGGTGAGTAGCGTCCCTTCCGGCTTTGCCCGTCGTCCGGGATTCCGACCGCCTCCTGGCCCACTGTGCTTTGCCAGTGACGGACCCCAAACTGAAGGAACTGTCGGTCCGCAGGAGAAGTACGACAACAACTGGTGGATCGGGCGGCTCGTGCGCGAGAACGCGCCCGTCGGCTTCATCCCGTCGCCGGTCAAGTTGGAGAACCTGCGGCAGCAGCAGTCGCAGGCCCGGTCCTCCAAGCTGTACGCCTCCAAGACCTCCTCCTCCTCCAACCTAGGTGAGCGGGGCGGGGCGGGGCGGGGCGCCTGACGACCAGCGGGTAGGCAGTCCCGTTACGCTCGCGCGGCGGCCGGGTTGCCTACCTCTGCGCGCCTGACGACCAGCGGGTAGGCAGTCCCGTTACGCTCGCGCGGCGGCCGGGTTGCCTACCTGTGCGCTCGCAAGCGCTAACTGATTCAGCTACGTGACATGTGGAGGATTCGTAAGCTGGTTTAAAAGAGATTTGTTGTTTCTCTCTTGTGCGTGGCCCTGCCTTTACTCCCTCTGTCAATGCCATTTTTAGCAGATGATACCTTCACACCTCACATTTCATTTCAACATACTTAAAACTACTATACACATGAAGGTGTCAGCATGCTTTTACTCTCGAGTCCAGAAACCAAGCGCGTATCCTAACAATATAATAGGGGCTGGCGGCCGGGGCGCTGGTGCGTCTGGCCGGCCGGCCGGCAATGAGGCGCAGCCTGCGCGGAATCCGACAATGCCTCCCCCGTCCAGCGCCAGCGGCACCGGGCGTAAACAATGGCACCCCCTCCTCGCGCCTGCGCGGAAAATTGACAATCCCTCCCCGCCTGCCACGTCACATTATGTAAATAATTATTTAAATATGTAAATAATAAAGAGCTCTATGTTATCCAAAACATACCACAATGTAAATATTTTTAATATTTCTACAATGACACATCCTAGAGAATATAATTTTTAATCATATATGTTCTGACTCTTGTTTACAGTTTTAAATACAAAACAGACATGAGAGCACACTGCTATAATAAACACACGACAATACCAAACGAATATCATCGAAAGAAAACCAAACGAGTATCATCTGCTTTCATTAACGTTCGTTGAATGAGATTTTTATTTTATTTTTTTAAATTTTTTTTGGTAAAATTAAGAACTTCAGCTCCAACTAACGCAAATTTTTGAAAACAAAAATGTGTAAATATGAGTGTTGCTTTTTGCCTGTTAGTTCCCACTCCGTGCCGTCCCCCTGTAATTCTACCCCAGTGGGAAAGGAGTGTCCAAAATACGTTGTTTCATTTTTTTTTATTTTTCTTTTTTTGCGACGAACTTTGTGCCGCGTTTGCAAATGGAACGTCATTTGGCCACCCTTTCCTTTCCTTTTCTTCCCTTCCCTACCCTGCCCCTTGACTTGGTGCTACCTGTGCTACCTGTATAAAGCTCGCGTGTGCCCTCCACCGAAGCCGCTCTCTCCCCGCGGCCCGGCCGCACACTCTGGAGCGTCGGCACGTCCGCCGTCCGCGGCCGAGTCGTTGTCGCCACCCTGAGTGCACGCGGTCCAGAGTGTGCCCGGGACGGGGGCAGCGGCGGCAGGACGTCGTCACCCGACGCGCCGCGCCACGACGCGGCAACCACACTGCCGAGCGATGAGCGGGCTGCACGTGCAGCCAGCTGGTCGCGTGCGTATATGCTCAGTCTGGTTGCTGTACGGAGGGGAATGACCACGACAAAGTCATCCCGTTGGTGGCGCGCCGCGGGTGGTGGCGGCGGTGTGCGCGGCGAGGCGCGCGGTGAAGGTCTGTGTTGTGGTTTTAGTGGGGATGGGTGGCGCAGGCGAGGAGAGTGACAGCCTGAACCGCGGCACCGGCCCCGCCTCCCTCACCACCCCGCCCACCAAGGAGAAGCGGAAGCCCTTCTTCAAGAAGCAGGAGGCCACCACGCCCTACGACGTGGTGCCCTCCATGCGGCCCGTCGTGCTGGTGGGGCCCTCCCTCAAGGGCTACGAGGTGACGGACATGATGCAGAAGGCGCTCTTCGACTTCCTCAAGCACCGCTTTGAGGGCAGGTAAGCCCGCCGAAGCCACGCAAGGCGCTGCACAGTGGGCCACAAGCCCGGTAACAAGAGATGACGTAAATGCGAGTCGATTTGCCGTACTGAAACTATTGTTGCCGTTGCCAGGATCATCATCACGAGGGTCATGGCCGACATCTCGCTGGCCAAGCGGTCGCTGCTCAACAACCCCTCCAAGAGGGCCATCATGGAGCGGTCCAACTCGCGCAGCAACTGCCTGGCCGAGGTGCAGGCCGAGATCGAGCGCATCTTCGAGCTGGCGCGGACGCTGCAGCTGGTCGTGCTGGACTGCGACACCATCAACCACCCGTCGCAGCTGGCCAAGACCTCCCTCGCCCCCACCGTCGTGTACCTCAAGATCTCCTCGCCGAAGGTCGGTCGCGTGGGGCGTGCCTGCCTGCTGATTCCGCGTTTTGGCCGCTCTCTCTCGCACCCAGTGGGCCAGACGACCGGCGCAGGCCGGACAAAATTCTAGCCGCGCCGCGGCCCGCGGAGGTGCGAGAGAGACGGCGATGCGGCGCTGCTAACGTGATGCCTCCTCGCCACCAGGTGCTGCAGCGCCTCATCAAGTCCAGGGGCAAGTCGCAGGCGCGCCACCTCAACGTGCAGATGGTAGCGGCCGAGAAGCTGGCGCAGTGCCCGGCCGACATGTTCGACGTGGTCCTGGACGAGAACCAGCTGGAGGACGCGTGCGAGCACGTGGCCGAGTACCTGGACACGTACTGGCGCGCCACGCACCCGCCGGCGCCGACCCCGCAGACGCAGCCGCCGCCGCCGCACGTGGCCAGGCCCATGTCGTCGCACCACTCGGTGCCGGGCCACGCGCCGGACCTGCACCACAACATGCGCTCGCACCTCAACGCCACACCGCCAGGTGCGTTAGCCGTGCGGCTACGGCCCCGCGTCGCGGGATCCAGGGTGGCGGGTTCGACGCCCGTCGACGGTGTTCTCGTACTTGGCTTTCGGGGTGGCCGATGACCGTGCGTGTTGCGCGCGTCAGGCGGCGTGAGTGTGTAACAGTGTAGCGTCTTCGCTGCGGACCATCAAGTGTGTTGTTCTGTTCGACAGGCTCGCACCACGACGCGTACGGGTATCCACACGAGTATCGAGGTACGGCGTCGCAGGCGCCTCGCGAGTAGCGTACAGTGGGCCAGAGGGACCGTTCGTGACGGTCAAAATCCCGGACGCGTTTTGAGCTCGAAACGTGTCTGGAGTTTTGGCCGCCTGCGTCGATGTTCTGGCCCACCGTGTAGCAGCGCCAGCGCCATCTGGCGCCTAGATTTGCATGCTGCCAGGGAGTCGCGCCTCTCGTAAAACATCCTCTTTGAACTTTAAAGCAGAGCCCATCGTTATTCATCAGTACCGTAGTTAGGCACAATGCCCACCTTGCCAGCCCAGCGCGGCATGGGGGGCGAAAACATGTAGTCAAGGCATTAATTTGGAACACCCAGTGCATTCCTTTGCCACCAGAGTACGTTGGCCATTTACTTTTAAAAAATTATCGCAAGAGTATCATCATTTGATTTCTTCTCACCTAGCAGTAGTGCCGAAACCTTGACCAAATGTTACTGGTTTTTTTTTTCCTTCTTTAGACGGCTGTGGTGCTTGCTGACACTCCGGTTAATACTTTCCCTCCACAGATTCTCCGGTCTGGTTTTCAGGCTGGCGAGCGTAGTTCTGTATCCGTGCTTCCTATTGGCTGCTCCCTCGCTCCCGGAAACAGCTGAATGAACGGGCTTCGCGCGGTAGTAGAACCCGATTCGGCGGGAGATTTACTTTGTTCTGTTGGCCGCAGTTGTGGCCGCCACTGGCAAGGTCCGGGAGGGCGCTGGTCTGGCTGGTCTGTGATTGCCCCAAACCCCCTAACTGCCCGTTGATCGGGAAGCGGGACGGCCCCGTCGACTTCCGGTGGGTTATCTCAGCCTGTAAGTAGAGGTTTGGCGCTGCACCCTGGGTTTGGCACTGCACAGTGGGCCAGGAGACCGGCTCCGGCGGCCGAAACTCGAGACGCGTTTTGAGCTTCAGCGTCGCTGAATGGGACTCGAACCGAACGTGTGACCCCACCGAATGATTTCCTTTTTTCGGAGAGCAATCCATTTGTGGGGTCGCACGTTTGGTTCGAATGCCATTCAACGACTCTGGAGCTCAAAACCCCGTCCGGGACTTTGGCCACCTGCACCAGTCTTCCGCCCCACTGTGAGCTGGGGCCTCTGGGGCTCGCCAGTCGTTTGGCATGCCGGCCGGACCGTGTTCCAAATGCTGCGGCGACGCTTGGGGCTGCTGATGAAGAATGCCGGACTTGGTGACGAGCTTTGAGTGCAGCGTGAAGCGGGCCCCCTCCCTCCCCAGTCCCGCGCTTTGGTGAGGGTGATTAGCAGTAGACTAGTCATAGTGCGTGCTGATGGTGTTTGCATGGTCTTGGCCACGCCATTCCGGACCGTAGCGAGGACAAGGCCTGCCGTCCCCGCCGCATGCTCCTCGCTTTCCTCATGGTGATCCTGGTCCCGCTGGCAGCATGCTGGCAGCGGAGGTCCGCGACGAGGCGACCGCCGTCACCGTGCCGGCCACCGCGGTGACTGACGGCTCCCCTTGTTGGCGCAGGTTCGGTGTACGGCCACGGCAGCGGGTCCGCGCCCCACCGGACGCGCTCGAGGCTGGAGCGCGACCACTCGGCGGAGTACGACGACTACAGCGACCGGGAGATGCGCGAGCGGGAGCGCGACCTGCGGGACCGGGACCTCCGGGACCGCGACCGGGACGTCCGCGACGGCGGCGTGCCCATGTACCACAACCAGCAGCCGCTGGCCGGCGGCGGCCACCACTACGCCGGCGGCCACCACATGGGCCACCACAGCCAGGACCACCGGGGCCACCCGGCGCCCCGAGGGCCACCCGACCACCACCCCCACCACCGCCACCACCAGGACTACGACGACGACTACCGCGGCCACCGCGCGTCGTCGAGACGCGCCCTCAACGCGCTGTAGTACACTGTAGTGCCCCTCGGCGCCCTCGGCCTCGGTGCGGACACGATAGACGAGGACCAACAGACTGCTTCCCCGAAGCACACTGCCGGGCTGGCGCTGCTGACGCTAGCTGGCATGGCACCCAGCCGCTGGTGGCGCGGCGTGGCGGCCGTGGTGAATCACTAGTGATGACCAGGACAGGAATCTGTTTCTTCCTTTTCCGTAATGCGCGCGGCAGATCCACCTCCTTTCTCGTTTCCTTTTTCATTAAGTAATTAATTGTTGCATTGTTCCTATTGTTCCTCTTATTTTTGTACTGAGCCGGTGCTGGGTGTGCTGGACGAGGCCGTGGCGGTGGCGGCCCGGCGCCGCTCCGTCACAGTGGGCGTGGGCCTTCCCCGGTCTCCGCCCCGCCCGGCCTCGGCCCGGCCTCAGCCGCGAGGCGTGGCTGCGTGGCTGCTTCACGGCAGCAGAGGGCTGGACGAGACGATGGAGTTGATATCGACTTTGTATTTTCATTGTATGTTATTTCCCGGGTCTTGTTACTTATTGTAAGTTTATTCTACTGCCCGGAGACTGAAGCCGCCGCGTACGGTATGTCATATTGCCTCCCTGACTTAATACTTTTGATGGCAGATTTGGTTTATCAAACGTTTTAATTTTGCGCCCGCCGTCCTGGGAGGTGGGAACAGAAATGCAGTGATTTGCAAGAAATTTGGCGACGCCGTTTTTCTTGCCATTCAGTGAGTTTCGATTTTCCCCGACCGAAGATTCAGGGACTTGGTCCTCTGCGTGATGGACTTCTGTTGTGTATGAAAATTGGTACAAAGTGGTGTGGCATGCTCATATGCATGCCATTGCGTGCTGGGAATGACAGAGGAAGCATTCTCCAATCAAAATAGTGAGAAAGTGTTCATGAATTTTCGTTTCATTTTCATGTTGCTTCATATTTTTAAATACTTTGCTGTGCATCTCCTGGCCCCTAGGGTGAAAATGAGTTTTTAGATATGCCGATCCATGCCTCCAGCTCACTGCAAGGTCTTGGCTGCGTACATTTCAACTTTAGTGCTGGATTTTGTCACTTATTAACAATTCACATTATTATTGCAAAATAGTAATCCTTATGACATAAAAACAAGATCAGCTTCTGTGATGAGCCATTTATTATTATGACAACATTTTTGAATCTATTATGTTGATTGCTTAGGTTTGATTGGTCTTTTTTAGCCGAAAATAAGTTAGGCTTAGCTAACCATCAGTCATTGGAGTGTCATGAATGGTGGTGAGTGTGTATTTGTAGTCCCTGTAGGTATTTGCAGCCAGACCTTATTATTTTGGAGCAGTGCTGGAGAAGACAAGCCCTCACTACAGATTATTCCATTACTCTAGGCAATAGAAGTAGTAATTTCAGACTCAAACCTCATCGATTAACTCATAGCACACTGTAAAGTGAGCTGCCTCATTTACCTGGATTAAATCTAAAAAAAAAAAAAAATTTATGCACTCTTGACCAATCAAGAATTATATTAATAATGATCAGCATAAAGCATTTGAGCCGTCTCTTTTACATCTAGAAACTATTATTTAGTAGTTAGGTATTTTACATTGAACCAATGGCATTACTAAAGTTGTAAAGTGAACCGAACTTTTGATGATAAGTGCGCTCTGTTGCCCTTGGGGTTTACATTAATTGTAGGATGTATTATTCCTTGCTTCCCAGAAGTGTAACAATTTCAATACTTTCATACTTAATTTTTTATACAAGGAATAAATGTGTGCCAGCAATGCCCAGGTGTGGTATAAGGCGAGCAATTTTATTGGATACAGACAAGACAAGTTATGGCGGTAAGTGAAAGGATGTCAACATAAATACTTTGTTTTATGTATTGCACAACAAATATTTTGCACAATTAAAGACTTGAAAAAAAAAAGTACTACTAATTTACATCTAAATTCATTTTTCACTAGTATAACTAAACTAAGTACGTTTTTTGCAATGGAATTGACTTTTCGTGTACTAGGAATAGGTTTTTAAAGTATAAATGGTGACGACCCTGCACTTTTTGCTGCCATGTCTATGACTCTGTCTCCAATTTTGCTTGGTCAGAAGCTTGCTGGCTTTACATCAACACTCTTCCCCATTCCTGCCAACACCCAGGAAACAAGGGGATAAACTTACAAGGGATGCCACGACAGATAAATGGCACACTTCTTCATGAGAATAATCAAAGATTCATCCATTTTCCACATTCAGAGGTTGTGGTCAGGGTAGCAGATTTCTGCAAGGGTCACAACATAGTATGTTTTTATTGGAGACAAGTGATTGTGGGGTTAAGTATAAACAAGAACACAAATTGTTCCTGAGGGTAAATTTGGTGTAGTATTACGCAAGCTCGGTGTGTTCCCTTGCGCTTGATCAAGCCAACACTTACGTACGTTTAAGAGGAAATACTATACAAATATTTTGTAAGTATTCTTAGCTTTCGATCTGTCCCTTGTAAGTTAATTATTGAAGGGAAGACAACTGCTTGGTGTATGTAAGTTATTGTTGAATGTTTTTGTGTCATATGTTAAGATTGAGGCAAAGCAGAGAAGTAAAGAGGAAAAATTGTCGGGAAGGCTTCTTACTATCTATTGGGATGTATCAATGTCTTATTATGGCATGCATTTTTAGCCCTGATGTCCCTTTTGGCCTCTTCCCCAACACTACTGTGTACATTGTGATAAAATTAGTTGTTTTTGGAAATTATTACTATTTTTTTTCCAATTTATTTCCTTTGGTGAGGCTGGTATTGATGTCATATGTGTGAACCCATCCTTTGTGGTTTCTCATGCCTAACCCTCTTTTCCCCCCATCCCTTTCCTACCGCCCACTGCATGGTTGTACATACTCATCTAAGTGAAAGCAGAAAAAAAACCTTTTTATCTACTCATGTGACATGTCATTTCTTTCTCCTATTCCTTTAAACTCACGTAAACGTAGCTGCCAGAGAGGTGGCCTATCCCCACGGCGCAAGCAAACTGCTTGTCAAAAGTAAAAAATCAGATCAACACGTTACACCAAATAAACTCTGATGACCTGCAAATTAAATGTTCTGTAGCGCTACACCTCCACGATAATGGCGACTCCCCGAGTTGGTGGGAGTGGAAGGCAAGGCGAGGCGAAAGGGTCTACTTCTGTTCGCGATTCGAGACAAACAAGCGACTTCTAATATCAGTAATAAACGGCGATATGCCGCACAGTGGGCCAGAAGACCAGCGCAGGCGGCCAAAATTTCGGACTTGATTTGACCTCCAGAGTCGCTGAATAGGACGCGGCCTGAACCCCACCATTGGATTGCTCTCCGAACGAGGAATTTATCGGTGTGGTCGTGGTCACACGTTCGGTTAAGCGACTTTGGAGCTCCAAACGCGTCGAAAGTTTTCACCGCCTGCGCCGGTCTTCTTGCCCACTGTGTGCCGTCACATAGCCGGCTAGCCTTATCTACGCGTGTGTCTCTCTCGCTCTCGCCCACCCGCCGAAGCGACACGTGCAGGGCATGCCGCCTCTCGCTCAGTCTAGAGACCAGTCGCTCCCTCCGTAGTCAGCCCAGCCGCCGACAGTCAGAGTGGCCGCGCTCCGCTCCGAAGCTTCTGCTTGCTGTCGCCGTCACCATGGCCCCCACGCAGCAGACCCTGGAGCGCTTCGTCGAGACGGGCAAGAAGGTCGTCGGCGCCGGACTCAACTACAAGTGAGAGACTCGGCCGTGGGAACTGGTTCCGGTGCGCCCCAACGTCTTCCTCCGGTCTTCCCTTCACTCCCGCAGGTCGTTCGCGGTGCAGGAGAAGCTGCCGCTGCCCGCCGCGCCGGTCATCTTCCTCAAGGCCACGTCGTCGTACCTCAAGGCCGGCCGGCCCTTGAAGGTATGTCGCACAGTGGGCAGGCGGCCAAAACTCTGGACGTGTTTTGAGCTCCACAGTCGCCAAATGGGGCTCGACCCGAACGTGTGACCCCACCAATGGATTCCTCGTTCGGAGAGCAACAAATTGGTGGGGTTACACGTTCGGTTCGAGTCCCATTTAGCGACTCAGGAGCTCAAGAACCCGTTCGGGGTTACTGTGTGTCGACCACAGGGTGACTGTGTCGACCCACTGCAACGTCTCCAACGCTGCCTCTGTCAAGGTGCCGGCCGGTGACCAGGTCAACGCGGAGGTGGAGCTCGGCGTCATTATCGGGCGCGAGTGCTCGCGCGTCAGCGAGCAGGACGCCATGGACTTCGTGGGCGGTTACTGCCTGGCGCTGGACATGACCAACATCACCCTGTTGGTAAGGCTAGCGCTGACGCCAGGCTGCCTGGACAGACAGGAATCGAGACATGAACGCCACCGGCGCGGTATCGTGTTTTAGAACAAGCTGAGGGCGTCCTCCGGGCCGTGGGCCCTCGCCAAGGCCTTCGACTCGGCGTGTCCGGTGAGCGACTTCATCCCCAAGGACAAGCTGCCCACTCCGCAGCGGACCCGCATCTGGATGAAGGTCAACGGCGAGCTCAAGCAGGTAGAATTACTGTTCGTGCGCCGGTCCTGGCCCACTGCGCACTGCCTGGCACTGCCTCTCAACCCCCGCCTGCTGCAGGACGAGTGCACGAGCGACATGATCTTCCCCATCGCGCACCTGGTGTCGTACATCTCGCACTTCATGACCCTGGAGCCGGGTGACGTCATCCTGACGGGGACGCCCGCGGGGCCCTGTCCCCTACGGCCCGGCGACTCGGTGGACTGCGGCCTGGACAGCGTCCACTGCGCTGCGCAGCTCAACTTCGCCGTCGAGGCAGCGCCATGAGTTCAAGTTCAAGTTAGGGGTTCCAACGCTCAGCCTTGGGTGGGCTTTCACTTCCGGCCCCCAAACCAACAGCAGAGGCGCCGGCTGGCTTCGGGAAAATAATGGGTGCAGGCACATGGAGAAAGACAAATATTTTTCCCACTTTTGTGTTAGTGTAAAATAAATCCACAGTTTTTTTTGTTTTTTTTTTTAATAATTCCCCGTGTCTTTGTTTGTGTCACATCCCTGCTCATCTTCTGTGAATTTTGAATATCGACTTTACAAGCCATTTTTAGCGTGGTAGGTTGGTGAAAAGAGATCTAGCCAGCCAGGGGGACGTTTCGTGGATTTCTGTAATCGCACTTTCTCGGAATTACCAAACGCCCGTCCCGTGCTTTACTTGCGAAAAATAAAACTCTAGGAGAATCCAAAACGCGACCCGTGATTGGCCGAAGCGGGTGGAGTCGCCAACCTCAGCCGATTCAGGGGCATCGCACAACGACTCTTCGGAAACGGTGTGGATCAGGAAGTAAAACACGGGGGTTGCAAGGTAATTTCAGTGGCTAGAAACTATTCGACAAGCTATTTCAAGGGGAGTCGGGGTTGGTTGGCGCTTTACCTGTGCGCGCCTTGGGTTGGCTAATCTGCTTGCGACGGGACTTCACCGACCGGCCTCTCCGGACGTCAGTCTGGCCACGCGACAGTGTGCCAACTCAAGACCGGCGACGCTCCAATCAAGTCGATAGGTTTGAACAGAGACATGCCTAGGTACTCTTCCATCATCAATCAGCATCGTCTGCGGCTCAGTTATGATGCCTCTTTACACACGACTACTTCTACAACGTAATCTTTTAAAGTCTTTTTCTTTCCATGTTGGCAGCAGAACTGGGGGTCTCTTGCGCTCTCTCTCTCTCTCTCTCTCTCTCTCTCTCTCTCTCTCTCTCTCTCTCTCTCTCTCTCTCTCTCACACACACACACGCAGTGCCGCCGTGCCGTTCCCCGTCGTCCCCCCCCCCACCCCCCGTTCCCCGACCCAGTTCGTGTCGGCCCGTCGCCGTCGGCCCAGCGCCCAGCTCAGCGAGCGCGAGCGAGAGTTGTTGTGGTTGCGTTGCTGCGTTCTGCTGCTGGCTGGTGTGACGTGACGCGGTGTGGAGGCCACGGAGCTATTTCTGGAGTAAATTCAGCTGTAGCTGCCCATAATACCGGCGCGTGGCTTCAACGTGTGTCTCGGTACGTACTTGTAGTCCATCCTAGACTCGATCCATTGTTGTTTTCTTGTTGACACGTTAGCATTTCTTTGCGTTTTGTGTTTTCGATCCTCTACGGCAAGTCGCCCGTGTTATCCGAGTATATTTGAGTCCACTCAATTTTTTTCGTTCTCCCTATATTTATTTTCTTTAGTGAGTCCATGTTCACACATGCAACTGGTATGGGGTTATGGTATGGGCTCTGGTTTTTTGTCAGTGGTCTCGTTATGTCTTGAATGTTAAAAATAAACATCCATCCTGCAGTTAACCTGAAAAGTGCCTGGATAGGCATTAGTCTCTCTTAGGATTCGTTAAGGATAATAGTGTTTTTGTGGGGATGCGGGCTGCTCCTGTGGGCAAGCTGATGTAATGGTAGGCTTCTGCTACAGCCAATCCTAGACAGCTGTGTCCGCGGTGCACTAGCCAGAGAGAGAGAGAGAGAGAGAGCTAGAGAGAGCGCGCAGAAGTTTTATTCTCCTTTCTGCAGACGTCATGGCTTCCAACGCCGACATCATGGACATCTTGCACTGTCCCTTATGCATCGAGAAGTACGACTTGAGCGAGCGGAAGCCCAAAATTCTGGACTGTGGACACACCAACTGCCTGGATTGCTTGACGAAGTTCGTGAAGAAATCCGGCCGCACCTGCCCTCAGTGCCGACAGGTAAGGAGTGGGAGTGCAGTGCAGTGTATTCCCCTCGACGCGGCGCGCTTGGCGGCGAGTGCCGGCTTTGTTTTCTCTGCGATAGTGTCCAAAGCCAGCCGATACAGCAGAGCGCGGACACCGAGGCGTCGCCCCTGCCGGCGTCACCCCCCCCCCCCCTTCCCGCCTTTACTTTAGGTGCAAAAGTGACGTGGTGTGGTCTGACACCTCCCCTCCCCCCGCCACGGGTACGGCGGTACGGTACGACTGCGTGGACTCTGTACAGTACCTACTCATGAAACACGAAACACAAAAGGCGCAAGGATGATACTCCCACGCAGCGCAGGAGGGGTTCAAGGACTGCTCTTTGCCGACTTACAGGAGCAAAGCAGTTTGCCTACCTTCCTCCCTTCCAGGAACTTGAAAGGCCAGACCACTATTGATCGTACAGTATGTCGTTTCGGGCCCGGCACTGCCGTGCTAGCCTTCCTTCCAGGGCTCTTATCTCGTAGATCTAGTACCCAAGGTGGGGGTAATAATTCCCACTACCCCGCCCCTGGATTCGCCCCTGCAAAAATATGCTGCGGCACCACAAGCGTATTTGTTAATTTTCAGCCGTTTGCCGAGGCCCCGTTCTTCATCAAGGACAACTACCTGCTGTGCCCTTACCTCGAGGACGGCCCCTCCAGCTCCAGCAGCGGCAGCAGCACTCCCTCCAGCGCCATCTCGCAGAGGTACCCTCTTATTTTCCTTGACCTGTCCGTTGACTGATTCCGAGAGTCCGTTTTCGTCGCGCTGTGTCCCTCGCACCTGTACGGGGCCCCTCATGAGTGCGAGAGAGACAGAGCGACGCAATGGACTCACGGCCGCGGGAATACCCTGGCGCTGCGCAGTGGGCCAGACTGCCAGACGATCGTTGGAGGCGGAATAAATCCTGGACGGGTTTTGAGCTCCGGAGTTACTAAATGGGACTTGAACCAAACGTGTGATCCCACCTATGGATTCCCCGTTCGAAGAGCAATCCATTGGTGGGGTCACACGTTCGGTTCGAGTCCCGTGTGGCGACGATGGAGCTCAAAGTGAGTCTAGAGTTTTAGCCGCCTGCACCGGTCGTCTGGCCCACTGTGCGGGGAATACAGGACCATGTCGCAGGTTCTACTGCAAGCGCTGCGAGCGCGACGCGACGGACACCTGCCTGCTGCTGAACCACGACGTGGGCGACAAGACTAGCGTGGTGCTGCAGCGCGCGCAGGAGGCCAAGCTGCAGGCCAAGAACCAGTTCGCGCGCGAGGCGGCCATGCTCAAGGACCTGGCCGCCACCCTGGAGAGCATCAAGACGGCCGTGGTGAACAAGGGCGGCCTCACGGCGCGCCTGCACCGCGAGCTGGAGGAGGTCAAGACCCAGACCGGGGTGCTGGACAAGGTGCGCGCCTCCACCGTTCTTCTGGCCCACTGTGCGACGACGGTCTGTCTAACAAGGTCTTTCTGTCCCGCCCCGCAGACGACGCAGTTGGTGGAGAACGTGCCGGGGACGGCGTTCCAGGACAATGAGGACATCCCGCGCGCCCTGGACCACTTCCTTCAGGAGAACAGCGTCCGCCTGTTCGCGCTGGAGGAGAAGAAGCGCATGCTGGAGATGGCCAAGAAGTGCACGGTGACGGTGTCGTCCAGCGAGTCGGGGGTCTCCTGGGGGGGCAAGTTGTCCCTGGACGAGAACAGCCCGCCCGAGGAGCGGGTTCTCTTCTACCTGATTTACCTCCAGTTGCTGAACAAGCAGACTTCTATGATGCAGGCTTCAGCACAATCTGTAAGTTGGATTTTTGTTTTTCAGAATTAGTGGTGTGCGAATGCTTTGAATCAGGTCCCATTCAATTTGATAACTAAACAAAAATATAAAATCTCTAAATTTTAAGTCTTGCGGTTCATTTTTTAGTCTGTGGATGTGAATGGGTTTTCTCCCAGTGCACCTCCTATGGTAGATGGCAGAGGCGACAGGCAGTCCAACTGGGCGACAAAGCCTGTGGATGAAGCATCTCTGGAGGACCTCATATCAAATGTGAAAAAGTGTGTGTTGGAGGGCAATGTTCCCGATGTGAAAAGAGGAATTGATGAGGAAGATGACGATGATGATGACGATTCTGGTTTGTACCTCAATTCTCTTCGTATGACCTTTTTAAGTCTTAAAGAACAGTATTTTTTTAAAAAGACTTGTGTCCTGTTTCAGATGAAAGTGTTTCTGTAGCCTCTGATGCTGCCACAATTCCTGATATATGCAAAGTATCCAAAAAGGTGTTTGTGGGCAAAATACCCTCATTTGCCAAACCACAGGATATCAAGGTAAACAAATGTTTCTGTGGTTTAATTTTTGTGTGTTCCTAGCATTTTAAATTTGTAATTTATTTCGTTGGTCATGATATAGTAATTGCATGTGTGATAAATAAAATTTGTCTAACTTTTTGTGCAGGATCTCTTCTCTCAGTTTGGTAAGATACACTATGTCCGATTCTTAGTCAAGAAACAAAAGAAGGGAAAAGGTTCATCTGCACCTGCACCAGCTCAGGGATCAAAGCACATTTGTGCGTTTGTATATGTCCCTGATGAGTTCACAGTTGAAAATATTTTGAGGAATCGGGTAATTATCAAACATGAAATTATTACAGCCAATGTTTCGAAAAGTAGATGTACTTTGATCCAGGTGTTGATTTGACTGTTACTTTTGTTTCTCAGCCAATTGTTTATCGACATAAAGGGGAATTGAAAGGATATTTACTTAATGTTCAAGAAGAGAGGGGTCAAAAACGTGAAGACAAAGTTGAGGCCAAGCGACAACGTCGTCAGAAAAGGAACGACAAAAAAAATTCACCTGGTCAACCCAGTGGACTGAGTCGACAGGAGTCATCCAATCGTAAGGGCTTTATTTTGCAAGCAGAATGGACTACTTTTTTTTTTCCCAGCATACAATAATTAACATTCATTTTTGTTTATGATAAAGGCTCTGAGAGTGCTGATGATGTAGATGCACTCAAGAGAATCTTTGTCAATCAAGTACCTATTGAGGTGACTGAAAAGCAGCTACAAGTATGTAATAATTATACTGCTGATTCATACGCTTACATACCGCAGAACAGGTTCACAATATTTGAATGTTATTCAGGATCTTTTTTCATCATTTGGCCAAGTTACCAATGTCTCAAAGCGCCGCCATGGTGTGGGTCACAAGTGCATGGCATTTGTGACTTTTAAAGATGAAAAGTCGGTTGGAAGGGTGCTGTCACAAAGGGTAAGGGAAATTTGTCGGTGTTGAGATTCTTTTTGCTTTCTTTATTGTTCTTACTTTGGCTAAAATTGGATTATTTTTTTCTTTAGCCTGTGAAGTACTATGGAGAAGGCTTCCCGGATGGCTTTGATTTGCAAGTTCGAGAATTCCGAAGTGTGAAAGCCGCCCCTGCAACACTGAATTCCCCTGGATTCAATAATATAACTGATACAATGGTGGCAGCTGCTGCAGCCACATCTGCAGCTACGTCTGCTGCTGCATCTGCTGCACAGATGCTTTCTGCTCTGCACATTCAGCAAAATGCCAGTTTGAGGTCAATGCAACCATCAAACCCTATCAAGCCACCGCCTCCTTTGAGGCCACTCATGCAACCTCAGCAGAACCAGAAGCAACCGTCGCAGCATCCAAACCATAAGCAACCATCTCAGCCTATAAACCAGAAGCAACCATCTCAGCCAATAAACCAGAAGCAAACACCACAGCAACAGAACCAGAAACAAACGCCACTTCAACAGAGCCAGGATAGACCCTGCTACCTACAAAACCAAACACCTCAGCAACAGAATCAGAAGCAAATGTCACAGCAGCATAACCAGAGGCAAATGCCACAGCAACAGAACCAGAGCCAACCTCGACAGATCTATCCACTCCTACACCTCCCCCAGCAAATGCCCCAGCAACAGAACCAAAACCAGAATAAACCAAGACAAAAAAATGGCAAAAATGCGGATGATAATAACTGCAGTGTCATGTAAGTTGTTGATTTGAGGATATTGTTCTTTATTTGTTTTTATCCCATTTTTGAGCAACAGGTTCACTGGTTAGTTTAAGTTGCACAAGGTATGATATTTGATATGGTCAACATTTTTAATTTGACCGTAGCTCTATCTCCCATCATGGTTGTTGTGAAATTTTCTGCTTTATGGATGGAGGGCCTGTGTTTGCAGTGGAGACATTTAGTCGATGACGTTTCTAAGTCAAACTGTTATGAATATGCATACAATCATACTGTATTTGCATATTTAGAGCAGAGGGGCGAAACATTTTGGCTATGTTACTTATTATTCCTATGGATTTAAGCTGTTTTAAAGTCCTGCCAAGGCCTATCTTAAATGCATCAAAATCTGAACTAAAAGATTGTTCGCATTGGCCTTTGGTATTTTATTATGCAGCTGATACCGGAATGTAACTGCCTATTCTTATGGTTGTTGAGTGACTTCTGTACATCATGTGATGTGCAACCTCACCAACTTGAAGTAATTTGTTGTTCATGATTTCTAGTGTGTGATGTTGTGTTTATCAGGTTTGTGTGTACTCCCAAAAGGCGTGCACTTACTGATAAGGTTGAAAGGTTGTGATTATAGCACACCGACAGAGCTAAACTAAGGAAACATGTTAGTTATAGGAAACAAATTGTGTTTTAAGTTTCAGGAAGCCATTGTTTTTGTCATGGTTTTTAATGTCAAGGTGGCTATTGACAATGTAATCCATTGCACTTGAATTTTTCTTTCTTTTGTGTGGATTTTACAGCTGTAAATTAAACACTTCATTATTCTCTTAAGTCTTAGTGTAGCCTTATGAAACAAGTTTGGCTCTTACTTACTTAGAAGTGGAGATCCTATGGTAATTGTTGTATTTAATGTATTTAAGTCCCGTAGAATAGACATGTCAAATGCAAGAGCAGCCATGCGTTGAAATAATTCATGCACTCCATCTCCTGTGCGGGATGAGACTGCCCAATACTCTGCCCCAAGTTGTGTAGCGAGGCTTGTGGCTTGATCTTCTACATGTTTGTAAGCTGATGAGGACTGAATGAATAAGAAATGTCAATAGCAGATTAGTCCAGCTTCTCTCATTTTTCAAACCAATATAAACAAAATGGTTTTAACTCACAAGAAGGTCACGCTTTGTGCCTATTAAAAAAATTATGGGCTGTAATGTGTTGCAAGCTAGTGCTTCTTCCAACCACTGTGCACAATGGGATAATGAGTACATGTTTGATAGGTCAAATAGCACTGCAACAACTGGACACACAGTAGACATTAAGATACATTAACAGTGTAATTAGTGGTACACTTAGTATGCAAATTTAATTTTACCTTGTGCTCCACGGTAATATGAACTTGCTATGCATTTGAAACGTTCTTGGCCTGCTGTATCCCATCTATGAAAACATGTATCAAAATACAAGGAAAAATAAAAATGTTAGTTACCTGGAACTTTTTTCGTAAGAAATCCTGTATTAGCTTATTGGGAAAACGGACATGCTTACATTTGAAGATTAAATGGAACTTTGATTATGTCAAAACGTTCCACTTCAAAGTCAACTCCAATTGTAGCCTTGTAATTCCTATCAAAGACTTTATGACAGTACCTGAAATCAATTTTGAAAGATGAATCCTTAACATTTCATGTTAGAGCTCGAGATCATGGGTAAAACATACCTGTTAACAAGGCTCGTCTTCCCAACAGCAACGTCACCCAAAAAAATTGCTTTAGAAATTTTCAGGCCAGAGAGTGGTTGCCTTGGCGATAAACAGACTTCTCGTACAGCAGATGAAAAGTCATGTTGTTTGTATGGAGTGTACTGGCGACTAAATGGGGGAGGAAACCTATCAATGCAACGATCTTTGCAAGCTTGATTCTGCATCATTTTTAACACAGCTGATCGCGACTCCAACATCCTCTTGAACCTGAGTCACATGCAACAGTGAAGCAAGAACTTTGAGTGAAGAGCGGCTAAATAATTTTTAGACAGTCTGCATTACGAAACAGCGGCGTCAAAACGGAGTCTAAGAGTAAACAAATTTGAAGAGTCCGCGGAGGTCAACGTGTATGAGGAATTCATCCGTTTTTTTTCAACTTGACATTACACTGGGAATCAAATTCTTTGATTATTGTGCATCATTTTTATATATCTTTCCACTGATGACAGTGAAAAAAGGTTCTATATTTACAATTGAAATGATTTTCCGTTCTTTTCGGAAATGGGCTATTAACGGTGGCAGGTTCAAAAATTCTCATACTACCGCGGCCCGTTGCTTAGCAACAGAGCTGCAACCCCCTTCCCTTTCCCCCCTCTTCCTGGCCGTGAGTGTGAGTACCAGTACCAACCTCCAAAATAAAACATGACACATGAAAAAATATGTATTTATTCAAATTTGATAATAATTCAAACAATATGCACCGATCGCAGACAAGTCATTTACGGTTCCAGTCATGGGTGCAGAAATAAAACAACCCAACACTAAACAATCAGGAACAAGTAAGTTTTCCCCACATGTAAGGTCAAGAGAGTATTTCATTCTTAATTAATTGACTGAGGTTTAAAACTGTGTCAAGAGAGCTTGACAAATGTGACAGGTCTGTATGACCTCAAGATCACTTAAAACAAATATTGATAATCAAAACACTGAAATAGAAAGTAAAAAACCTATTGGGGGCTAAGAAAATGCATTTCACAAATCCCCCTAGGAACATTTTGCAACATCCTGCATGAATGGGAGAATATATACAAGACAAAAATGTAGGCCTACTTGACAAAAATATCAATAATGTACCTGCATGGAGGTCTGAGCAATTATAACAAGATACAAATAGTTTTACAAATTTTAGTAGAAATATGTGCCAGGTCACACAATATTCAGAGGGTGAGAGCACCAAAGAACATCTTTAGTACTGTGGCTCCATACAATCAAAATATTCAAACTTTGGTCAACATTCAAGTAAATTGTAAATCTCATCCAATGATACCTCACTCCAACATCACAGCAAAGCACATAAAATATCACAGCATATCATATACCTGCAATTACTAGGAGAACCCCTCAATAATCAATTTTTTTCCCCTCTACAAAATTTGACGGGACAGGTTCCAGTTGTTGAGAAAGACTCGACAACAAAAAACCTTTTGTCTGTGCTACGTCAGCAAACACTTATAACACCATATAAGTAGACAAACACTAACCATTTAGCAATGAAATACTTCTAGAATATGCTGTCTGCACCTTACAGTATGGTAAAATTAACAGGAAAATACATCTCATCAATACTGCTAACATTATCCAAAGGATTTGATAAAGTCAATTGTGCCTCACATGGACAGCCCACTTGCTGCTGTAGTCTACTCATGCAAACATAAAATTGAGAAATTCACTAATCACAATTACAGAATTGGAAAACTTGATTACCAGTACCAAACCATTATGTATAAACTTAGACTTTGGAATTCACAAATTCTGCTCAGATTCCTCAATGGAATGATTACATGTCCACTTGCAGAATTAAATACATACTTCAGACAGTATTTAAAATACAAAATATCACATGTCATAACATAAGTTCTAAATATTTGTTTACAAATATGACAAGTTATCTATTAAATTTAATTTATGTCAAATGACATCCTGTCAGCCTTTAAGACTCACAAACCGTACAAATGAATGAGTGGGAGCTTGTCAAGACATCCCAATTTACTAAAAATCTGCCCTATCCTCATCCTTGGGGCTGTTCTTTTTGTCCTGAAAGCAAAAGATATAATTGGTCAGATACAATGGGGAAAAATATCAGTAAATCCACGTCAGTCCAGCCACACGGAAATTTTGTTCCCAAGCAAAAGCACAACATATCCACAGCGATTGGCAACAGGGAAAAATGAGGAAACACATACTGTACCTATCTATATACAATTTCTGGTGTACCAAGAAGAGGTTCTGTCTGTCCATCAATTTCTGTACCACAAAGAAAAGCAAATTTATAATTTTTACCAGTGATAGCATGCATTGTTTACATGAAGCAGAGAAAATTTAGAGAGATCGGCAAGACTGATGTTAAATTTTGATTTAAAAATATAGTGAATACCAGAGACTAGGTCTTAATTAAGTTGCAAGTCCAAAAAAATCCCGATTTACAAAAACCAGACAGTTTAAAACTGAGGGTTGAAATTGTGTCAATGCTTATGGCAAACAAACTTTACCTTCGTCATGGTTTTGTTTTGAGTGAGGATGTGGGTGATTGAAAGGTTGCTCCTCAGCAGAACCCAAAAACACATACACAATGTTTGTTGTTATATTCACAGCTGCTGCTAAGAAAAATACCAGTTGCCATCTCCAGACAGTTTCCTGCAACAGATGCAACAAAATAAAAAGTTTTAAAGTGGCAAATTTTTAAAAAATTAATTTGCAAACAACATAAGTAAGAAGATATTGTCTCACATTTTTGTCGATAATTGAACCAATTGTGTATGGAGCAAGGAATCCACAAAGATTGGCCACTCCATTAGTCATTCCATACATTGTGCCGGCATATCTTGGGCTCAGGGCAACGTGGTTCATTTGGTTACCAGCATATTGGGCCCCAACAAATGCACCACTAATACCCATGATGATTATGACTGCCTGGCGGTCACATCCAGCCAAAGCAGCCCCAATGAAACCAATGGATGGAACAATAGACGCTGCAGAAACAAATGCAACGAAAAAGTTAATCAACAAATGAAATAAATGGGTTTTTCCATGGAGACTTGAGGAATTCATACCAAATGAATTGAATATTTTAAAAGACACCACAGGACTTAGGTACTCTTTTGCAATCAGCCAGTCAGCAACTCTGCTGAAACACAAGCTACTGATCCAAGATGTAAGATATGGCACAGATGTCAACACGGAATTCTGAAAGTAATGAACAAATGTTAAGTCATGAACCCCCAGAAAAATATTACATATGATGTTACACTAAAACACAACTTACAGCTTGTAAACTGAAGTGCAAAATGTTACTCATGTAGGTCGGCATCTCAGTCAACTGAGTGTAAAATGCCCATGCCATTCCACATTGCGTCACCATAATAGCCCAAAATGGGGTGCAGGAGAATATTTCAACCCAGGGAAAGTCACTGTCATCCTGTAATATTTAACAGTCCGCATGAAATAACACAATTGTCTGCTTCTTTAATTTTAATCAGCGTACAAATCAGTCTCAAAATACTGTGAATACCTTGCTTTGTGCATTCTCCGGTCCCAAGCAAGCCTCAATGTAGTTTCTCTCTTGAGGACTGATTTTTGGATGTGTGGAAGGCGAGTCATAAATCACGAGCCACCACACTATGGACCAGATGATGCCCAAACCGCCGAAGACATAGAACGCCAGTGGCCAACCACCCATCCATGTAACTGAGGCCAAGTATCCTGAGAGTGGCATGGCTATAATTGTGCCAAAGTTGGATCCTGGAAATTAAGAGGAAATGGATAATGCATTGAAAACAGCAATCTTTGTTGGTGAGTGTAATACAGTTTGACAAGGATTACAAACCAGAATACACAGCGGCTGCATAGGTATTTCTTTCTAAAGGAGGAATCCACCTGGCTAACATGGCACACATAGATGGGAAGGTAACACCCTAAAGAGGATAAAACAAACAAGTGTTGGTGGTTGGTGGTTAAATCATGAGAAAAATTACGAAATGAGAATACACACGTACCTCGCCCAAACCTTCCAGGATTCGGATGAATATAAAGTAGCCTTGTCCCATTCGTGCAGCAGGAGGGCTTAGTATAGTGAAGAGAGCAGTAAAAAATATGCCCCATCCAAAAATACGCTTCCCACCATACTGCTCTGCTAACCTACCACCAGGCACTTGAGTGAGGACATAGCCATAAAAAAATGAGCCCAAGATAAGTCCTTGAGTACGTTCATCCCAGTCGAATTCTCCATGAGACTGCAGACAACACAAAATGCCATTACAATATGAAATAAGATTAATTAAAATAATAGTTTGAGAAAAAGATTAACAAACCTTAGGTTCAGGGTTAGGATCTGGGCTTGGAGGACGTGGACAGACATCACTAATAGTTGTATTGTCATCAGTAGTCGTAGAATTCACCATAGCCACAATCGCAACTGATAAATTGACACGCATAGCATACACAAGCGCCAGGCCCAAAAACCCCATGAAGCCCACCACAAAGCGGGCCTTGATGGTGTCATTTGTGTCTACTACAGGAGGCTGATTTATGGGTGTAGTACCATAAGCGGTTCCTGCAAAAGGAAAAGAGGGTGATTTAAAGTGTTTAACAATGAAATACCACATACACCATGATTATAGGGCCTACCTCTGTTTCTTGACGCATTGATGAGCCCTGCGTTATTGTCATCTAGAAAGTCTGAAGGTTCATCAGACATCTTGGCGTCCCCCGAAGCAGAGTGGCATGGGGAGACAAAAAGTACCTGTCACCTAACCTGCACAAAGGATGACACACGAAATGAGACTTAAGGATAACACTATTCCGGCCTTAGGAGAACTGCTCGAGGGGTGCCCGCCATTCAACGAAGGCAATTTGACTGTGCGAAAAATTGAAGGAAGGCCAGGAATAAAAGTTACACTGACGGCGTTACAAATAAAAACAAAGAAGGCAACAAGTCCGCCCCCCGAATCAGCTGGGAGGAATTTTGTAAGTGCAGACAATGCACACGATAGCCTCTCCTTTACCTCTCATGGTGAATGAACAAAGCCTTGCGGTCACTGAGACGATCGAGGAGACTGATAACAGCAGATCGTCTCAAGGACCGGAACAAAAGTCACAACAAAGAGAAACAAGACGTACACAACACAAACACAGGCCAAATGCCTTGGTTTTCGTTATTTTCAGATATCGCACAACAGCCAGCCACGTTTGCTTATTCGCACTAACAAGTGTTTCTCGGACCCCCTTTTTACACTAAGATTGGAGAACTAAAAAAATATTGACCGTTGCAGCTTTCATATGTCTGAGTCCCGGACTTTCGTTTCCACGTCGTTCAACTTCACTTTTCCTTAATCACTTTAGTTTATTACATATTTCGGTTTTAGTGTGCGGGGACAGCTTGTCCTCTGGATTGTGTTCCCACCTTTTTACATTAAGATTGAGAAACTCAGAAAGGTTTCACCATTACAGCTTACATTGATGTAAGCCCCAGACTTTCGTATCCACGTCGTTGAACTTCATTTTTCGAAAATTAGTTTAGTTTATTAGATATTTCTGTTTTGGTGTGAGGGGACAGCTACTCCTCTGGACTGGGCTCGCACCTTTTTACATTAAGATTGAGAAACTCAAAGAGATTTCACCATTACAGCGTACATTAACCTACGCCCCAGTCTTTCGTATCCACGTCGTTGAACTTCTTTTCGGGAATCAATCGTTTGTTTCATATAAATTTCGAAAAGAATGTGCTGATTTGGGGAGAGGGACTACTTTTGGAAAGGTTACGCTGGTATGAGTATAGCAGTCCGCCACGCTCAGTCGGCCAAACGACTCCATGATATAGGGCTCTAGGCTGCAGTGCTGGAGTCGGTTGGAAACTTAAGCGCTCTCGACGTTTAGTCTCTGGATGCTTCGTTCATTACCAATGATGAACAATATAAAATACGATGAATGAATACATAGTGTTTTCAATTTTTCATATACTGTTGTTGTTTTCTCTTTCTCCCTCTCTCTCTCTCTCTCTCCCTCTCTCTGTCTCTATCTCTCCCTCTCCTCTCCTCTTTCGCAACAACCAAGAACAACAAATACAGCTGGCGTTTCTGTTCTGTATATGTGATATTTCCCACCTCATTGTGCAAGACATGCAGCCTATTTGCCGTTATAAACAGGCTTAGAGATTTTAAAAATAAAAATAATAATAATAATTTGTTGAGTGTTGGGATAAGTAGTTCTAGTCAAAGCGATTCTGTGAGGTTTGAGGTTGGGTTTTCAACTTCAGAGAATAGCATCTTCAAACCATTGTTTCTTTTAGAGAAGTGTTATCTCAGGTCATAGTTCTGAAAGGTGAACCAAACTCCAAACTTTTATCACGATCTCACGAGTTGTCACTAATTCTTTGTTACTTTACTCAGGTGGTGAAAACTTACGATGCATCTTCATGTTTTTGATAGACCCCTGGAATGGGTGAAGAATTGAGTGTAGATGTGTTCAACGAAACTGTTACTGTTTTAATGTTTTGTACCATTGTGGTTTAAATACAATGCTTACATCAACTTCTTTGTCCACGTGTCTAACACGTTTTAGGTAAAGTTTTTGCCTTGCTTGTGGAATTTCTATAATAACTGCATATCTCTCATTTGATTGCCTGTATTTTTTAATTTAGTTATGAACATTCACGCAACCTATCACTTGGGAAGTATACAAATAGGATCTCGTACTTTATCCGTTATCTGTCATCAGGAGAAGTGTCTACAGCATTGCGTCCATTTTATTTTTCTGTTCACCCTGATCTGTTTGGACAGCATCCAAACGAAAGAGTATGTCTCTGAACTACTTTATTTATTTGCCCTTTCGAGAAATTTCTTTAAGTGTTGTTTCAAAACTATTTAATCTGTGTTTCAGGCAGTCAATGAAAACTCTCTGAAACAGTTGAGCTCCTACTTAGAAAGCCTTCAACAGAGACGAAGTGTACGACCCATATCCATTAAGTTCTACTTAAGATCACAAGCTGACAAGGGTAAGTTATGTAGCTAGTTCCTTTCTTTAAGGAATTGTTTCCATGATATGTTGTACTGTTTTCAGGACGTCAGAGAGTCATGTATTATGGAAACAATCCCTGATTTTTACTGTTAAACTCTCTGAGCCTCTTAACAGCCAAAGTTATGACTAAACAATTTTTTTTGCAGGTTTATTTCGTATGGTTACATTAAACTTACGTGAAAGTGATTCAAGAAATGCAGTTTTAAGAGTACTGAAATCCTGTGATCTTCCGACAACCTATGTTGACAATATAACCAGTACTCCTCATCCGAAAAAGCCAGACACTTTTACTAAATCCCAGAATAAGTCAGCTGCATGGCAAAAATATGAAAGTATGTTCAAAGATAATGATGATGCTCAGATAATTCGTGGTATGGTAAGAAAAGCTAAAGAGGATGAATGTTTACTGTAGGTATCCACTTCTTATAAGGGTATTATGAATTTTTAATGAGATGTGAGTAATCTGGTTCTTGACCTCCAGACCATGGTTGGAGAAGAATATTAAAGATGCTGCTGAAAAACAAGCTGCCTGTTATCCCTTACAAGAGGAAGTGAAACGATTGCAAATGGAACTTGCTTTAAATCTTGGTCTTAAGGAAATCATTTGGGACTGTGGGTGGAATGTAACCCACTTTCGGGGATGTTTGCAAAGTTTTCAAGCTCTAGCTCGTGACCATCCTGAGCAAATGCACGTTCTGAAAGGTAGGTTTACTGCTGGATTTTTTTTACTTCCCATAAGACAAAGTCGATAAAAAAAAAAATAAAACTCTCAATGTGGATATTTCCCACAGGGAGAACTTTAGTCTTTGGCAGCGATACAGGTGTTAGCTGGAAAGGCAATGTTCTCTTAAGTAGTGGCGAAGTGCGCAATAATTGGCTAGATGTAAGTATTTATGAATGTTGTGTAAAACTGACCCTTAGCATTGCCATAATCAGTAACAAACAAAAAAAATTACGTGCTTTTTCCCTTCCTAGTTTTTGAAAAATGTGTGGCAGCAAGATGCAGCGCTTTTAGTAATACCTGCTATGCAGAAAGCGGTATCAAGAGTTCTTAGGGATATTCAGGTTGTCCACAGGTTGGTAATGAGCATGATGGACCCTGTTTGTGCTCAAGTAAATGTAACCTCATCCTTGATCTGCAATTTTATCAAAGGAAATTCCAGCCTTACATAATGGCAAGAAATTATGCCAATCAGCTGCGTCATCTAGTCACTTCTCTTAGTGATCACCAGGGATCTAGAGGATACCCAAAATCGTGGCCTGAAAGTTTAGATAAATTTGAGTTGGTGGTTGAACCGTAAGTCAAATTCTATATTATCGGTCAATTCAGATTCCTCTTTTCTAATTATTTGATTTCATCTCTAAGGGAGGCTGGTCCACTCATGTTATCGCCTACTGGTCAGTTTATTGTACCATCATCTTGTCCTGCTTCTCTGTTAGTTAGTTTCTTAAGTGAAAATATGTCTGAAGCAGAACGCCTGCTTAACAATTACAAAATGTAAGTCCAAACTGAACTGCCCTTGTGTTGTTCAAATATAGATCTTGATTTGACTCTTTTCTTTCAGGAATAAGCATGTAGAGCGAGATTTGCATCAGCAATGCATAGATGAATTCCAGCTATTATCTCTACACAAAGAAGACAATGTAACTCCAGATTTAATGATAGCTTGTTGTACTCGACTGCTGGAACACAAGCATCATCTGAGTGCATGTTTTAAAGGCCGCTGCTTGTGGGTTACAAGTTATTATTCCATCATGTCTGATGGACAAATTTGTATACCATGGGATTGGAAACTTTAAACTCAAATGTGAAAGTATGTATTTCCTTGTTTCACTGATTAATACAATCTTAAAACATGAAGTGAAACGCTTCTAAGTTTTGATTTTCAATGTAAAAGTTGATAGGAAAGTGCACCAAGACACAGGTAAAACATAATTTTGTTCTTTGTCAGTTAATAGCGATAGTGATCTGGCTTGTAAGGACCTTCAGCAGGGATGCCCAAGTACGCTGCTTGGTCAGCGCTCAACTTTGTCAGCTTAACGCCCAAATGATCCAAATGGAGAGCAGCCACTTCTTCATCAAGCTGGAAAAAAGGGGGAAAATGTATTCAAGAAACAAGCCACATCCTCTACACTCACACGAAGCATACTAACCTTCTTCGGCAACATGTGCACACCAACAGAGTAGTGCCCTGGCTTGGTCCATAGTTCTATTTGGGCAAGGGTTTGGTTGGTGAATGAATTACTCATAACAAAAGATGGGTGCCCCATAGCACACCCTAAGTTGACTAAGCGACCCTCCGCAAGAAGGATAACGTAGTGTCCATTCGACAACTTGTAACGGTCCACCTGAAAAATGTCACATACCATTAATATTACAGCACTTAAAAAATATCTAGGAACAGGAAAATTTGTTCTGATGCATTACCTGAGGTTTGATGTTAATTTTCTCAACGGCATTCTTGTCTAGCCAAGTCACTTCAATTTCACAGTCGAAATGCCCAATATTGCAAATAATAGAGTCATTTCGCATGTTCAAGAAGTGTTTCCCGGTAATTATGTCTTTGCAACCAGTGGTTGTGACAAAAATCTGTCCTTCTTTGGAAGCTTCATCCATGGTTGTGACCTGCAAGACAGGTAAATATTAATTTCATCTCTTGTTTATTAATGAAATGGATGCTCTTTAGACGAATTTAAAACAACTTACTTCATAGCCTTCCATAGATGCCTGCAAGGCATTGATCGGATCAATTTCGGTAACAATTACTCTTCCACCAAATGCCCGAAGAGACTGAGCACAACCTTTACCAACATCTCCATATCCAGCAACTACACAGACTTTGCCTGCCAACATGACATCAGTTGCTCTTTTGATACCATCAATGAGACTCTCACGGCAACCGTACAAGTTATCAAACTTGCTCTGAAGATGGCAAAACAGGAATGAGAACATTTCATTACTCCAAATACAATATAGACCCATAAACAGTTCTGAAAAGTTGATGAACAACATCTCACTTTTGTCACAGAGTCGTTCACATTGATGGCAGGAACTTTCAATTTTCCATCCTTCATCATTTTATACAAATTGTGCACTCCTGTTGTGGTTTCCTCAGATATGCCCTTGATATTTGTGAGGAATTCAGGATATTTCTCATGGACCAAGTTGGTCAAATCGCCACCATCGTCCAAAATTAAATTAAGAGGCTAAAAAAGAAAAATAAAGTACTCAGGCAAATACAGTGGATTAAATTCAGGTACAATCATGGTCAACATACCTGCCCATCTTTGAAAACCAGTGTCTGCTCAATGCACCAAATATATTCTTCATCTGTCTCTCCCTTCCATGCATAGACAGGAACACCTGTCTTGGCGATAGCAGCTGCTGCATGGTCTTGGGTACTGAAAATGTTGCAACTCGACCACTGTACCTGAGAGGACAAAAGACTTTGTAACCAACTGATGTCTCATGAATGAAGTGCCTTTCAAACCAAAGCATTGACACAAAAGAACACATCTAGATAAGGAAACAAAAGACTGGCTTGAAATGGCGTCAAGGTCAACTGTTATCTTTTGAACATGAAGGAAAGGGGACAGAGTTTATCATTCTTAAAATAACAACTTACGTCAGCACCAAGAGCAACAAGGGTTTCGATTAGAACAGCTGTTTGGACCGTCATGTGAAGGCAGCCAGCGATGCGGGCGCCCTTCAATGGCTTTGAATCCTTGTACTTGCTACGCAGTGACATCAGACCGGGCATTTCATTTTCAGCCAGCATGATTTCTTTGCGACCCCAGTCAGCAAGGCTGATGTCAGCTGAGAAAACAGAAAAAATAGGATCACTTTTGATATTCCCTACGCATGGGCAAAAGAATTGGACATCATCTACAGGATTAAGTTAGAATTTTTCAGCAGTCTCAGAATCCATCCGTCGTAGAAATGAAGCGACTAATAGTTCATATGAGGAGGTTTTCAATACTTAAAATAATAAAAATTAAAATTAACTAGTCTTCTAAGGCTTGGGAAAAATGATCGATATCAGTTTTGACAAATATCCCACCACAGTTGCAAGCAGAGGTTACAGAACCATGTGCACATAATCCGGAAAAGAATCAAACGCAACAGGGTCTGACTTGCAGCCCTTCAGATAACAAATGTGGCACATATTACTCACCAACTTTGAATGCCGGTTTGCTTGACATTTTGAATCGGTTACGTATCGTTCACCGAATGGTAGTTTCCAAAATCCCGGCAGGACACACGTGCGTACAGCGGCGCCGAAAGTAAAGTGGAAGAAGGCAATGGATGGAAGCAAGCCGGCGGCGCGCTCTGCAGCTTACCCCCCCCCCCCTCCTCTCCCCCTTCGCGTTCCTCCTTCCGCTTCTTTCGCGCTTCCTTGGTGTTTCTCTTTCCTCTCGCTTTATCATGTCTCCCTTCTTCAATCTCCGTCCCCCGCTCACAACTTCCCGCTCTTCCGCACACTCGCCCTCCCGCACCGCTCGCTCTCGCCTCTCTCTCTTTCCCTGTCTTTCTCGTAGATGTTGTCTCTGTTTAAAGTAAAAGCGCCTGAAGAAATGTGAAACTGTTCCCTCCTTCGCGACTCGACATTCCTTAGCGTGTTCATTAAAATCTGGCCGGGTGTTGAAAACATAAGTCTACGGTTGAAATTCTGGTCAATGCATTTGACCAGTGACCCATCGTCTGACTGAAAGATGCTGGCCGAAGCAGGCTCGCAGAGTCAAAATCAGCTCGAGCGGCCCAGGTTTGCAGCAGTGTCAGTGGAGTAATCGTCAAACATGGCGTCCAGTAGGAAGAGTCTGTCCGATTTCTTCGGACTTTCTTGGTCTAGCTGGTCAGAATACTCTGGGGAGTTAACTAATACAGGTTGGTTTGAACCACTATAAGCCAACGCCTTGAATGGTTTTGGTCTGGGACGCATAACATGGCGACAAGTCCACCGTCAAGGGCGAAATTTGTTCATGTGCTGCTAGGTGACAAGCTCAATGAACCGCAATGCACATTGTTACCAACATGGATTTTGGCACTCCTCTAGTTTGTCAGAATTGTTTTTACTGCACTTCCACATTTGACACTCATTGGCAAAGTAGTTGGCTTATTATAAAATATAATTTGCTCTATTTTGATTCACCTTGACAATTTTAATCTATTCAATCAATTTCTTTATTTTGTGGACTTCTGGCATTATTTTACCCTCAAACTCATTAGCTTTATCTTTAAATGACACATTTGGAAAATCTTTACTTGCATTTTAACGAGGGGCAAGGTGGGGGAAATCGCACAACCTGTTCTCCCTGAGCTTTGCATTTCCAATGACTTGTGAAGGTCTTCAACTAATTGAAAAATAATGTATAATATTAATTGCAAAGGAAATTAACTAGTTCTCTTTTTAAAAAGGCCCATCAAATTTTTTTTGATTATGTGTTCATTATTTTTCCGTCCCTTTCAGATGGAGCTGAGGAAGAGAAAACTGACTCTCGTAGGAAGAGCTCTGATGCCATGCGGCTGTTTTCATCAGGTATTTGAAATCTTCACTTTCAAAAGAAGCTGAGCTATTTAATTGGATACTACAGCATTTTCATGGGAACTAAGGACCAGACTAGGTCTGGATACTGCATTAAACCATGATAGAAGTTTAAAATTTAATCATGTGGCTCCAGGGAGATTGTTTTTTTGACTCTGAAGTCTCTGAGCAACATCTATTAAAATAATTGTTGCATCCTCTCAAGGCTCTCAAGGCTCATAACTAAATGTGCAGCCCAAACATTCTTTTCATAGGTTCTTTATTTGGAAGTGTCACACCATACCAATTACTCTTAATGAGGGTGATTAGAAGGAGGTATAATCATTGTGGCTTTTTTGTTCTTTTGCAGATATGCAGAAATTTGGATTGTTCCCTGAAACAGATTGTTTCTGCACTGTTGTGTGCAGTGAATGTAATGCTTTGGTTAAACCACAGGGTCTCCTTAGTCACATGCGTAAGGACCTCTTTTTGTGATATCATTCTCTACAACCTAACAATTTGATGCTCACGGTTTGCTTATATATGCTTCATCCTCAACAGGTGTGCGGCACAAAGAGCTAGTACCTGGTAAAATTTCGCCAGAAAAAATTAACAAATTTTCTGAGAGCTCTCCTATTAAAAGTATAGGGGACAGATCTTCAGCCAAACATGTCTTGAATGAGAAGCTTATGTCTAAACTTATCTTAAATGAGAAACACAAGCCTTCTAGTGAAAAGTTAGTTAGTTCTCCTGGTGATAAACATAAAGCAAGCCTTGAAAAGTCAAGTGGTAAATATTTTAGCAGTGAAAAGACTTCTCAGAAAGCCAGTGACAAATTCCTTGGAAAATCGACCAGTGACAAGATATCCCGGACTTCAAATGAAAAAGCTAAAGCACCACTTGATAAAAGTCTTACTGGACCTTCATTACTTATTGATAAAGCTTTAGTGAGGAATGAAAGTGAGAAAGTGGCCAAAACTGGTAATGATTCTACTGTTTCTAATCTTAAAAGCATCAAGTTAGGAGATAAGCCTCTCACCAAATCAATCAGTGAAAAGCCCACATCGGAATATGCTTCCCCTGAAGGCAAGATTTTCTCTTTAAATGAGCGCCATTTGTCAAGATCAGGTGAAAAGATAAGTGTTAAATCTGTCCTAAGTGAAAAGTTACTGTCAAAGGCGGCTGCTAATGAAAAAATGATGACTGCAAATGAGAAATGTAAACGTTTTGATCTCTCTAAAAGTGATCATGGTTCTAAGAAGGGGGATAGTTTACTGAAACCTGAGAGGATGGTAGCCAAGCCTGTGATGAAAAGCTTGCTGAAGGAAAAAGTGCTCAGGAATGAAGCAGCCCTAAACATTGTTCCTGGGACCAGTTTACTGCGGCCTATAGTTCAGCTAGAGCGAGAATTACCACAGACTTCTGGTACAAGCATAGCCATCACAACTCTTTCTCCTCCAGTTCTTACCCCTCAGAACTTGACTCCAGAACGTCATCAGTCAGCTACAGATATGCCAGTTCTGTCCCGCAAGAGGAAGTATAAAGAAAGAAAAGCCCCTCCAACTCAATATGATCCTGATAGACATTGTGGGGTGTGGTGTGATTATTTTAACAAATTTTGTGTGCGGTCTTTGACTTGCAAGGTTCATTCTGTAGCCCTGAGACGAGCTGTAGTTGGAAGGAGTAAACCATTTGATCAGCTTTTGAGTGAACATAAGCGAGCAAAGGAAGACCAACGTCAAACAAAAGAGGATCAGGTAAGATCAAGTAATTCATGCGTCAACTTTCATATATCGCTGTGAGTCCATCTGCCACGATTATTAATGCCACCTAAATCTCTTGCAGGATGATATTTCTGAATCTAGTCCCCACCTGTCAGATCGTTTACACAGCCCAAGTGAGCCTAGCAATAGTTCTTTTGTGAGCAGTCCGTGTATAAGCCCAGCGTCTAGCCCTGCTCCCAGCCCCTCAGAGAATGTCTTCCTCAGTAATGTTATCAATACGGACGAAGCTGTTTCCTTAGTTACTCCCTCAGCAGCCACAAATCCACCAGTTCCACTTCCTTCCTATCAGTATCCACCTTACCCGCCTCCTGAATCAGCCTGCTCCTCCCCGCCTCGAAGTTTGGTAACACTCTCTCCCCATTTAAGCTCACCCCTTCTGAATGTTGCCCTACCTAGTCTCATTCCAAGCCATGCTCCTCGCCCCCCTGACTCCACCGAAGAAGACTCTGCCAAATGCCCCAGGACTGTAGCTCGGGCTATCAACAGATTACAACTGAACAAAGGAAAGCAGTTTAATGTGAAACATACAGCATTTCCCCCTAAACCTCTAAGAGTAAGATAGTTTCACAATAAAATTAGATACTAGATTTTTGATTGCTGTCATTTTATTTGAAAATTTTGCTGACCTCTTTGTTTTTTTGTTTCAGACATGCCTATTTCAAGGGCGTAAGAGCTCAGGGATGTTTTTTGTTCAACGTGAGCTGGAATCAATGCGGGCAGGTTTTAGATTATCTGTTAAGGGCAGCAAACCATTGCCTCAAGGGCATGTGCCCAGTACCTCTCAGTCCCTTCCTGAAACTGCAATCCCACATTTATCAGTGACAAGTGATTCTGTCTTTCAAAGTTCAGGAATGAATGTCTCTCCAGCATCTAATTTAAAGTCAGTTCTTAGTAGTCTTTGTTCTACTAAAGCAGTGCTCAATAGCCATCAAAGGGGGCAGAGACCTCAGAAAACAGTAGTCACCTGTTCTGATTCATCAATACAACAACCCGTATCTGCAGACAGTTCTTTGACAATTAACAGTGATAAATGTAAGTGATTTTTTTTTCTATTTTGCTGCTTTTTTCTTTGTTTTGTTTTAACAAAGACTTGCTGTTTCATGTTAGTACCCCAAGGAATGAGGATTTCTGTTCCAACTACAATTCCACAACAAATAGCCTACCTCACCACTTCAACACCTGTAACATTTCAACAAGTTCCTATCATTAACTCTCAGGTTAGTTTTCCATTTGTCTTCGTTACATGACCTTACTTAACCATGATGTTTCTGTTAACTTAGTGTAATTTTTCTAGGTTCTAAGTCAACTGCAGCTTCAGTCCAAAGGAACAGGTGGAACACTAAAACTATTAAGCACAGGTGGGGGTGGGCGCACATTACTTGTGCATCAATATCAGGATGGCTCTGGAGCGGAATCCTGACAGAGGCCAACATCCATATGTTTGCCAACTCATCTGCAAAGAGATGCAGTCTCTAGTAGCAAGCGCAGTCAGAGCAAATATCCTAAAGTAACTACTGTTCACTGACAGCTTTGCCTTCTAAATTTGTGTTCAGAGAATTGAGAGTGGGTTTTGGTTTTGTCAGGTTTATCGAATTTTTAATCTATCTGACTGTAGTTGTTTGGTTATTCTGTTCAAAGAAAAGAATTTACCATCCATGTCTGTATGTGTCACTTAGACATCTAAAATTTGCCATGTCCTGTTCTCAATTGTTAAAAACTCTGTACTTGCAAGTTTCCTTTGCTCAGTAGGGATTTATAATTATCAGTATTCTTTGTCTGGTTTATGTTGCTGTTCTTCTTTGTTTTTGATTTGTTGTTGTTATGGATTAAAATATACAGTAATTCCTGATTCACTGCCTTCCGTGTGCTCTCAGCCAGTACTACTATCTGTTATCCTAAAATATTCAGATTTTAGGTAGGTTGGAGCACAACTACAACTTATTTAAGGGTTCCTCCTCTGCATCTGATGTTCCTTATTACCTCATAGCAATTTTTGTGCTCAAACTGTTGCATTATAACTACTTCACAGCTCTATTTTCTTTTCCAAAAGAGGGAGAGACGGAGATTCTATCATGTATCACCTAAATATGTTTAATTGAAAAATAGTAATTGTACTTTAACTGATGACTGAAATGAAACAACAAAATAGCTACAGCTATCTCATTTCTTCCTTCTCTCTCGCTTTTGAGTCTTAATGGTTTCACCTTTTAAAATGTTAAAGTTTCATGCAATGTTTTTACCTGAGCAGAGGAAAATTTGCTCATCTGTTCTTTTCCTCTAACATTTCTATTTCTCAATTTTGATAAGGTTGTGAACTCATGTTTGTCATTATTTTACTGTAGTAATCATTTCTGTCGTAACTGAGACTTTGAACCTAGGATTTTAGATGTATAATTTCTTTCAGATTGTGATATGTCACTCTTTAATTAGCTGTGATTAATATATTTTTATTTCTCATGTTGAGAAACAAAACTAACTTGTCTTTTCACAAAATGTTTCAGTTAGCTGTCACTTTTCTTGAAATCAATTAATTTCTGCTTGCATATTTCTTGGCAACTAGTTCTGGACTGAATGAGATATTTATTCTCGGGGCATGAATCTTTTCAAATTACCACACATTTAATGTTTTCATAGGTTTAAGCCGAGACACTGGTTGTTTAATGAGACTTCCAAGTGACTTTTGCAAGATGTATAGAAGGGTAGGCAGAGGGGTGCTGGCATTCAACCCTTGCATCGACCCCTTCCCCATCTCGCACTCTTGTTATGTCTGTGATCCTCAATCAATGGACTGCATTGATGGAGAAATATTTGCGTTTACTGTGGATGAAATGTGACCTCCTTGGTGAAAGCGGAGTTATGATGTAATAAATTATTTCGGTTGACAGGTAGATTTGATTGTTACGAGTGTTGAAACTCGCTGTGCAAGTTAAAACACATTACAGCTACCTCAATGAAGCTTTTATAGTCACCAAACATCACATGTCTGTTTGGGACCAAATAATCTTTGTGCTTAAATGGAGGAAATTTTGTTCTTGTTTCACCCCAAATGAAATACAAGTATTTTCTAATGTTAAAATCCTTTTTATTGCTAATCCTTTCCAATTTTTTTATTTGTATCTAGCACTAAATTAAAAGGAATTGTGTAATGAGACGAGCACGGAATAAAAGAAATAGGGTCACAAGGCCAAATTAATTTTAAATTTGTCTTTTCCTTTTCTTAGGCAAAGGAAGAGACTGCTCTTTTGCCTGTTTTGCCAGTTTGGCTTGTAGTATTGCATTGATTTTGGCTGTGTTTATCGCCTTTGCATCTGGATCCACAGTTCGTTTCTTGCGTGACATGAGGAACTTCTTCCTGAGATGCTCAGTTGCTCTCCTCCAATTAAGGTACATCATTAATAGAGGATCATCACTCTCCACATTTTTCCAAGCATTCTTCATGCAAAATATTTTGTATGAGTCTGTACCATATTTGCCTATACCATACAGTTCATTAGGTAACTTCCAATCTTTAGTAAGAAATTCATCTGAAAAGAAAATCCATTAATTTTTTAGGTGGAGCTGATAAACAGGCATTCTAGGTTCAACAAGAGAAACTTACGTGAAAAACGTATGATGATAGCAGCACGTGTACGTCCAAACCCAAGTGGCTCTATCACATCCAAAATATCATAAAGTTTAGCTTGACATGCTTCTTGGGGTGTTGGCCATCGTTTCAAGAATTCCAGCGCCAAAGGAATCGCTATTCTCCCTGCAATCCAAATAGACAATACATTGCAATGTGTTCAATTATCCTTAGTCAAAATTTACTGGTCTCAGACTGCGTACCACTAGTACTGTTGAGAAATATAGTGGAAATCAGCATTTGCCATGGATCATGAAACAAATCTTCCTGTATTAGATTGAAAGGTGATCTTGGTGGAGCGCTATCACTGTTCTTCTCTCTTTTCCGCCCTGCAGAGCTAATAGGCTGTTCCACAATGTTGGCATTGGATGAAAAGTAAGGGCTCCTGACTATCTTAGGTTTCGATTGTATTATTTTTCTCTGTTCCAGATTGGTATCTGACTCTGGAGCAGGAGTAGGTACTGTCTTTCTTGGTCTGCCTGGTCTGCCTTTAACAGGAGTCTTTGGTGAAGGGGCATGTTCGACTATCTCTAGAACCTGGCCAGATCTCCTGGTTGCCTTAACTGACAGTTCAGCTGGAGGCTCCATTAAACCTGTTGAACTTCGAAGTCTTGTCTTCCTTGTAGTATCAGGAGAAACTATTTCTGATTTAATTGTGACACTGTTGCTTTCTTGCATTGATTCAACACATTCTGCCTGTGACGTGGATGCAGGAACTGTGCTTCTTTCTCGTCCCTTTCGCAACATAGGCTCAGGTGACACGACATTTGACTTGATTCTCGGGGACAGCCTTTCAGTTTTAAGTGAAGACCGAACCTTGCTGCGATACTTTCTCTTTAAACTTGCTTTTTTTTTAAGTAAGTTTTTCTGTCTCTTAATGGTTTTACTATCAATTGTCTTTGTATTGATGGGTTTCTCAGACTTCCTGGTAGATGGTTTCACACCACTTTCTGTTTTAAGACTCCCCCTTGGTGCTTTCCTCAAGGGTATCAATTGGGCAAAGAGTGTCTCATCCACATTTGATGACACAACTGTTTTAGAATCTGGAAAGAGATATAGTAGGAAATTTTGTTTCCGAAGAGAAGAGTTACACAATTTTATTACAGGGAAAAAAAAAGCCATCATACCAATATACTTCAAGTCCCCTTGCTTCAGAAGAAATGGAACATTTGATTTCAGAAAAAATTTAAAAGGATCATAGTCGAGGCCATGATTGTTCATGTAGGCTACGAGCTCCAGTCTTGATCGCAATTTGATTCTTGGGGGAGGGCTGATACAGAGAGAAATTGCAAGAAACATTTCAAGTTGCTTTTCGCACAAACTATTATCTGTTGCATCTTTGATTTATACATACGTGAAATAGTATACATCAAGTTTGCCCATAGCGGTTCCTGCCTGCCGTTCAACAGCCATATAAATCCAACCCTCAGGTAAAAAGAGGGGGGCAGTATCTGAAAAATAATCCTACTAAAATATTCATTTTGATAAAAGAAATCATGAGCACTAAGAATTAGAAGCTCACCATCATCAATGTCTCTTTTTCTGTGTAGTCTTGAAGGTTTCTGTTCTTTCTTCTAAGAGACAGAGAATAATTACTCAGTTTCCTAACGTATCAGGTTTAAAAATAATGAATTGTGAACGAGGTGATCTTACTTGGCAAGAAATGTCCTCCTTCCCAGAGGTTGTGGATTTGTTAGATACATGAGCAATATCCTCTTTCGCAGTGGATGTTAGCTTGTCAGATCCAGTGGTAGTTTTAAAAGTTATATCCTCTTTCCCTGTCGTTGCAGGTTTGTTAGTTTTACAAGTTACATCCTCTTTCCCAAAGGTTTTAGACTTCTTGGATTTATCAACCTGTTCTGGGGGGTTTTCAGAATTGTTTCGCCTCATCTTGAAAAAACACAAAGGAATGAAAAATTTTGGAAGGTTCTGACAGTATAAGAAAGAAACTACCACATCAACATACCTTGTCAGCTAAAGATGGTCTACCTCGTTTCTTAAAAACCTTTTGTGTGTTGATTGTTTGAACGTCCATTTCCTTTATAAACAAATAGGATTCAAACATAAATACATTTAAAACATTGGGGCGGGAAGGGAAGGGTTGCTTCAAACTCTGTTACCTTTGGGGGCGTCTTCAGTTTCTTTGACTTACGTAAGTTGTAATCACCTTCATGACTTTCAACAACTTCCTACAAGAAAAGAGAAACAGCAATAAATCATAAACATTAGACATTTATGGCATGATTCCTAACATAAGTTACTAAAGCTTAAAAAGTTAAATACTGACCTCCTCAGTTGACCGTTGTCTCTTCTTTCTACGGGAAACATTGTCATCTTCTAAGCTCTGAGAATCTTCAAGACATGTAAAGTCAACCGCAGCAGACTAAAATAAATAATATTTTGTAAAACAATTAAAAATTATTAAATTAAATGAATTTAAGCTTCACTTTGCACCTACCTTGCTAATTCCTAAGCTTGTGATTTCTAGTTGGACAACTTCTTCATTAATAGGACTCTGACTAACTTCATGGGGACTATCATCTTTTCCAGAACTTTCATTTACTTCCAGGGCAACAGTGGTCTTTTCAGGACCTATGCTTGATTCTTGGGCAACATCGGCTTTTTCAGGACCTATGCTTGATTCTTGGGCAACATCGGCTTTAACAGGACTTCTGCTCACATCATAAGCAATTTCAGTTGTTTCAGGGCTTATGCTAGCTCTACAAGCAATTTCAGATTTATCAGGACTTTTGGTTGCTTTATGGGTCATTCTGTCCTTTTCAGGGCTTTGGCATACTTCAGAAGCAGTTATAACTTCCTCATGAGCATCTTTGCGAGGGGAAGGTAACTCAGCACTGTGGCTTTCCTGAAGTGTTGCTTGGTCTTCTTCAGCACTATAGTCTTTCGTTTGACTCGTCTCAGGCTCTGCGAGCTGTAACAGTAACATTCACAGAGAAAGGAACAAGAATGACAAGGCAGAGAGAATAGGGAAATTTTGGCAATGGTTCATACCTGATGTGATTCAAATATCTGGGCTGATGACATTTCTTGCTCAGGCAATGGAGCATCAACATCAGCCTGACACTTACTAAAATCGGAGTTTGTATTGTCCTCATCATCCTTGAAATATGTACAGGCAAAAATTACGAACATTTTAGGGCTTAAGAAATTATTTTGTGAGATACCACATTGTACTAACCTCACTTCCTTGAGTTTTGGAAACATTCTGATGTTCCGGGCTCTCGGCTGTTTCCTCTAGGGACTTTTCAATTGATAAAATAGTTTCATGCAATCTTTGATGATCGGTATCGTCAGTAGGTTCTTCTCCAGAAAATTGATCTTCCTCCATTTCACGTAGAACTAGTGAGGTTAGCTTCTTGACTGTATGCAGTTACAAGCGTATTGAAGCGTAAAAAAGTAAAAGCCAGCCCATCTGCCAAGCCACGAGAAAAGAATGCGACTTATATCACTGAAATAAAATATATACCGCGACACAAACACGACACAGACTAAACACGGCACGGCACCCGGCTGTTACTGAGAAGATGAAGGAAAAGGGGAGGCGTTGTGTTGTGTTGTGGTCACTCTGGTCACTTCTAGGTGGGATAAGAAGGGCAGGGCCCCTACCTTTTCCTTCGGCAGCACTACCGCCATCTAGCGGCGAGACTTGGCAACAACACTGTCGTTGACAGGGAACGGGAATAGGAACGTACTTCTGCTGCTGCTGCACTAATGTCATCACATCACAAGACGGCAAACATCTATTTGACTGACATTATCAGAACAAATGTAATATAGGCGTCTTTTCTTAAACCTCAACAATGGAAGCCGTTCCGCGACTCCCCATGGTCTGCTTCGAGCTCAGAACACCGTCGGAAAATCCGAGCTTTAGAAGGCTGAAGGAGGTAAACACTAGGAAAAGATTGCATTTTGATGACACCCGCTATTGTTGTGGCTCTTTAAAATCACCGTACTATCGTGGGCGTCAGAAATCTTGCTCCATTCATCGGATAGTAAAAATGGCCTTGTTAACTGCCTTGTTAACTTCGTCAAAGTCCATCTGTCGAACACTGGGATTAACCTCAATTCCAACCGGTTTTGCGTTGTAGGCTTTCGTCCACATTCGGCTCATTCAGAGGAATATTCTTATGCATACTAAGTTAATTACAAATTAATTGGTTTTTATCTTTGTTCGCTGCAAATACTCCGTTTCACAAGGTGATCTCATTTAACTTTTCAGTTCTAATGCTGAATTTATTTTAACAGTACATAAAGAATTTCTACCATGAAGACCCGGACACGTACTCCCAAGAAATTGGTGTTCTGGAGGCGTTACGTGCTGCGGCTGTGAGGCCAGAAAGAGATGTTCTAGGCGTTGCAAACCTGAAGCGCTATTACTGTCAGCTACATTTTTTAATGAGCAGATTCCCAATGGTCAAAGATGGAGCAGCCGCAATTCAGTTTGGCTGGTGTGTATAATTGTCTTTTGATATGTTGCATTCTATACCTTGCGTCTGAAACTATCTCTCACTTTTCTTCCAGGCGCGATGTGTATGTTGGCATGTCCTTCTCTGTGGCAGACATTCGATATGAAATATCTTCAGTTCTGTACAATATTGGTGCATTACATACACAACTTGGTATGTTGGACACTCGTACAACAGAGGATGGAATGAAAATGGCTTGTACTCATTTCCAGTGTGCTGCCTGGGCTTTTCAGGTAGAGTAAGCTTACCTTTTTCTGAAGCTGAAAATGTTCATAATGCTCTAGCATTTTTCATTTGTCATTGTTTTGCAGCACCTGAAAGACACATATCCTCCCTCCACTGAAGCTGACATAGCTCCTGATATAATGCAATTTGCATATCACCTCTGCCTAGCACAAGCTCAAGAGTGCATTCTTGAAAAGAGCATGATGGATAACCGCAAAGCATCAATTATAGGTATGAATCCGAATTACTGTCCCAAATATGGCCAAAGCTGGTATAACTATTGTAGCTTCTTGAAATGCTTTCTTTTTTTCAGTGAAAGTTGCAGTTCAAGTTGTAAATTATTACAGTCAAGCTTTCAATGCTTTGAAACAAAGTGTCTCTGAAGAAGCTGTAGGCACTAAAGTTTATACGGTAATTTTCTTGTTACTTTTCATTATACTCAGTATTTTTTAAGTGAAGTATTTTGTTAAAAAAAAACAAAAATTCCTCCTACTTTCTTGTAATGTGTCCTGTCTTAACATTTCAGGGATGGCGAAGGTTAGCAAAATTCAAGGAAATATATTATCGCTGTGTAATTCAACTTTTTCAAGGCATGCAAGCAGAAGAACAACAGAAGATGGGAGAAAGGGTGGCCTTGTATCAATTAGCTCATGAAACCCTTGAGGAAGCCATAAAGTTGTCTAAAAATCTAGATAAAACTGAAGTGAGTTTCAGATTCATTAATTTCTAACTCGATCATCAATAATATTAATAATAAAATTTTATTTCTAGATGAACCCAAAGCAGGTACAGGAAGCTCTAAGTTTTACTCAGGATGTTGTTGAAGGCAAGAGGAAAGCTGCAAAGAATGAGAATGAATACATTTACCATGAGGAGGTTCCTGATCGAGATCAACTGCCTAAAGCAATGGGTGTGTCACTTGTCAAGGGCATCCCTTTCAGTATCAATGACCCAGAGGTATCTGGACAAGATATTTTCCGAAGACTGGTTCCAATGAAGGCTCATGAGGCATCATCCCTTTACAGGTATGGTCATGAATTGTACAATTTTCTCTGCCAGATTTGCTAATTATGTTGTGTTTACGAGTCACTTTTTCCTCTTCTACTTGTCTTTGCTAAAATCTATCTTTTAATGCTGTATAACGTTTTCTGATTTAAAGTGAAGAGAAAGCCAAGCTGCTTCGGAAAGTTGGAGGGTCCATTGAAGAAAAAGATCAGCTTCTGACAGCATTTCTTTCGTCATTACAACTGGATTATTTGCATTGCTACTCTGAACCAAATCAACTACCACAGGTACTATTTTGAGTTTTCATTTTTTAAAGAAACTACATATAGAACTCTAGGAATGATTCTGGCCATCTTGGAAACATTAACATATCCTTACATGTTGCAGGAGCTAGTGGATCGCTGTGCGGCTCTCAGTGCCAAACCAAATGCAATTCAGAGCTTAGTTGAGTCCATGTCTAAGCTCTCGGATGTTTGTGTAGGAGTGGAAACAATGCTTCAAGAAATAAAAATCCTAATTGAGGAGGAAGAGTCTTTGGAAAAAGAGTATCAGACAATAATGGGCAAAAGACCCCCATCAATTGTAGCCACTGACATGACCCGGGAAATGACAAAATATCTAGAGGCTCATGCAAAGGCAAATGATTCCAATCAAGCCCTCCATAGAGTTATGTCAACTCATATAAGCAATTTGCGCATTCTGTCTCTTCCTCTTGGCCAATTACAAGAACAAATACCACCACCACCATCTATTTCAGGTTTGTTAACATTTGCTGTAAAGCGTAACATGTCATTAGAGCAAAGTTGATAGTTTGTTTCATTTTTGTTGCACTAGATCCTGAAAGTGAAAAAATTGTTAGAGATATGCAAAATTTGATGGAGAAGGTTGAAGAAATGCGCAGTCAGCGAGCTATGTTGACATCTCAGCTACGGGATTCTATTTGCAAAGATGATATCACTCAACTTCTTATTACCCACCCAAATGAGAATGTTGATACTATATTTCAAGAAGAACTCAAAAAACATCAAGATATTGTAAGTCTTTTTCTATTTTCCTTTTTAAAGTTTTTTCAGGTTGATTGCTTTTTTTAAAATTTATTTTCTCTTCAAATCCTCAGGTGAAACTGATCCAGCAAAATCTCTCAGCTCAAGACAACATCTTAAAAGCTGTGACTGATGCCTATGCTCGATATAGTAATGTCCGAAAATCAACTGCAGAAGTAGTGAGGAAGAGGCAGTCAGTCATCAATGCCCTCATATCTTGCTTTGATGCCTATGAAGATTTATTAGCTAAATCTGCGAAAGGTCATGAGTTCTATAATATACTGGAAACAAACGTCAGTAAGCTTCTTGGCCGAGTCAAGAGCACGTGCCGTGTTCAACAGGAGGAAAGGGAGCAAATGCTACTGAAGAGTAATAATTTTATGCCTCAGAAGATTCAAAACAAAGCTGCAAACATTTCAAATCCGTCTGCCACTTTACCTAAGACTCCTACACCGAAACTGAAGGATTATTTAAATTCTGATGGTGGCATTAGTGTGTCATTGAGAGGCAACTACATGAGCTCTGAGTTGGCACCTTCCGCATATCCCTCGACTGCTGTGTATAGTCCAATGCCAGTGGACACTTCGGCCCAGGCAGGAGTGTACTATGATTCAGGTCCGAATGCATCATCAAAAGTACCCATTGATAGTAAGCCTCAGAACTGGATGCCGGGAGTTAGACCTGCTCCCTTGGGATCTGAAGCTACGACATCGGCTTTGAAATCTGAACCTGGTGATATGAAGAATGTATCATATCTCTCTCAAACTCCAGCTGTCCCCCTTAATCCATACCCTCAACAAGTTTATAATTATGCTGGGACTTGGGGATATGGAAGTCAAGCATCCACAATGAGCACTTATCTCCCTGCTAACGTCCAATATTCTGTTGATGCAAAATTAAGCGATATGTCACTCCTTCCAACAAGCCATCAGATGGACACTTACAGTACTGACCAGGGTCATCGGTATACGCCAGTGGGTGGCACATCTTACCAGAACGCAACTGAGATTCCAGGAACTAATCTACAAGCATCTCAAGATAATCATTTGGTATCCGGAGGCTACAAAAATCCGCCTGCCCAAATACCATCGCCAATGAACCAAACAGCAGGAAATATTGTCCCGGTTTCTCTGTATCAGGCCAACACCGGTTACGAATCTTATCACCCTACTGTTGCAGCCTCTGTTGGTACCACTTACAGTGCACCAAACAATTCATCAACCTACCAGAGCCCTTCCTACTTGACCAGTGGTTCTTCTGGTCTTCCTTCTGCTTATCATTCCATGAGTGGATATGGTGAAACTTCTAATCCAAGTGGAGTTTCTGTCTACAACAATGCATCCAATCCTATTCAGAACGCTGGAGCAAGTCAGTACCCTAATCAATTCACTCAACCGGCTAACTGCTATGATCCACAAGTTTTGCCTGGCTATCAGAATATGTCTGGAAGCAATGCTGTGTCTGCGACCCAGTCTAATCATAGCTCTTATAACCAGCCTTACCAAGCCCAAGTAGTTTGGCCGTCCAGTTTGCAGGCACCATCAGTTTTTAATTCATCATATCCGACTTATCACATGCCTGGCTCCAGCAATTCATCTCAGTTCCAGTATATGGACAACCAAAATGTTTCATCCTATTCCAGTGCTGGATCATACCCAACAAGTCAAACATCCTCCAGCTATGCTAATCAAGCGCAAGCATACACCTTCAGTTCCAGTTCGACGAGCAATGCTGGAAGTTACTATGCCACTCCCCCATATGGCTCTCAAGGTCAGAACAGCGTCATCGAATCTACTGGCACAAGTCAGGGATTATATGCTGGGAGCCAGCAGGATCATGCTACACAAGGGATGTACATGCAAGCTCGCATGCCAAACTCAGACTCGTACACTACAGACACACCAAATCCCTCAAGAAGCTCTCACTCTGTGGACGCGTCGTCAAATATTGATCTATTAGCTGGACTAGATTTTTCCATAAATCAGCAGCCTTTAGTTCCTCAACTGCAGCTGTCTAATAATTCCTCTGAAGGCAAGGACATTGCTCCAATAACTGAACTCCCTGTCAGCAAACAATCAGCTGGAAATGACATTGTCAGCACTCTACCTAAGTCTGATGAGAATCCTGAAACTCTGATTGATTCTATGACTGCCTTACAGGTAAGGTAATACTGTTCGATACTGTCCTGCTTGCTCAATTTCATTGATGATAAACTCATCCAGTTTTGATATGTACAGGTTGCAAGTGAACAGAATGTGAAAACACAAACTCAGAAATTTCCAGTGATAGATCCTTTTCAAGATAAAGACTACCTCCACCAATTTACTCAAGAAGTAGAGAAGTATGAAAAGTTTGTGGAAGGTTTGACGCTGAAGACATTAAATGGACCAACTCCTCTTGATATAAAATGGAAGGAAATCACGGAACTCCAAGTGAGTATTAATCTTCTGTGTCTTATGATCTAAGGTTTTGTATCTTAATTTATAACGCTTTGTTTGATTTGTGATAGGAAAGAGATTCTCACCGAAGAAGTATATCAGTTGCTAGATGTTATCCCATGAAAAACCGATTCCCAGATATTCTGCCGTATGATTGCTCAAGGGTTGAACTTCCCTCTACCAAAGACGACTATATTAACGCCTCACATTTGAAGGTATTACAACTTGGCATTCCATTTTCTTATATAAACCACACCTAATGACACTCTTCTTACAGGATCTTACTCCATGTACACCATCTTTTGTTCTTACCCAACTACCCCTTCCCTCCACTTTTAATGATTTCTGGATCATGGTTCATGAACAACAAATTGAAGTTATAGTTTGCTTATTGAGTGATATGGAGGTAGGTTTCCCTTTCCGTTTTGAGACTCGCCGAAAACAATCAATTCAATTATGAGCTTCTTTCTAATTTTTATGATCTCTTGTAGCTTGAAGGACAAAGGTACTGGCCTGCTGAGAAAGGTCAAGAGCTGTCTTTGGGCAGAATGCGTCTTAACTTACAAACTGCTAATGTGAAACAACACTGGACCGAGCGCATTATTTCTGTTTATGATGTTGAAACTAGGGCCTCAAAAATTGTTGTTCATTTGCAGTTTACTGCATGGCCTGGAAGGTAGGTATTACCTATGCATTTTCATTGTGTAACTGCCATAATTTGCTCTATTCACAGATCTTCTCCTCTCTGTATTTCAGCTCCTTTCCAGCATCACCTGGTCCTTTCCTTTCCTTTGTGTCTGAGTGCCTTGCATTTCACTCTCAGCAGAGGGTGGTTTCACACCCCATAGTCGTTCATTGTCAGTCAGGAGTGGGCAGAACTGGGCTCTTTTGCTTAACTGCTGCAGCTGTGTGTGAAGTGCAGGCTGGCCATGGGTTGATTGATCTGGTCAAATTGACTGCGGCGATGAGTGAGCGCCGTAAGGCTGCCCTCAGAGATCGTGAGCACCTCAAGTTTGCATACCTGTCTTTGCTGTATTATGCTCAAGACATATTGATGAAGTGTGAGTGTATTTTCTTTAATCTCAATTTTGTGCTGTGTCTTAACAAAATTTTGCATGAAGTATGAAATAATGATGTGTTGAAAGCTCAAATTATTTGTGTGTAACTGGTCACAAATTTTTTTTTCTTAGGCGGGATCTTGACTAGTGGATCTAGTTTTGAGGATAAAAGGAGCCGATCAGAAGGAAAGTGTCACACTCGCCATCCCTCGCAAGATTTTCTCCTTGGCCCACCCACTGGCTTGAGTCAACTACAGTCTGGACTTGAGAAAATGGGGTTAGGTAGCGCCTAAAGCCTGCATTTTGTTGCTTTTGCTTACAGGGAGTTACATTCCAATCTTGGCCCATGTTTCTGGTTCTCTGATAAAGTGTCTAAGCATTTTGATCTTAGACTAAGTAATACACTGTGCATATTTTTTTCTTGAAATTTTGCAAGTTTGTAGTATGCTTTTCAACAAATAGAAGCAGGTTTACCTCATCTACCATTACCACATCTAAGACTGCACTGTAATTTTCTTTTTATGTTGAGTTTTGCACCTAATGTATTGTATTGAAATTTATTTTGAAATTTATTTCCATAATACCTTGTTATTTGCCCCACAAATTGAGAGGCTACCGACCATATTCTAACTAAAATTTTCTTGACTGAAACAAGTTGCTGTATCAGTTAAAATTTGCTTCTCCAATTATTTTAAAAGATATTAGAATCAGAAAACATAAAAAACTAACAAAAAATTAGTTTTATAACTTGAGCACTCTTCATACTTCATCATTAATTTTGGTTTGGTTTTGTTTTCCAGATGTCCCAAACCAGACTCTTGAAGTGGCCATTCAAAAACCAGAAAAAGAAAGGGAGATGCCAGCATTCATCCCCACAACCCCATCAGCCGGTTTTGAAGCTTCACATCTTACAGATTTGTCTCAGTTAAAAATGCAAGGCAAAGCAAAAGAAGTAAAATCTCCACGCTATACGGCTGAAAGCTTTAAGAAGGCAAATCAAGCATTGGAACCACTGACGTCAAATCCTAGTGACCCATTCAGTGAAATTGATCCATTGTGGCCCCTCAAGAGAAATTAAAATGTTATAAATTTCTGCTTTTATACGTTGACTGAATCTTGTTTAGTTTAAATCAAGCAAAGATGATAGCATCGAAATTTGTGTTCTTAACACTCACCTGTTCTGAGTAATTCTCACTGTTTTCATTGAATGAGACTGACACTGAAAGTTGTGATGAAGAACTCTGGTTGATTATTATTGTGTATTTCCTCTTTACACTATGTGACGTTTTAATCTATGCCTGCCGCTGTGATAAACTGGTGTTGTATCTTTCATATTGTTATATTTCATTTAGCTAACATTTTAATCTTGAAGTCTTGTCATTAGATATGCATCTATTGTTTCCTGTAGTCCTATAGTTTCTGGAATATACTAATTATTTTCTCATCCTGCTTGTTGTCATGCCTATGCATTCTATTTATTTTTTTCAGGGAGTGATCCAAGCCATTATGATTTTTTTCTGACGAGCAATTTATTTGTTACCTTTTGTAAGAAGTTTATCGTACCTTGTTTTTATCTTATGATTTTTCCTGTTACTTGCAGTCTGTATGGAAATAATCAGTGCACTTTTATCTTGTGATACTTGTACTGTATTTTGCTGACCACCAAATCAGCATGAAATAAAATATTCCGAACAATCTTTATTTCAAGTTCTTGGACTGTTTATTCAAAATCTGCCCAAACCCAAAAACACAATTATCTCATCACATCAACAAAAAGCTCCTGAGATCTCAAACCTCTGTCACGAAGTCTTTTTCGAAGTAGAAATGTGAAGTACTTCCCTCTGACTGTTGACCCTTAACGGCCACAGCGCCCCTTGCGGTCGAGACGTGTACTCCAGCCATCAACGACAAGTGACGGGCGAGCGGTCCTCTAGCATTGCATTGCGGATGGTAAAGTACTCAAGTCATGTGTGTTTATTTTCAAGTGGATTTGGCGCTGCGGCAATGATAACCACATCACGGGGCAGTGCAAACCTGAAATGCTGTTCGTGTGAAAGCCTCGGTCTGGCTGCGGTTCGCTTGGGTTTGCTCCCGGATAAATCAATGGCTGCTGCTATCTGTGATATTACGAACCCGTAGTTGACCCCCGGATCAAGCGGTGCGCTGGCTGCGCTGGCTGAAGGCTGAAGGGCCAGGCCTATCCAAAATGGCCTCACACCCCAACGCCAATAAAATAGAATGCCAGGCCACATCTTCCAAGTCACCCCAACATCAGAAAGGAGCCGGGTCTAACTTCGAGCCCTTGGACAAAACGACCAGCAACACCCTGAAAGTAAGGCTACAAATCGGCTTGGCACCGACCACCATTTCTTCCCTTCTCTCCTGCCTTTCCGGCGACAGATACACAAGTCCTTTGTTTACATCAATCTATCCTGGCTCCAACTTGTCCCTTGTGGTTCCCATTCAGCGCCCCGTGAGTCCTTTTAAGGTCAACGTTTGGGACTTGTACCTGCTATGCTCACAATGGTATATTTGTCTGTGGCAAAAAACAATACTGACCCTACCCTCACTCCACTTTTGCTTCCTGTTCATAATCTTCTTTCAAACTGTTTCCCTAACGTCCTGTAGTTTCTTAAAATTTTCCTTATTGCAATCTCATTGTTATCTTGATAACATGTCATACATGCACTATCTTCCCATGTTTGTGCTCCAAGATGAGGTTAGGGTCCTGTCAATACAGAAAACTTATTTTTAGTGGTGAATTTTTATGACATCACCTATGTTTATTGCCTTTAAGGGACCCAATTAATTCTTGTGATCCTCCATACTGATCCTCTGTTTCATTTTCAGCGAAATCCAAAGATGGAGCTCAGTAAGCAGGAACTGCTAAAACTTCTTAGTTACCTAGAGGGTGAACTAGAGGCAAGAGAAGTAGTTATAGCAGCTTTAAAGGTGATTAAGCTGATTCCCAGTTTTAATTCTACAAAGTTACGTTGCCATGCTTTGCCCATCCTTAATGCTGATTTTATTTTGTCACAGTCAGAAAAAGTTAAGCAACTTGTTCATCAAAGCCGCCACAGACCAGGTACACTAACACAGTCTCATTTAGCTTTGCAACAAGATAGCTTTGCTGTTGCGGATTCCCGACTAGGCCTAGATTGTCTTTTAGCAGACCATCAAATGGCGTCCCTAGATAATGTTATATTGCAACACAAACAGTCACAACTTCGTATGGCAAAGATGTTGCGGGACATGGAACTTCGTCATCTTAAAGTATGTTATATTTATTGAAAATCTCTTAACACAAAGTTAAGAATGTACTTGTCGTATCTTGGGCAATTGAATGATTTTCACTGAAAATATTGATATTTTTTATTGTAGGTTGTTCAGGAGCTTGATGAAGAGAAAAGGAAACATGAGCATGACACTGCCCAAGGTGATGATATAACTTATGGTCTGGAAAAAGAAAGAACAAGATTAAAACAGGTATGTCTTCCTCGATATTGACTAAGCAATGAATCCTTTGTAAAGGAGGAATGTTCCTTATACTTTAAGCTTATTTTATTACTCTAGGAATTAGAGTTAGAAAAGCAAACACGGAAAAAACAAGATAAAGACTTAAAGAGAGCCAATGAAATTCTGGAGGAAGAAAGGAATCGGCAGAAACAAATTGTCTTATTACTTCTTGCTGAACGAAAAAAACTTATTATGAAGTATGTTGAAGAGCGGAAGCGATCTGAAGATTTGGCTCAGGTGAGACTTCTGCCTAAAGTTGCTTATTTTATCCTGGAAATTACTTTCTTTAAAACGAATGTTTTTTTTTTTTGTTAGATTGTTAGTGAAGAAAAGGTCCATATGAATGCTATGGCAGACGGCCTTGAAGAAGAAAGTAAAAAGTCATTACAAATGGAAGCTGAGCTGGAAAAGCAAATGGCGAAATTTGAAGTAGAGCGCCAGCATTTAAAGCAGCAACTACAACGAGAGCAAAGAAGGTGAATGATCATTTTCATTTTTTCCCTGCCTTCTAGACATTTCTTGTCCTGTACATACCCATATTCGAAGCTCTAACTTAATAATTTACAGAGTTACGGAGCTTGAAACTGATCTGGATAAGTCTAAAACCGAGTTGCTGTCTGCAAACAAACAGTTGGCTGAAGCTCATCAAGTTGCCATGTTCCAAGCCACTGTGAACACATCTCGTCCAGGTATGTTTGGAACTGTTCTCTTCAAACCTTTTCGTCAATCAGCATTTAGAGAACATGTCAATTGTAATTTGTTCTTTTCATCCCCCTTTTGTGTTGTCATGCAAGATAATATTATTTCCCTCAAAGAATTTTCCCTCTGAAAAGTTAAATGTTGTTTCAGGCACTGTCAAAGGTGTTCCTTGGTCTGGTTTAACTGATGGCGATGCTGGTGCTCAAACTGGAACTCCAATGCTGAGTAGTGTAGCCAAAGTTGTTCAGCCAACTGCAACTGTATCCAGTGTACCTGTTTGTGCTCCCAGTATGTGTTCAAGTTTGGTGCATTGTATGTTAATGACCCTCATTTCCTGTTAAATAACCGCACTGATTTCAGCTACAGGTATTGCAAGGTCTGTCTCCCCTGGCCAGAGTGCTAGAACTGCTCTCTTTTCCCCAAATTCTGCTACTTCACCAGCAGTTCAAGATGAACAACTGTCCAACACTGTACGTTCAAATAACTCTCCGAGAGTGTAGCTCTTTGCATTTTCTAAATGATTCAACCATTTGCGCTGTTTTTCCTCATAGGTTGCTCCCCGCCCAAGCCATGCTCCGACTCCTGGTGCCAAACTCTATGCCACATCGGCTGGTGGCAAACTCACTTTCCATGTGTCAGCAGCTGCTGCTGCTGCAGCTGAGGCAGCAGCTGCTTCATCTGGTGATTCCACTCCTTCTGCCGTACAACCTCAACCTCCACCGAAGAAAGCAAGTCTAGGACGTGGAGCACCACCTCCTGTTCCTCCCAACAAACCTATAGTGCCTCCAAAAAAAGACTCTGCCGTTGGGAGGAAAGCAGATGGAGGAGCTGATGGTTCTACGACGGGGGCTAAACTTGGTCTTGTCAGCAAGGATAAAGCCCCTCAGGTGGGTCGTGTGGGCGAGCTGAATGTCAGCCATCCGCCGTCAGTTTGCAGTGTTGATAGTTTGCATGCCACTGCTGCCTCTGCACCTGCACGCCCAGCCTCTTCGCACACTCCCTCTCCTAGCAGTGGCGAGTTGTCAGGTAATTCTGAGGATGATTATACAATTCAAACTGAATCAACCAATTTTTAAAAAAACTCTTATAGAGAGAACTGCCATACCTGTGAAAAAAAACCCTCTTTAAAACTGGAATAATCTGAAAGTTCCAGTATTATAGAGAATGTTTCATTATTAGTTTAGTACTGCAGAACACATTGCTTTGCTCTTGCTTTCATCTTAATGTGTGGTATTAAATTAAGAAGTTTGCATTCTGACTTTTGCATTTAGTTCTGCAGTGTTGTTTAGCTTCGTTCCTTAAAAAAAAACAAAAAAAACTCAGTTCTGAGTCTATTATGAGTAGTTATAAATTTCCCTCTTTTCTTAAAATAAAAATCTTTTGTGTGTGTGTTTATCTTTATCTGTAGAGCTAGAAAAAATAGTTTGGTATTTTGCCTAACATAGTTTGTCCTTATTTTCAATTATTTTCAAAACGATATCTCTTTGCTTACTGTACATGCCAAACACTAAAAAGTGAACACTCACTTTGTTCTTCTTTTGGCTTAGTCTATGGGTTTTTTGCGCAGGTTCCGTTGACTTAGTCAGTTCAGCCTGTGCCACAAACGAAGCTTCACACAACTCTCCAGTAGTTCCAACCAGCCGAGCTCTCCACATCATCGCTTCATCAGACCACTCCACCACGCCCAATAGCTGCCTTGACCGGGCTAGTCCTGTTGCTGCCACCACATCTAGCCAGTGTTCCATTGCCTCACCAGCACTTGATGCTGTTCCTCTCACCACACCTGCCCCAGCTCCCAGCTTGAATGCTAGCACTGTCCAGCCACCAACCTCTATGCCAGATTTGTTACCTGAATGGTAAGCATGTCAACAATAGCTCACTCATTCTAATATATCCTTATCTTGACAAATTTAACTTTGCTTAGGGTCTGTGTATCTCATTTGATCTGAAATTTTGATAAGCTTTAAACTCCTGTGTGTTATTTCATTGACCATTACTTGATTTGTGGTAAAGATGTCTGTTACAGCTGACTTCTGCCTCACATGCTTACAGCATTTACAATGTTTTTCTCTTGTTTTAGTGTCCCTAATACCTTGGACTCCTGTAGCCGACCACAAATGCAACCAGAGGTGTGCATTACTCCAAAGGTCAGTTTCAAAATAAATTTAGCCCAAGATTTTTTCATTGTAAACCTAAGCTTTTGTATGACTTATCTTTTTTTCACCCTGCTCGCTTTGATAGGTTGATGCAGTTTGAGGTTCCTTTCATGGTCTGAACCATACCAAAATGGTGTTTCCTTCTGGAGCAACTGCTTACATTCAACAACAAAAAAAGCAATGGACTTGAATGTGTTCTCTGTCCTCAGTGCTCAAGCCTTCGTCAACATCACTCCAATCACATCAATTGCATCTTTGGTTTTGATCCATTTTGGTGGTGACTGATGCTGCTTGTGCTGACGTTTGCCCTTTTAAGACTCATGAAGTTAACTGGGAAATGGTACTGTAGGATGTCAGTTTGAGGAAAGCATATGTGGTCTCTTGTTTGATTTTTAGAAAAAATTCCCCATTTTTTTAAAAACTGCATTTTGTGGCAATTAGGCCTGTGAAGGAAGCCCCCAAATTGGTAACAAATATTTTAGAATGATTATCTTTGTGTTGTCAGACTGGGGTGTTGGTGGCAGTGTCTTTAGATAATGAAACAGACGTTTGTGCTATGTACCTTATCCATCTACCTGTAGAAAACTTCTGTAATTCTATAAACAGAATTATGGACTGAATTAGACTGACATGCAGAGATACCCTACTTATTGGCAGATTTTTCAACTGCTGATGTGAGAGCCTTTCACCTTCCATAAGGTAAAGTGTAAAATGGCAATGTAGATTATGCCTCAGATTGAAACCTATTCAGAACCATGAATTAAATGCTCAGCTACACTGGAAATGCCGTGGTCAGTGTTACCTAGTTTTAGTATGAGGAAGAAAGTCTCAAAGGCAGCTACTGCCTTGTATTATGCATATATCATTTTTATTTTATCAAATGGACTGGGAAATTGCTTTTAATATGTTAGGCTGTCTTTGGTTTGTAGTAATGAAAGCACATCAAAGTAATGAGCCGTACAGTTCGATAAAGCTAGAGCACCTATGTACGTCACTGAATTATTGTGCTTAGTTCCAAGATATTATAATTGTTGTTGTGGAGTGTCCTTCCATGCATTTTGTAAGAAAGCTGTTTTATTGGCAGGCAGCGGGAGAGTTGGTGTGGTTGACATGTACCCAAGTATTGCTTCGGAAAACTCGCACCTCCACTTCAGTACAGGAATGATGCATTCCAGTTATTTTTCATGTAAGATTTTTCCTCATTTGATCCAGTATGGTCATCTATCAGTTCCATCCATTACTGACTAGCAGTAAGCAGCTGGAATTGATGTGACTCATTTATGCAATACTTTCAGATTGTTGAATTGTAGTTATATTCTTCTTTGAATAATATTTGAATGGCAGCAATTGGACTGATAGATTGATGTATTGTTTTTCCTTCATTGCTATTAGCTGATAAAATTTTGAAGTTTCTGTCAGCACACTAATTAATACCCATCCTCTACCACTTAAATAGCACATAGATGATGTAACATTTTCCCTAGTCAAACCATTATCACTATCAGGAAACAACGTCTTCTTTGGTGAATTGTTGTTTGTTGTGCATGTCTGACCAACGTGATGCAATTGGATTTTGATTCTGCTTTCTATGTAAATATCTGGTAGAATAACTGGCAGAAACACTTTTATTATTGTCTCTGGGACAAAGTTTTGGTTTCAAAAATGCTGTTTGTGAGAAAAGCATCCATTGTCTAATGTTGGAACAATGTGGCTCAATTTATTCTATTCAGCTTAACTCTAAAGCAGTATTTTTGTATGTGTAACCTTTTGGTGGCCCTGAGGGCATGGAGGGGTTGAAATCAGATCTTCCACTAGCAAATGTAGTACACATCGGGAGTTGACGGCAGGCAACATCCTTGCCTTAAATATTTTTGTTTTAACTGACAGATTTTTTTCGTATTTAGTTTTGTTTTGTAGGTGCTACATATTTTTTATTCCAGCGCATTTATTATTTTTTTACTTTGCTTATTTGTGTATCATTATGGTGTTTTCTCTTTTTGACAGAAAACTCACTGACCACCATTGAAATAATCTTTTCCATTTTTCTCCCAATGGAAAAAGAAGTTTTATATGTATGATATTATTTGTCTATTGAACAAACTCTATGTACCTATCCTGCTTTAAAGGAATGTTTAAGGTGTTGCTTTATTTAGAACCTTAGGACTCTGGCTTTATGCAGTCGTTTTCACATGGAAAGTATTACTTATGTACTTACTTCAATAAGATTTTACTTTACCATCTTTAGAATACAGTCCATTGCTCGGTCTGTGTATGGTGTGTCATTAGGTCTGCTCAGTATTTAGGGATGAGGGTTGGGAGGGCCGGGCGCGGTCGGGCTAGTGCTGCATAAGTTCAGACCTGCCCGGTGAGCACAGAGGCTTCTCTGGCATTGACATCCGACCCGCCCAGCGCTCGCCTTTCTCAGTATTCTAGCTTCATCTAGATCAAGATCTTTCTTGGAATACTAAACACTAAAGTTTTTTGTTCCGCCTTTCTGTTTCAATGAAAATCTCTACACCACTAAAACATCTCCGACTTATTTTGGGGATACTGCAGTATTGTTATCATTTGTATTACAAAACAGGAGCAAAACGATTTTTTATTTTTTTTTGTTTGCCTTATTAAGTGTTCTTTTCTGTTTACCTGAAATTCCTTCTGGTTGTGACATTAACCCTGTCATTTTAGCTGTTCTATCGTTAGTATTTCTTATCTTCGGCATGATGAGATGGTGATCACAAAGTCCTTGTTTGTGATGTTCTACCTCTGGATTTTTTTAAAAGCTGACATTGGCAGCTAACATACATTGTGTTATTATTTTTAGAATTTCATCTTAAGGAATGTATATTTCGTGTAAGTATGTCTTTGATATCATTGTACAATTTTAGATAGTGGTTACAAGTCTTAAAAAGGTATATAGCTCTTGATAGTTTTGCCGGTGTTTCACATCACATCAATCTAGGGTTCACTTGGAACTTTTTATTTTGCTGTGGGCTGAGTAGTGCTGTGACTATTGGAGGGTTGTGCTAACTAAATTTCTAGACAATAATTGTTAATAGGACTCACAATCTGGTTGATAAGGCATTACTTTTATACCATCCTTTTTAATCAGTCAGTTCAAATTTCAGATGTTTCATTGCACTTCCCTGTGTATAATAGCAGTGTGAATACATTCTGTGAATGTGTAAAGAATTCTATTCTCTTTGTTGGTGCAACCCTCAATTTTTGGGCCACGGTGCAGGCTGAACTGTTGATCGGTAGCAGAAACAATCTTAGGATTTTTGTCGGTGAAATGATAAGTACTTTTCTCAGTTCCATGCTATGTTCTGTACTGTGTTAATGGATAATGTTTTGACTGAGCTGTACAGACAAACGAAGTAATGCTTTAATTTATTTGTTGTGTGACATAAATGTCAGCTTGTCCAGTGAAATTACTTTTAAACTAACCCTCAGTAAATCTGTGATAAATCTGCAGTTATGAGGAGGCCAAACATTTGTTCATGGTCTGCTGTCATCAGTAGGAATTTTGAGTTTGTAGCATACTCTTCTTCCAAGGCCAGTTTTAGAACAGACTCAAAGGACCACATTGTGTCAACCATTTATATCACAATAGTATGTATTCTTACTTTTGTTTGTGCGGAAATGTTGGGTAGATTGCAACTGCATTGCACTGTTTGTAGGTTGGCTGCAGATGTTTTAAAAATAAAAGGAGGAAAAAAAAAAGGTCTATTGTACAATCTATCTGCCTGTAGGTAATCGATGAGTCAGTGTGAGCCCTAGAAGTCATAGGTTTGTTTCTTTAGTCAAACATGGTAAAGCCCATGTAATGGAAAAAAAAAAAAAAAAAAAAAAAAAAAAAAAAAAACTGTTCTCTCAAAGAATTTTCTTTAAGAAGAGATGCACTTCCCTTAGAACTCGGATCATTGCTGCGCTTTCCTAAAACAGAACCACTGTCATGCTGCTCCAGGTGCTGTTTTAAGAAATTCAAGTACTTGTTATTTTATTTTGATTGCGTTGGTTAATTTTAGCATCACATTTAATATTTTTCTTGTTCTTGAAGACTCAAATTTTCACCTGGCCTTCATTGTTAATTAATACATTCAGTGTGAAATAAATTTAACCACCATCTTTCGACATTGATGAACACATAATGGTCCTGTTCACACTAAATGTGTTAATTAAACCCGATAGGGTTGTTGTTGATCAAATTGTATGGTTTCATTTGTATCATCTAGTCAATACAACAAATCAATTTACGTAACCTGTTTTATCTAATTATGGCCGTAAAGCAGCGCTGGAGGTCAAAAAAAAAAAATTCAATTGTTCATTCAGTTGTCATTGACCCGAAAAGTTTGCATTTACTGAATTTTTCTTACACAATGTTGTATCCTTTATGTTAAAGCTATGAAAAATTTGTATATTTTTCTGAAGAGAATTTCTAAAGCTTAAAAAGTTGCTTCTGTTCATTTGCATACATGTGTAAATACTTAATTTGCAACTTTCAGTTTAAAAGTGTATGTAAACATGTGATTAATAAATATAAATTACTGCCAATTCTTGCAGTGAGTCATTTATTTATTGCCTTCCCTTCCTACTGATTTTGATACTTGATGCGAAGTACCCAGCACAAGCTTTTTTCCAATTGTATCGACAGTAAGGAGAATGAGGGAGCATCCAGTTACGTACAAAAGTGATAGTTTTAATTAGAAAGAAGACATTTTGTTAGTACAAATTAAACCAACTTGGACTACAGACATTTGCAGACAGTTCAAAGATCACAAGGTTTGGATGAGACAGTGGAAACAAAATAAAAAATATGCTCCCTGAAATAGGATGGAATTCGGGGGAAGTAGGTTCCACACAGGACGGGTTGTTGTAAACTGTGATCAGAAGTGAAGGTACATAAGTCAAAAAAATAAAAGAAAGGGAGAATTTTTTTTTAACAGCTTGGGACAACCTGTATCAGAAAAAGAAACATTATAATACTGGTACATGAGAAGTGCCAAAACTAATTGCCTCAGACAGTTGGAAGAGATCCTACAAGATAGACAGTGACACATGAGAAACTATTAGGGTACAATTCATGAACAGCAACAAACTAATGCCACAAAAGAAGAGAGAGTGGTCTACCAAAAACAACAAACATACTGAGCAAATTGTGAAGTGTCTTTTTTGGCTACACAGTGGTAACAGATCAGACCACGAATGGACTTTAAACACCCAACAGCAAATTCTAAAAGTTTGTTCATAAAATTCAAAATTTGGTAGAAAAATAATTTGACTTCACTTAAGGGTAATTTTCACCCACCCTGATTTACAGTTTGCACAACAAACAGCATTTCAAAATGGGGGGGGGGGGAGGGAGATTTCTAAGTAATTTCTAAAATCACTCATGGTGAGGGGGCACACAAGTGTGCTTTTGCTCCTCCTCCATGAGATGTGTTCTAAATTCATGGCTGAATACATACCCTGAATTGCACATGACCAACAAATTATTTTAGGAAATCTTACACCTTTACTCCTGCTCTCTCTAGCAAGAAAAAATCAAATTAGAGACTGAATTAAGTCAAAAGTTGACAGGGAATAAAAATATAAATACTGCACTCATCTTCTTGATGAGGACAAACTGGTGGAGGCCGATTGACATTCAAAATAGTTGGAATATAAGTCAAATGCCTCCCCCCACAGCAATGAGCTTAATGATCACAGATAATGCTTTGGTAAAGATAAAAATATGACTAGCTAAGTATCACTTGTAAAGGTGTTGTGAACTTACAATTCACTCAAATCTTTCATTGAGATCATAATGCGGTAACGTTTGTCTACAAGAAACATCTACAGGTCAAGAAACAAAGTACAGCAAAGTTGAATCTGGACCTTATTTTAAGGCTCTTGCAATACCCTCAATATTATTCATGAACAGTCAGAACAGAAACACACGGACAAGATGTATTAAAATTTTATCTAACATTTTCAACCAGTCAATGGTCGTAAATCCACTCTCACTTTTTCATTCAAACCTAACATGCCTACAGTGGGATAAAAGCCTCCTTTTGGTATCCGAACTTGGCGCATACCTACAGTTTTTCCATTTCGGGTGAAGAAAATCTACAGAAGGAAGGATATTATTGGAAAACAAGTGCCAGAATGAATAAATAACAATGTAATACTTCTGCATTACATACCTCAACCTTGGTGCCACATTTAACTTTTCCTTGGTGATTCCACCACTCATCATCTTCACTTCCACTAGTATCAACAGTCAGGTCAATTAACTCAACATCTTTCCCGTTTGAAGAGCCAGCCCGAGGAGGACTGTTTCCAACATCACAGTCACTAAACAAAACACCAATGTTGACATTGAGTGTGTTTTTAAATAAATTAAGAAAGGAAAGAACATAAGAAGACACCAGACATTATTACTTTACCTGTCATATTCACTGATGTAATCTGGAGCAAAGTAAATTCCACATCCCATTCGATCCCCCTTGTGACATCTAGGTCCAAATGGGTCTCCTTTCCCACTTCCCATGAAAATTTTTCCATCATCAGCATGATATCCAATAGATCCTTTATTCCAGCCTGGATTTCGTCTGTCAGGGTAGTCCTGCAGAGAGGAACAAACAACTTGTTAACACAAAAAATATAAAAATTAAACATTCTTTTAATGCTGCACAAGTACAGAGCTGGAGGGCATGTGAACAAATAGACTCTGAGTACCTTTCTAGTTAACCCAATAGCTATGTAGCAATTTTCTCCAGGATCAACAATTTCAATTTCAAAATAGTGATGTGTTGTGTTCAAGGGAAATCTTGCTTGAGCTAGGCCAACATCTGAAATACTTTGGCCTTTTCCACAGTATTCGAGATACTGTCCTCGTTGATGGACATCACTAAGGCGACACCAATCATCTTCATTACTGTCTACAATCATTTCATCGTCATCGTGCATAGGATGTCCAGGTAAACCAAGGCACACTCGCACTTCTTCACCAGGTGATTGCATTGAGACAGCAGGATGAAAGCCGCCCAAGGGCAAATGTGTCCACAAAGAACCAATCTGAACAACAAGAAACAATTTTTTTATGTCAGAGCTCACTCATTGCTGTGTTGCAACTTTTTTTTTTCATTTTAGAAAAGCTGGATAGAGTTTAAATACCTCTTTTCCATTTAATGTGAAGTACACAAGTACAAAGGTTTCTGTATCATCAGCATCATCTCCGCGATCAAAATGTTGCTCATATCTCAAGCCACATCCCACCCTATCATATTCCCGAGCTATTTTTACTCGGACTGTATCTGTAGCCATTTCACCATCTTTGAATAAACTAGAAGGAAGGAACTTATAAGTTAATTAAGGATGCAATTGCAGAAGCAACAAACACAGAATTAACTTTTAAAAAACTCACTGGCCACTTTCTGCTGAAAGACCAATGGATCCCAAACTGTGGCCAATATGACTGTGAAGAGGATGTTTCCAACTTGCAACACCGATGTGTATTCTGCCATCAACACCACAGTCAGTAATCTCCATTTCGAAATAGTCTTCTTCAGCTGTTAGTTTGGACCCTGATATCCACAATCCTATTTTTCCAACTGCAAGTTCTGGAGCATAACTGTACAACACAGATGAAAATAGTATAGTTGTCTTACAATAGAATATAGTAAAATATATTGTTCCTACAACAGTTCTGGAAATGAACAATGTGAAATTCTTACCTAATAAACTCATTGTCATCGGTGCTAACATTGGCATGTCGGCAGACACTGGGAGTTCTCTCAGTGCCTGCCTCCTCACTGCTACCCGCAGAATCATGACAATCTTCATCAGTTCTGATTGTTGCTGCTCCTGACCCACCCTGGCCTTCCATTTTCTTTTTTTCATTCAGAGTGTCAAAAATTTTACGAAGGGCTACAACCAGGTTGGATTGCCCAAAGAACTTGGGACGTATGCAGCTCTGCATTAGACACAATCAGCTAATGGGAGAGAAAATAATGTACAGTTACAAATTAATGCCTAAAAACATGCTGATACATCATGGATATTTGAAATTCTGAATCAACCAAGATACAATTCAGAAAGAAAGAAATTAGGAAAAATTGATGGTGACTTACAATGGTATAAAAAGCGTTATCCCAAGGCTTCATATGTCGAGAAATTTCATTTTCTTGTTTTGTTTGGAGTTCTTGATAGGTTAGGTTTGGTCGCAAATACGCTTAATCTTGAACTTCTTCGAATCGCAGGGCATATTTTTTTAAAAAAATATACAGGCTACATCATTTTAACAGAAAAATGTAGAGGATTATGGATGGTTTTCTTAGGAGATAGGCCAGCTTAAATGTGCCCCGTCGTAAAAAAAAAACCATCAAAACAAAATCCGAAGTTTGATAAGCCGTCTGCTGGAACTCTAGGAAGCGAGAGACTCGGAAATGGGCCCTGCCCGGCGGCCAGTCCCGCCAGTCCCAACATCCAACTTCCGTGGAGAGCACTGGCTTGGTGTAGAAAATGGCGGTGTGCAGGGCTTAGCGTTTGCTCAGGTCGGCGTGTTCGTCTTATTGTTTGGATAATCTCTGTATTTACGTCGCTAACTTCATTTTGGCAAGTGACCTTGGGGCATTTCGCCCTGCACATTTTTGTGGTACCTTTCATGTTGAACTGTCAGAGTTAGAAGAGGACTTCTGACTCGGCTTTTCCCCTCGGGGAGTATCACACCGGAGCCTAACAAGTTAGTGATATTCTAGGTTCAGCCATTTAAAATTTACCATTTTATTTGCTGACGTAAATAAACCAACTGGAACGTTAGTATTCGAATAGTTTAAAACTGGCCTTGTAGGTTCTTCACTGTGTTAGTGTAACCGCCATTGTTTCGATGCCGATTTCATTGGCGTAAAAGTGTGGTTAAGAATTCTGGAAAAAAACTTGGCGTTTAAAAGAGCAGTTGTAAGGTAGCATAGGGAGAGCTGTTGGTTTACCGTTTGACCCTAAGTGCTCTTCGAGTCAGCACTGCTCAAGCCGTGGGTCAGCCGTTTAGATCCTATGTACACCAAGGCCCGTTGCATGCATGTGAATTTCGCGCGGCGAGAAGAGCCTAACTTTTTTCGCATGTATGTATTTTTTTTTTTCATGTTTTTTCCTTTTTTCCTCGGATTATTGGGATGGAATATTACTTGAGAGACCCAGTTCATCGGCCTTTCATTCCAATGTTTTTATAGCATTGTCTATTGTTATGTGGTCACTTCTCACCGCAAGCTTTTATTTCTAACAACTTGCTCTGAATTTCAACTGTGTTTCCCTAATTATTTTGACTGTCTTTTGTGCTGATTTATTGGGACGAATGTTTTTGAGCCAGCAGGTCTCCTACCTATTGACTATACATCTCAAAATATGTCTAATAATGAAAAAAATATTACTTGATCAAAGCTCACTATAAGAAATTTCAATTTTGGTCAAGACATGCACACCCTTATTCTTTATTTAGTTTATCTGATGTGCCTAATGTTACTTCTTCTGTCTTATCTTTTCCTTAGATTCCAAAGGGGACTGTGAAGACTTTGGATGTGAAGATGACCAAGCGGAAGCAATTTCTCTAAGCTGAAAAACGATCGAGTCCTTGAAGATAATGAAAGAAGCAGCAACTCAGTAAAGTACTCTGGCAAGCAGAATCAATCAAGTAACAGAAATCTGGGATTGAGAGTTTTAGTGAAAGACTGAAGTCAGGATTGGAGAGGACCAAGGACACCCCAATTCAATATGGAAAGGGGGAGGTTTATGAGGGATAGAGACATGGGGAGAGGAAGGGGAAGGTGGAATGCTGAAAGAGGGAGTCCTGCTAGCCCTAGGTAAATTTATTTTGTCTTTAACTTGTTCCTTTCCTATGAAGGTTTTATGTATCTCACCTGTGTAACTAATGCATTCGCTTTACAGAGGTCGCTTTCGAGGAGGAGATCGATCCAATTGGGGTAACCATGGTGGTCGAGATCATCGAGAACGTAAATTCAGAAGTCCACAGGGTAGGAGATCACGATCTCATTCCCCTCAGCGGAAAAGGGTTCGCTCTAGATCATCTTCTAGGTCTCGCTCCAGGTCGCGAAGTGACTCTCCACGAAATAGAAGGAATTTCAGCCGTAGTCCTTCCCCGAGGTATATTACCTTCTCATCACACCCAACTTACTTTGGAGTTTTGATTATAACATTTTATATTAATTTTTTAAAATTTCTCTGCAGAAATCGGGGGAGAAACGTCAGTGGCTCCCGCAGCAAGACACCACCCAGCAGGCAACATGTACAGTCTTCTGCCGCCTATGCTCAGCAGGTACATCATTCTTCATCGTACACCTCGTACAATGAGGTACATAACAAAGTTGTGCCCATTTGTACGATCCATCCTACATTTACACTGTTTATGATGTACCAAACTAAACCTTATTGTGTCCTTTGAAACCATTGCAGGATCCGTATCGTGGTACACATCCTCCAGGTGTTGATTCGCCTGTAGTTCGCCAACAATATGCTGCACCATACCAGCATCAGACAATTGCTCCTCCAGGAATTCCAGCACCTCCTCAAGCACACCCTCCAGGGCCACCTCCCGGATACCCTGCATATGACAGCTACTATCAGCATCATCCGCCACCATCTCTTTACCCGCCAGGAGTGATGGTAAGATTGGTGAAATGATGTAATATTCCTTCTTTGCCCTTCCCTCCCTTCCATTCATATTAAAAGTTTTTCTTTGAAATAAAAGCGCATTGTACACAGGTGCAAGTGCAACCATGAAACTATCTGTTCAAATTGAGCTATGATTCAAAGCCCAGTTTATTTGAAAATAAGATAAATAAGATCTATGATGAACATTTTTATATCAGCTTCAAAATGCAGCAAGGTCTCATACTAAAAGATTAAAAAATTCCAAGAAAAGGTTCCTTGCAACAAAAAAGATGGCAAGATAAGATATTAAGTCTGCCTCAATTTAAATTTTGTTTTTACCTCCTCCTAAATATTCATGTCTCCACCAAACTTATTTATTACAAACAGTATGTCTGATGGTTGTTCCTACATGCCACCAATGGCATTCTTGTAAGTACATTATAATGGGCGTTACTTACAATCCTTTTATCCAATGCAGTACAGGTAGCTCTACTAAGCTAAGAAAGCTTCTGCAACATGGATGCTGGTGCATTTAACAGAATACTTGAGTTGTGAAAATGGGGTTTGAAGCTTGTCTCTCAAATTAATATTTTTCCTGTGTACATCTTTGGATTTTTTTTTACATTATCAATTGCCTTCTGGCAACCAAAGAGCACTACTTTCTCATCATTTGTACTATCAGAAATTGAATGAAGATATCGGTAATTGTGTATTGCGACTAGATATGTGTCAAATTCGAAATGTGCGGAACCCTGGCTCGTTGTTTTTAGCAACAACCAATATGTACAATAGCAGTCACTTCATAACTAATAATCATCTGAATATGTGACAAAATTCCCTCCTACTAAGATGTGTTCTAAAGGTGAGTTTTTTACTTTAGATGAAGATGCTCAAGAAGGCTCCAGGATATTGCCCAAAGGTTATTTATTTGTAAACTTTTTCCTAATTTTGGCTCAGAATGTGGGTCTTTGACCTCTTTTAACAGTATTATTTGTGGAGGGGAGCTTACTTATGGCGTGTGGCACACCTAAATTTTAAACAAATCCCATCAAACTTAAACAGGGAAAGGGTCTTGCACTGTTCTATTGTGAGTGTCTTTTGGTCAACTGAAAAAAAGCTGCAAATATTTTAAGACAATGTAACTTTCTTGCAGGATTATATGACAACGCAGGCCTCAGCACCATCCTCAATGTCTTGGTCTGCTCCTGCATCTGCACATGTTACTGGTTAGTGTTTTGAGGATGTCTCATTATGTACAATATTTAGTTATTAATCTTATCATTCATATGGCAACTAATTGTGGACTTCATGGATAAATTGGTATTATTGGAGAGGTTGTAAGTAGTATTTATTTTTTACCAATGATATGTTGTCAGTTTATCAGCTGAACTGAATCACAAAGTTATGTGACTTGCTTATGAAAACAAACTTGCTGCATACAGCTCATTGCATGAAGCCTCCAACCCTCCACAGCTCTATCTTTGTAGGAGAAGGGTCAGGATCATATCTTTGTCCTGATAATGTGTACTCCTCCAGTTTCTTCTATATATGAATCAATCCTTCATCTGCTTCAAAAATTGTAGTTCTGAACATGGGCTCCCGACTCTTCAAGCTTTTCCTTTGATTTGTTATGTATTGCTTTTGATTTTGTTATCGCTAAATGTGTTTCCAGACATGGTGCTTAATAGTTCTGCACCCACACCTGTCCCAGTACCTGTTCCAATGCCTCAAGCCCATGATTCAAATCTCAGTGTACCGCCACCTCCAGGAACAGGAGATGAATCTATCAAGCAAGAAGGTTTGTAGTAGGGAATTCACGTTACCATGCCTCCTGCTTGCATTGTGACTTATATTATTATAATCTTTCAGCAATTGAACGTGAACAGCGCACCCAGAAACAACACCTGCTGACTCAGCGGGAAGATTACCTAAGAAAGGCCAAGGTGTTTGATCGTGAGCTGGGATTGCTTCGGGGACAAGAAGAAGAACTGTCATCTGAAAACTCTAGAGATAATGAAAGGATTCTTCTAGAAAACCATAAACTGCAGGTTTGTTGATCCAAGGTTTTCTTTGTGCCCCATGGACATTAGGCGAGGAGAAAGCCCCCCTCCCCTTCCCCTCCCGCTCATTAAGTACAATTTTTCTGGCATATGGACTTCTGTGTATTTATTGTTTAAAATTAAGTTCTGTTTTCTTGGTTTTATCCTAATCTAGGTTGAGATCCAAAATAAATTAAAGGCCATTCACAATGTCATTGACATGCTGACAGGGATAATAGGTGACAGTAAGGAGCAAGCTCAGAGAATGATTGAACTTGATGGAGAGAAGGTAAGTCAGAATATGAAGGCTTCCTTTCAGAGTCATTCCAGGATTTTTTTTCCCCATTGTGAAATAATTTTTTTTCCTAGACTGCCAAGAAGAAGGGTAGAGAAGTACGTGAACGTTCTAGATCAAGTGGCAAAGCTCAGTCAAGATCATCATCAAGTGACTCATCTGCAGAAGAAGTTAAACAGATAGAGAAACCTGACAGCACATCGCCAGAGGAAGATTTTCAAAAGTACAATTATATTCACTTTGACCCTGAAAATCATTGGTGCAGGGTCTGCAATGCCTTTCCCCGTACTGCAAAGGAATATTTGCATCATTTGCATAGTGCAGAGCACAAAGATCAAATAACGGTAAGATAATAGCATATTGTCTACTTTTTGTAAAATTTAAGTGTTGTTGTCTCTTCTAACTGTCCTCTCATGATTGAAGGTACGTAAATTGGTTGATATGCCTTGGCACAAGGACCACCCAGCTGAGGAAGTGCCTCAACTCCCTGGAGCTCCAACCAAGAGGACTCCCATCAAAGGTACTGTATTATATAGTTTCACTGCAAATTGTAGATAGTTTAGGAATGTAAGTTGAGCAATCAAGGAAACATCAAAGACAACATGAAATGAAGTTAACACCGATCAGTTGTGTTGCTTGATTAAAAATCACAAGGTAAGAATCCTTTTTGTGTGTGAGTGTGTGTGTTATTTGGTTACATGATTACCAAGACCCAGGTAAGAATCGAAAAATTTTGTGGTTCCAATGTCAACAACTCCAGACAACTTGCAAGCCCTTTGAAGACTGAATGAATTTATGGCTAAAGCTCAAGTTAAAAAACCACCATGGGGGCATCAGACATCACATTACTTAAGATAATTTCTCTTTTCAATTTCAAATTCTGAAGAGGCTATGTTGCAACTTCTCTGATATTGGGTTTTCCCATTTGTTGCTCATAAATTGGGCCACATGCAGCAGCTACTTTGTATATTTATAATAACTGATTTCCAGTCCCAACGTCCAATTGTGAGTTCCTTCTATGTTCAGTGCCTATATGTCCGCTACATGTTTCCTTTTTGTCATTTGTGACTTGTTTGTGAAGGTTTAATAAACGAATTCTTGTTACCAATTTGGGAATCTTTTTTTTTAAACTATCATATTATTGTCTTGTCTCCAGAAGTTTGTTTTACTTAAATCTTTTTTAGGTATCTGCTTTTGTTGTTCTATCATAGAATTTAATTTTGGGTTGTTTTTCTGATTATAGGATTGCAGTTCTTCATCTCGGCTCCAGCTTGGTACTGCAAACTGTGTGCTGTCTGGATGGGTGACCTTCACTGTGCCTCTATTCACTTGAAGTCCAAACAACATGCTGCCAAGTATCATGTGAGTTTGTTGTGCCATTTCACACACTATATCACAACCATATGTGTTCTTTAATAATTATATTTAAAAATTGTCTCTAAGGACTACCTCAAGGAAAACTCGGGATGGGAGTCAAACTGGCTATCTGAGAGGGAGCAAGCTTATGAGCGTCTTTCGGAGGTTAAGAATGACAAGAAGTCAGATGGGCATCAGGTATGTAGGAAATTAAATTTCACCCTCATTTTAAATTAACACTGATACTAATGACTTAATTTACCTCATAGGTATTGAAAGAAAAAAAGTCAGATTTTGCTGATCCTTCTGCCAAAGAGCGTCTTTCTCGACTTGAAAGAAGTGAGAAATCTGAGCCTAAAATTAAGAAGAGGGATAGGTCATCCAGTGCATCCAGTTCTGCATCCAATCGCAATCAAGACATTGAAGCTACTGGTGGCTGGGTTAAAGAACGAGTACGTGAAAATGATAAAGATAGGGCAAGAATGCGAGAAAAGGAGAAGGGTAGAGAAAAGGTACGTGGCAGAGAGAGGGACATCAATGAATGTGATTCTGAAACTGACAAGTCAAAGAGTATCAGAGTGGCTATGAGGAACAAGGAATCTCGACACAGTACTGAAGTAAGTAGTCTTGATATACACAGGTGTGGCTCCAATATTTTTCTAGGGGTGTTTGAAGTAGTGCACTAACTAATCATTTTGTTCTTTCTAGAAGTCATTTGTTGAACCTGCTGAGCAGACAATGGTGGCAGCCTCAGCTCAACTGAAAAGTAAATGGGATTCACCTGACCGCAAGAATGGAACTAGTCCCTCTCGTACATCAGCCTCAGCTGGTCGTCAGTCTAACGCTCCAGTGGATGATCGCATGATGAGAGAATGGCTCCCTGTGGAAGAACCAGGCAATCAGCTCTTAAGCAATCTGAAGGACCGCATGAAACGTAAAAATGTAGACAACCACAAAGAAAGAGAGCCTGACAGAGAGCCGAAAGGAGACAAGGACAGAACTCGTAGGGACAAAAACTTTTATCCTGAACCTCAGTATGGTAGGAACAAGTTTTCTGGAGATGTTACCCCACCCAAAAATAGAAGACCAAGAGGAGCCAATGAAGATTCAAGATGGGATTCATCTGCACGAAGTGGCGGAGCAATGCGAGAAAGTCCTCCCCCTCACCGAAGAATGAATGAGAAGAACAGGGACAGAGAACGTGGAGAACGACACAGAGAGAGAGACCGAGAAGGAGACAGAGATCGTGACCGTGAGCGGGATAGAGATCGTGATCGCGATCATGAAAGGGGGCGCGATAGGGATAGAGGAAGAGATGAAGATGTGCGACACCCTCCTCAAAGAGAAGAGGAGGACGAAGAAACTCACTTTGAAAAGCAGAGTGGAGAATATAGGAAAGGAAGAAAACAGCAGCAACCAGTTCTTACAATCAAGTCCAAGCTCCCATTCATAGGACGAATGCCAGTATTCAAGAACTTTTCAAAGAAGGGTAATGATGACAAATCGAAGTCTGACGAAAACATGTCTCCGCCTCATGGTGCTAACATGTCTCCTGGCACTACAGACTCAACTCCTGGCAAACATATGTCTCCAGCAATGGGTGCTTCTAGTATACCTTCTACACCAGATGGAACCTCATTGAAAGAGCGTATCAAACAGCCTATACCCAGTGCAGCTCAAATCAATGCTAGCATTATGGAATATCAGGCTAGGCTTTTAGACGGTACTGCCACACTGGAGCCCCCAACCCTTATAAGCCCTGTTTCTCTATCAGGTACTCCCATGCCCAAGTCTACTTTAATCTTGTCAAAAACACCAGCTGTATCCATAGATAATTTAATGAAAAACAACAAAGACTCTGACAAGAAGCAGGCACTCAAGAAGCTTTCTGAACAGATGCAGTTCATGGAGAAAGTCCAATCAACACCTGCTACTACTGAGGCTGTGCCCATGGAACTTGAGGAGGAGGCAGAAAGTGGTCCAGGACTTTCCAAAGATTTCCAGGATGCTTTGGAAATTATTTTCCCAGATCCTAGCAAACCACCAGAACCCAAGGTTGACTCCGACGTTTCAGATTTACCTGATGTCAAGAACCCACCACCCAATATGCTGTCAACCATGCCAAATTTGAGTAACCCACCCCCTAATATGATGACTACCCCATCAGCTGTGCCTCACATGGGAATGGATGGAATGTTCCCGCCTCAAATGAACTTGGATGGGACACCGAATCTAATGGGATCCATGCCACCACCAGCAATTGGCATGAGTATGGATGCATCAAGCCAGAATGCCAGCCAGACCACTGTCCCAGGGACACCAGTGGGAATGGATGGAAGCCTGCAACCTCCACCCATGGGAATGGCTATGTACGACGGCCCCCCTGGCACCTACCCAGGAACTTACCCGCCAGGCCCGATGGGGCCAATGGGGCCCATGGGTCCCATGGGGCCTATGGGCCCTATGGGTGGTCCTAGAATGGGTTGCCCACCGATGGGAGGCCCTATGGGTCCTCTCCCTATGGGTATGCCCCCTATGGGCATGCCTCCAATGGGACCTCCACCCATGGGAATGCAACCTATGGGAGGTCCGCGCCTGCAAACCTCACCTGTCAAGAACTCAAATAAGTTAGATGCAGATGATATGGCAATGTTGGGCATTGACGCTGATGATATTGGTGCACAAGGTATGTGAGTTACCTTATGATTGTTAATGTTAGTGTTCACTGGAGTGAGGCTTTATGAAGTATGAGAGTTTACATCAGTGTGCAATGTTTTATATTTTTGGAGACATAATTGTGGATTCGAAGATGTCACATTCAGTAACTATTAATGTTTATTCCAATCTTAATTTGTGTTATGTTTAGTTTTATGTGGTACAATTGCCATTCTGTAATGTTCACATAAGTGTCGTAGTAACTACATAATTATGGTATCAATTTTATTCACCTAAATGGTTTCAGCTTTGTATAGTAGATTTGGAATTTGTAATTAAATGGAAATTCCCAAACCAGTGTTCTGAATCATTTTCACTCAAAACTTCTTGGAACTTGATCTCATCTGTGCTCTCGTTAGTTTGTTTGTCGAACAAATTGCAAACTGGAGGCGATGGAAGTATAGAGTGTTTATACCACTCTTGCGATATAATAGAAAGATTAAAAATCAGTCAAATGCAAGAACCCTACAAGGGAATGCCACATCTCGTCCCCGCCATCTTGGAGGAGGGAGAGTTACGGCGGTAGGACCAACTCGCTCTTCACAAAACAAAACTACTTGATTGGTACAGCTGTCATCCAAGCTGTGGCCAGTTTAAAGTCTCTACACAGACGTCTATCTGCTCATAATATTCACTCTAAATATCAATTTTAAGTTAACATTTTGTGGCACCGCCTTCTATCATCAAAAGAGGAAGTCCACGAAGACAGATAAAAACATGGATTAAAAGGTCTTTGTTCTAGAAATTTTTGGTCTCGAACATTAAATTTTGGCTGTAACCACAGTTGCGACGTCCCGGTGTCACTCGTGACTCATTTACTCAAAACTCCCCCAAGCCAACTTGGAGCTTGGAGCTGCCAAGACCGCCGAGACCGCCAAGACAGTGTCGGAAGCGTGGCGCCCCTTGTGGACGCCGTCACAACTACGATTCCTCCTTCCTTCTCTCCTCGCTCTCCTCCTCCTCTCCCTCCCCTCTCCCTCCTGTCAGCTCAACTCACAGGTTCTTGTCGGCGTTACGTTTGGAAAAGCATCTGTCGAAATTTCTGCAGCCGTCGACTCGTCAGGTAAAATCAACGAAACCTTAAGGGGTCACAGACTGACATCATCCTGTATTATTTTATTTCCTTATCGTCATGATGTTGGATTGCTCCGTTCAGAGACAGCGGTCGTTACCTTGGCCGATTGTTTTGCCTTAGTCATTGTTTGCTTCTTCCGCTAATGTTATTGGGACCAAATTTTTGTCAACGTATTTTGTTGCGCAAAATAGGTTTAATTTTTGGAAACAACTGGTTACACTACTTACGTTCGTTGCGTTATGCCTTGCAGTGCCAGCGCCATAAGTAGGGTTATAGTGCTGCAAGAATATTGCCTCTTTCATTATTTTTTTAAATTTATTTTTCAATCATTCTATTGTTAATCTCTTTTTCTCTTTTGCCTCCATTTGAAAGCCATGTTAGATTATAATCCATGTTTTTTCTAAATTGGCAGACTTATCAAGTGGCTTATTTTGTTTACATTTCAGAATGGCTACCTCAGCAATGGATGTCGATGAAGAAGAGCTAGAATTGCCAACGTCCAGCAGCAGCAAAGGAGAGAAGAAACGATTCGAAGTTAAGAAGTGGAATGCCGTTGCCCTGTGGGCTTGGGACATAGTTGTGGACAACTGTGCCATTTGCCGCAATCACATTATGGATCTTTGCATTGAATGTCAGGCTAACCAGGCATCTGCCACTAGTGACGAGTGCACTGTTGCATGGGGCGTTTGTAACCATGCCTTTCACTTCCACTGCATTTCTCGTTGGTTGAAGACTAGACAAGTTTGCCCTCTGGACAATAGAGAATGGGAGTTCCAAAAGTATGGTCACTAAAACTAAATCAATTGGTACTGTGCCGCCAATTTTTTTTTCTCTGTTCTCAATAGGACCGATGCCTAGGCAATTCACTCAGTTATAATGTTCTTTCCTTTCAACTTTTTAAATTCATGTGCTGTATGCCAATTTCAGTTACACAGATTGTGTTAAGTATTTAATAATAAATTTGGTTTTTTTCATTTTATCTTACCTCTTTGCTACATCCTTGTCACAAGCATTCTCTTGTTTCCAAACTAAATAAATTGTCAGGCAAGACCCAAGAGAGAAATCTTACAATTGTGCTGGCTGCTCAACACACTATAGATCTCAAATTACACAAATTTAATAGAAGAGAGTGCATCTTAGAAATTATATTATTGTATTTCATGAGGTAGAGGTACATGAGAGGTGCATTCATGTAAAGAGCAAATCTTCTGGAATGGAAAATCCACTTGTGTTCTGAGCCAGCTTCCAATACCGCCATCTTGCTAAGTGTGCTGCTGCTTTTGGCTGGCGTTCCCGAGTCATGAGTCCCTTCATGCATCCGCCGGGACGAATGTATTCTAAGGAACAAAAAGGACCCAAATTTCTTTGATCATTTCCGAAATATGGTGGAAAAATAAATGAATGGAAATCTGAACCCTTACCTTGAGGTGTGTTAAAGTCAGCAAAATTCCAAATCATTTCACCAGCTAGTAGCCCATTGAGTCGTAGGTAGTCAAATGCTGGGAAATGCTTTTGAAGTGTAAGGATTTGGTAGTCTTCAGTCCACATTACAGCAGGCAACTGTTAACATTATTTAATTATTTATTGGAAGGGCAACAGAATCCAAGAGGGTAAGGTCACCTTCTCATGCCCACCGCCATTTACTCTGTTATATTTTTCTACTTACCTTGTGGAACCCACTCAAAGAACCAGCTCCATATTCTGACATAATGATTGGTCTTTGCCACCTGTCATGCCATGCCTTTAGCTCTTCAACTGTTTGCCTTTCTATCAGAGACAGTAGGCCTGAGTCTGAATACCAGGCAGCATAACGGTTCACACAAATGAAATCCATGTGTTGCACCTAAAGAATGACTGGAATTTTTTTTTTATCTAGTCTTGAATGCTTTACATACATTTACTAAAAACACTTACTTACAGCTTTGTCATTGTTCCAACTTCGACTGCTGACAAAAGTAACAGCTCTTGTAGAATCTTGAGAACGAATCAAATCGGCCAATATTCTAAACAAATATAACACAACTGCTTGTAATTTCCCCTCACAATCCTCTACAAAATAGATAATTAACTTAATATTCACCCAAAATAATGGTCTGCTTGTGGAAGATCAGAGTATGGCTCATTTGCTATGGACCAAGCAATTATGCTTGGATGATTTTTGTCCCGTGAAATGAGTTCATTCAAAACTGTTTTGTGGTGTGAAAGTATCTCTTCTCCAAATGAGCTGAAGAAATTTTTTTTCCAGTTAGAAAAATCCTCAACGTTGTTGGATTCATTTTGTTATGAACAAAACTTACTCAATAGTACAAGCAGGGCTCTCAGCAATGACAAGTATACCATACTTGTCAGCTAAATTCATTGTTTCTTCAGAGTATGGATAGTGTGATGTCCTGAGGGCATTGGCTCCTAACCAGTTGATCAATTCAAAATCTCGAACAGTGTGTACCAAGTCCAAGCCTTTTCCCCGTAGCTGAAATTGAGAGAGCAATAATTATGAATAAGTAGCTACCACATCTTGATTAAAAAGGCAATGATATAATTCCAAAACTTACATTTGAGTCTTCGTGCATACCAAAGCCCCTCAGGTAAACAGGCTTACTATTAATCATAAGGCTTGACTTGTTCCATGAAACAGTGCGAATCCCGAATGGAAGTCTATAAACATCCACAGAAATGCCTTGAACAATCAAAGAAACCTGAAAAAAAATAATTGTAAAATTTAAAAATTTTATAGGTTTTATTTTATTTATTTTTTTTAATTTTTTTTTTAAACGCTACAAGGCATGTTCACCTCAAAAGTGTAAAGATATCCGGGTTTAGCATGAGAAAATCTAGGCCACCAGAGTTTAGCTTGTCTGATTGTAATTTCTGATGTACAGGAAGTAATGTCATGATGGATTACACTTCCTCCTTGAGTTGAAATAGAAACATCACAACTGACATCCTCTTCAGAGCCTTGAAAAGTGTGTTCAACAGAAAACTGTATGATTCCTACAGTTACTTGGTCCATACCTGGAACAATACTCAATACTGAATTAATATACTCTGATTTAAATTTACTGATTGCTAAGTACACCTGCAGGTGATTTTGGGATCTGTCACGAACATTAGAGAGAACTTACCTTTCGATTCAAAATTCACTGTTGTGGTCAAGGTGATGTCGTCAATGTGAACTGAGGGTAGGGCAACAAGATAAACAGGACGGTGTATTCCAGCATAGTTGAAGAAATCAAACTTCTGTGAGTATGTTATGTATCCTGCAGGGTACCTAATGCAATAAATTAAAATAAGATAACACAATAAATTACTTACAAATTTTAAAAAAATAACAAAACTCTAATACGGCTAAGTAAACATTAAAAATATAATAAAAATTACCTGGAAGTGTCATTGGGATGGTGTATTTGCATTTGAGGTAGGGTGACATTTGTGAGAGTGTTATTGACGGCTACTGTCAACGTGTTTGCGGAGCCATAGTTGAGGGCAGATGTGACGTCCAATTGGAAGGGAAGGTGGCCCCCCACATGTTCCCCCACCTGCTGTCCATTCATCCACTGTCCAACAAAAAGGGCATACATTTTGGCAAACATTTTTCTGAGTATAAAAAGGATTCCCAAACTGAATTTAGAAACTCACCACTATGGCGTGATAGTGAACACTTCCAAATCGAACAAATATTTTCAATTTATCTTCAGACCATCTTTTAGGCACAAAATGTGTCTTTCTGTACCAAGCCCAGCCGATGAAGTCTCGCACCGCAGAATCAGTTGGAATGTCGTTGTAGCTAGCTGGCACTGGCATCAGCTGACAGTGTTCTCCAGACTTAGCAACAGGAGCCCATTTCATTACATTCATAGGGCAAATCATAATGTCAATGCAATTAAGCTTCTTACCATTTTATCATCATGATAGTCCAAGGTAAACCACTTTTCTGAAAAGCCTACATCTTGAGGTTGATCTTTCGGAGAAGTGCAAAATGTCCAAAGACCGTCAAGAGATTTCACCTCCCTGGTTTCTGATTCATATGGGTATAGCATGCCATGAACATGATGATTTGTGGTGAAAGACCACACAATACATAAAAGCAAGTATAGGGAGACTAACATCTTTCAATATTTAGTTTCTGAAAAATAAAAAAATCAGGGCTCAATAAAATTTGTTTGACAACTGTTATCTTACTGTTATCAGACAATAACCACAAAGCAGACGATAACACAGTATCGTTTCTGACAAGAACATTTCACATAATCGATTGCTCCGAAAGAAAATAAATTAAAAACAGATAGAACATGAATGCAATGAAAACAATGAAAAATCCTACACGAACGATGGTCAATCATGAACCATTTAAGTGGCGGCGTCCGGTCGGTCGGTCTGTGGGTGGGTGGGTATTTGTTTTGGTCTGGCGACAGCCGGACCGGTCGAGGGGAGTAGAGGAGGGAGGGAGGGAAGGGACATCAGCTGTGAACAAATCAATCCGCGGCAATAAATATAATCCCATCCGCTTCCACTTTTGAAGAATATAAGCTAGTACTTTCGATATTGATAACAGGGGCACAGGGAAGAAAAAATATATTGGAAATTGCATCCAGAAGTTTGTGATTAGAGAGACAGTATGTGTGGTCCTCGAAATCCCTAGGGTGCCTCGTACCTGGTTGGGACTACATGCGCGACGCGCGACGCACAGTAACTTGAACACCACACAATTCGTGCTCGTGTGCACATTTGCGTTTAAACTTCAGGAAATGGATCTTAATTCTAGCGGCGAAAGCTGTTACCTGGAAGACGATAGCACTGGTAAAAAGAACTCGAAACCAGCCGACTCCAGGTACGGGGGTCGGGATGATGAGTTTTATGTTCCACAGACTCCGATGACAGCAGCAATGAGAGTCCTGGGAGCAGCCCCGAGAAGAGCAAAGGAGGGTCCAAGAGACGCGGCCGCCAGCGGAGCATCACACCGATCGTCCCACTGAAAGATCCGAAAGAGGGGGACGTTGTTTGGGCCAAAGTCAAGAATTCTCGCTGGTGGCCAGGTTGGTAGTCTCCCTTCATCCCAGTACCTTACCTTCCAAGTGTGAACAGAAACAGGGAAGTCTGATGTGAAGCTCCAATGAGGTCTGCATTTTGTCAAATTTCCTTTTTTGATGGCATTATTGGGATATAAGTAGGACTTCCCTGGAAAGTAGAAGTTCATCAACTGCAACTGGTGTCTCAACGAGGGATCTAGTTCCTCTCAATTGCCCTTTTGCAGAGTTTTGAAAATTATTAATACATGGTTGAATCTTCTTATTTAGCTATGGTGGTAAGTAAAGAAGATTGCGGTAATTTACCATTTTCACAAAGAGGGATACGATCATGCCATTTTGTATATTGGTTTGGAGATGAGAGAGTATCATCGGTAAGATTGGGAACAGAAAAAATTATGTACGGAGTTTTATATAACTAGAGAATTCACTGGCTAAATTAGAAAAAAAAATCTTTTTTTTTACAGGTTGCAATCTCCAATTTAGTGGACTTTAAGAAAGGTTTTCAGCAGTTTATAACACCCTGTGGAAAAAAAAGCTTTAGAAGTGGTGTTTATTTAGCTATCAAAGTAAGTGTTACATTGATTGTCAAGTTACATGCTTAATTTTTTTTTTTGGTAACAGCAATACTGTAAGACTGGTGACTTTTGGTAGGAAATTAGGAGGTCCCTGCTCCTGGATACTGATGACTATGATGTCACAAAAGCTTGGGACTGGGCTGAGAATGGGTTCCCTCTTCCAAAAGAATATTGTGATGACCAGATTAATGGTGATTGTCTCTAAATTCTGCTGATGGCAAGAATAAGATTTAAGACCAGACTTCTTCTCATTTATGAATTTCAATTACAGACACAGTCTCCGAACATGTCCAAAATAAGTTAAAAATATTGAGGGTAAAATATGAAGAGACTGAAGAAGAGGATGAGGAAGATGAACCTGAGGACTCCACTTTTGACATAGAAATTTCTACCGAGGAAGAGGATATGATGCACTCAGTTCGTGATGAAACCATAAATTTGGATGATATTTGTTTGGCATGTCTTTCTCAAATAGATGAACTCAGGAAACATCCGCTTTTTCATGGGAGTATATGTAATCCATGTATGGTAAGTTATGTTACATTGTGTAACATGTAATGTGCATCATTGATTGAGGCTGCCAGCAGGTTTAAATGACATGTAAAATATTAAAATTTTCAGGAAAAGTTACTTTACTATTCTTTCTCAATTGGCTTGGACATGATCGCAGTAAGTGTCCAGGAAATTTTTTGGGCTAATTCTATTGTAAGTGAGTTTTTTTGCAGTTTGTGCTGAAAACTCTTTTCCTTTTTTTTTTCAAGTTCCATTGTAGCATTTGCATGAACTCTGGTCAGATGATGGTGTGCAGCCAGCCATACTGCTACAGGTAAGCAGTATAGGAACACTTTAACAATCATTTGTTTAGACCACTATTAAAATATTTTAGTTGTTATTTGCAGGGCTTTCTGTTCTAAATGCATCATATTGAAGGCAACACTGGGAGTTATAGAGTGTATTCAAGAAGCTGACCCATGGTCATGCTTCATGTGCACACCATTCACATCAGAAATGCATGGCCTCTTGAAACCCCGTTCTCCTGATTGGAAGGAAAATGTGAGTAAATGGTAGATTTCATGCATACTTTAGACCATTCAATGGCACATTGAAGCTAATTTCTCTGTTAAAGATGAGGGAGGCATTTCATTCAGGAATCACCAGCGCGAAAAAGCTGGAGGAAATCTCTCTTCGAATCTTGTGTCTGGATGGATCTTGTAACACTGGTAAAGTTAACAGTTCAGTTTATTTATTTTGATTACTCTGTGTCCTATTTTGTGGACTTTCAAAACAGGATTCTGGTTGAACAAGTCCATTTGCTCTTCTTTTTTTTTAGTTGTGGTTATTCTTTCCATTCTGAAGAAATTGGATGCAAATATAGACGCTTTATTTTTGTGTAATTTCAATGGCAGTGAAATGGAAAGACTTGATCCTATTTGGAGGGACTGTGCCCATCCCATCAAATCAATGAATGAATATGAAGGGTATGAAGCATTATCCAGTCTTGGACCCATCCATATTCTGATAGCTTCTCCTGAAGGTATATGATACTCTGCTAGCACTCTATTAATTAACATAGCTAGACATTACTAAGCATTTCTTCTTTCTTTTGGGATTGTAGATGTAGAGAAGGAGTCCTTTGGAACCAAGTTCTTCTCTTCCTACAACATTCTTTCTATGCTTGATGTCCTGAACCAATCTTGCATTCAACCCTCAGTTCCCTTAATGTGGATCTTTGAAATGCCTCCTCCATATTGGGAAGACTATATGACACTGATAACAAGGTAGGGTTGGTATATGATGCATGATTACCTAGCTCAACCACAAATCCAATAATAGAATAAATATGCTGTCCTTTCAGGTATCTACAGTTGGATCCTGCTGCCTGGTCAGTAAACCAGTCGAAAGAAGAACATCTGGTCTGGACTAATATTACAGCAGTGTGGCCCTTCCTGGAAGAGGCAACAACACTGCTGAAGAAGTACCAGCCTGAGCCAAGGAACAAAAAGCTATACAGAGTTGAAAGCTATGATTAGAGCTGGGGTGGCTGAGGGAATGAAACTGCTTTACAGCGCAGAAGTGAGGCACTGCATGGTTCTTCGTAGCTTTCATCTAAAAAAAGTGTCTCCTTCTAAACAAGTAAATTATTAGGTTATATAAAACTTTTTTTAAACATAACATGATGTATTTTATTTATTAAAACCCAAAAAGACCAACAAGAAATAAAATAGCTTCCCTCTTTCCTAAGCTCGAATCCCAATAGACTCAGTGCATTGAACTGTCAATAAGCCGCAACTTACATTATCAAAGGAACTCTACGGAAGCAAAATAAATGCATACAATCTTCGCAGGCAACAGCTCCACATTATTACATTATACCTAACAAAGAGAAAAAGAGCAACATACATTTACAATATACAGTACTCCAACTGTTTTCCTTTACATAGAGCTGTCACCAGGTCCATCAGGCAATCAAATCATGACATGGAAAACTATGACATACATTCAGATCACAGTAAGTGAGATTATGAAAAATAAATAAACTGTAAAATAGTCTAACTTAACTTACTAGGCAGTAAAATCCTTTTGGCTAAAGTGTCAGAGACTTGAGGTAAAGTCACATTATAAGCAGGAAAACAGATTTACTGTGATTTGTAGACAACACAAATTCCACAATAAATGCGGTAGTCAGACCAGTCAAAATTTGTGATGAGGAAATGGAGCAACAACTTACAGGCAGAGGACAACATTTCAGAAAGTTCTTGATTGAATATTTGAAGTGCAGTTTGTAATGTAAGGGAAGATAATTATCAGAGCTAATGTGATTTTTTTCCTGACATTTTACATTCAGAAAGTGTCTCTATCGCACTTCATTTGAGTCACATTTCATTTTTCACCTTAGCATAGGCAATATGTGATGGTGAAAAATTCAGGCTTTAACTTAAACTCAAGATCAGATTTCCACAACTATGTTACTAATCAAACTAAACATACAAGATTAAAGTCACAAAGAAAATACAATCAGGTTAGCAATGGATGCCTCATTAAGAGTTTAAAACAATCACAAGAGATAGATCACTGTTAAAAAACAATTGTGATATAATTAACTGGAAACAAAAAATATTGAAGTTAAGTAATTCTGACAGGAAGGTAACTTTTAACAGCTTTGGAGAGACGTCCTTTCACCAACTGGCAATGTCAATGTTTACTTGGCGTTGCTGTTTTCTTTGCATGGCCAGACTTGTTGGGTGTTTCTCGTAAAGAACATTTTACAGACTGCTTCCTGGGAGTGGTGGTGCATTGATCAAATGTACTCAATGTGCTTTCTTGCAGGGTCTCGAGTTGGGTGATATTACTTTGCAGTGATGTCGATTTAATTGGAGTCAGTCTCATGGAGCGTCTTCTCGGAGTCAGATCTGCAACCTTTTTTCTGCCACTATTCATGGCAGAATCCTTCTTAGGGGCTTGTTTCACCGGGGTCACTTCTCCACAGTGCTTTTTCCTTGGCTTTAAACTGTCATTAATGTCGTCAGTTAGGTCTATTTCAGCGGCTCTTTTTGACACTTTTAAAGGCAAGCCGTGCTTGATTTGGGTAGGTTGAGTTGGTGACTTGACACCAGATAACCAGTTAAGCATCACATCTGAACATGCTGTACTTCCTTGAAACTCAAATTTGTTTTTCTTAATTGGTTTTTTAACAGATTGAGGCACAGCTTTTGTATTTTCAGATTTACCAGCAAACACAAAAGGTTCATCACATCTGGTTTTAGGAGTATTTAGAGATTTGTTGGACCCGTTTAAACCCTTAGCAGCAGGCTTACCTCTAGGTTCTGAGGTTGGTAAAGAAGATTTGAAAATGGACTTCAAGATCTCATCAGCTGCAGCAGAAGCAGCTGTAGCTGCAGATGATAAATCACAACCTCCAAACTTTCCTCCCTTTTCTGGAGATCGGCTTTGAAGCCAACTCATCATGAGCGAATTTCTTGAAGATGAGTCTGAAGTTGGCATTGGCTTCTTAGCTTCTTTAGACCTTTTGGGACTTGGTTTTGCTGCAACATTAGTTGAGACTTTGCCCCTCTGAAAGCTGTAAGATAAGAAAGATATTTATGGATTGATACATAGATACTTGGTAACACTTCACAATATGATTTTTCTTTGGAACTATGTCTTACATTGAGGCAAGAGGTGGCTTTGTTGGTCCATTGTCCTTGTCCTGTCCAAGGAGACGCTGTAGTCTTGTTTCAAAATCTTCTTCAGTTCCATTCATCTCCCCAGTTTTTCTTCTGCATTCGGCCTTTTCTCTAACTTGAGCTTCAACCATAGCTAAAAAGCCATCCCAATCATCATTAGATTCTTCATTCAATAGTTTTTTAGGACTGGGAGATGCCCTTGTTGCAAAATTCATCCTTTTCTGGAGGGGAAAAAAGGTTTGATAAAATAATTATATTATTAGTAACAGAAGAATAGTTAACACTTTTCTAAAATTGTTACTGTAATACACACCAGAGGAGAGGGCGTCTTAAGTGTTGAACAAAAATTAGGTTTAGTCAGTGGAGAGTCTACCCTAATGCTTCTACGTTGCAGTCTTTTGGACAATAGTTTGTCATCTCTTCCTGTACCCAGATCAGGAGACATTATTTTTGGCCTCTAAGAAAGGGGAAAAACAGAAAATAGGTTACAATGTGACTTAGGAAACTATGAGGTCAACTATAAACAAGCCCCAGTAACTCACCTTGATGGACTTCTGAAGTGGATCAGCAAACTCATATTGTTCAAGTTTCTCAATGGGGTATCTTGCTTCATCAATTCTGCTAAAACTTTCATCACATGCCATAACCCAGTGTGTTGACACTAGATGAGCTCCAATCTGTTTGGCCTTTCGAAAAGTGGACAGGAGGCCCTCTTGAAATACAACATGTGAGACCTAAAGGCAAAAGAGAACTAAGAGTAACGAGTTTGGCACACAGAAAAAGTTTTGAATTGCTATCAGAAAATGTACCTTCTTGTTCAGCGTGTCTGAAACATTTGCTCCCAACTGTTTCAGTTTCCATCGGAACCCTCCAGTACGATCGTCCTCTCCTCTCCTGACTTCCACATATGCGGTGACACCTTTAACAAGAGATAGGGGTTTAATATAAAATAAAAAACTTTCCAAACTTGACTTTTTGAGAATGCTGCATTTGAGACAAAGCATTACCTTTTAATACTTTAGAAGCGTCTTTGGGACTGCTACACTCATTTAAATTGACTACCTTATCTGGAGAACCAATTGATCCTCGAACATTAGCATATTCTTCACCATAGGCCTGTAGTAAGATTGGAGAGCATCTCACTGGTGACTTGAGGCTTTTCAAGAAACTTCGAGTTTGAGTTACTGGGGTAGCAACTTCTGTTTCCTCCATTGAAGAACTTCTAGACGGAGTACCTCCAGATAGATCTGAATCACTTATCATAATTTCAACTGGATGATTTTCTCTCACAATATTTTCTGCTTTTAATTGATCGTTCATGGTAGAGTCGTCAGAATCAGCAGGAGGAGCAGGTGTAGTATCATTCAAAATTGATACACTCTTTCTTCTCCCAACTGCTTGGTTCAATCCAACAACATCCCTCAAAGGGGTGCGTACTTCATCTGCCCCTTTAAGCACTGGAGTTTTCTCCACAGTACCTTTATCAGATAAAGGTCTGCAGCTACTTGAGATGTCGTCATCATCAACAGATTTACGAGCATTTTCAGTATTGAAGAGAGCTAATGACTGTCTTGCCTTACTTTTACGCAGAGGTTTCCAGGTGGGTGTTTTTTCCATTTCCAGAACAGATTGGACGTCGGTGGTCTTCACATGTTTTATTGGGGACCATATGCTCTTCCTCCTGTGGCTATCTGCCTTATCAGCAGCATCATTCTTCTCGTTCCACACCTCACTGGCCCTGCTGGACGTCGAGGAGTGGAGCTTGTTTTCTTTGCTGAGCGTAGTAGTGGCCATTGTTGCCGCCGCAATCCGCTGCTCCTCTCTCTCCAGCCTCCACGCTCCGGTCACAAACGGCCGAGTTATTTCGTTCACAGCTCGAATAGCAGAAGCACTCTCCTCCACCTTTTTCAGCAGCCTCTGCTGCTTCCAGCGATACCTCTCTTCTTCACTGTCGTATTCCTCTTCGTCGCTTTCTTCTTTTCTCTTAGTTTTCGAGGCAAGAAACTTGGACCGAGAAGCACTCATGTCGACAGGTTTACAAAGAATAATCGAGGATAGAAGGCTAAGACATCATTTTTTGGCCTCGACCCTAAAGCCTGTCAAACTCACAACATCTTTCGCTAACAGTCAACAACCGTAACGGGAAAGCGCGCGCGCGCCTGCCAAAAAATTCCACTGGAGTTCGCAGCTACTCGTAGTTTTTCATAACTTTCTTCTTGTCCAGGTATGAGAAATTAGGTTCCCCATTCCCCCCTCCCCTTGAAAAGCAGAAGGTGCGGAAAGGAAACAACAGACAAACACTTGAGACAAGCTACAAACCTCTTTACACCTAGAAATTTTGTGTAATAGAAGTTTCAAAGCGACTGGGAAGTAGCACAGCACAATAGACAATGGCTCTTAGTCTTACTACGAAGTACAACATTTTCAGGTAAGGCCCAGAAATGATGCACACTATCTCTTTACCGAAACTAACCTCTCTACCTTATGAAGGACCTTTGAAAAATAACCGCATTTATCCCTTGTTTCAGGAGATTAGGAGATGTCAATTCCCATGGTTCCCGCCAGCTCCATCAGCTGGCTGCCCAGCTGACATCCATTCCCCACAACAACGTGCCTGCTCCTGCTCCAGGAGGTCCCTTGCTGAACTGTGCACCATCGGCAACTCCTGCCCTGATTGGTGGTGGTTGGTCGCTTCTGTCAGTGCGCCACAAGATTCGGAACTATTTCCCGAAACCTCGAGAGCACAAAAGACTGAAGTTCACTTGGGAAGAACGTATAAAAACTGAAGGGGGGCGGTCAATCCTTATGAGACGCATTCTCAAAGGGAGGTACTTTATTGCGCATCCTCCATCTATGTTGCCACACTGGCGACACAGAGAGTACTGATTTGCCTTATGTTGTATTTTAATTCTTATTGTGTCCTATTTTGTAATAAAGTCACTCTGCACTAGTTTTGTCAAAAAATATTGTGCCTTATTTATTGTGAGAGCCACAACAAAGCCTACATCACGGTGCACAATGAAACAATTGCAAGAAAAAATGTATTTTTATTATATTCTGTTTCAGTATATTTCTAAAATATTATCACAGATGGTCATTAATTATCTAATTGAGATAACAGAGCTGTTCCTCTCTGAATCCAGTGATTTACTGGCTTGTCTGTTTCCAATAGTAATGCCAGCACAAAGTTTGTCGAATGACCTGTAGTAGACAAGACCCCTCTCCGTTCTGATGTTCGATAAAGAGGACAACGGTATCTGCGCCTTTCATTAAGATCTTGCTTTCGAACAGGTTTAAACCAAATGACGGGCATCATATCATTCAGCACCTGGAAACGGATCAAAACATATAAATCCGTGTCCCTGGAATGAATTTTTAAAGTTAACGGACCCACAGATGTCTGACAACTCAGTGTTCTTTTGCCATTAATTTATATGCACACTATAAGTTCGCACCCCTACTCACCTTGGGGAGCTGCTCGGCTAAGGCCCCCGCGCCTCTGTCCCAGCGAGCGCCGTCTAGGTACAAACGGTGGCAGTAGACGCCGTCCTGGGGGGCAGCGCTTGCGTCGTCCGAGCCGCGCACCTCGAAGTCGAACGTAAGCTGGTCGATGGGAATGGTGTACTTGCGGGCGTAGTCCTGCATGGCTCCAGTCAGGAACGCCTGAGACGGAAATTAAAAACTGACAATCAAACGCTGTCTCTGCCTCGGCAGACCCGCATGACTTCCCTGTCGCCCGTTTTGCCTACCGTACACTTCACAGGCGCGCCTCGTACACACACACACGCACACACACCTGCGTGAAGAAGAACCCGGACAGCCAGAAGACACTGGGCCTGCCGTTGTCGTGCCAATGCTGCAGCGCTCGCATGCGCTCGCACAGGTCGGCGACGTAGCTGGCGAGGGGCTTGAGGCTGGGGTACGACGCCGCGCTCCAGGCGGCGGGCACCTTGGACACGAGCAGCGCGTTCGCCACGGCGTCCAGCTCGGGGGACATGACGATGAGACCCTTGACGGCGCGCCGCAGCTCCAGCAGCGATCGCCGCACCACGCCCTCCAGCCTGTTGAAGCGCTCCATCTCCTGCACCAGCACCGTGTTCATGGACTCGGAGTAGCAGACGGGGAAGCGCTGCGCGGCCAGCTCCAGGTCGAAGGGCGTGGGCAGCTTGGCGAGGATGTCGTTGGCGATGGTCAGGATGACGTGCTCCGTCTGGCCGCCGTCCACCGACACCTGCAGCAGGCGGCGCGCTCGCGTCAGAGCGGGGCGGCGGCGGCAACGGACTACCCTCGGCGGCGCCGCCCAACTCACCCGGCCCTGCACGGACAGCATGGCGTCGACGAGCGCCCGCGTGGCCTGCAGGTCCTTGCTGATGCCCGCGTTCACGTGCAGCCCGTACACCTCCGGCGGCGGCAGCGACGGCAGCGCCTCCACGTGGCGGACGTACTCCCGGTAGTCGTTCTTGCGCGGCAAGCCGTACTGGGGGCCGCCGGGGCAGAAGACGTAGTTGGCGTCCGTGACCACGTTGTCGTTGACGAAGTTGGACAGGACGACGACCAGAGCGCGCCGGTCCCAGTCGTCCGTCACGCGACCGCCGTAGTTGCACTCGCCCGTCAGGTAGGAGATGGCCTGGTACGGCACCTGGGAGTCGCGGCGTTTGCTTAGTTTCTTCCCAGGCGGCCGGCCGGGGGCACCGAGAGGGACAAGGAAATACCTGCTCGTACTCGTTGATGAACATCTGCAGCTGCCGGACGGAGATGGCGAAGTCAGACTCGTTGAAGCCGTACGGGATGTTCCAGCCGATGGGGCCGAACTTACGCCGCTCCTGCCAAGAGAAAACCGTGAGTATTCTGTCATGCGGCTTCGCCACGTTGGAAAGAAACACGGGTGACCTGGATCACGGCGTGGAAGAAGCAGATGCCGTAGAGCAGCTTGACGAACACCCTGTCCTTGCCGGGGCAGCCCTCGAAGAACTCGGGGTCCTTGACGGGCTCGGAGAGGTAGGAGCGCAGCAGGTTCTGCTGCAGCCCCGTGGGCGGCTCGTTGGTCATCTTGACGCCGTTCTGCAGCAGCGCGGCGGGGAAGGCGGCCGACGGGTAGCTGGTGAGCCACAGCCGGAAGCCCAGGGACGTGTTGTTCGTGTCGAAGCCCTCCCAGATCTTCTCCAGCGGCGTCATGAAGGACTCGGCCACGTGGCAGTTCTGGAGGCAGACCCAGCCGCCCTCCGCCTGCGCCTCCTTGACCATGGCCGCGGCGATGGGGCCCTGGCCCTGGCCCAGCGAGATGGACTGGAACTTGTTGCCCACGCCCATCTTGGTGGCGAACTTGAGCAGCGCGGCCATGGGGTCGGCGCCGGGCGACAGGATGAAGATGAGCGGCGCCAGGCAGTTGGAGTCCTCGTAGGAGCGCGCGATGTCGAAGGCAGGCGGTGACACGTACCTCTTGTCCAGGTGGCTCTGCACCAGCGCGCTCACTGCGTGGGTTACCTGGGCGGCAGACGCGGCAGGTGAGGGTCGGCGCCATCACCATCACCATCACCATGGCACCGGCCGGAAGGGCTTACCTTGTCCGGGCGCACCATGCGCAGGCAGATGAGCTTCTGGAAGAGGCTGGGGTCCTTGCCGCCGGTCCAGGCGCGGGGCGGCACGGCGGCCTGCGGCTCGGCCAGGTCGTAGTACTGCTTCCACTCGGACAGCCCCGCCGCGAACGCCTGGCGGAAGCCGCTGAAGCCGGGCACCTCGTCCACGCGGCACACCTGCAGCACCGGAAGAACTGTGTGAGCAGGGCGGTATTCGAACCCGGGGCCCTACGAGGAGGCCGCGTTCCTCGACCCCTACCTCGTCCCAGTGCTTGTCGGGCAGCCAGGCCGCGGCGGGATTCGGGGTCGGGTTCTCCAGGCCCACGCCGCCCGTCAGGAAGAAGTTGAGCTCCTGCTTGGTGAGGGTGCGCTTGGCCAGCATGATGGAGGTGCAGAGGATGAAGGAGAACAGCAGCTTGTCCTTCTCGAACAGCGACCTGTCCACAGAGCCAGAGTCAGCAAAGGCACTACCACCAGGGGGGCATGAAGACAGACAGACAGACAGACCTGCAGACGTTGCAGTACAGGTTGTAGGTGAAGGTGTCGGTGAGGAAGGCCAGGCGGCGGTCCAGGTCGCGCGACTTGTTGGCGGTCTCGATGGACATGACGTAGATGTTGATGAACCAGGTCAGCGAGTACTGGTACATGGGGTCGATGTTGGGCAGGTCTGTGACGCAGTAGTACAGCGAGGCGGAGTGCTTGGCGATGGACTGGTAATTGTGCCGGAAGCTCTCGATCTTGTCCTCCGTCTCCTTGGTGGCCTCCTGCTTCTTGATGATGTCTTCAGACAGCAACTTGGACTCGTCCAGCACCCGGATCGCCGTCTCGTCCTCCAGGATGTTCCCCTTGGACTGCGACAGCGTCTTGAGGATCATCTCCTCCACGTCGCTAAGGGCCTTCTTGTTGGCAGCGCTCTGCACGATCAGGCTTTGCCGCTTGTCCTCCAGGTCGGGCCGCTCCTTGGCCACCACGATGCCCAGCAGCTGGTCCTCCAGCCCGTCCACGGTCAGCGCGAAGTTGACGATGGTCACCTTGTTGAAGACGTCGGGCAGGTAGTGCGGGTTGCGGAGGCGCGACGTCATGTACAGCTTGAAGTTGGGGTGGTACTCGACCACGTTGTCGCCCAGGCTGATGTACGCCACGCCCCCCTGACGAGGAAGGGAAAGAGTGAGGATTCATTGGTGTATAACTGGGCACAGCCAAAGTTGACAGGCTGGGCAGCGCGACGCGCGCCGCCTCGTGGCGCCTTACCTGCGAGAAGGTCATTTTGAAGAGCACGGGGTCCATCGGCGCCTCCAGATCCTCCAGCACGTTCTCCAGCAGCAGCGGCTTGCCCGTCGACACGCACAGCTCCACGGTCTTCATGTAGTCCGCGTCGGTGAACTTGGCGATCTGCAGGTCATTTGCCTTCTCCATGCCTTAAAGCAAAAGGTTAAAATCATTCGAAATTTTTTTTTTTTAGGTCGACACTGTCAAAGGGTGTGATCCTTGCCTTTGATCCACTTGTTGGCTTGGCCTTGCGGGTCCACCATGAGCGACCACCGCTTGGAGCAGTCCACGATGATGGCGTTCTCGACGGAGAAGGCGTCTCGGGGCAGCCCGTGGATGTTCCAGCCCTGCGTCTTGATCTCCGAGCCGAGCACCTTGACGAAGCTGAACTCGGCCGAGAAGGGGATCTTGAGCGCCATGACGTAGTCGCGCCACTTGGCGACGGCCTCGGCGCGGAAGGGCGCCGTGAAGGTGGCCAGGTAGGCGATGACGCCGCAGGACACGAGGATGTCGCCGGCCAGGCAGTCGTAGCTGGTCTGCAGGTTGGTGGCGGCGAGCGACCAGCGCGCTTTCTCGCCGCCGAGGCCGTTGATGAGCTTGTTGGCGCGCTCCAGCTTGTTCTCGCACAGCTTGACGTCGTCCTGGAGCGCCTGCTTGCGCTCGTTGGCTTCGTTCAGCTGCTCCGTCAGCTGGGCCAGCTTGTCCTCCAGCGCGCGCACCTGCAACCAAAGCCCCGCGTCACGGCGTGCCTTCCGACTAGCGCTGCAAAATTTGCATCTGACTGACCTGTCCGCGCTTTTCCTCCAGCAGCGCCATGGTGGCGGCGTACTCCTTCTCGGCGATCTCCAGCTTGGCCTTCTTGGGCGCCACCTCCTTGGCCACGACGTCGTACATGTCCATGGCGATGATCCACTTGCACAGCCCCTCGGCGGCGGAGGACGCCTTGGCCACCACGCTGGGCTTGAAGTCCTTGTTGGGCAGGTACTCCTTCCGGATCTTGGCCATGAGCGCGGGCGGGATGTTGTCCTTGTCGTAGTCCTTGAGCGTCTGCAGGAAGTTGATGTCGCCGAGCAGCTTGAGGCTGGGTCCCCAGTAGTCGAGGATCTTCCTCCCCGTGGCCGGGTCCGGCATGCGGTCGGGGGCAATGTCCCGCATAATGCACACGGCCGCCATGACCATCTTGACGGCGTCGGGCGGGTTCTTCATGGACTTGACCAGGGTGATGTCCTGCGGCTTGAGCGTGTTCAGGGCGTTGATGGCCTCCTCCAGGATGGGGATGGCCAGCGCCAGGTCCGCCTCGCACTCCGACTTGAGCGCCTGCGACGCGTCGGCCTGCGCGTTGGCCACCTTCTCGTCCTCGCGCACCAGGTCCGTGGCCTGCTCCACCTTGATCGTCTCCTGCTCGATGATGGCCAGCATCTTGGACGACTCCCGCACCGCGTGCGCCAGTCGCGGCTGCAGGTTCGTCAGCTCGGTCTGCATCTGCGCCACCTGCGCCGCGGCGAAGTCCAGCTTGTCCAGGCCGCCCATGTACCGGTTCTTCGACTCCATGATCTCCTCCTGCTTCGTCACCGTCAGCCGCGCGAAGGACTTGATGAGCTCCAGGAAGGCGGAGGACGTGATGTACGTCTTGCGGCCGGTCGAAGCGTAGAAGCGGTCCGCGCTCACCTGGAGCACAACAGAACATGGTGGGCGGTAATACGGAATACTTGCGCTGCAGGCGGACCCCCTCCACGCGTACCTTGGACGTGGAGTGGAAGTACTTGCAGGCCTGCACGGCGGCGGCGCGCACGGTGGCGTCGAGCGCCACGTCGGCCAGGTAGCGCGTGGCCACCTTGCCCAGGGCGTCCTCGGGCCACATCTCGTACCAGTCGATGGTGCAGCAGTTGACGAGGGACGGGTAGAGGCGCAGGCGCGCGCGGAAGGAGGGCCCGATGGGGCTGAAGCACAGCATCATGTGCAGCTTCTGCTTGCAGCGGTTGATGAAGAAGGCGAACACCTGCAGCGGGCTCACGTCCATGTTGCGGTTGCCGCCCTGGGCCGCCAGGCGCACCATCTCCAGGATCTCCTGCTTCTCGTCGATCGGGAAGATGTTGGGCACTTCGCCCGAGTTGAGCAGCGCGTCGATGTCCTGGAGGAACACCTCCTCCTTGATCTGCGTCTCGTTGAACAGGAACACCGTGTCCTTGCCGCGGCCGCCGGACTCCTTCAGAACCTGGATGGTCATAAAGGTTTTTTTTTCTTTTTAGTTTTTAAAAGGTTGGTATGGCAGGGGCAGGGCAGGAGCAGGACTAGCGCCTGTGGATCGTGGAGTAGGCCGTCCGCGCGGCACGCAAGCGTAACGGGCGTGCCTCATCCTGTCGACAGGCGCCTCCCAGAAAAAAAAATTAGCTGTTTCACAATTGTTAGCGCACTTTTTACAGAATTTACACTATTGCCAATAAATCAACAGGTCCGTATTAAAATTTCAAACTCAAAACCATTTTTTTTTTTTAAATAATTAAAGTGCACCTGCTTGAGGTCGTCGCGCCAGTCCGACACGCCGTAGTTCTTGGTGATCTCAGGCTGGAAGATGGTGCTGCCCATGATGGCGTTGCCCAGCCTGGTGAGCGACTGGCGGCCGGAGCCGCCCACGCCGACGAGCAGCCCGGAGCCGCCCGGGCAGGCGATGACGCGGCACACGCGGGCCAGGTGCACCAGGGCGTACTCGAACAGCACCACGTCTATCTTGGTCTTGTGCGACGCGTTGAACTCGTCCATCACGGCCTCGGCCAGGCTCTTGAAGTCCTGCAGGCGGGCGATCTCCTCGTAGCGCCGCTCGTCGTCCGCCACGTCCGGGTCCATGAAGTTGCCGAAGATGAGCGTGTCCAGCGCCTGGCGCGTCACCACGCCCTGCTCGTCGCACTGGTTCTCCAGGCACACGTCCAGGCTCTCCTTGAAGTGGCTGTGCACGCACGCGCGCACCAGCGCGAACAGCCACTCGCGGTCGCCGTCGTCTACCAGGCGGTCGTAGAAGACGCGCAGCACCTCGTGCGTCCACAGGTTGACGAAGAAGCGCTTCGAGTCGACGGACTCCTTGCGGGCCAGCGAGCAGCCCTGCACGACGCGCGACACGTCGCGCAGGTTGAACACGTAGTGCGACTTGGCGGGCGTGGGTCGCAGCTCGCGGGTCGCGGACTGGTACACCTCGAGCGTGGCCGCCACCACGCACTGGATGGACTGCATGGCGTCCTGCCCGAAGCCCGTGCGCCGCAGCCCCACCTGCAGGAGGAGGTGGCTGGATTCGCGCCTTTCTAATGTCCTAATTATTCTACTGCAAATGACCGCTGCCACTTGCTGGAAATTCACCTGGAGCACGTTCGTGAAGATCTTGGTCATGCTGTCCTCGCTGAAGGGGTTGATGGCGTACAGCTTGAAGTGGCGCAGGAACCGGCGGTACACGTCCTGCCGACTGCCCCCCGGGGGGCCGCAAGCCGCCACCAGCAGGATGTCGTCCAGGAACAGTTTGGAGCAGTCCTGGAAGGAACATCGGAACGTTAAGGGAGAGACACCACCAGTGGGCAGTCAAACAAAGTGCGCCGCTCACCTTGAGGTCGAACCAGTTGCCGTGGTCGAAGTACTGCCGCAGCAGCTCGATGGCGGGCTGCGCACCGTAAACCTCCTTCTGAGGCATGTTCATGTCGTCCACGAAGATGACGCACTTCTTGCCGGGCGGCGGGCCGTAGAGTCCGCGGCGCCGCTTGTTGAGCTTGGACAGCACCAGCTCCTGCGTCTGGTTGGCCGACGTCTGCACCGTGAACGTGATGAAAGCGGGCAGGTAGTTGTCCTGGTCCAGCTTGTTCATCAGCAGGTCCTGGATGTAGAAGCTCTTCCCCGTGCCGGTGGGGCCCACCAGCAGGAAGGGCGCGCTGTGGCGCACGTGCATCTCCAGCAGGTGGCCGTACTTGAGCGACTCCACCGTGGGCACCACCATCTGCTGGATGTTGATGGTCTCCGTCATCTTGACGCCGCGCAGCAGCTCCGGCCAGTGCTTCCACGCGCCCTTCTGGCGGTACACGAACACGTAGTCGTAGAGCAGGCCCTCGTGGGGGATGGACACCTCGACGGGGCCCACGGACTCGGGCACCGGGTGCGCCTCGCTGTTGCCGCGCCACAGGTCCTTGAAGAACTCGTCGAACTTCTCCTGCGAGGCGGTGTCCAGCGCGCCGCCGAAGCCCCAGATCCCCGCGTAGATGAACGTAGCGTGCATCCAGGGCATCGCGTACTTCTCCAGGTCCTCCCAGGTGGCGGCCGCCTCGTCCAGCAGCATCTCGGCCAGCTGCAGCACGCCGCGCACGTTGTTGGACACGCCCGCGTCCACGAGGTGCGCGCAGTGGCGCCGCAGGAAGGTGGTGCAGGCCGGCACCAGCCAGTCCAGGATGTCGCTCACGAGCTGGCGGTAGTCTTCCTTCCAGCGCGACGGTGCCCCCGCAGGCCTCACGGACGCTTGGCTGTGGCCGGGGCTGTGGCCGGGGCTGTGGCCGGGGCTGTGGCCGTGGCCGGGGCTCAGGTTCCCCGCGGACGGCATCGTCGGCGCGAGCAAGGTCCCCGACGGCGGGGCCGCGCCGCCGTGGCTCTGGGCGTCCTCCACCGCCGAGCCGCTCGGCATGGCGGTGCGCTTGGCCGCGGCGTGCGACGCGGCGCGCAGCCACGAGTCGACGAGGGGGCGCCAGCCCAGCGTGCTGGGCTCCAGGTAGATCATGCCGCACCGCGACACCGTGGCCGGTGACGCCTGCAGCAGGTCCATCACCTCGAAGATCATGGACATGGTGGACGACATGGTAACGACCTCACCCGACGTCAGGCACAGCTTCTTGTTGTCGTCCAGCACCGTGTTCATGTTCTCGATCCACACGGCGTCCACGGGGCCGTCGAACACGATCCACTTTCGGCGGCCGTCCGTAGACATGGCGAAGTCGCGGAAGGCCTTGGCGACCACGCCGTCGGACCACTCATAGGAGACGGGGTCGAACTGACCGTACAGCTGGCCCAGCGTGATGGCCTTGGGGTTGAGCGTGGCCAGGTCCACGGCCACCTCCGCCAGCCCCTCGGCCGCCATGGCGCCCAGCGCGTCCGCCAGCACGTGCAGCGCGCTTGTCTTCCCGCTGAAGGGCTCGCCGACGAGCATGAAGCCATGGCGCACCACCATCATCTCGTAGGTCTGCACCACCTTGGTGAAGAAGTACTCGACGGGCTGCAGGTTGCGTCTGGCGCACACCGCGTCCACCGCCGCCTTCATGTTGGAGTAGTCCGGCGCGGGCAGCTCCACGCCGGGGAACAGGTCCGCGATGATGCCCTGCGCGGAGAGGGCACGGTCACACGGGAAACCAAAGAAACGTGAAGCACTCTGCCGCGACTCACTTGGAACAGGGGCACGTCGTGGTTCAGGAACTTGGGGAGGTTGACGTCGATGATGGAGCGGAGCAGCAGAATCTCCTCCTTCTCGGCGGGGAACTTGAGCTTGACGTTGCCGGCCGCCGAGAGGACGCTCTTGACGGCCCGCATGCCGTAGTCGTAGTGCGACTGCGAGGACAGCTGCTCGGAGCACAGGCGGTACGTGGTGACGATCTTGACGGACAGGCTGCGCGCCTCCACGTAACCGTACGAGTACAGGGAGATCTCCCCGATGAGCGCGTAGTCCGGGACCATCATGGCCACGGTGCGGAACAGCACCTTCAGGTTGTCCGGCAGCTCGGAGCGCCCCGCGTACCCGGGGTTCATCGTGATGCAGATGTAGCAGGCCGGGTTCAGCTTGAGCTGCAGGCAGAGGCACGCCCGGCGCGTTTACCCTGCTACTCCCACACTGCAACCATGTCGAATGAAATTTATTGCAAGGGAGTGTACCTGAGTGCCCTCGAAGTTGAGCGTGCTCTGGTTGGCCTGGATGGCGACGATGATGCAGAGGATCTGCTGCGCCACGACGGACAGCACCTCCAGCTCGATGCGGTTGAACTCGTCGAAGCAGGCCCAGGCGCCGGACGAGGCCAGCCCCTTGAAGAACTTGCCCATGGCGATGTAGTCCAGGCCGTCGGAGCAGTTGAACACGATGCACTGCACGGCCAGCGCCTTGGCCAGGTCCTTGGTGGTCTCGGTCTTGCCCGTGCCGGCGGGGCCCTCGGGCGCCCCGTTGAGGTGCAGGTGGTAGGCCCCGATGAGCGTGCGGTAGCAGCGGTCCGTCAGGGGCGTGATGACGAGGCGCGGCGTGTTGCCCAGGTACTCGTACGCGTACGGTACCGTCGCGTTGATCAGCCGCACCAGGCAGTTGTCCTCCCAGTAGTACCTGTGCCGCAACCAGCGCCGTGACACCGCGCTCGCCGCAAAAAAAAATAATCTAAAAAAATACAAACACACCAACCTTAGTTGCGCCAGCCACTGGAAGTCCTGCTCCGAGGACACGCCCTTCTCGGCCAGGTCCAGCACCACATCCTTGGCGTGCACGTCGATGACGACGAGCGCGCCCAGGGTGACCCTGGTCTGCCGCGACAGCTTGCCGCGCACCAACGCCACGATGGCGCCGAGCTGCTCCTCCAGCTTGCCGTGGTACTCGACCAGGTCGCGGGGGTGGCCCGACTTGAGGCAGTTGTGCACCTCGGCCGTCCAGTACACCTGGAGGACGAGCCTGACTGTAGTGGTGCGATTGGGTGGTGATGGCCGTCGTGGACAGAGGCAAAGACCCACCTGCGACACGCACAGCACCACCTGCCCCGGCCACTCGCACACCCAGGCCTCCCTGGCGTGCACCGGGTACACCTTCCAGCTGCGGAAGATGACGTCTCGCATGGTCTGCAGCATCTGCTCCTCGACGCGGACGAGCCACTTCTCGACGCTGCCGCGCGCCTCCTCGGTGGAGATGGCGTCGCACAGCGCGATGCGCTCCTCCTCCGAGCTGAACATGGCGTGGATGTTGAGCTCCGCGTCGAACTCGAGCCGCGCGATGCCCTCGAAGCACTTGCGCAGGTGCGGCTGCACGCGCAGCGGGTCCTTGGTCTCGGACAGGATCTCCAGCATCTCGTCGTTGGAGAGGAAGAAGAATCGGGGGAAGAAGAGACGCTTCTGCTCCAGGTAGCGGTTCACGCCGTCGTTGATCTTCTCCAGGCTGTCGATGCAGTCCGTCAGGCTCTCCAGCACGCCCGGGCCGCCGCCGGTCTCCAGGACGCGGGGGTCCTTGACCACGGTCAGCATGATGCGGCGGTAGACCGAGTCCAGGTCGTTGAACAGGTCGCTCTCGGCCGGCATCTGGGCGCAGATGTCCTTGGACGAGAAGATGGGCAGCAGGTACATCCAGCCGGCCTGCACGCGGCCCCACTGCTCCAGGGTGGCGTTGACGCGCGTCACCAGGTCGTACCACGCGCGCACCTCCGCGGCGTAAGGCTTGACGAAGGCGGAGCCGCGCATGGACAGCGTCTTGACGAGGTGCTCGTCCAGCAGCGCCTAAGACAGTCCCGGGTTAAAGAAACCGCTCAACTTGCCTAGATTCAGCTTCGACAGCCCACTGACCTGCACGTCGTCCAGCGAGCCCAGGATGGGGATCTTGGTCTCCTTGTACGTGTTGGTGACAAAGTGCACGCCGTGCCACTCGGACTGCATCTTCTTGAGGTTCTCGAACAGCTGCCGCTCCTTGAGCGCGCCCACGCTCACGATCTCGAACTCCTCCATGTAGGGCTCCAGGCCGAGCTCCGTCATCTTGCGCAGCGTCGTGCCGGCGTCCGGCGTGATGTTCTTGTTGAGGATCTGGTTCATCTCCTCCCAGTGGCGGCGCGTGAGCGCGGGGTTGCAGAGGATGGTCACCAGCCGCACGTTGGAGCGGAAGTCTTTGATCTGCTCCAGCACCTGTGGAACGCAAGGCCAAGGCGGTGACGGGTTGCGCTGCCAGTGCACTGTGTGTCACCCCGGCTGGCGCCTACCTGGTAGCACAGCTTGAGCGGCGCCGGGTGGTTGTTGACGTCGGGGTCGTCCATGTTGCCCTTGAAGCGGCGCTTGTAGTTCTCCGTCACCTGCTGCTTGATCTTCTGGCGGTACGCCTTCTGCATGCGCTGAGTCTCCTTGTAGAAGTTGTCGGTGATCTCCTCCATGGATGCGCCGTCCAGGTCCTCGAACGTCCCGTCCATCCAGAGTCGGTAGGTGCGCTTCCATTTGTGGCAGCTGCGGACATTGGAAATAAAAATGAGGCGGGCGATTTAAAAATGAATAAGTAATGGTGCCGGTGTTCGAACCCGCGCACCTGAAAACGAGCTCGGCGAAAGGCATGATGATGGCCTTGAGCTCGTCCAGGTCGGGGAAGTTGGACACGCTGAACTTCATGAGTGTCTCCTCGCGGTTGATCCACGCCACGTCGCGGTCGAACTCCTCGAGGCGCTTGATGAACTTGCGCATGTTCTCGCAGTAGTCGGCCAGCTTGTCCACGCTGTCCATGTTGTTGAAGATGACCAGCCGCGGCGCCAGGTCGGCCACCTCCTCGTTGAGCTTGTCCGTGCGCGCCTTGAGCACCTCCTCGAACTCCACCTTGTACTTCTCGTAGAGCGACGCGTTGAGCTCGAAGGTGCGCTTGATGTCCGTCTGCCAGGTGACGATGGCCGTGTTGAGCTCCATGTGCTCCTCGTCCAGCCCCGTCAGCTCCATGAACATGGTGGTGATCTCCATCTGGCGCCGGATGCGCTCCTGCAGCTCCTCCATCAGGGTCGTCGTCGCGTACAGCATGTACTCGCCGCTCGCCATCAGCTCGGCCGTGTCCGCTGGCACCTGTAGCACAGTGGGTCAGAGGACCGCTGAGGCGACCAAAATTCTAGACGCGTTTTGAGCGCCAGAGTCGCTAAATCGGACTCGAATCGAACGCGTGACCCCACCAATAAATTACTCTCCGAACGAGAAATCCATTTACGAGGGTGACATCCCAATCCCCTGACCAGAAATACCTGCTGCGCCTTCTCCACGATCTCCTCGAAGGCGGCGCAGATTTTCCGGTTTTCCGCCTTGTGCTCGTCGACCATGTCGGTGACGATGGACGTGATGAAGTCGTTGGCGAAGGTCTTGAGCGCCTTTATCACGTCGTACTGGCACAGCTTGGCCATGGGGAAGTACTCGTTCACCACCATGTCGGATATGTTGTCGAGGAAGCCGTTAAAGAAGTCGATCTTTTCACGCAGCTCCTCAAACTCGTGTCGCTCGGCTAAATACGCCGCAATATCCTAAATGTTTTTTCAAAAATAAACATAAAAAAGGTTAATTAATTCCAAATTTAAAAAAAATAATAAAAAAAATAGAGAAGTAATGCAATTTTCTTTCACCTTTTTGAGGCCGTCGCTGTACAGCATCTTGAACTGCTCTGCCAGCGTTCCTAGGTGGTCCTTGACGGGCTTGAACAGGAGGGTCAAGTTGCGCAGCAGCCGTGCCTGCATCTCCGCCAGGTAAGGCTCGCAGATCTTCATGGGGATCAGCTCCTCGCGCGAGCTCACGTCCACCCACGTCTCCAGGGACGGCAGCTCCTGCGCTATGGAGGCGATCGAGTCCACCACCTGAGACCAGGACAGGGTGGGACAAAATCTAAAACCTGTTTAGAGAATTATTTTTGCGCTCTATTCTTCTCGTACTGCTCAGGCAAAATTTCAAATGTAAACATTTTTTTTTTTAAATTGCTAGGAATTGTTGTTGTTACTTTAGCCATGGTGCCGAAGATCTCCTTGTCGGTGGGGTAGAGCTCGAGGCCGTTCTCTGCGTAGAAGATGTCCAGCTTGAAGAAGGGGATCCTTGCCTCGTCGCTCATGATCTCCACGAAGTGGTCGATGCTGCGCCGCATCAGCTCCGTCACCTGCCGATCCACAAGTTGCGCAGCACGGGGAGGAACGGCCGCCTCACACCGTGGGTGAGGGCACCGAGACGCACCCACCTGCACTCGCAGCACGTTGGAGGCGCACTTGAGAAGCTGGGGCCAGTGCTTGCGCGGCACGCCGGCCAGGGCCTTCTTCTCCGAAAAGAGCGCCACGATCTTGGGGTACCAGGTCTGGGTGACCACCACCTCGCTGCGCTTCATGTCGTTGAACATGCTGGACTTGAGCTTGGCCAGCTCCACGACGCCCGACTCGCGGTACTTGCCGAAGTCGTTGATGAGGTCGGGGACGTGCTGCTGGGCCAGGCGCAGGATGGCGCGCACCAGCGGGTGCGTGATGAAGAGCTTTTCCTGCAGCGTCTCCACGCGCTGGCCGCACACTCCGAAAGTTAAACGAAATCCAACGACGTTCTAACGTGATTTTAGTGTCTGCGGTGGGGGTACAGTACCTGCAGGAAGATGTGGTAGCGCTCCGTGCGGCCCTCGCCCAGGGGCTTGCCGCCCAGCCCCCCTGCGCCCAAGCCCGCCCTGGCCTCCACGGAGGAGCACGTCATGATGCTGCGGACCGTCATGTCGTGGATGTGGTCGTCGAACTCGTCCCGCACCTCCAGGAACAGCGCGTTCATCTCGGACGGGTACTGCGCGCGCAGCCGCGCCGGCACCAGCGACGAGATGCGGTCCACCCACACCTGCAGCAGCGTGGGCGGCTCCACCGCCTCCACCTGGTCGCGGAGCAGGGCGATGTACCTGGACACGGGCGTGGGCAGGAGGACACCGAGTGAGGGACGTCAGCCCACAGTGCGACCTATCTCACCTCTCGTTGGTGTGCGGCAGCTCGTGGCCCTCGTCGTGGGAGGGCGGGATCTCCTTGAGGAGGTGCAGCTTGGTCCTGAGCGCGAGGCGGCGCAGGTACTGCTGGATCTCCTCCTCCTTCTGGCGGGACAGGCTGTACGCGAGCAGCGGGTGCGCGGCCGGCCCGCCGGCTCGCTCGTCCTTGGCGCGGAACTGGTTCATGTCCGGCAGCGGCGCCAGGTTGGCCGGCAGCCGCGTCTCACCCTCCACCAGATCCATGAACATCCTCATCTCCGGGCCCTTCGGATCCTTCGGGAAGCGCGGCGTGAGCGGCCGGGGCTTCTCCATGGCGTCGATACCCGACCGATTTTATATTTGAATGCCCTCGGTCACCAACCAGTGTTGCAAAACTTGGTTTTCACGGCTACGACCGCACCTGATGTCATGTCTCTTCCTGGCAATAAAAGCGTATCCGATCGACTTATGACCGCTAAGCAAGGAAAATGTCGTGAATGAAGTTCATTTTTCCCTTACCCTTACCGTCGATATTCATTCTGGTGTTGTTGTGTACAGGCCAGGCAAGTGTTTATATTTCGCCACCCACCACGATCGATGCTAACCTAAACAAGCCTTCAGTTGTCAAGGCAGATTCCGGTTCGACTGCTCCGTGCTCCAACACAATGTCGACGCCCACGCACCTTCCGAGGACGCCTCTGACGTTTGTTGTCGCGGTTTAATGCGAAAGAATTGAACGCCACGGGTGAAATAAACGGGGTTCCCATCAGCTGACTTCCCCGTACCGTTTCGTGCCTGGCGCGCCCGGCGCTCCGCCACCGCCTTCTTCCGGCATCGCGAGTAGTTCGGCCGAAGTCGGCAGGGCTGGGCAGGGCCGGGCAGGGCGCGCTCGCGACGCTGCGAGGCGCGCCACCACGCGCCACCCCCGCAACGCCCGCACCACCCACTACCCCTACCACCCCTACCCGTCCCACCGACATCGCCCGACGTTCGCTCTCTTGTCACTTGGTGGTTGGGTTATGAGACTCTACGGTTGCGTAAACATGTACGGCATTTTCACCTGTGTCAACTTTCAGACGAACCGAGGGTGGAAATTGTTTGTCAAAAAAACTTAGTCTGCTCGGAACCAAGGCGTTCTCTGATGGCCAGTGACCACCAGCGGTGGCGCGCGGGTTGCCTACGCCACGCCCGCCGGCGCAGGGAAGTCCAGGGAGTCCCGCGCGCCCCCCACGTGCCCACTGTGATGAACGAAGGTGCGACCGAGTCAGTCGCCGTCCGCTATCACGACAGACAGACAGACAGACAGGCGGACGCCATGCGGACGCGCTGCCGCTACAATGGCTGCTGCTTGTCAACAGAGGGCCGGTCGCGGCGAGACGGCCGGGCGGCGGGGCGTGAGCGGAGCGGGCGTGAGTGCGCCTTTAAAGAGGCGTGCGCAGAGCGTGGCGGAGCGGTGCAGAGAGGAGAGGAGAGGGGATTTCGGGGTTGGCCGTTTCGCCCGCCGGCCGGCCTGCTTTGCCGCGTTCGCCTCGCCTGTCAGTTGTGCCGCTGCCATCCGCCTCGCTGGTGCCCACCCACAGCCCCCACAGCCCGCGAGACTAGCCAAGGGGACCCTCGACTCTCGACGAGTAGCTTCATACCGTCAAAGGTAGGGGTGCAGGGTCGGCAGATGTGGTCAGCGACAAATTTGTCGCGAGAACCTTTCGCTCAAAGCAAGAAAAGCACTGTCAATAATACGCCTCTGAATTTTTTACCAGCTTATTCGAGACTTTAAAAATTTCTTTATTGCATTTTTTTTTCATCCTATCATTGATGCTCGATCATTGATTTTCACTTTCCCATGGGTCTTAGTTTATTTTTTGTCACGTCGATTTTTTGTCTCTTCACGCGTCCTTGGCGGTTTTATTTTTGTCTGCGGTGCTCCGTGAAACGTCACATTATTTTCGCCCTGATAGCAGTGCCGGGATAATATCAAAGTCGCTCGGGAGGGGACAGCTCTTTCTGTAATTATTCCACTGCTGTACTAATTGAGCCGCGTGGTTTCCGCCAGCCGCGCGGAGGATGTAAAAGTTCTCACATGATCAGTGAATTTAAAATGTCCGCGGCGTTTCCCCCCTGTCCCGTGCAAACGCATCGTGAGGAAGAGACGGTCCGACGGGCGGCAGCTCGCCTCGCCGGGAGGGCGGCCGCATCGCTGCATCTTCCGTCCGAGTGGCTTGTTATCGGGAGCTGGTCTGGCTTTGTCGAGTAAAACAATGATTAAAGGCCAGCAGATTGCCATTCCGAACGGCAGGGCTCTCTCTCTCTCTCTCTCTCTCTCTCTCTCTCTCTCTCTCTCTCTCTCTCTCTCTCTCTCTCTCTCTCTCTCCGGCCAAGGGGCCACCAAGTCCACGGCTCACAGTGGGATGTGGGCCCTGTGTCCTCCCTCCCGCCGTGGCCGCCTCCACGCCTCACGGAGCACACGGGAGCCGAGCGGGTCGGCCTACCAATCAGGCGTAGTTCACTGGCCAGTACACTGGACCGCGAAACGGATTCATGTTTTCGCCCGGGCTCGCGGGGATTCGAACCTCTGCCGTGCGGAGTGGCCGTGATGCGAGTCAGCGGAGCCGAGGAAGTCTCTTGCTTCTTGCTCGCGAACGCGCGCTATGCGCGATGGCAATCGCCGCGAGGCGGTCCCCTCAGCGCGGGGGTTTTACTCATCATTAGCGCTCCATTCGGCGATACGGTGTCGCCGCTCCGTCTCTCTTGCACTCGAGGGGCGTCTCATCAGGGTGCGAGAGGGACAGTACGACCAAAACGGTTCTTGGAATCAGTCTGCAGATGAGACGGAGAGATTATCTTTACAGCGGCGATGTCGCAGGGCGCAGGGCGGCCGCGGCAGACGAGCAGGCACCGCACCACACACGGAGGTGCAACAAATTAGAGCGAGATAGCCTGCCGTGGAGGCACGCTAAGTCTAGCGCAAGTCGCGCTGTGCCTTGATAGCGGCAGCGGCCGGGCGTTGCTGCACACTTTACTGCCGGGAAGGGGGGAGGGGGGGGGGGAGGCTGTCGGCGGCGCCGCGGATCAGCTGTTTGGTGAAGTGTGGGATGTCGGCGGGCAGGAGCGGCGTGGTCCGATGGGCTGCCCTAGACCCCTGCACGGCGGCGCCCACTTCACGCGTGCTAACATTGGGGACCCGGGGGAAAAGTGGGGGAGGGGGGGGGGGGCGCTGACATGATGACATCTTATCGCGCAGTCAGCCGAGTACATTAAACGGCCCCAGGGGGTTTGGGGTGCAGGGTATGGCCGGCGCGGCGTGTCGCCGTGCGTGTCGCCGTGTTGTTGTCGGGGTCACTGCCGCGAGCCGCGCACCGTTTTGCCGCAGGTTGGGGCGCGGGGGGAGTGGGGGGGAGGGGTCCAGGAATAGCGACAGCCGCGACCGTCAACAGAAGCCGCAGCCGCGCGTTGTCGCCCCGTCACGCCATGCGGCGAGAGCGTGATGCGCGTGGTCGGAGCAGGGCAACGGGCCGCGAGGGTCACCGCGTGTCCTCTGCACGGCCCCGGGCGTCCTAGCACACACACTCACACTACCCCACACTACTGTTTACGTACTGACGCGCTGCTTGCTTGCAGACATGTGCGCGTGCAGGAAGGCAGTGCTGCTGGACGGCGGCTTCTCCACGCAGCTGGTGGAGAACGTCGGCGAGCAGGTGGACGGCCACCCGCTGTGGAGCGCGCGCTACCTGGCCTCCCACCCGAAGGCCGTCATGCAGACCCACCTGGACTTCCTGCGAGGTGAGCGGATCAGAGCGCTTCTGGTGCAGTTTCACGCGCTTCCTATGGAGGTCATTGTCTCCGCCTTAAAAAAAAAATTCCTTTATACAAAATAAAATGTACATGTTTTTTTCTGTCTGGCCGTTGTCCCCTTAATTGGCGGTCTCCATTGTGACGGCGCGATAACCTAATGGCGCATTGTGATGACCGCCGAGTCGTGGGGAGGCCGTGGTCGCGACGCCGCGATCATGACCGATCTGCATGGCGCGCAGCGCGAAGCGTGCACACAGCCGGCGCTCTGTCTCTCTCGCACCCATGCGGCACGCGGCGTGAGCGCGACAGAGACAGCGACACTTGGTACTTCCCCCGCTGTACGCTCTGTTTGCACTGCAGCGGGCGCGGAGGTGACCATCACCAACACCTACCAGGCCAGCATCAGCGGCTTCAAGGAGCACCTGGGCCTGTCCGAGGAGGAGAGCCTGCGGCTGATGCGCCACGCCGTGGAGCTGGCCAAGGAGGCCGTCGACGCCTACATGAAGGAGAACCCCTCCTGCAAAGGTCGGAGCCCCTTGTCTTGGTACTGGCCGCGCTCCCGCCGAGGCCGAGGAAGCTACTTCCGGTGTTTGCCTGCCAACAGTGCGGCCCCTGATCGCCGGCTCCGTGGGGCCCTACGGCGCGTCGCTGCACGACGGCTCGGAGTACCGCGGGGAGTACGTGGACACCGTGTCGCGGCAGGCGCTGGCGGACTGGCACCGGCCCCGCATCCAGGCCCTGGTCGCGGCCGGCGTCGACCTCCTCGCCCTGGAGACCATCCCGGCGCAGAAGGAGGCCGAGGTGCTCGTCGAGCTCATCAAGGACTTCCCCCGCGTGCGCGCGTGGATCAGCTTCTCCTCCAAGGTGAGGGTCTGCAGCGAGCACCCTGGCGGTCTACGAAGGAAACGGGGGCCGGATGGAACACTGCTTTTGTGGCTCCGCTTTGAATCTGCCTCGAACCTGTGATGTCGGACGCTGTCAGCCAAATACCTTTCTGAATTATTTTCAGGAGCCTGGAGAGGAAATGGATGTTGGCTCAACAAATGGATTTACAGAGGTAGCTCTGTCTCTTTGTAATCTAGGTAGCCTGTAGTTTGGTGTTGGTACAAAACTCTGCTCTGTTTGCTGGGCTCTCAATGGTTGGCTCATTTCTCTCAGTCTCTGAATGTTGTAGCTAATAACTAGAGTAGTGGTAATATGTAGATGAATTTCAACTCTCCATCCAACATCTTAACTGTCTGGCACCTAGTTTATTTTCCTTTTTTCAGATTTTTTTTTTCTGGTTGAAGGGCTCACACTGTGAGGCATGAGTGTTTACTCATCAGCATTGAAAATACCGCTTGTAGTGGTATGGTTTGATATCCTGTTTCATTCATTTAAATATCCCTATTATTTTTTTTTTGCAGGATTACCATCAAATATCCCATGGAGAATTATTGCGGGATGTTGCCCATGAGTGTTGGTCACGAAATTCAAACCAACTGGTTGCTGTTGGAGTGAATTGTTTAAATCCAAAGTACGTGACCTCACTTTTCTCCACCATCAATGAGGAGGGGCGGCCACACATTCCTCTTATTGTATACCCAAACAGTGGGGAGGTTTATAGTCCAAAGACTGGGTGAGGATTATTTTTCTTTCAATGCTGTTTTATTCTAATGAAGTTTCATTACCATGATTTGCAATTTAATGACTCCATTTTTTCTTCCAATTTTTTAGATGGACTGACCCTGACAATGTGGCATCTGTCGATTCTTATGTTGATGAATGGCTTTCGTTGGGAGTTGAATACGTCGGTGGTTGTTGTCGAACCAATGCTGAAGACATTCGCCGCATGCGAGGCCACGTAGATAGATGGTTGAAAGAAGGCACATTTACAGGCCCTATGGGCATTGTTTCAACCAACAGTAGTTGCATTACTAATACTGTTGGTTGCCATTAGGTAGCGAAAATATGTACATTTTGGTAAATCTATCTGTTTTTAAGAACAATAGAGGCTCATGAGCTACAAATTCAGTTTTTTATTTTACTACTTCAATTTTATGGTTAGTTGTTGTATTTACAAGCAACTATATGGTCTGGAAACATTAAATTTTGCCTCGTCAGCATTTATTGCCACTCAAGTTTTTATGGGAGACAGATTAATCAAACCCATACAAATGTTTTAAAAAGTTAGTTTGTTATTTTAGATGCTCCAGTACCTGAAATAATTAACTTGGTGGATTTGTATACTACTGACTTCCCTGCAGATTATTGGTCAGTAAGGTTTTAATAAAAGACATTGAGTTCTGTGAACTGCTTTTCATTTCACCCAACTTTCATAAGACCAGATCGGATACATAACCATTTAGTCATACATTTGTTGTTAGAATACACAATGGTCAAATGAACACCACTGTAAAAAATGGAATCTTTAAGGAGTTCTGCAGATCACTACAAAATCTGCCTTATTGTTGGGAGGCTCATTACTACAGATAGTTTTGATTTATTATAAAAAAAGACAACTTTGAGATAAATAGGTGTACTGTTGAACTGCCAAATTGCTCATTTAAAAATACACCAATTGAATTGAAACAAAACCCTTATTGCTAAAAAAGATTTTAAATATCCAGTCTAATTTTCCAAAAATGAAACATAATCAGTCAGTTTATTAAGCTGACCTTCACTAGAGGTGATGACTTGAGAAGATGGTGGTGGCCTCACTGGATGGACCATTTCTGTTTCAGCGTCAATGATCCAACCTCGCTCATTGGAAATTCTTTCAGCTTCTCTATCATTAATGCCAGCCATCGCTGCTAAATCACTTAAAGCAATGGAAGAGTAGGCATTGGCAATAAGGTCAATTGCTCTTGAGCGAAGTTCTTCTGCAAATGACACAAGGACGTGTTTAACAGCAGAAGCTTGAAATTTATTTTCAAATAATAAATTCCTCCACATTGATTTCACTTCTCTTACCTTGAAGTGTAGTCATGATGTGTCTGACATTATCTGACCATGGGGCTTGAAGGGCGGTATAAGCAGCAGGATAATCTCTTTTCCACATACATTGGCCAACCTTCCAGATAAGTGACAATTCCTCATTACTGCTCTTCACAGATGCTGGGATGCGCTTCCATAAAAACTTTGCATTACACCTGTTTTAACCATTCAGATTGACATAATTATTCTACCATACATACAATAAATTACACAAAAAATAAGGCAGGCGGAAAAGTAGTGGTTACTCACAGATCACTTTGGCAAAGATAGATGGCTAATAGCTGTGCGTACTCTTGGGGAGAGGCTTCGCCTGAAGGAGACTGCAACAGAAATTACCAGACAATTCTCAATGAATATGACAGTGCAACAAGAGCAGAGTTTTACTTGTATGAGATTAATCAAACTAAGGAGGCTATGAAACTTTGACACAAGCAATATGAAAAACCTCCAAATACAATTTATCTCATTACTATAGAATGATAAGAGGAAAGTGAAAGAATATGTTCAGATTCAGTAAATAACGCTCAAGTTTACAATGACAGCCCATTTGCCTCAAAATTGGTGACAGTCGGCTTAGAGTTTAAGGTTAAGGAGAACGACAACAACAAATAATCAACTATGACATTCACTTACAGTTAATTCTTGGCGCTCCAATTCCGCACAAGTGGAAACCAAATCCTCTGCTATCATTTTTAATCGTTATTACCCTACTGTTTACATAAATGGAATATTTCACGTTGGTTCAATTCAGTAGAAGTGGACGCTTCGTTTTCCTTTTTCTTCCTCACTTCCTCCTCTCCTCCCGCTACTAATTTGAGAAATATATCAGTCGCAACAGTCGCAACGCGACTACCCCGTTTGGCAATACCACCTTCAATACGCAAAAAAAGTAGTATGCGATTTTCAGGGATCTTAATTTTATTTTTTTCTGTCCAAATTTGGAGTTCTTTGCTGAAGAACTAGCTTTTCGTTGCAGCACGACATACGATAGCTGAGCATCAAGTTTCTCATAGCAAGGAAAGCAAAACAAAACAACGCAGTTTGGTTAGGCAAACACGACTGGCGAACCGCGTAACCCATTTTCCTGGCAATTTGAGCAAGTTTGTGCAATTGAAGGTTGCATTTTTCAATCATGACTAAAGCAACAGCTATCCACTGGTTCAGGAAAGGGCTAAGACTCCATGACAATCCTGCTTTAATTGCTGCCATCAAAGCTGAGGTTTGTGCCTATTAACCACCATTTATTTTTTACCTGTTGTTTCGGTTTGCTTTTGGTGCTCTTACTATTAATGTAAAATATCACCAATGGTTGCTTTTATTTGTACAGGTGGAATTGCGTCCAGTATTTATTTTCGACCCATGGTATGAAGAGAATGTTAGATGTGGAGCCAACCGATGGCGATTTCTTCATCAAAGCCTTTCAGATTTGGATAAGAACTTGCGCCAACTTGGTTCAAGGTTTAATTTATTTCAAGTTTGACATAAGATAAGCTATATTTAAGTTACCAGACATTGCAAATATTTTTATCGTATTTCAGACTTTTTGTGTTTCGGGGGAAACCTGAAGAGGTGCTTCCCATACTTTTTAATGAGTGGAAAGTGCAACGTCTCACTTTTGAAATTGACATTGAGCCATATTCGCGGCAGCGAGATGACCAGGTGACAAGGATTGCTCACCAGCTCGATGTAGAAGTTATTCAGAAGGTTTCTCACACACTGTACAATACAGAACTGTAAGTGTATCTCTGGTAAAAAAAATGATCTAACGGTAATTAGATAGGCATAACAATTTTAACATTTGTCGGGCTGTTCCTTATTTTTTAGGGTGTTGAAGGCTAACATGGATGCTGTTCCTTTAACATATGTGAAGGCAGTTAATCTAATGAAGTCTTTAGGGGAGCCACCACAAGCTGTACCTGCTCCCTCAAAATTGCCTCCTGAATGTCGAGCTGCTGCAGAAGTGCTCCAAGATCCTAAATATGATATTCCAACTCTAGAGGAACTTGGTGTGGATCAGTCTCAATTAGGACCATGTCCCTTCCCAGGTGGAGAAACAGAAGGCTTGGCTCGTTTAGAGAAATGTCTGGAAAGAAAAGTTAGTACATTTGGTTAGTCATAATAATTTGCACTGTTGTGCCTGCAACTGTGAAACTAATTAATTTTTCATATCCTGTGCAGGACTGGATCTGCTCCTTTGAAAAGCCAAAGACTATCCCAAACAGCTTGGCTCCAAGCACTACAGTACTGAGCCCTTACATAAGATTTGGTTGTGTATCATCGCGCCTTGTTTACCACAGAATAAACATGGTACTTTTGCCTTGTTTTTCCTATGAAAATACTCTGATCTCTTTTGAAAAGATATTCACAAGCCTTATTTTACAATTCACAGGTCTTGAAAGGCAGGAAGCATTCACAACCGCCCGTATCCCTCATCGGTCAGATGTATTGGCGTGAGTTCTATTACATTGCTGCTTCAGGAACAGCCAACTTTGACAAGATGGTTGGCAATAAGGTGTGTTGTAAAGTTCCTTGGGATGAAAATCCAGAATGGGTGGAGAAGTGGGCACAGGTATGTCTGTTGATCTAAGATGATATGACATAAAGAATTCTAGTTTTTGCTTTAGTTAATATTTAAGTGGTCTTAGGGTATGACTGGATATCCATTCATCGACGCTTGCATGCGTCAGTTGCGGCAAGAAGGGTGGATTCATCACCTTGCAAGACATGCCGTTGCATGTTTCCTCACCAGAGGAGATTTGTATCAGTCTTGGGAGGAAGGTCAGAAGGTAAGCTGCATACAAATTTTATCATGTAGTCTTGCTCTAAAAGCTGTGAAATTTCATTTAAATGCTGTCTAATTTTCATTGAAGGTATTTGAAGAGCTGCTTCTAGATGCTGACTGGGCATTGAATGCAGGAAACTGGATGTGGATGTCAGCATCAGCCTTCTATCATCAATTCTACAGAGTGTACAGCCCTGTAGCCTTTGGAAAAAAGACAGACAAAACGGGAGAGTTCATAAGGTAATCATGACATTGCGTATGTTGTTCATGTGTATAGTACTCAGACTCAAAATTGCTGTCATTGTAACATTGGACCTCTTGTGTTAGAAAATATGTTCCAGAGGTTTCAAAGCTTCCAAGTAATTACTTATATGAACCATGGGAAGCTTCCCTGTCAGTTCAGAAAGCTGCCAAGTGTGTGGTTGGAGAGAATTATCCCCATCGTATTGTTAAGCATGAGGATGTATACAAAGTGAACATTGGAAGACTCTCTGCTGCATACAAGGCCAACAAATTATTGCAACAAGAACGTAAGAAACCTTTTGGTGTCCATTTAACATTCAGACATGGTTCTATTTCCTCAATACACTTCTCTTGTTACAGTTGATGAGGCAGATGACGATTGCCCACGCCCACCACCCAAGAAGAGGAAGGGAAAGTAAATGGGTTTTGGAGGGAATTTTTAAAACCAAATCAACCAGTGAACAGTATTCATATTTGTACTTCATATTTATTGTTGAGAAATTGTTGATATGCAATTAAGATGCACCAGTCTGCACTGTCACAAACTAATGGAGCTATCAGGAGTTGTTTCAGTTATAATGTTCTCTTCCTACTTAAATGCAACATCAGTTTTGTAGGCGGTACAGGTGTGAATTACGGGTAGTATGTTAACAATACAATTAGTTGTGGAAAGGGTACAAATTAGGGAGAAGTTGCAACACACCCACTAACTTGAAAATAGCAAGGAAGGATGCTGCACATGATGAGTAACTCATTTTTATCAAACCAAGTAAGCTAACATTTGGTATCTTTTATTTTGTAATTTTCAATATAAGAAAAAAGACAACAAAAATATTTAATTACGTGTTTTTATCTTACTTCCTGAACTTTTGGCAATCCTCCTCACAAACCAAAGCACAATCCTTGACATTGTGTACACATTTGGCACAACCTGAACATGCTATACAGCAGTCAGGAAGGACTTACTTAAGCTCATCACAAGTGGTCACTCAGCTAAAAATGTTTTGGCACCTCCATTTATAAAATAAATAAGAATAAATAAAAAAAGAAGAAAGGAGATGAAAAGGCAACAAGTAAGAGCACTTAAAAGTGCAAATGCAAAAAGTGATAAGACTACTTCCTTAAAATGTACGTCTTTTAAAATGTAAAAATACTAACTATGGTGGCTTGTTATAAAATAGGTAAGTGCGCATTAAGAGATGAATCAGACTTATCAGCCACCCTTACAAAACTAGTACATCACATCTTGGTCCAAGGCCAACTTAACATGGCAAGGAACCATCTGACTAGCTTCTGAAAATACATAAAATGGTAAGCAAAGTGACCTCAATGAAACTGAGAAAGAATGACAGGGATTTTTTCTAATACAGAGAGCAATCATTCAAAAAAATTAATAGCTAAATATTTACAGAATTCATCCTCCAGTCTATTACAACCCCAAAGCTCAACTAGAATGAATGATAACTCACCTAAATTAATCAGTGAAGCACCAGTCTTACCTTTGTTGAAAGATTCCTTGGAGGCTCAAAACTAAAATGATTGTTGGAGGCATATACCCAACTAACTACAGCTCATCAAAGAGGTGCATGTTGTGCAAGTGGTCACCATAATCAGTAGCTTCACTTCCAACAAAGACATCATGGTGCTCAAGAATTTCTTCAAAAGACAGCAAATCATCATGGTCGTCATCCGCACTTGCAAAAAGATGATCCACTTCATCCTTGGCAATGTCCCTACATCAAACAGAGGGCACAGTCATCAACCAAGGAAGGTAAGATAAAGTCTAGAATAAACATGAGTTTTAATGAACACACTTACTCATTATTTGGGGTAATCCAAGATAAAATTTCAGCAGAATTCAGTCTACCATCACCATCTTTATCAAAGTCACCATTAAATTTTTGCTCTTGCACAATTAGATACTCTTTCTCTGGAGAATCCGTCTCTGTTGATCAAACAAAAATGTGGTAAAAGGTGGAAAAGCAATGCTAAAATACTTAAGTATGCTTATCATTTAAACAAAAACCTTTGCGATCAAGAAATTCTTCAAAATTGATAAATCCATCACTGTCTTTGTCTTTTTCCTCCAAGGTCTGGGCTAGTAAATGAGGATGCATAACAGGGTTTTCTTCAGGAAATTGGAAAACTAAAAATTCTGCTTGATCCAGTTTTCCATCTTTGTTGTTGTCTGCAGCATCAAACATTATCTTGTCATTTTTTATGAGCTGCGTAAAAAAGAATTTGAGACAGATTATTACATAAAACAATAATAAGTGTTGCAGCGCTTATAAGTCAACTATTTACCTTATTTTGGGTTTCCTCCAGATGTTCGTCAGAGAAATCAGAGTCGTCACCGAATGAATTTTTGGCATATTCTGTCCAAGTAATGTAACCATTGCTATCTTCGTCAGCATCTTCAAATCTTTCATTAGCTTCTTCTTCTGACAGCATCCTGCCAGAAATTCATAGCACCAATATTAGTTCACATAAACAAAGGATAAAACAAGTCTGCAGGGAAATTTAAGTGGACATTCTCACTTGAAAGACCGCATAATCCACGCATGAAGCTCAGATCGGTCAATGTTTTGGTCTCCGTTAACGTCCATTTTGTTCAGCAAGACACGAAGTCGTTTCTTAGATTCTTCTGGTGAAAGGTGGTCAAATTCCTCAGCTTCCTTGACAGTTCCTGATGGTGAATATTCGACAGATTAAAAGGAGATATGTTATCGAGCATGAATGCAACAACACAGGTTCAACATTTGAAGCAAGGAAGACTAAACCCCAAAAGGCACTCACAAGTTCAAAAGCACAAATTACAATGTCTTTCGAGCACTTACCCAGAATAGCCTCATGATCGAACTCCGCATGACTTTGATGCTCTTTGTGAATACGACCGTGCTCCTCTGGCACAAAGCCGCCGTCCGACACCCTCTCTTGATTGTGGAGGTGCGCGGCGGCGGCCTCCGCTTCGGACTGACAGCCCAACAACGCGCAGACAACAACAAACAGTGCAAATGCAACACTGAATCGAGACATTGTGCGCGTTTGGGTCTAGGGTTTGCACTAGCAGACGGCTGGGCAGACAAACCCCCCACAACCCTTCCCTAACCGCAGCGGGGAGCCGAAAGGAGCCGAGCCGACAGAGACTCCGAGCGCAACCAAATGGGCAGCTTGGCTTTGCAGTCTTCACGCAAGCCAAGCACCGACCCGGCCGCGGCCCAGCCCCACCCCAACACCGCCGCACCTAGCAAATTTGCTGAATTTGCAGAAAAGACATAGGTGGGCTAAGCATTTGCATCAATCACAAAAGGGACTACTAGGGGCGCGAGGGGTGAGGTGGTGCGAGGGTGTGGAGCGGTAGGTAAGAAAGCTGGAGACACGCAGATACCACCTGGCCAAGGATTTCAAATCCTACAGAGAAAATGCTTCGCGGATATATTACGACCATAGGAATCCTAATACGCATTATTCTCGTCAAAATCAAGAAATATTCGCAAACTTCTGGACAACGCAAAATTACGCGTAACGATTGTGGATGTTTACGAGCAGTTTGCGTGACTGTATAGACGGGACGGATAATGGCCGTTACGGCGCGCTCGCAACTGATTCAAAGTGACGCGAGGTATTGATGCCAGTGACGGTACTTGAAACGTCAAGATTCGTTATACTTTCCTATCAAGAGAATACATAGTGAATGTGCATCTTGAAAATGGAACAGAGTGTGAAAGAAACTTTGGATGAAGCCGTGGAGAGATTCTGCAACGGACAAAAACAGTCAAATGACATCATCTTGGCGACGGTGTCTTCCGCCATTTCTGTTGACGGCTTTCAACAGGGCGACGAGGTGGAGCTGTCGCAGTTTCAACTGTCGGATCCTCCGATCTCGTGGAAAGTGAAGATGCAGGTTACAAGACATTAATTTACCTCGATTCAAACTAGTTTTCCTGTGTTGTGAGCTTGTTTACGTTGGCCGGGACTGGTCGATGACGATCAGCTGATCCGAGGGCGGGATGACTGCACTGTTTGCAGGTGGAGGCTGGGGACGTGGTGCGGATCGTGCTGAGCGAGTTGTTCGCGAGGGACATGACGCGTCTCCGCGTGCAGGGCACCATCCACTTGAGCCGACCCGACGAGCTGATGGACAACGCCGACGGGGACCTGGGCGCGGCCAGCAACGAGTCCACCTGCTCCTCGTCCAGCCAGCCGGGCCGGGACCATCCCTTGCGGGGCCAGCGCAGCCCCGTCGTGGTGGTCACGGACCAGCCCATCACCATCGCCAGCGTGCACCGGTCCGCCGTGTCGCAGGTCGGCGTGCACATGGCGTCGTTCTACCTGCCGCCCGGCCGGGACCGCCAGGACGCAGACAAGGGCGACAGCTCGGAGGAGGAGCGCAGCGCCGAGGCCGCCGACTGCGACGAGGTGAGCCTGCGGATGCTGGCCAGGCTGAGCGCCGACCTCGGCCACCTGCTGTCGACGCGGGGCTCCTCCGACGTCCTGTTGCGGCTGGGCGAGCTCCCCGTCAAGGCGCACAAGGCCGTGCTGGTGGCCAGGAGTGAAGTGTTTCGCCAGATGCTAGAGCAGGTAGGAAGAATAGCGCTCCTCGCCCCGTGTCTGCGTGCGGAGAGCTTCTCGTGACTCTTGTCCTGCTGCAGGACGCTGACGACGACGTCGCGCTGTCCTCTTCGCTGCAGCAGCTGCACATCGCGGACGCGCCCCGCGAAGCCTTCCTCAAGGTAGGCGCCAGCGTGGGTGCGGGAAACCCCGTCCGGCTTGTTCAACGAGGCGTTCTTGCTGCAGGTGCTGCGGTACATGTACACGGCGGACGTGGCCGCGCTGTCGGGCTCCGAGACGGACGTGCTGGTGCTGGCGGCGCGCTTCGGGCTCACCGACCTGGCCGACGAGTGCTGCCGGCGGCTGCTCGTGGCGCTGGACGCTGACAACGGCCTGGCGCTGGACCTGCTGGCCTTCGCCGAGCAGCACGGCGTGGCCGCCCTGAAGGAGCGCGCGCTGCTCGTCGTGGTGGAGCACCTGGGCGAGGTAACCGCCACGCCGCGGTGGCGCGACTACAAGCAGCGGATGCCGTCCCTCGCCGCCGACCTGCTGGAGACGGCCGCGCGCGTCCTGGTGCTGCGCAAGCCGTGAAGAGGCTCGCCGCGAAGACGCTCACCGACTGCGTGGCCGCGAGCAACGCTGCTCCTCGTCCTCAATGAAGCCTTCAAGATGAGTTCTTGGACGAGTCTCAGTTTTATGTACAGTGGTTTTGATTGGAGATTCTCATATTTTATGTACAGTCTTTCTGACTAGTCAATCACTTAATACAGTTTTGTTTAAGTTCGATTCTTTATTTTCGCTTACCTAGAACAGCACAGAACAGCCATTAGAGAAAGAAAGGGGAAAAAATGAGTAAAGTGGACAACCAGCGTTTACTCTGAAACTAAATTTGATTCTGAGACTAGATTTGAATTTTCCAGCCAGTCTAATGGGCCATCCAACATGCAACGTAGAGAGGGAGGATTTTTTTGATGCCGGTTTGGATTTTTCGGTCACTTTCCCTTGTGCGGGCAGGGGTGTGGTCCACAGCCGAGTTTCACCAGCCCACAAACAAGGTGGCCAGCAACACGGCCCTAATACATTTGCATTAAAAGTTGCGCGTTAAATCTTTTCTCTAGGCGACTTACCACCGCTCTATAATTTAAAATGAAATATTCTCGCGCGCCTTATTCTGCGCCTGCCTCCGGCACCGCTTTCCCGCCTTTCCGGGCCGAATCGGTTTATCCGTTGGCGGGAATGGGATTAGAAAGCAGCCGGAAAAACATTGGAAACGCTGACCGACGCTCGCGGGGACGGGGCGCGGTACCTTCCGAGAGCTTCACACCACCGGACGACCACTCCGTCAAATGCACGGACACTCGGTGAAACATTCACCAAACTGTTGTGATGCAATTTACAACTTCCTTTACCTGGTACCCGCAGCACGGGGAGAAACAGGCTCTGGCGCCTTTATTTTCTCGAACGCCCTTAACGGCTTCCTGGCGAATCTGCAGCCAACAGGCAACAAAAATACAGGAAAAAATAAGGAGGGTGGGCCGTGTAAGCAAAACCTCTCTTCTCGAGCGGGAGAGCACGGAAATGAATGTTGATCCACACGCCTCTGGAAAGAAGGGAATAAATTTACCTTGCCGTCTGGAAGCTGCTCGGCCGCGCTCCCCGCTTTCACGGGTTTCGGTGTGGCTGATTCCATCTTTCTTTTTCCCTTGTTTTTCATATCTGGGATTAAACAGCCTCTAGTGAAATTTCACGCCTAGCTAGGTGTAGCGGGGAGGTGGCTGTTTTTCCTGCCCCCGCCTCGCACTCGGAGTAACTAATCGGGCTCCGGCAAGAAACACGAACCCCGATGGTTGAAGGGCCTGAGGAGGCTGAAGCACGCTGAAGCAAGCTGCTGAGGAGGACGAACATCAATCACGCTGGCATGACGATGTGGCGCCCCGGGACCACCGCAGCCTCCCGAAAAGGCGCGGGTTCGAGTCCCCGCACCGGCTTCGCCCCGCTCTGCGACACGATCCTTGACGGCGGCGGGGGCGCTGTCCGACGTTCTCTTGTCTCTGCTCCGGGGACCGCGGGGACCTCAGATCAAGGATCAAGGCCTCGAGGGCCGCGCGGGGGCGTGACGCGTGTGGCGGCGCGGTGCCAGCGACGCGCAGCGGCGCCGCGGAAGTCTCCAACTCGATATCTCCAACTCGGCGGGCACGTCCGGGATGCGCCGCGCGTGTGTTTGAATATCCTATGCGTCTCGGCGACGCGCCTTTCCTGGTCGCCCCCACCACCCCGCCGTGGAGGGCCGCGGCAGTTTCATCCCGAGCACTGTCGCTCTCTCGCACTGTGAGACAGCGACCAGTGAGCCTGCTGGTCTCGCTGCCCGTGAAGGCGGCCCACCGCGCGGCCCGCCCCGCCACTGCTATTTGAAAGGCTTTCTGTCCCCAGTGGCCGGCAGGTGGTTGGCACGTTGGCACACCAGCAGGAGGCGATATCGCCCCAAAGTGGCGGGAAAAGCCGCGGGGCGGGGCGGGGCTGCGGCCCTTGCGGCCATGGCCGGGCACAGTGGGCCAGAGCGAGCCACCGAGTCCGGCTAACGGCGCCGTTGGACCGCCTTGCTGAACACTGGAACCGTTCCCCTTGATGTCGCGCCGCCTTGCCTCCCTCCAGGCCGACGCCAGGCCGACGCCAGGCCAAGGCGGCGATGACGCGGAGTCGCTCTGCCTCTGTCGCACTCATGGGGCTCTCCGGAAGGGCGCGAGGGGGGCAGAGCGTCAAAACCACTCTTCTGAATCGCTCGGCAGCGGACGGCGCCCCCAGTACCGAATTATCGGCCCATTGCCGTCGCCGAATGTTGGCAACAGTGCAATGCAGGGGGTGGCGCCGCGGTAGTGGCCCCCCTGCCTTCCTGTTCGTCAAGGGGAAACGTGAGCGAGCTGGGCAAGTTGGCAGCATTGTGCCATCGCCACTCCGCGCCCCGCCCCGCCACGCGCTGCGTGCCGTGCCGCACTTGAATCAGCAAGGCGGACCAACCGTCTCGTCGGCAAGCCTTCCGAATTCCGTCTCTGTCCCCCTCATTACCAAGTAATGGCGGCATCGGGGATGAAAGAGCAGCCCAGGTGCAATGACGGAATGGCGACGTCGGCCCGGTCGCGGGTTCAAAGCCCGGCGCCGCGCGACCGCCTTTTCATACCAGCCGACCAATGTCGTTCCATCGCTCCGTCTTTCTGGCGCCCCTGCTGCCGGACGCCGGTTCTGGCGGCAGGGTGGGATGGATGTAAGCTCGGCGAGGATGTGGGAGGGGGAGGGGGCGGAGCAGATCATAGCAAGAACACGACTCTGAATTCGCCCTGAACGGGTACAGACCGGCGGCTTGGGGCCCAATGGCACAATAGTGCTTCGGGGATCTGGCAGCCGAGAGGGTACCCGAGAGGTTTGCGGGCAGCTAGCTCCTTGCTCCGAGGTTGGCCTGGATGTTGAGAAAGCTGGTCTTCTCTCTTTCTCGCTCTCTCTCTCTCTCTTTCTTGCTCAGCCGCGATGGTCGTTTCCAGGGCAGCCTGCCCGTAAACAGGGATCAGTGTCCGGGCCAACGGCTGCAATAATACGCCTTCATGTGCCATCAGCACGGACTAGGCGGGGCGGGGCGGGGCGGGGCTGAGGTGGAGCGCTCTGGCCTCTGGTGCCTCTGGTTGCCAGTGGTGGCGACAGGGTGAATTACAGGAGACGCTTTAAGCTGATTCCGCTTCGCAGCCTCGCAGGTGTGTCGGCAAGGGATTGGTGCCTCGTCCTTCGTCGCTCTCCCGCACCCCTACGGTAGGCCCCTTGAGTGCGAGAGAGACGGAGCGACGAACGCTACGCGAGCTACGTCACCGAGACATATGCGTCACCGCGGCCCTCACGCGGGGCGTAGCGGCGATGGCTACGCCACTGGCGGCCACGGAGCGAGCGAATAGCGCTGCGGCAGTAGTGTCGTCCCGCTTATTTGTTTGCGCGCGTTGTTGTGGACTTTCAACGCGCATGCAAACTTTCGTTCCATTCAGCGGGAAAAAGAAAGAGCGGGAAGTGCCCGACCCGGATTTGGCGCTAGCGTCCCCTTCCCCTCCCCTGGCGGCCCTGGCGGCGTTCCCCAGGCCAGCGGAGGCGGAGGGCGGACAGCAGGAGGCTAATTGGCATCGGTAGGGGCCCCCGAGGGCGGCGAAGATGCTGCGAAATATTTTTGGGATCGCGGCTGGGGTCACTAAATTCTGTCCGTGGGGTCGCAATAATTTTCATCTGCCGTTTTTTGGGTCGTGAGTCGGAAAAGGTTGAGAACCGCTGTCCTAGCTTTTAGAACTGGCTGGACTGCTGACGCCTGCCTGCGCCGCACAGTGGGCCACACAGCGGGCCAGACGGGTCGCTTTCCCGCGCTGGCAGCGGCGCTAAAGAACGGGGCGAAAGTGAACCCGTTAGCGACCTGCCACTGCAGGCGAGTCTCCGCCAATAATGTGCCGGTGACGAACGTCGATATGCCGTCGACCAATATTCTCTGCTTGGCCTGCCCTGCGGCCCTGGCCTCCTTCCAAATGAGCAGACAGACCAACATTTTCCCCGGGGTGGCAGCGCGCTGCAGCGGGCGAGTTTTGGCGGCGAGGCGACGGGCTGCCGGGCCCGCCTTGTACTGTGCGGTTGGCACTGGCGGCGGCGGCACTGGCACGGAGGGGTTGGTCCTCCGGTCTCCCGCGCTCCAGTCCACTGCCTTGTCACAATTACAAAACAACCTCCATTGTTCCTCCTATCGGTTGGCAGGCAGGGGTTTCCGCCGCGCAGCCCCGTGCCCGGCGTGCCTTCAGTGTCTCTGCCTCCACGTTTTTGTGGCTTTGGCCTTTTCAAGCGACATCTCTCGCCAGCGCCGCGCCGCGCCGCGCCTTGCTGTGTCCTACGCGTCCAGGCTGCCCACCCTCGCGAGGACAATGGCCGCGTCAATTGGAATCCTTCCCGACTTTCATTACTTCCGCCTGACTTGGCCCTGCAGGCCCTGTCGGCTGGATTCACAGGGTCACGCGGGGCAGGACAAGGGCAGCCAAGGGCTTGTCGGTCCAGCGGCCGCCCGCAGCGCGGCACGCGAGGGACCCTTTCGGGACGTCAGAAAAAAAAAGGAAAAAAAAAAGATGCCCTGGAGGAAGGCGTCAGATAGCCCGCGGGGTGCGATAAGCTTCAAGCAGTGCGGATGAGTCTTGACAGATAAATCGACATCTTTCCTCCTTCTCTCCTTTTCTTCTTCATTTTTTTTTTCCGTCTCGCACTCTCGTGTCCGAAGCAGAGGTTACGGTTCCATTTGCAGCAGCCTGGCCGGACCCGTCGATGCGTGACGGAGGGCCAAAGGGATTTATCTGGTGCAGGTGCGCGTCACGCGGCGTCCGGCCAGGACGACACGGTCCCCGTCAACGACGCCTTCCCTCCCACGCCCCGCCCCACCCCGCCCCGCCGCGAGCCAATGTGGCGGAACGCAGCGATAGGCCGACTTGGCAGCAAAAAGGGCGGCGTGGCACTCGGAGCGCTCCGAGGCGTGCGCCGCGCGTCGCCGCGTCCCTATGCACGGAACGACTCGCTCCACTCGCTGGCTGGCTGGCCGCGTTTGTGCGGACGTCTGCACTGCTCATCGTCCGGCCGGCCGAGGCGGCCAACGCCCCCGCGGGGGAGGGCAACACACCTTGACGCGACGTCACAAGGGGGCCAGATGACCGGCAACTCTAGACGTTGAACGTACGTGGAGGTTGCGGGGCTGCCAACGGGAGGGCCGTATGAGTGGTGTGACGCGCTGTCTCCCGGCCAGCTCATGCGTAAATCCAATATCACGCTGATTTATCGGAGCGCCACGCTGGGCGCGGCTCGAACGACTTGGAGCGACGCGTTCTGCTCGACTCGGCGCCAACCAACAGCATGCACGCCGCCCTGTGCTCGATCGCTTTCCTGTCACGTGACCTGCCCGGCGCGCTGCCGCCTGTCGTCGTGGCAAGGGCGGAGGATCGACTCGCCGTGGATGCTGTTCCGGCTGGGCGTTTAGAGCTCCAGAGTCGCTAAATGGGACTCGAATCGAACGAGTGACCCCACCAATGGCTTGCTCTCCAAACGAGGAATCTATTGTTAGGGTCACACGTTTGATTCGAGTCCCTTTTAGCGACTCTGGAGCTCAAAACGCGTCTAGAATTTTGGCCGCCTCAACGGTCGTCTGGCCCACTGTGCGTCGCTTGCCGTCTCGGAGACAGCCTCGCGCCGGGGGTACTTCTGGCGGTGCTTGCCGTCTCGGAGGCAGCCTCGCGCCGGGGGTACTTCTGGCGGTGCTTCGCGTTGTCCTCCACGCGCTCTGAGACTGAGATTACCGCCGGCCGCGTTGCCGCTCGCGCGCTCTCCAGAAGAAATGGAGAGATAATCGAGAGGCACCGTCAGCGCGGCGCAAAAGAAGAAAACAGCGACGGCAAAAAAAGTAAAATAAAAATAGGAATCTGGAAGTGGAACGAAAATCCCCCAGCCCACAACGAGAAGGGCTGAGGCGGTGGGGACAGGTGCGGCGGGCTTGTCTGTAAATGATGATATCATGTAGCGGCTTGAGTTTCACCGCCACCCACGCTTCTCTCTCTCTCTTTCTCTCGCTCACACACACACACACACACTGCATCTCACCTGGCCTGGCTCATGGCTTTTAATTCCCACACGGGTGCGCCGCCTTTACACCCTGCTTCCCCTTTCCACCACCGCGGGGTTCTCGAGTTCATTTGCTCTTTATACAGCTCTTGCACTCGCAACTGGAATGGATGGTTGCAATAGTCACCCCTCCCCTTAGCTCCTGTTTTTCCGCTCTCTGCTTTCCCCTTTCGCTCACCAAGCGTGTGCGCCCCGTCGAGCCTCAAAGGTCCCGAACTGCGGCGAACTACGCTTTCAGTGAACAACTGCAGATAGACAGGATTTTCAATCATTCTCAGACGCCTTTTTCACACCGCTTATTTTTTTCCCTTGTCCTCTGCCTCAATTTCAATTTTTGCGGGATTGTTTACAAACACGTCAGGACTTTTAGAATCAAAGCGAAACTTCTCTCCTGCAAGGTTCTGAAATTTTAGATTTACGAACGTGGTTGTGGTACGCTGTGGGCGGACTCTCGAGGCGACCCAGTCCAGCCCGACCGAATCAACGCAGCGGCTGCTGTGCCGCCGATGCGAACACAAACGAATGTACCGACCAGCCGGCCGGTGTGTGTCCAGCATAAACTGTGTGAGGAGCGAGACACGGCACGGTGGGCACACAACGTGCCATGCCAGCCCGGTCGGTGTTCGGAAACTGCAATCAAGGTGGAGGCAAGTGGAGCCCCTGTGTGCCGCCGCGCGGTCCGCAACACTGTCAAGCACTGAGCCAGCAGCGAATCGGCACGCGGAAATTCGTTTCCTAACCTCAAAAACTGCACCGCCTCGGCTCGAAAAGCCAGCCGAGCCACAGGCAGGCCACAGGTCGCGTCCGGCTCGGCCAGCAGACAACAGCGCGCTTCCTCCGCCAGAGTGCGCCTCGGTCGCTGCTTCCGGCCACGCAGCGTCCTAATGTAGCTCTGCTGTACCCAGCAGACAGACTCCCAGAGTCGTTGTCGTAGCTCTGTCTCTCTCGCACCTAGAAGGCGAGGTCCTCACTCCTCCGGCATCCCGGAGGTCCCGGAGTCGACGCCACTTTACCGGGTCATTGGCGGGTTCCTGCCGGCCACTTCCGGCACGCCGCTTGCCTCGCCGCGGCGGCACCGTGTCAACACTCCGCTCTGTCTCTCTCGCACTCACGGGGTGTGCCGCGGGGTTGAGACACCGTTCGGGATTCCACGAGTGAGATTCCGTGAAGGCGAAGCTTGGTCGGCGCTCCGCAGCACTGCATCTCCCCGCGACCGAATGCTGTCCTGGCGTGTAGCGGCGCTCGCTGACCCTGGTTGGTTTACGCCAAGCTGCGGCTCGAAAGGTGTCCGAACGGAGCCGCGCTGCAGTCTTGGTCACTCACTCTCACTCTCTCTCCCTCTCTCTCTCTTCCCTATAGGACGCTCCATGAGTGCGAGCGAGCCACAGCGACGGCAGCGCTTTCGGAATGAGCCTCGCTCCTCCAATCTGCGAGTCTTCCCGTTTCCCGCAGACGCGCGCCGGCCCCGTTTTTTTTTTTTTTTGCCCGCCGCCCTAGCAAAATACCACTCCGTTCCGGCCGAGTTCCGGCCGAGCAAGTTGGCGGCCCGATATTGCCCGGCCTGCGGCTGTCTCTCTCGCACTCCGTGCGCGGTGCGAGAAGGACGGAGCGACGGCCGGGAGACGCATGGCCATTGTTGCGCGGCCGAGCGTCGCTCCGTCTCTCTCGCACCCCCACGGGACGCCCCGCGAGTGCGAGAGAGACGGAGCCGCGGGCCGCGGCGTCATGGCGTTCATCCTCATTTCCATGACAGATGTGTGGCGAGGAAAAACCACCGGGGACCTAGAAACACAGTGTAGATAAGTGGGTGGCGTGGCGCGGCGCGGCGCCCCGGCCGGACCACCGGGAGGGGGTGGGCGGGGCCGAGGGGACCAGTTACAACCCCATCGTTATTAGGCGCGCGTGTAGTACACGGCGCGGACCGTCCAATTTCACGAATTATATGTATTTGCGCAGAAACAAAAATCGCAGAAGCGACGGTGGGGCGGCGCGGCGGCGCTGAGGGATTAGGCAGGAGGGTTGCCCAACATTTTTGCGCAACGAAACTTTAACAGCTTGAAAAACTTTAGACGGCTCCCCGGTTTCTTACTATACATGCGAACTTGGAGCTCACAGCATGCAAATAAAAAAGTACCAACACTGGTGTAAGATGATGAAGTGGGGTACAACGAAAAACCTTCGAGACTGTATCCATGCCCTGAGTTAAAAATACAGAAATTAAATAGTTGAAAATGACAGTGATACAAAATAATGTGAGTGAGAATTTAACAAAAGCGTGTTTTGTCCTGGTGCCTCGGTGCTGTGGCCACCTTTCGAAATGAAAAATGTTGTCAGCTGGGGAACGCGCGGTGGCGGGAATCGTTAAGGTAATGTTGGCAGCGCTGCGCCCGGCTGTGCCAGTGTGACACACACAGTGCCGGCCGTGCCCATTCCGCGGCGCGTTCTGCCGGACAAACGATTATTAATTGCCAACAACTACTCGAGACACTTTGCATTGCAGTCAGGCCGGCCAAAATAACGAATGCGGGAAAGCAAATGAAAACGCAGCGCGGAAAAGCAACGCGGGAAAGCGGCAATAAAAGTAAAGTACGGCTTGGCTCTGCCAGGCGTCATAAAGCGGCCCGGGAATGTATGCAGGCAGGCAGGCGGGCGGGCGGGGAGGCCGAGCTGGCAGGCAGGCGGGCGGGCGGGCAGGCCGAGCTGGCAGGCAGGCGGGCGGGCGGGCAGGCCGAGCTGGCAGGCAGGCAGGCCGGCGGGCAGGCCGAGCTGGCAGGCAGGCAGGCCGGCGGGCGGGCGGGAAGGCCGGGCTGGCAGGCAGGCCAGGTTTTCATCTTGCGGCTGCCACCGGGCCGACGCGTGCTGCTCTGTATCCGCGGCGAATTTTTCACCGGAATGTTGTCCAAATATTTGTCCGAGGCCCACCCCGCTTCCGCGACACCCATTGGTCCATTTGTCCGGCGAGCCGAGCGTGATTTGGCCGCGTGACGGTTTTGCCAATCCCGCAGGCTGATTCGGAGCGGCGGCCCTGTCTCTCTCTCACTCACGGGGCGCCGCGTCGGGGTGCGAGAGAGACAGGGCCACTGTTCGGCGCCAGCCCGCTGTGTCGGTTTACCGGCAGGCTTGTAGTGGTGGATTAAAGAGGCTTGACAACCCTCCCCTCCCCCAGATTGAAGCCCGGCGGCGGATCGCATAGCCTGCTTGTCTGTCAAACATATTATTTACGCTTGCTTGCGTGCCACAGCCCACCAGGCCCACCACCGCGGCGCACCGTCGTGATTTACTGCCATGTTGGGCTTAAACACGCCGACCGTGCCCGCCAGCCCGCCTCACACGTGGCACCGCATGGCACCCCGCGCTCTCAGCCTCGAAACGGTTTCCCCGGGTTTCTCCCCCGGAAACAGACGTCAAGGCAACTGGTGCTTTCGTGGCCACGGTCCGAGGGACGTTTGGATCTCCAACCCTGGGTCTGCGTTCAAATCCATTTTTTTTTTTTTTTTTTTGGGAGTGCAGCCGATGTGTGCAGGCCGACGGGGCGAGGGTGGCCCCCCAACGGGGTAGGCCGCGGCGTGGCGCTGCGGCTCGCGAGCGCGGCGGGTTGCCTATCCCGAGCACGGCGGGCGCTCCCCGCTTTGGATGCTGCAGCGCCGCGGCACAGTGGGCCAGAGGACCGGTGCACGTCTTACTGCGTCCCAGAGGTGGAGGCGGCCCGCCCCGTCGGCAGGTGCACGGAATACTCTGCAGTGTTCATCTCCCCCTCCTCGTTGACCTCGCGGCCGTGTCGGCGACAAGTCCCCGCGGATGACCCCCCCAGGAGGGGCCCTCCGTCGGCGCCGTCCCCGTGGTGCTGCCCGCCAACCTCGCCTTCACGGCGTGCTCTATGGGTCCCTCAGGGCGGCGACGCCCGGAGGACTTCACTACCCTCGTGCTTCACTCCAGAACTTGTCTCCATGGCCGCCTCGTGATACCGCTCCTGCTAGCGTGAAATACGGGCACCGCGAGCGAGCGGCGGCGCGGCGCGCGCAGTGCACTCTCGCGGCGGTCCCCGGAACCAGATCCGCACACCGCGAGCGAGCGGCGGCGCGGCGCGCGCAGTGCACTCTCGCGGCGGTCCCCGGAACCAGATCCGCACACAGCCGCTCGGTCATTTCCCTGTGCCGTGCCAAGGCCGGGTGGGTACAGGTACAGCCCACGGCGGCGCGGAGAGCGCGTGGAACGAAGGGCGAAACAAAGTGGGAAACGAGCCGCCGCCTGAACGCCGGCCGACACACGGCAGAAGAATAAAGTTCGGCGCACCTAGAGAGCGCTCGGCAAGTTGTCGGGGCGGGGCGGGCTAGGGCGGGCGAGCTGGAACACGCTGCTACTTGTTCTTAAACCCGCCGCGCTGTAAGTTACCGCGGGGCTCTCTAACAGTACTCAACGACTAAATGAAAGTGCCGCGGCGTGCCCGGCTGTCTGCCGCCAGCAGCGCAACACTCAGGAAGAACAAAACAACAACAAAGCACTGAGCAATATAAGAAAGGGGAAGGTAGGTAGCGCGGTGCATGTTTGGGGTAAGGGACCTTTAACCTCGCATTGCCAGTGACCGCACCCCTTTAATAAGGAACGTCCCCGCGCCGCCACGGCGTGTGTGTGTGTGTGTGTGTGTGTGTGTGTGTGTGTGTGTGTGTGTGCGCGCGCGCGCGCGCGCGCGTGTGGGTGATGCGGGGCGCACCCCGGCAGCCCCACAGCCCCACAGCGCGCGGCCCAGCCTCCACCACCGCCACGCCGAGTCAGTCTTTTCCCGCCGCCTGTGTTATTTGATGATGTATGACAAAAAGAAGGCGGTGGATTTGGCATTGCCGCGCTTCTTGCGCATGCGCGCCCCACCCCGCCCCACCCCACCCCGCCGCGCCACCCTCCGTGTCCAGCTGTCGCTGATGATGGCAAAAAATCGGCTCGTTTGTAATTTAGAAGGCGTGCGGAGGTGAGGGTGGGGGTAATGAGAGGGGGGGGGGGTTAACCGCGCTGAAAAATACCTGCAGTGGACGGACGGACGGGGTAGTGGACAGGCGGACAGACGACAGACAGACAGACAGACCTAGTTAAGGTCAAGCGGCTAGACAGGACCGGGGCAAGGGGTGACATCGAGGGCGAGGCCAGACACACACGCACGCGATACTCAGGCTCACACCCACACACACACACACACACACACACACACACACACACATACACGCAGTCACCCTCTACACACACACACACAGAGTCGAGCACAGAGTCACCCCCGCTCCCACATTGCGACCCACATTTGTACTCCGAGCAAGACAGCGAAAGAGAGACACAGAGGAAGAGAAAGAGAAGGCAACACTTAGCGCGACAGTGGCGTTATGTCACCCAGGCTGCTTCTTATTCCCGGGAGGTAAGGCGAGCGTAGCTGGCCGTGTCGGGGGATGGGTGGGGGTGCGAGTCGGGGGTGGGGGGACGCCGGCTAACTGTGCGCATGCCATGCCAGGTCCGCAACAACATGTTTTCTCCACACACATGTTTTTTGCTCAGACAAAATGCTGGTCGAGACAGGCCTTTTTTCCCGCCGTTTCTAGTCACAAAAAGGGAGGGAAGCAGTGCAGCCTGGTGGCCGTGGTTGTGTCGCTTAGCACACGTGTAGTTTGTCACGCAGTTCGCAGCGACGACTTTCTTGGAGGATTTTTTTTCCCCTGGCAGAAAGTAGCTTTTTAATTATTTTTTTTCCAAGCTCTCGTCTTTGTGGATCCTTGGTTTTATCTCAGTCCTTTCGGCTAGGTGGCCTCAAATGTAGTTTAGGAAGGCCTTCAACTGTTCAGGCTGCCCCCTGGCCTCTGCCCTAGTGCGCCCCGCCCCGCCCCGCCCCGCCCCGCCCCGCCCCGCCCCGCCCCGCCCCGCCCCGCCCCTTCCAGCCCAGGCGCTTTCCCCGTGTTTACCTTTGCCCCCTCCTTTCCACCGTGTCCAGCGGATAATTTATGATGCGAAGGAAAGGGCCACATTATCCAGCAGGCTCCAGGAGGGGAAGAGCCAAGAGCGTAAGCCACACTGGAAAAGAAAAGAAAACGAGAAAAAGAGTTCAAGTTGGCTTCATTTGCAACCAGCGAACAATCATCGGTTGCGGGATCTGAGAACTATCCCTCAGTTAATTTTCAGAATTGTCAAAAGAATAGCACCCAAAATCATGGACAATATCTGTGTACCAGAACCAACTTGCCTACCAATCCCAAATAATTTTAAATTTCAAAAAATTAAAATTGGGAACTTTAAAAAAAAATAAAAAAAATAAGGGCACAAGTGAATCTTTACTGTTTTCTTTTCTCGAATTGCGCAGGCAGACGGCGGCGGGCACTGGACGGCTCGGCCAATCCAGGAGGAGAAATCATCTAACACTTAATTCGCCGTAATGCGGCGGCCCTAGGCGGCCCTAGGCGGCCCGAGGTGCCACTTTCGCTTGTCTGACGAGGATGCCGCCAAATTAAAAACTTTAATCGCGTGTCTGTCCTTGTCCTCCTTGCCACGCCGCCCACCACCTGTCGCCCGCTGCCACCGTCCTTTTTCTTTCTTTTTTTTTTTGGGGGGGGGGGATGGTGTATTACAGAGTTAAATTAACATTTTAACTTGACGAAACGAAATCATCAGAACGTTTTGACGAAAAGCGCGTGTCTTGCGGAAAAAAGAGGCACACAGAGAGAAAGAAGCAAGAATGAAACTAAAAATAAAAGGATCTGTTTCGGCGCGAAAACGCGTGAAAAAGGTGATTTAAATTGGGTCGATGGTGTTAGTTTCGGCGCCAAGTGGAGGCGGTGGTTCCCGACCTGCGTGCTGCACCACACCGCGCCCCGTGAGCCCCTCCCGCCCCAGGTCAGCAACACGTAGCCCGAAGGGTGACGCGGACGGGTCCGAAACACCGACGCGCTCGCCGCACGCAGCCCCGATCGTGATTGATGGCTCGGGAGGGGAGGGCCGCTCCTGCGAAAATGATTTCGCCCTCAACTCAAGTTACTGGGAATCGACAGAGCACGGGGACCATGGGGTGCTGCCGGCCACCATAAAGCCCTTCAGCCGTCTCGCTCGGTCGCACTCACGGGGCGTTGGAGGATCGCAAGAGCAAGAGAGAGACAAAGCGACGACAGGACACTACTTCGGAACTGCTTGGCAGGCCCCCTCTAGATGAGGAAGCCGCCCCCCTGGAGGTCTGTCCCTTGCCGCCCCTGGCGAGGACGCAACGCGTATGGTAATTGTTGGCAGTTGCGAGGGTCTTGTCGCGCGACCGATCCCATATCATGAGGCTGAATCCGTCCACGGGGAAATCTTGTGGGATCTTGCTGCTAACTCCGCAACGCTGGCGGAGCGCCGCTCGACCAGCCTGACGTGTTATTGGTGGAGCAGTCGGATGGGACGCGTCGCGGCGTCTCCTAAGCCCACGGCCAGCAGGCTCGCTTTTTTCTAAACACTGTTGATTGTAGACGGTAGCTGCCGCTCCTGGGGCGGCACAGCACACGCTGCCGAGTTGCTGCCTTGGCTGCGTGTGGCGCCCCGTGGCGACGCCCCTGCTCCTAGGGTTTTACGAGAGGGTTCGGGGCAACGCGGGCAGTGTATAGCAGCACTTGTACGACCATGTCGCCGAGATGGGACGGACTGGTTTAAATAACGCCGAGGAACGGTGCACCACCTGCCACGCCCTGCTCGCGTAGCACAGCGCTGCTCAGCCGTGCTGAACAGTTCCGTGCCCCCCCCCTCCACTCCTCTACACCCTCTGCAGACACCCCTTCCCCTAGGTACACCCTCTGTAACCGCGGTAACAGTTTTTGGTTCCATTCAAACACACTAAGGGTGCTGCTCTCGCTCCAGTTCCCGAACCACCTCCTCACACTGCCCCCCCCCCCCCGCGTTGCGCCGTTTCTCAAGTCACGGTCGACCTCCACTCCGAGAGGGATGAAAGGCGAATTACTGACGCCGGCCTTGTGCGCTCCCTCTCTGTCTGTCTGTCTGTCTGTCTGTCTGTCTGTCTGTCTGTCTGTCTGTCTGTCTGTCTGTCTGTCTGTCTGTCTGTCTGTCTCTCTCTCTCTCTCTCTCTCTCTCTCTCTCTCTCTCTCTCTCTCTCTCTCTCTCTCTCTCTCTCTCTTCTCTCTCTCTCTCTCTCTCTCTCTCTCTCTCTCTCTCTCTCTCTCTCTCTCTCTCTCGGCCGCTCCGGGACGAGGCGTCGTGCGAGCGAGAGGGAGCTAGGCCTCGGGGCAGAGTTCGCGGCGAGTCAAGAAACATAAACTGAATTCCAGGATGCGAAAGAGATGCAAAACAGCAGGCCAACGACGTGGCGCGGGGCGGGGCGGGGCGGGGCGGGGCGGGGCGGGGCGGGGCGGCGGGTTTACCTAGAGTGTTTCGTGCGTACCGGCCCAACGCTTTTACACTCGGCTGCATACTTTCCGTCCAGTCTTCCGGAAGGGGTGCTCCTTCGCCAACAATAACAAAAGAAAAAAAAATCACAAGTAAAGGCGAAACAGGGGAAAGAAAGGAATGTGGAACTGTTTGAAGTGCACCTGTTTCGATGCAGCCCGGTAGGCCATCGCGATTGGTCGGACGGTCTTATACTAGGTTGATCAAAGTTTCCGACTGAAATACCCCCTTCCAGAGCCAGACAGCGGGTCGGTTCCCGGCCTTGACTGCCTTCGCTGGTCGTTGCGCCAGGGCTCGCCCTCCCTGCACCGCGGTTACAACGAGGCTCACTCCTGGAGTCGATTTCGTCGCTCTGTCTCTCTCGCACCCATCCGGGACGCCTCATGAGTGCAAGAGAGACAGAGCGACGAAACCGACTCTCGGAATGAGCCTGTAAGGCACGCAGGCCGGGCCGAGGGGTGCGGCCGGATTAGTTCCCGATTTATGAACGACCGAGTTTGTTGTTGTCTCGTGTGTTGCGGCGTGTGTGAGAGAGGGAGAGAGAGAGAGAGAGAGAGAGAGAGAGAGAGAGAGAGAGAGAGAGAGAGAGAGAGAGAGAGAGAGAGAGAGAGAGAGAGAGAGAGAGAGAGAGAGAGAGAGAGAGAGGGAGAGGGAGACGGAGTGAGCCCGTTTCTTATTATTCGAGCTGAAGCGAATGCAATGCAGACGACGCATATGGCGGCGCTGCCTCCCCACGCGTGCGGCATGCCAGCCACCCTCGCAGCAATGCCTGGCAGCCACCCCCGCAACTGCACCGCTAATAACACAGATCAAGGCGTGGCAACAATAATGCCTCCCCTTCCTACTCGCTCTCTCTTCGAATGTGAGAATAATGTCGCCGACTCCCTCGGCACCGCGAAATCGCGTTTTGATGCATATTTAATGCCACCTGCCACCGCCGCCGCCGCCGCCGCCCCTCGCCTCCACGACGGCCGCGGCGCCGCGGCCCTGACCCGTCCACTTGGACGTCATCGTCAGCCTGCGCCACGTCGTCCACACCGCACGGTGGGCGTCAATTTTCAATTTTTCAGCGCGACGCCGAGAGCGCGGCGGCACGTGGAACTAGGAGAACTCAAGGGAGAACTGGGACAGCTCTGCCGGCACCGCCACTTTGCTAAATTACAGGGGCGCTTGCTGGTTGGTGTGGCCATTTCCCCGCTGTTTTTAATTCCCTTTTTCCCCCCTTTTTTGCGAAACCTCCGCGTGAGTTTGACACGCTCCGAGGGCACGGCCGGCAGGGCGGCATGGCGGATCGCGCGGCTGCCACGTGTGGCCCTGCACCCGAAGTTGGCGACGGAGGGGCATCCACGTGTGAGATTTCTCGCTCAAGTTGGCAGTGAGTTGGCGCCACCGTCGGCACCGCCACCGCGCAGCCAGGCTGCACTGGGGGCGGCTGCGGCCAACCAAGAGAGAGAGAGAGAGAGAGAGAGAGAGAGAGAGAGAGAGAGAGAGAGAGAGAGAGAGAGAGAGAGAGAGAGAGAGAGAGAGAGAGAGAGAGAGAGAGAGAGAGAGAGAGAGATTGTGTGAGTGTGAGGGTAGGCGAGCGCCTGGGTTTGAAAGGCGCGACTAGCCTGACCGCTTCTTCTAGCTCCCAGCATGCTCCCTGTGTGCTCCCCGCCGACCTCTCCAGTCCCCGTGCAAGGGAGGTAATTAATCTGCCGGCTGTTTACAGTGTAGTAGTGCCCCGCCAAATGGGTCCGGGATGACTGAGTCATTGTGCTTCGAGGATCATTAGTGACTCCTCCTGCCTCTCTAATTACCGAAAGCGCTCCATCTTCTAGTAGAGCAGTGCCAAAAAAAAAAAAAAAAAAAAAAAAAAAACCGCTGGGTTGCCGGACATTGTGTAGTCGGGAAGGCTGTCGACTTGACGCTGTCGCAGTCGTCGCGAGCTCCTCCGGTGACAGCGCGGGGGAGGGGGGCGAGAACAGAGGGTGCGGCGAAAGTATGAGAAATGGAGTCTTGGTGCCCATCGCACCTCGCTCTCTTATTCAAAATACATGACTGGAGGAGTCAGATGATGACGGAGCCATGAATCATGTCTTCCTCGCTGCCATTGCTTGCCATCGCATCCTCCGCCCTCGTAAATCACGGCGACTCACCTGTCGCTCTGTCTCTCTCGCACTCGTACGGCGTGCCGTAGGGGCGCGAGAGAGACAGGGCGGCGACACGACGCTACGGAATGGCACGGCAGCCTCGCTTTCACTTCCACGTTGCTTGAAAATGGGGAGGGTTTGTTGTCGGCAGTGTTAGCACCAACGCCGCGCGTGTGTGCGTGTGTGTGCGTGTGTACTCACGCACACTGCTTTGTTTCTTGTCTCCGGTACTAACAGCTTTCTCCCGAGAAAAATAATGAATGAATCAAATGGAGTTTCACGCTTTTTATTTTCGGTTGGATCGATGGAAACGCCGAAAACGCTGGAAACGCTTTCGGAAACGCTCTCTTCTTCAGGCCACCTTTATTTTTTAATTTTTGTAAAAATGAATTTTATTTGGGGCGCTTTTTCTCTGCCGCTGTCCTCACGTCGCCTTGGGCTACAGGCAAAATGAGTTCCGGAATGGAGTCGGTACCCTCCGTCGTCGTGTCGGCCACACCGGTGCAGCCACACCCAGCGCACTGAGACTCCTTTCCGTCGCTCTGCCTTTCGCGCACCCATGCGGGCCGCCCCATGGGTGAGAGAGAGAGAGAGAGAGAGAGAGAGAGAGAGAGAGAGAGAGAGAGAGAGAGAGAGAGAGAGAGAGAGAGAGAGAGAGAGAGAGAGAGAGAGAGAGAGAGAGAGACGGAGCGAGCGAAACGACTCTGAGAGTGTGCAGCCACACTGCGAGACGAGGGCATCGCTTCCCCGATCGCCGCGGCAGTAAAGAAAGACGCCGCACAAGCGGCGGAGTGGCGGCAACTCGAATTAAAGCCCAAGTACCCGTCCGCGACTCCCGTGAGGACACCGAACCCCTTCGGCCGCACGGCTGCCAGCTCTGCCGGCCGGTCTGCCAGCCTTGCCAGGGGCGCCAGAGGCGTGGTGCGCGGGGCTGCGCTGCGCAAGCCGTGTTCCCATTCATCCACACAAGTTTGAAATGGGTTTCCCGGTGTCCTGAAATGAGGCTGTCCTCGACAGCTGTGCCCCTCCTCGCTGCGCGGCGCCGCGGCGCTGCCTCCGCCCCACCCATCCTCCTTTTTTCCTGTCCCCCTAACTACCCCTCCCCTTTGTTCACTCTCCGTCACTCATTGCATCACTGCCGCGCAGCTTGTTGGGCAGGCGGACCGACGCGGCCTCGTCGCCCACTTCGCCAACTCTGCTGGGAAGGCGCGACCGCCCTGCATCCCTCGCCGATGACGTCACTGAGCAGCGCGCCGCCTCGCGCGGGAAGGTGCGCGACGAGGCCTCGGCGCCATGCTCATGCTGGCCCCTGGTTCCCTGGTGCTGAACCCCGCTGCTGGTTTGGCAGTGCCTGGCGCGCCTGACGCGCAGGACGTAATGCATTCGGTTCATTAACCCTAATCTCGCTTCTCTTGTGGCTGCCGTGCTGCTGCCGTGCTGCTGCCGCCTCTCGCACGACTCGCAAGACTCTGGGAGCCCCCGCCTCGGGGGGCGCCGCCGTGGCACAGTGGGCCAGAAGACCGGTGGGGGTGGCCCACTGCGCGTGGTTCCGGCTGTTCGGGACGGTACCTTCCACTTACAGCTGTTTTTTTTTGTTTTTGTTTTTTGTTGTTTTTTTTTCGGTTTGTGGCGCGCAGCAAGTTCCTGGTAAGTAACTTTTTGGTGAAAGAGGTTACCTGAGGGCTTCTCACCGCGAATCAATCAGGGGAAAAAGGAAGGGTTGGGGTACGAAACTGAGGTAGAGAGAGAGAGAGAGAGAGAGAGAGAGAGAGAGAGAGAGCGACAGAGAGAGAGAGAGAGAGAGAGAGAGAGAGAGAGAGAGAGAGAGAGAGAGAGAGAGAGAGAGAGAGAGAGAGAGAGAGAGAGAGAGGGAGAGAGAGAGAGAAAGAGAGAGAGAGAGCGAGTGAGCGCACGTGAGAGAGAGAGAAACACGTAATTTATTCATGCCGCGGTACTCCTTTGGAGGCTGCGTGCGGCGACTCTCCCCCTCTCTCTTTCCCTCTCTCTTTCCTCTCCCTACTCGCGCACGGCTTGAGGCCTGCCTGTAAATAAATTAGTGAGCTCCCTAATTAATGGTATTAATTACAAGGAACACGGCTGTGGAGGTAGGCAACCTGTCAGACAACAATTTGTATTGGACTGGTGCTTGCCAAAGCTGCACCGGCAGGGTCGGGCGCGGCGGCGGCAGAGTTTTCGCTCTCGTTGTCGTCGTTGTTGTTGTTGTTGTTGTTGTTGTTTATGTTGTTGTTGTGTAGGCAGTTTGAAACGAGGGCCGCAGCGCATCGCACGCGTTGCTGCCGCGCGCAGTCAGCCAGTCCGTCGATCATTCATTTCGGGGGTTGTTCCGGTGCGACTACCGAACGCTTCGGCGTGCTTTGCGGCTCCGTGTGGGGAGGCTCCACTCCGACGCACCGACACCACCACTAGCGCACCGCAAAGTCAGTCAGTCAGCCACACACACACACACACACACACACACACACACACACACACACACACACACACACACACACACACAATGACGCCGCACTTTGTGGATCGCATCCATCGACTGGAAGGCGTGGTCGCCGCCGCGTGCATTGTCGGCGGGGCGGGGCGTGGCCGCGTTATCCGCACGACGGGGAGCTACTCATTCGGCCCATTCCGTTCTAATTGGTATTGATGTGGGGCTCCAGGGCGTGGTGTGGCGGCGCTGCACTCGGCGGGGGAGGGGTTGGTTTTGAAACGCGGCGACCGGCGGCGGCGACCGCAGGACTGAGCTGGCTCGCTGGGCTGGCCGGGGCGTGGCTGCAGCCAGCGGCGGGCGGCACGGAGGCGGCCTGCACGCCGACTGTCCCATCCACACCCACTCTGTCCACACGCCAACCCCTCCCCCGGCGTGTTTATCGCCGCGTGCCGAAAACACGACAAAGACGTGGCTGGGCTGTCGCTCTGCCGCGCGGTCCTGCTCAGGTGGGAATCGGTCGCCGCAGGTGTTGCCCCCCCCCCACCTGTCAGCCTCGAGGGACAGCGCGGACGGACGCCCCTCGCAGCCTCGCCGCGCGCCTCGCATAGTCTGATATGTTTGTCCCCCCCACCCCTCCGGCCGTCTGCCTCGTTTATTGGAAATCGAGTCAATCCGCCCCTTCAGTTTTTTGCTCCGACTCTCACCTCTCCGGGGATATTTTTTTTTAAAGCCAATAGCAGCTCTGCGCGTGGCCGTGTGTGTGTGGGGGGGGGGGGCCTTGGCGGGCGCATCGCCCGCACCTGGCGCCCGGCTGAGTGTCCGCGCCAAGTACACCGCGTTCGCGAAGCGCTGTATCTGCCCGTGGATGGCGGCGCAGTTACAACTCGTTAAGCTTCGAGAAGTTTTGTTATTTGTATAAAAAAGAAATCTTTGTATTCTGTGCGTGAAATTCGACATAATGACAAAACGCGCTGGGGGGCGTATCCTCCCTCGTGTATCGATGGACCCTGGACGCGGCCGGCCGGCGGCGTCACTTTATCGGCATATTGCCGGCGATATCGCTGTTGAGCCGGAGGGAGGCTGCCGCCACGCTGCCGCTCGGCCTGTCTGGGCCGACAGACAGCCGCCTGCCTGCAGCCGGGCGCGCGCCTTTGAGATTACGCTGGAGTGATTAGACTGATCCCTGTGACACGAAGAGCAGGGACCGGCCCGATAGAGCGAGAGAAGAGGTGACAAAAAAAAATAAAAAAAAAATGGCGGTATTGATTTTTAACAGGGCGGTGCTCGCGCATTGGCGTGTGTCTGTGTGCGTGCGAAAAAGAAATGCACACAAGAGTAACGAGATGGAATAGCCAGGGAGCCCCCGCACCCCGACGCCGGCTGGGCGGCCCAGGCGCGGCCCAGGGGCGGCCCAGTGGACACCGAGTAGAAGGACGCGCCGACGCACAAAAACGCGCCGTTTGTCAACTTCTTTGGATGGCTTGCTTTTTCGACGACGCGGACGACGTGGACGACGTGTAGACAGCGGCGCCCTCCCATCCCGTCGGGGTGCCGGCCTCGGTGCCGGAGGGGGAGGGGGAGAAGGGTTGCACTCGCCCGTTGTCCATCGATGATGGCGGAAGATTGACGGTCAGGGCCTTCGCAGGCCTTCCGGCCGACAAGGGCCCCGCCGGCGGCTCCGAGGAGTTGTCTCCCCGCCCCGTCTCTCTCGCGCCCCCGAGCCAGGCCCCGCGAGTGCGACAGAGCGACGTGCGATTGTGCGGAATGAGCCTGCTGGGTGACGGCGCCGCGCGGGGAGAAAACGTTATTAATTAACGAGTCTGGAGGCAAGGAGGAAGCAGGCTGCAGCGAGCACCCCCTCTCCCTCTCCCTCTCCCTCTCCCTCTCCCAGCTCTCCCTCAAGGCGGAGGCAAGGCGCTGCAAGCGATCCTCTCTCTCTCTCTCTCTCTCTCTCTCTCTCTCTCTCTCTCTCTCTCTCTCTCTCTCTCTCTCTCTCTCTCTCTCTCTCTCTCTCTCTCTCTCTCTCTCTCTCTCTCCCGCTCATTATGGTGGTATGGTCCCGGACTCTGGGCTTCGGGACGTGACTCAGCAAGAGCATGAAAAGTAATGGATCGATCGTAATCATCATCATCATCATCATCATCATCATCATCCAAAGCGACTGAGGGCTGGAGGGCCGCGCATTTAGGTGAACGCAGTGAAGTCAACCCAAAATCAACACAGAAAAAAAAAATACCACGTGCGAATAGGAAACTGAAATAAAAAAAAGGAACAGGTGCGATTTTTTTTTTAAAAAAAATTCACGTACAAATTGAAAAATACTAGGTGCGAATTAAAAAAAAATACCACGTGCGAATTGAAAAAAAAAAATGAAAAAAAAAAAAAAAAATTCCAGGTCCAACGTCCGTTTCTGCACCACCGGTGGTCCGGTAACAGAAACACGGATCGGGCCGGCGCGGTTTTTGCTTGCGTTGTTTCGGACACGTGTTCACGTGTCCGCGGCGCCGCGCCACATGTGCACGCGCGGCTCCTTCCTCACCCTCCCCACGGCGCTGCGGACTGAGAGTCGTTAGCCTGTCCCTCTCACACTGCTGCGTGGCTGGGTGCCGTCCTTCCGTTCCGGACTGGGTCACTGGGAACGAGTCAAGTTCGGCGTCGCCCGGACTCCTGGATGGCGATGGCGCTCGGCAGTCGCGCTAACAGTGGCACCGGTGAGGGCTTAACTAACTAAAGCCCGGAATGGCCATTGCCTTCGGAACGGCAACGACGCGTTTGTCCATGCTGCAGCGGCACGGCCTCAGTAATGCCCTGGTAATAACGCACATTCAAGCGGGCCTGACCCCGCCTCCACTCCCCCACGGCGGCGCGAGCGGCCTCCTCGCCGCCCAAAATGCAATTCGCGCACTGCATGTCCTTCCGAGGGAAATTGCAACGGCCATAACTCTTGGTTCGCATTAAGTATGCCGCTATAGCCCGTGCGACACTGCCCCCTCCCCCTCCCCTCCGCGTGCCTTGGGTGCCACTGCAGCAACGCGCATGAAAAATACAACATCCGCCGCCATTATCGCTCCGTAGGCTTGCCCTCCTGGAGCCCCTCCTCCCCGAGGGCAGCCGCGAGGGCAGCAGGGGGGGGGGGAACCACAAGGGGTGGTAGGACGCATTACTTTGAGCAGCGACTGCCGCGCGCGGGACGGCTGATCACTAACAGTGACCCTAGTAGTACTAGTAGTACTAACAAATATATAAATAATTATTTCAAAAGGGAAAAGTACGTATTAATGTTGCACACATTAATAGAGGTACTACTGAAAAAAAATAAATGTCAATACCAAGGTACTAGTCTGAGAGTGCTCGCCCCGCCGCGCGCGCGCTCGCTCCGCCGAGTTTAAATTTATTTCACTCCTCAAAGAAAAGGGAGACGACCTCCAAGAATCAATTTTTATGAGGCGTGAAAACGCACGAGGACGCCGCCGCGGCCGCGCACAAAGAGTTTGAAATCTGCGGCCCGAGGAATCGGCGCGTCATTTCGTCGCGCTGTCTCTCTCTCCCGCGCGTGCCGACGCCACCGTGAGTGCGAGAGAGACAGAGAGGCTCTGTTCGGAGACTGCCCGCAGCGCACGCGTCCGTCCCTCTGGAGTCGCGTGCGGAACAAATCACGACCTAACACATTTTCTTGAATTTCATGTTGTGCGGTTATTTATGGGGGTTGGGGTGGATGAGGGTGGCGGCAGGCGGCCAGCCAGGCAGGCAGGCAGGCAGGCGGTGACAGGGGTGGCGGTGACGGAGGTGGTGGCCGAGGAGGGTCGACGACGGTCCCGCGGCCCCGCCGGCCGCCCCGCCGGCCGCCCCGCCGAGGGCCCCGCCGCCTCTCTCTCGCACCCTGACGGGACGCCGCACGCGTGCGAGAGAGACAGAGCGACGATGTTTGGAGTAAGCCTGCCGGCCGAAGGGCCGTAGGGCGTCTCCTCGAAATGAAAGAAAAATTGGGAGCATCATCGCCCTGCCGGCCTGCTGGCCCTTGCTGCCCTAGGGCGGGGCGGTCCGCGGGGACACTCGCTATCTCTCTCGAATAAACGAGGTTTATAGAACAGCTTGAAAATGAATTGCCCGCCCCCTCCCCCCTCCTCCCCGCGGCCTGGGCGGAGGCAGCGCACGTGGTGCCGATGGCCACATCAAATTCTCTGGAGCAATATTTGAACGGGCTGTCTGTATTTGTGACTGTCGACCCACCTGGAGACGCGACGGTCTATTTAGGCAGACGTCTGGGGGGGTCGTGCCTGCCAGCACACTGCCGTCCGGAGAGCGCCGCACCGCAGAGTGGGTCAGAAGACCGGCTCATCATCATCATCATCATCATCATCATCATCATCATCATCATCATCATCATCATCATCATCATCATCATCAGCGCTGTTAGGTCTCAAAATGGAATGACTCGCTTGGCAGGCTCGAGGTGGCCGGTCTCAGACACTAGTTCGGCCGTCCTTGCCGGGTCTGGCTGGCCGGTCGGCCGCGCGACAGACAGACAGACAGACAGACAGACTGAGGAAGGCGCGCGGCGATGCGCGAAGCTGGAACGAATTACAACCCTCCGCTGTCAGCAGACCGATCCCGAACATCCTTCTCTGTCCCACTCACGGTGCGCCCTTTGGGGTGCGAGGGAGACAGAGGTGTTCTGCCTGCGGGCTGCTTGATGCCGCGTGCATCTGTCGCAAGGGTGGCGCGAGTGTGGCGCCGCCCCGCCCCGCCCCGCCCCTCGAGCGTGTCGCTCGCTGTCTCCGTCTAATCGAAGTCGGCTGCACGCTCAACTGTGGGAGGGTACGTTTCTCTGTTCCAAAGTCCTCACCCCAAATTATCATTTTCGATAGTTTCCGTATTATTACTTTGCAGTGCCTCCTACCTCTCGGAAACTAACCCCCCCTCCCCGGCTCAGCGGGGCCAGGCTGACCCGACGCCCCCGAACGCCCCACCCGCCCCGCCCTTGACAACTTTCTATTCCAGTCGAACAGACTACATGGCGGGGCGGTGGAGTACGCCAGGGGCTCTCTGACGTCACAACTTTTCCTTCTGATCTGAGAAATGAAGCAAGTGATCCGAGAGACGACGGGGCGGCGGCCAATTCCTATATCGATGTCAAAGGAACACATGGGGCTTGTTTACAGTATCGGAAGCCATACCCCAGAAGGGCTTGGGCCACCGGCCCGACTCACAAGCAAAATCAAATGGGAAACTCCTTCTTACTTCCCTCTTTCTTCTTCTTCTTCTTCTTCTTCTTCTTCTTCTTCTTCTTCTTCTTCTTCTTCTTCTTCTTCTTCTTCTTCTTCTTCTTCTTCTTCTTCTTCTTCGTAATTTACCAGAGCTTAAAACTCCGGGTCTGTATCACGAAACCTACTCGGGTTTGACAGGGGCGCGTTTCCGCGAGGCGGGTCGAGCCGGCAGGTCTAGAAGAAGGGAAAGAAGAATGCAGAGGAAAGCCCCAGTAAAGCTGTTTTCCCCCGGAGTTGCCTGCGAATGCATCGCACGCCTACACAGGGGAGGCAACGCCGCCACAGCCTTTTTTTTTTTTTTTTTTTTTTTTTTTTTTTTTTTGGTCAATTTTTTTTACCCCTTAGCCAATGGTGCGGTGTTATCAACAACAGTGGCTCTGCGGCTGGGGGGTGCCATGCTGAAATGCGACGCAGAGCATGAATCCGACGCTGGGGCATCCAGCGTGCGTGCGTGTATTCGCGCGGGCGGCGCTGCCGGCGTGGTGGCACTGGTAGCAGCTGGTAGCAGCTGGTAGCGCGGTGGTACGCACAGTCCACTGCGGCTGCTCGCAGCAAGACATTCACAGCCACGAGTTGTTACCCGGCTGGCTGTGCTGCTGTGTCTCTGTGTCTTCAAACCGCCAAACGGTTTCGACCGCAATGCTTTCTACGGTGTAGCCGAGCACTGTGTGCCCCACTCAAAATAAAATAAAACAAATAAAAATCAACCAATTAATTTTTTTTTAGTGCCTTAAATACGAGTGGAGGGAGTTGATCCTAGCTGACAACGCGAGCTGCAACCAAGGCCGCGCGCTGAGTTGCAAGATGAGTTTTACACGGCGTATAAAGTTGCTCGTTGTATTGTATGGTGTGTAGTATGTACGATGTATTGCGATAGCCAGGGGCTCCGTCCGCCGCGAGCCTTACAAGCTGCATGAACGTGCCTTTCTCGCGCACATAGACGAACACACACACACACACACGCACGTGCCAGGGGGTCAATCATGCACGAGCCATCGACTCGCAATGGGCGCAGGGTGGCGCCGGGGGCGGCGGGGGTGGTGCGGGCGGCGGGATCCGGGGCGGCGGGGGCCGGGGCGGCGGACAGGGGGTCCAGTAGACAGACTATACGGCGAGGTTCGGAGGCAGACCAAGCCAGAGCCGAGGCAGGGCGCCGTTACTCGCTCCGGCCCTGCGGGACAATGTCTTCCGAAACACGCTGTGTGACGCGGTGGCAGCGGGTGTGTTGGGGAACCAAACTTCGCGCCATGCCGCTTTGAAATTGTTCGGTTGTGGGAAACGGTGGACCCAGGCACAGATCGTTTTTAACTAAAAATAAATTTAAAAAATGGAACTCTACACCCCCTCCCCAGTCTGAGTGGGGAGGCCTCCTGCTTTACTTCGGTGTTCGGGATGGGAACCGGTGCTATCAGGTAACTGGGGTTAATCCGATCCAGCGACTTCGATATCGTACGCCGGGGGACCCAGTAGGACCCGAGCCGCCGACACGGCCCAACATGGGCAGAGTAGAGTAAGGCAGAGACGATAGAGAGACAGAGAAAGAAAGAAAGAGAGAGTAGTTTTGGGAGCTTTTGTTTGCGCAGGCTGGTCGGTACCCAAATGGCACACCCGCTGTCCGGCGCTCCCAGACCCGAACATGCAGTCAGTGGGCCAGCTTCAAAGGACTTATCAACTCCATCCGACGAATCGGAATGGACCCACTCGCGACCAATTTCGAGTGGCTGGCTCGATCGGGGATCGAACCAGTGCCGAGGCCAATCCGCCGAAGCGGACTGCTTTTTAGACACCCGGGTGTAATGGCCTGGCATAGACGACCTAGACCACTACACCACCCTGACTTGCACGTCTGCCGAGTGTTGGACGACGGGTTTGAGTCGCAGTGGGAGGATGCCAGTCGAAAAATGAAAGGTCTTAATGGGATTCGATCCCCGAACCTTACCGTCGGGGTTCGACGCCCTTCCACTCTCAGCCACCACGGCTCATGGCTGAGGCCGATTGAAGCAGGTTCTTGACGCGACAACGAGCAGCGGTCAGAGAAAAAAAGATTTGACGTGATAAGATTTGATCCGCCGATTCTCATACTGGGAAACCGACGCGTCGACACTTCCAGCCACCACGGCACATGATGGTCACCGCGCATTGCTGTGGCTTTGAAGCACACTAGAAAGGGCAGTAAAAATGCATTTTTTATTATTTTTTACAAAAAATCTTCAAAATTTCTAGAAATTTTCCACCAAATTTAAAAAAAAATTCAAAATTTTTTGTTGAAATTTTTCAAATTTTTTGAAACTTTTTAATTTTTTTTGAAATTTGTAACATTTTTGAAATTTCTCAAATTTTTTGAAATTTTAATTTTTGGTGTACATATAGTTGGCCAGTTGTTTCCCCCTCGGCAGCGGCACGTCAGGGAGCGAGCGAGCCGAGCTCTGCCGCGGGGACGGGCCGTCCCGAGGGAGGCGGGCTTAGTGCAGCAACTGCCCTGGAGAGAATCAAAATATAATAATCAGCATCGTTTTTTGAATTACCGTTTTTCGTCAATATTTTAACTTGCGTGATGAAGGAGCTTTTTATCCAGATTTACACAAATATACAGAGGGAATTTTGGCACGGGCAATGAGCGAGAGTCATCGCTGCTGAGGGACGGCGCAGCCCGGCCAGGAAATAGCTACGGCGGTGTTGCTGAGGCGGGCGGACCGTCGACGATGCTGCGATACACACTGGACCGGTCGGTGAATCATGCGACCTGATAGGCCGACGCCAGAAGCGGTCGCCGTGTCTTGTTGAGGGGGCCGCGGGGGCCACGGCGACGCGGTCCACGGCGTGGCCTGCCGCCGTGCCCCGGGGCCACAGTGGCTGCGCTCTGGCAGAATGCAATTTCGCGGCGTCAGGGGCGGGGAGGGGGAATGCCAATTCTCAGCGAACGAACACCTTCCGGCGTAACGATTGGGAGTAACATCTTTGCCAGGCGGGAGGGGCGGCCAGCTGGGCCCCCTGCCCGCCCCCTGCCCGCCCCCTGCCCGCCCCTGCCCGCCCCCTGCCCGCCCCCTGCCCGCCCCTGCCCGCCCCGATGTGCCCGCTTGGAGTAAACCCCCCGCTTTACTGCGCCCCTTCTCTGCGCCGCCACGGACCTCGTCTCTTCTGCAAAGTTCCGCTCGTCACAAGGAAAATTTAGAAGCCCCTTGTGTGTGGATTTTGTCCACCGTCACGAAAAAGAGACGACGCTTCGGCCTCCACTCCCCCCGGATTACACCGGCCGGCAGTTTGTCAAGCACCGAGATTTCTATAAAATAAAGTGAAACAATGATTTTCTCTGCCCCCCCTACTTTTCCCTCCTCCCTCGCCCGGCTTCTGACTTGGCCACTTTTTATTCCCGCGCCGTTCCGCCAAGGACAAGCCGGGCTGCTTCCTCCTACGCTAGCCCGCCCCGCCCCGCCCGCCCCGCCCCACCACGTAATCCGCAGGAATAAGAAAAGAGTCGGCGCAAGTTGGAATAGGTGATTCCGTCCATAAAATCGGACTTTGCGTAAATTCCGAAGGTGTGCCTCACCTCGCCTCACCCCCCGTGCTTGCGCACACTGTGCTCGCGCCCACCACGGCCCGGCAGCGACTCGACTAGACTCGGCTCGCTGGATTAGGGTGAGTAAGGGCTTCGTGCCAAGGCGGCCAACCTTGCCGTCTTCGCAGCTGGTGCGCTCTCTCTCTCTCTCTCTCTCTCTCTCTCTCTCTCTCTCTCTCTCTCTCTCTCTCTCTCTCTCTCTCTCTCTCTCTCTCTCTCTCTCTCTCTCTCTCTCTCTCTCTCTCTCTCTCTCTCTCTCTCTCTCTCTCTCTCTCTCTCTCTCTCTCCCCTTCCCCTTGAAAATGATACGGAGCCTAAAAAACAAATCTCTTCCAGACAGGCTTGCGTGGCTCTTCGCGGCACTGCAGTAACGAGCTCCATTTTTTTTTCACCCGCCTCACCGCCGCGACCCGCTGGGATCTGGAATCTGGACGACCTGGAGATCGTGAAATTGCAGACAGGGATTTAATTTTTTTCGGGTTTGAATCCGATAATCCCACTCAGATCAACTACAAAATCAACGACACACGATAGCTAATTTTTTGGTTTGCGACAGTGCTCGCCTTATGACGGTGCGCGGCTACCCCGCTTCGGCGGCATCGCCTACCGCCTGATCAGTCTAACGGCGCGGAAGCCTCGGCGCACCGTGCTGCATCGCTGCCGTGCGGGAACACGGTCTCGTTGGTGAGCCTGGTCAGGCGGGGCGAGGCGGGGTGTGGCGGGGCGGGGTGTGGCGGGGCGGGGTGTGGTGGGGCGGGGCGGGGCGGGGCCACCAGGCAGGCAGGCAGCAGGCTAAAGGCGCCTAAAGGCCCACGTCACACAGTCTTTGCCGCTACTCCCTCGCTCCCCACCTGTTTCTTCCGGCTTAGGCCCCTCCCCCACCCCTGCCCGCGTGCCCCGCTGCCTCCGAGAGCGTACAGCAGTGCAGTGGAGCAGAGAAAGACACGGCTGTACTGCTGGGGCGCATCCCCCCTCCCCCTCCCGCACAAGGCTCTCCGGTACCAACAGAAAATAAATGTGGAAACTTGCGCGCCGGAGATGGGATTCTATGTTTCTTTTTTTCGGACTGGGGTTGCACCGACAGTTTTAAGCCGCGCCTGATTTTTCTCTTTTTGGTCAATTTTTCCGAATGGGTTGCGGTTTGGTGGTTCGGTGATTTGGCGAATCTGCGGCGCCGATTGGTCCGCGCGGCGCGTTCGGCCGGAAGGCGGCCTCGGGGGCGGGCAGGGCGGCAGGCCGAGCAGCAGGGAAAATTCCCGCCAAATTCCCTCGCGTAGCTTCGGGTCACTATCTTACCCCTTCCCTCTCGTTCGCACACAGCCGCGCGCCACAGAGCACTCTAGTTACGAAACGCCAACTCACAACTCGCTTTAGGAGTGAAGCGTGAAGGGGGTGGGCGGAGTTGGAGGCTGCAGCTGTGACAGTGACGGTGTTGTCGGACGTCCGGGATGAAAAGTCAAAGAGGGGCTGGCCGCGCGGGGAATACCAAGCAGAGGGGGAAGGGTTGCCTGCGGAAGTGTGAACTGGGCGGGGCGGCAGGCCAGCCCGGCAACTTGAGGAGGGGCCCCGGCCGCCCCGGCAGCGCTGGCAGGCCAAGCTGGAACTGGAGAAAAATGAAGTGCTTCCCGGACTGCGCTGGTGGACCGGCCGGACCGGCGCTATGGGGTTGCCCAGTCCGGAGGTCTGGAGCGGGGACTTGGAAAGCAGACGAGAAAAAAGCCGGAGATCCGTTTCGGATCACGCGTGGAGCGGCTGCCGGCCCAGCGCCAGCAGCCAGCAGCACCAAGGCCGGACAGACTGCCAGCCCCGCCAGCCCCGCCAGCCCCGCCAGCCCCGCCAGCCCCGCCAGCCCCGCCAGCCCCGCCAGCCCCGCCAGCCCCGCCAGCCCCGCCAGCCCCGCCAGCCCCGCCAGCCCCGCCGGCCTGTCCTCAGCCTCGGCCCTTTGACGCTCAAAGGCTCAAAGTGTTTCCGGAATGCCGGCATGCGTGCGGGCGGCGCCGAGCCGCACGGCGGTACTTCCGGGTCATCGCGATGACTCCGCGGCGACGGCCTGCCTGACAACGCGTGCACCCAGCGGCGCGTTAAATGAATGTCATAGCGCCCTCTTCTGCGGCCATCCTCCCCCTTGCGGCCGGCCCTGGCGGAGCAGGCTGCAAATAGGGATGGGGACACTTTGCGGCAGGAAGCAGTTCGTCTGCCACGCCCCGCCACGCCCCGCCACGCCCCGCCACGCCCCGCCCAACTCGGAGACGCCGGGGCGCGGCGCCCCAACTCCCGACCCCAGAGGAGCCCCTGTCCACCGTTTGCGCTGGGCAAACCCCAAATCAGTCTGCGAAAATGGTGGTGGCCCCCGCGGGGGTCCCTGTGCGAGTCCGCGGCGCGACCCTGGAGCCGCGAGCCGTGACGCGGTGGTGGCGGTGATGGTGGCGGTGATGGTGGCGGTGTGGTGCTCGGCAATGTGGGCCGCTGTGCGGTGAAGAACCGCCGGCCGTTGGTAAGTGGTAACCACTTTAGATGCCATCGATACCCCCCCCCCCCTCTCCTCCCCTCCCCGGCGTCGCCGTCCTCGCCGCAGTCCATATCCTCGGTGACGTTAATGTGGCGCCATTGTTTCTTGGCGCTCAACCAGTACGCCCTACTGCTCCCCTCCCACCCGCCACTTCTCACACTCGATCCCCCCACCCCCTTTTTGGGGGCGTGCTTCTGCACCTCGCCGTCGGCCGCGCCGCCCGGCGCCCAGACCGCCGATGTGCATCGAGTGCACTGCAGACTGCAGCGGCCGTGTTGAGTGTCGCGTTTGGAAGGGGCATTTCTTCCGCCCGAGAGCGCTTCTGATCCATTTTCTGTATCCGCACCTCGTTCTTCTGAAGCGCAGTCTCTGGGAGGCAGTTGTTGCCACAGAGGGCCGTGGTCGGGGTTGGTGCGGCGTGCGCCCGCGGACCGGTGGATAGGCAGTGCGCACCGCGCGCCCGGCGGTTGGGCTGCCCACCTGGCCGGTCGCGGGCGTCGGAACGGAGCCGCGCTGGACTGCCTGCGTCACCGCCTTGGTCACCGCCTTGGTCACCGCCCGGCCCGGCGGCGGAGGGGAGCCTTGGCCGCTGGTTCCGGTGTTTGCAGCAGAGGTGCACCCGAATCTTATCAGCACCGTGGATGGCTCTGTCTCTCTACCTTCCTCGGCCACTCTCTCTTTCCCTCTTCCTCTCTGGTCCTCTTCGTCCTCCCTTTGCGGTGCGTTGCGGCGTTGCGCCGCGTTTGCTATGCATGTATTCCGGTCCATTCTAGCCGCGCAGCCTCCTCGCCGAGTCTGGCCCGGTCGTGCTCTGATGACTCCATCCCCTTGTCGACCGGCTCCTCCTCGCATTCGTTCTTGTTTCTTTCATGTTCTCATTCGCCTCCTGCCGCCCCGCCCTGCCCCGCCCCGCCGGTAAACACGCCGCAAAGGTCAAATACGAGGGGCGGATATCTTCCGTGTGACTGTTGCACCTGTTTCCTTTCTAACGGGGGCACTGTTAAGAGGCTGGCCTTGACAAACTACCCTGGCCCTGCAGGTACGCCCTTGTGTGTGTGAGTGTGTGTGTGTGGGGGACTAGCAGGGGATGTTCTGGGCTGAATAGGTGATAGGCATGGCGCCGCCACAGCCCCCCCTCTGACTAACACCCTTTTCACCAACAAGTATCCGTGCTGAATCGCAACGGGATCGTTTCTCACAGTGCAATTAATTTCTCTTCCACTCGCTGCCGACGCGGGTACCATGCGGAGGGTACCAGCGAGCGGGTACCGCACAGTGCCACATAATTGCGTCACTTACCTGCCGCGCGCAGCCAGGAGTGGCGTAGCGGTTCGCCGACTCCCCCCTCCACTGCCAAGTGCCTCCACTGTCAGCGCCCCACGGTGGGCCGGCCGCCCTTTCCATACGAAAGCCGAACGCCCTGGCCAATGAGCACATTGTGCCGGCGTACAAAGCACCTGTCAGCCTTCGCGTCGATGTTTCTGTTTTGGCGCGGTGCCGCGCTGCCCCGCCCGCGAGAGGGACGGAGCGCGCCGTGCCGGCTGATGTACCGAGTGTCGCGGCGGCGGCGGCCGGGCGTGGCGGGGCGGGGCGGGGCGGGGCGGGGCGGGGCGGCGGGCAGCGGGGCTTTCATTCGCGTCGAGTATTGCTGCGCGTGTATCGCCTTTCTGTCAATCAGTTTGACGTATTTGGCGTGGAGGGCTGTGTTAGGTCGGCACGGCGACGTGTCTGATTCGCGCCGCGAGTGCAGCACGGCCGTTGGGCGGGGCGGGGCGGGGCGGGGCGGGGCGGGGCGGCCGAACACGGGCACTGGGAGTCACTCCGGGCGCGCTGCTTTGCTGCTTTGGCTTTGGCCCACTGTGCGTATAGTCCAGTCGAGCGAGGTAGTTTCGGCGCCTCCATTAGCCGGGGTCTGTCAAAACAAGCGCCGCCATCCATTTCTCTGGCGAGACGGCAGCGCCCTGTCGATGAAGCAGAGGAAGATCCGAGCTGATCGCTCTGAGCCCCGCAGCCAAAGCCCCCGCAGCCAGGCTGTCGTCGCGAGGCCGGCCGCCGATTGGACGCCGGCTACTCACTGTTGCCGAGGCTTGCTCCGTCACTGGCACGCACTGAAGTGGTCTTTTGACCTCACTGTGACATGTCCTGCCTCGGGCCGGCAACACTCGTTTGGGAGCAGTGGCGCCGCGAAGTAGGTCAAAATGTAGACGGATGTCTGGAAGTTTGGTCGGCATCATTGGACGCCCGTCCCCCACCTCACCCGAGGCCACACCTCCTCCCTGTCAGTTTGATTGCAGACCTGTTGGCGTGGCGGTGGCTCACTTTGGCGAACTTGAACCTGGACTTTTACAAACTTCTGGGCGTCGCGTGCGTCGCCGGGGGACGCCTAGCCGATCTGTGGGGGAGACCTCCGTGGAGACCTCCTCGTCCAGCGCACAGTGGGTCAGAAGCGCAGCTCTCACCGAGCCCTGCCGAAGGTCTGGGAGAGCTCAGTGAGAGCTGCGTGAGCCGTCCTTCCCCTCACGCAGCTCTGCCGTAGCTTTGGGAGAGCTCGGTGAGGGCTGCGTCGCCACCCAGCAGTCCACCTCGGCAATGCAACTCCAATCGACTGGGATGCTCCAGCCTCATTAGCGCTCGCTAGGTGGAGGCAGGGAGGCAGGGGATGCCGGCGCGCCACCCTTTACGCCCCTGTCACCGTGACATTTCACTGGCACGGGTCCCCGTCACGGGTCCCCGTCACGGCTGCCGTCAAGGCCCCATTCAGGGCCCCTTCAGGGCCGCCTGGGGGTGGGGGCCGCGCTGCCAGGGCTAGTCGGATGCCAAGAAGTATCTTCGCCTCCCCTCTCGCTCCTTTCCCTCAGCCTCTCACCGAATCACTCCCCTGTGCCCGCGTTTGATGCCTCCCATTAGCGTATTATTTTTAAAAGTTTTTTTTTTTTGCTCCTTCATCACTTAGGCTACGTGTCATGTCAGCCGCCTCTCTGCTGCCGCGCCTGCGTCGTGTCGCTTACCTGGCAAAAGTCATGAGGGCTTGCCTGCTGAAAATTCACACCACTGACCCGGATGAGTCGACAAGGCGGTCGAGCCACGCCTCTGACACTAGAGAGGCGAGCAAACCACGGCATGTGTGCGTGTTCGAGAGACTCGCAGTGACACTGCGTCTCTCCAGGGCATTCCCTTCGCGAGGGGCAGATAGGCAAACCACTGTCTTCACTGCTCCGGGGTGAGTGTACTGGGGAGAAGATTTGGCGGGAAGAAAGGGTCTGCCGAGAGAGAGAGAGAGAGAGAGAGAGAGAGAGAGAGAGAGAGAGAGAGAGAGAGAGAGAGAGAGAGAGAGAGAGAGAGAGAGAGAGAAAGAGAGTGAGGGGTTAGGGCTTTGCACGGGATTACAATGTGTCGCTCCAACTAATCATGCAGAGCGAGATCTGTTTTCCATGTCGCTCGTCAGCTTTGACTGGCACTCCCCCCCCTCCCCTCCACCCACTGCCCCCTTCCTGACTCTTCCCGCACCCCGCCTGCTCTCCACGCGGCGCGCGCTTACTTGACCACTGCGACCCTGGCACAGGAGAACTCCATTGCCTCAACCTGACAGCAGCAAACTGCGGGGAGTGCTGCACTACAGACGGGCAGACAGACAGACAGACAGACAGACAGACAGACAGACAGACAGTCCCAGCGACTCGCAAGGGGCGGCGGTATAAGCACCTCTCGGCCGGTAATGGTGGATACAATGGCGTTGCCGATGACCCGTGCTCTGGTCATTCCGTGGTCATTCGGTGGTCATTGAGGTCATCACGCGGTCGTTGACCGCGGCCGCCGCGTGTTGGCCCTTAATCACTGCCGAAATGGCGAAATGGCGCTGGCCGCTATCAGTCACACAAGGAACGAGATGCGATACCCCGCGCGACACGGACCCTCAGTGTTAACCTTACCCGCGTGGGGTATTGGCAGCGACATTACTTTTGCCTGACTGATATGGGGACATACATTTTGTCGACGGAAAACATCGCGCGCCCCGACAGTTTCGCGCTGTTTTGGGATGAGCCGTTCGAAAGGCATTGACCTCCGTCCCGGCGGGGCGCCCGACCCCACCCCACCCCCAACAGAGCCAGCGGCACAGCGTTCGGAAAAAAAGGAAAAAGAGGCACACGTCAAAAGAAAAGAGGGGAAAAAGAACTCGTTGGACGTCGCCACCGCTTCGGATCACGCACTGCGTGATCACACAGAAATCCAGATTGGCCCTGCTGCTGCCTTCGACGGCGCCACTACCATGCCAGCCAGCCGGCCGGCCGGCCGCTCCCCTGGGAGGCCCCCCCCCTCCCCCGCGGCTCCCTGTTGGCCATTCTCATAACCTCTAACTGATTATCTTTCCGCCTGCACATGCCGGACTCAATCAGCCCCAGAGACGTGATCCAGGGTTTTGGCGTGGTGGGCGTTGTGGGCGGGGCGCCCCTGATTACAAAGGGCACTGCGTGAATGGCCGCGTGGATTACCATGTGAAGCCCTCCGCCGGCCAAGACCGCTGCTGTCATCACACGCGCGAGATGAACGTTACGGCCTGTGCGCTGCCTGGCTGCTGGCAGGCTCGGCGTGCTGGCCGGGCCATGACTCCGTGACGCGGGCCAGGCCGCCCTCCCCGGGGGAGCGAGGAATCGATACTGGACGCATGCGATTACTTTCCCGCCTTTCATCTCCCGGCCGATGTAGTTGTTGTTATTGCGTTTGATCGCTCGGCCGTGATAGTGGCTCAGTTTGTTGGGCCGATACGTCGTTGCGCCTCGCGCGCACGCGGCCCGCGAGCCTCGGCAACTGTTCGGGAAACGTTCGGTATAACGCACGGACTTCGGGAAAGTGTTCGGGTACCGGTGAACACTCGCTGAGGTTAGGTTACCTCACGTGGTTGAGGAAAATTTGCTCGCACACACGGCAATGGGGCACCAACGTGGCGGCCCGGGACTATGAGCCTCCCTTACTACTGCATCCAATTGGAAGGGGGCCCACAACCACTGCGCGGCCCTGTTGCCGCTAACGTAAATTTATGTAGGCACCGTTGTAGAGCCCACAGCGTTGTCCTCGTCACGGTGTCACGGTCCAGCCCGCTCATAATTGGGCGAGTGAGTAATTAAGATTGGGGGCGCAACGCGACTCACGCCGCCGAAATCCCTTGGCGCCGTTCCGGCCGTTCCCCCTGCCACCTGCAGTTAGCGGGCCTGGGTACGGTCGCGCAAACGGCGCTGGGAACACGGTCTTAGCCTGCAGTCCGAGTGCTGGGCTGGAAAAGGCAACGAACGAACACCCGCTGCCATCACGAACTGCGGCCGGAACACGCTCTGCGCGTGGCTTGTTGTCACGTGACCCCGTTCCGCGGCGCTCATTGGCCGGGGCGCTGGCGGTGCACCGGGACCGGGGCGCCGAGCCAAAGTGCCTTTCCAGATACCGGCGTCCTCTTAGCCGCCTTCGCGGCCTGCGGTGCGTCTAGGGCCTCCCTCCGGTGAAAGGCTGCCTCCTCGCTGCCACTGCGGACAGACCAGTCGCATAGAGCCACTGCGCCTTGAGCCATTATTGCCCTCTTAATTAATGATCGCAACACTTATCTGTGCCGCGACCCAGGATGCGCGCAGTGCACACCTTCTCGCTCACACGGCTCACAGTGGGCCAGAAGACTGGCCAAAACTCTAGACGCGTTTAGAGCTCCAGAGTCGCTAAGCAGGACTCGAACCGAGCGTAAGACCCCACCGACGGATTCCCCGTTCGAAGGGCGATACATTGGTGGGGTCACACGTTCGGTTAGAGTCCCATTTAGCGACTCTGGAGCTCAAAACCCGTCTGGCATTTCGATCGCCTCCACCCGTCTTCTGGCCCACTGTGTGGCGGCGGGCGTTACTACGGGCATTGCGCGAAAGGCGGTCGGTTTACAGCGTGTGCGTGTGTGTGTGTGTGTGTGTTGGTGCTCATGAAAGTCGCTCGGCCTACGTCTTCCCGTCCCGCTCCATTTGCAGGCGATGACGATCGCTGGCTCGTCCAGTCGGTGCGACCTTGGCGGCCGCACTGCAGCCACGCGATGGCGGATCAGAATGGCAACGGTCATGCACAGCTAGCTGCCGCGCTGCCACTCGCGCCGTCCGCGTCGATTACACCAATCGACTCCAACAAGTTTAATCAGAGACGAATTCGAGTTGTGTCACTCTCACGCCCCCGCGCCGCGGCACGCCCTGCGAGTGCGAGTGAGACAAAGCGACGCGGCTCGGCCTGGCGTGACGGCAACAGGTGCGGAGGGTCGCCCTGATTGGTCGATTACTTGGAGGGCTCCGGCCATCACCTTCCATTAAATCACACCGCGGCGGTTATTGTTTTCGTCTGTCGTGATCGGCGATTATTAACGGGGCGTCGCTGTCAGTGGGGCGGGGCGGGGCGGGGTGGGGCGGGGCGGGGTGGGGCGGGGCGCCCACTCTCACGCCACGGTGAACACAGTTTGCGTTCCCTGCTGGCGCTTGCGTCCCAGGCCCGCTGGCCAGGATTCTAGAGTACCTTGCCCTTACCAAAAACGGAAGGGAGATTTTAGTGTGTTCGGTCGCACTCTTTTCAACCTTGTTTCGCACTGGTTCCGGCAGTGCGAAGTTGATAGGAAAAGGTTTCATTTTTCGCACCGATTTCCGCCCTCCACCTGGTGCGACTTCAGTGCGAACTTAGTGCGACCGCCGCGAAAAAGGGTCGCCGAGACGGGCCTCGAACCGAGACTTAATGGCCACTGCCAATGTCCTTTATCCATTACACCACGAGTTCGCTCTGCGAGACGGTGAGGCGGGGAGCGGTGTCACTCTCCAGCCAGCGAGCTGGTGACTCGCCACGCTGCCGCTGATACGATGGCAAAGCAAGCGATTCAGCTGTCAAGTGGTTTTCACGCCGCTTTCTATTATCGCATTGTCATTTCGACTCTTGCTGCCGAGGGCTCATATTCATCAAATATTCGTTTAATGCTAAATATGTTCTAACGTGTTCACCCAGAAATTCAAACAACAAAGTTTTCAAAATATTCAGATTAGTTCATACTTGAATATTAAATTTATTATCAAACAAGAAATTTGAGGCAATCATCTCAAAGTTTCAACTGATTCGCAATCCTAAACAACTAAAAACTAATGGTCAGGTCAGCAACTTGACTGTTAAACTTCGCTTATTTTGAACTCGTATTGGTCAGAGGTGTGCTTCCAACCCAACCAATGCGAATTGGTGAGAAGAAAGTGCGAACAGTGCGAAGTGCGATCTTAGGTGGACCGAATTCGCACCGGACGCACCAATTTCGCACAGTTCCTCCTGGGTCATACTTTTGGCACACTGGCTGTCGGAAGGAAAGTGCGAAGGTCGCACTGAAGTCTACTAAATCGGCACTGTGGCACACCGATGCACACTGATATCCTACTGGTTCCACACTCTTTTCGTACTTTCATTTTGGTAAGGGTGTCCTCGCATGGGTCGCTGGGTCGCTGGGACCGGCTGAGCCCACGGTGGTCATATGATAAAGATGGCGATGGCGGTACTGGTCGGAGTGCCCCATTGCCCCAGTGGCGTCCTCGGCGCCGCTCAGTGGAGCCCCACGATGAGTCATGCAGGCTGCCGGAGAGCGTCGGCCGGTCGGTTGTAAGCAGCCGCGTCTAGGCCAGCCGGTCTATTAGCGGTCTAGCCGCCGAGTACGACGGTACTTGAGCAGCAAGCGTAGTAAATTTTTTGTTGAATCCTAAGTTCCTATCCTATCTCTCTGACTTACAAGGTCAAACCATCCGAGTTGCCTGGGCGAATGCAGTAGTCTCGCAGTGTGCATCTAGTCGCCTAGGCCGCCACGTCTAGCGCCGCGCCCGGCCGCCGTACCTCTAACCGCGTAATCGAGTTCCCGACTAGTTGTGCGTGGGCGCCACAATGCAGGCCACTGTCGCGGCCTCTCTCTCTCCTCCCGCTCCCGGCCCCCTGCCGAGGCCCACTTGGCTGCCCCCACCTGGCCGCCCCGCCCCGCCCCGCCCCGCCCCGCCCCGCCCCGCCCCGCCCCGCCCCGCCCCGCTGGACCGGACGGGAGCAGTTTTATGTCAGTGTCATTACCCCCTGTGTACACACAGCCAAGATCTCACGCCACTTAGCTTGCCTTAATAAACTCACCCGCCGGAGTGATACGGCGCGGAGAAATGACGGACGGAAAAAAAATGAAAAAATGAGCGAACGGCGGCGGCGTGGCGTCGCTCGACCATAATTATTTCTTCCTTCGCCGCGCGAGGAACGAGGCGCGCGAAATTCAACTCGGGGCGCCGCGTTGCCGCGATCTAAATGCAAATTCGTCGGAAGCAAAAAGAAGGCAAGGCGTTGCTTACTGTGGATGGCCGTGATTGATGCCCCGACATCGCGGTGACACGCCGGGCACAGTGGGCCGGCTGGCTGCGTTAATCCGCTGCTTCGGACTGGCATGCGGGCAGCCGTAGGCAGCGGAGTTATGGCCGTGTGATCACTCGGACCGTCCGACGGCCGGAGCGGCGGGGCACAGTGGGCCAGACAGACAGGCCGGCTCGCAAACGGTAGCGATAACGCTGGGAACGGGTTCAGGTCCAGGTCGTTGATTACACTTTTGACGATCACTCTTTTGCATCCACCCAGAAAACATTTAAAATATTTTTTTTTTTAAAGTCCAAAAAATAAATTTATTCATAAAAAATAATTTACAGTGACGAGTGAAAAATTTGGCTCAGATCTACTATGAAGATTATAGTTTGCTTCTTAGGGCCTCACAATATGGAAGACATGCGGGTCGACTGCGGATAAAGGTAGTGGCGCTGCAGGTGGAGTCGGTCCGGGATAGATACGTCATGCTCCGTCCCCCTCGGTCCCACTGTGGGGCACCTGGCGATGGCAGGCCGAGAATCCCGAAGAGATGAAGACGGCGCCGCGAGCCGCGCCTCGCGCGTCGCGTCTGCGCCTCTAATTTGGATATATGGCGGCAAACTGGGCCGTGGGCCGTGGCGAGCCGGACCGCTTTCAGAAATTCAACACCTGCGCGGAGAAAAATGACGATCGTTTGTCTCCCTCCACCCCCTCCCCTCACCGCGCGGGGACCACCGGAAGGACGGATGGGGCTTAACGGCTCGGTTTTTATGTTTTTATGCCGCGGACCAGATTGCCGGCTGTCCGGCGGACTATGTTGCGCAGTGCTGCCAACACACTCTCCGATATGAAAAGGGGCGGTTGTGCGATTTGTCGCGCGTGTACGGTTGGCAGCAGCAGGTGCGCCGCACTGCGGGACTTTGTTCACCCTGCAAGCGGTCGGCTGGAAAGTGAGGCCGGCTGCCAAGCCGTGGCCCTCGATGGCAAGTGTTTGTTCGCGTTTATATGGCAGTCCGGTCGGAGTTGCATGGAGTCCGACCAAAGTGCCGTGTGCGACAAGATTAGGCGACAAGGCAGCCGTGCGTTGGAGGATGAGGGACTGGACGCGGTGGACAGTCGTTTGAGTGTGTGTGTGTGTGTGTGTGTGTGTGCCGGCAGATGGGGTCCAGCACACACACACACACACACACACACACACACACACACACACGTCCGGCAGCTGCCCCTCCAGGTGCATGACTCCTATGCGTTGTATAGCTGCCCCCATTAAAAGTCGTCGAGCATTAATAAATAAATTTGCTGCGCGCGCAATTTGTCTTGGCCAGTGCGTTAATTAGACGACTCATGCCGGACAGCCGATGGATGGGCTGCCTGCTCGGTCTGGCCGCGCGGAATCGCCAATCGACTGCCAATCGTTCTCTGTACCAATCCATTTTTATGAAAAAATAATTTGGTGCGTAGCAATGCCCTGGTGCTGAATCAAATCAACGATACTATCACTGTGCGTTTTGTGTGCGACAGTGTTGTTTCTTTCTCTGGAGGGCCCACCGTGAAGGGCCTTGTTTTTGTGGCTGCACCTGCCCTGCGTGGCACGCGTCCACTCGTCACGCCGTGTCCACCTCACCTTGTCTCGGTGCGCCAGCTGCCGATGCTCAGCAGTAAGGCAGGGCCAAATGACGGGGTCGAACGAAACCAGACCGCCATTCCCAGAGCCGGGTCGCTAGCGTTGCGCCAAGCAGTTGCGCGTGAAACGCAACTGTCGAAAACCGATCGCTTCCATGCTCACTGCCGTTGCCTCACAAGAAAGGGAGTTTGTGCGCGACAACTCTCCAAGTTCATTTGTGAGGAAGTCAGACGTATCAATAATAATGCGCTGCTGTGTTGCGATCGGGGTGCACTCGAACCATCGATCAAGCGGCTGTCATGTCACCGCGGCGGCCTGATGGCGACTTGCACGCACGAGGTGGCCTCCGCGGCGCGGCGCGGCCTGGAAACCCCGCTTGGCCGGCACACAATTTATCCTTTCGGCCTTCGGACACCACTGTCCGAAACTAGAAGTCGAGCCGACAAAATAAAAGAATTTTGGTCCATTTTCGCTGTGAAGGATTCGCCGCACGGTGCACAATTAATCAATTAACCGGAAAAGGTGGTCATTTTGAATGTTTTGATTAGTTTCGGCCAAAAAGGGGAGGAAGAGGGTACTTGTATGAAAACTCTTGAGCAGGTTTGTTCTCTAAAACGTTGTCCCGAAAAAAAAAAAATCATTGCTAATTTTTAATGCAAACGCGTTTTCTGAGTTTAAACGACTGCTTCCTGTTTGAGGAGACCGCCTGGGTGGCCGGGCTGGTCGCGTTTGACGTATGTGTCTCGGACGCGTCGCAGTCACCTGGAGTCGTCTGGAGAGGTAGAGAGGCGTATCCTGCCACGTGGGCTTGATCGCTCTGTGTGTATGTGTGTATAAGTGTGTGTGCGCGTGTGTGTGTTTGAATTGTGAATGCGGCGGAGAAATTGTGCGCTACGTTGGCACGGCAGCCACTACACCAGCAAGGCCAGCGCGGCCGCCCAGTCTGAATGGAGCATCGGCTTGGCGCTGTCCGTGCGGAGCTGAGCGACCTGGATACACCGACACGCTCCTCATTCATCGAGTCGAGTACACAGTACACAGAGTGTTTCGCGAGAGCTGAGACAAGCTGGGCCGGACAGAGGGACTCATTGATTCAGCGATCACGCGGCAGCTTGCCTGCGGCGTATTCTTTTGCACATTTATTGTGGCCTCTGTCTGAGGCCCCCCCCCCCTCCCCACGGTTCCGCGAAGTCCACTCGCCACCATTGCACTCTCGGTCCATAACCTCCGTTCCGCTCCCCCCCACAGATATTTCATCCGCTTCCCTCCCAAACGAGCGCCTTCACCCGAAATGGCTAAATTAGCGGCGCACGGAAACTGGATGTGTGCGGCTCCATTTTTCGCCCAAACCGCCCCGCTCGTGTTCTGGCGCCGCCGGGCCGACCGGGGCGCTCCGGCCGGCGATTCGTGGCACCTGGCGGCCTCCTGCATGTTGTGCGCGAGCGGCGCGGGCTCGCCACGTGAAATACGGGTATCTCCGCGCAGCTGCGGCGGCGGCCGTGGTCCTGCCCCCTCCTCGCGTCCACGGCGCGCATAGGGCCGTCGTCTCGCACAGGTGTTTTGCGTCGATCGTGCCCCGCTTCCTCGCAGCCAGACAGTGGCGCAGGCAGGCCGTAGAGCGGCGCAGGAAGACGCGTCAAACTCGAGCACTGAATTTAAATCAGCGCCACGCAGCCGCGCGGTGGCTGATTCCGCGCCGCGCGCGCCGTCTCTCTCGCACTCACGCGGCACGCGGCGGCGCCCCGCAGGGTGCCAGGGAGACGGACCGCTCGGCATTACGAGTCTGCAGTGGGCCGAAAGTTTTGCAAGCCCAGCCGCGCCCTCTGCTCGGCCCCGCGCGTATTAGTGGCGAGCCATCGCTCATTGAACTCGGCCGACCCGGCCCGTTGTTGCCAACTTGGGAAAGAAATATGACTCCCCCTTTGGCACGGATTGAATGTTGCGGGAAGAAATCATGAGACGCCACGCCGCGCCGCGCCACCGCGACGTCGCCCGCAGAGACATTAGTGGCGGCGGAATATTCGATGGCAAGTCGCTGCACATCTCTCTCTCTCTCTCTCTCTCTCTCTCTCTCTCTCTCTCTCTCTCTCTCTCTCTCTCTCTCTCCCCCCCCAGGCGGGCGATAAAATGATAAAATGAAAATCAATGTCCGCAACTACGCGGCGCGGCGCCGTGCCTGGAGCTAGCAGTGCCAATGATGGCCACGCCAACTCGGAAACGCATCCCTCTTCGTATGAAAACGGAAGAAGCACACAATGGAGCGGCGCGATAAATTTCTCCCCCATAGAATCGCGGAGGAAGGAGCACTTTCCAAATTGAGCGGCGAGTGCGTTGGGACTGCGGTAAACGCCGTCCAAGGCAGAAAAAACTCGCTACGAGTAAAAATAATATTCTCAGAGTAGTATTCTGATACACATATTAACAGAAGTTAAGTTGAAAATTCCTTGACTAGTAAAGTAACCCCATTGTTGCACTCAATCGAGGGAGCCTTTACTACATACTAGTTGAGTACCGCGGACAAAATTCGATTTCCCCCTTTTCAGAGTGCGCGTTTTTCGTCCGTCCCGATGTCGGATGTAGGTCATGGGGGTCGAGTCGCAGGCCTGCCGAGGCAGGCCGAGGCAGCAGGGAGAAATGGCCGGGCTGTTGGTGTACTGCAGCTTTTTAAATTCGATTGCTTGTTTTGCTGCTGTGGGACGGGTCGGGACGCCCAGAGCAGAGTGAGTTAGCCGTAGTGGATCAAGTTTGCCGTGGCGGGTCGTCGGTCTCGAGACGCCCTGCATGTCTGTCTGGCTGTCGTCCGTCTGTATGACTGTCTATTCCCAGGCCGTCTGTTTTAACATAAAGATTACCAACTGAACCAAATGTAAAGCAAAGATGGATCAATGGCACTTTTTTCGTTGTTTCCATTCTTCTTGCCACACTTTCACTCCACGCCACGCGCGCGCGCGCGCGCCCACACACACACACACACACACACACACACACACACACACACACACACACACACACACACACACACACACACACACACGTAACAGTGGCCGCGTCACCCCGCTGACCACGCAGGCTGGCCCACGCGTGCAGTATATGGGACGCGCGACGCTCTGGGCTCGGCCAGACTGTATAGCCTGATTCCGAACCGTGATCCCGCATCGCTTAGTCTCTCTCTCTCTCTCTCTCTCTCTCTCTCTCTCTCTCTCTCTCTGTCTCTCTGTCTCTCTCTCGCGTAGAGTCTGTGCGAGAGGGACGGAGCGAGCCTGGCGGCGCGGCCCAATGAAACGCAGCCTAATTCCGTAATCTTGCCACTACACCAACGCCTGCCAACTTGCCGGCCGGCCGGCCATTACGGCGACTGCTCGTTACGCTACATGCTCCACTTTTACCCCCGCCCCCTTCCCCCCGCTCCTTCTCCCCCTCCCCTCCCCCGCCACCGCACCCCGCCCTGCCCACGGGGGCCCACGGGCATTTCCTTACGTCCGGTAGTTTGCCGCTGATGTCCTCTCACGTCTAATTCAATTACTCTGGTGCGTTCTCCTCCTCTTTCTCTCTCTCTCTCTCTCTCTCTCTCTCTCTCTCTCTCTCTCTCTCTCTCTCTCTCTCTCTCTCTCTCTCTCTCCCCCTCTCTCTCTCTCTCTCTCTCTCTCTCTCTCTCTCTCTCTCTCTCTCTCTCTCTCTCTCTCTCTCTCTCTCTCTCTCTCTCTGCGTTACCGGTCCGACTTCCCTGTTAGAGAGTAGTGTACTGCCCCCACTATCGCGTGCGAACCTCCACTCGACGGACAGGCCTCTCTCGCGAATGTTCCTCAGGGTGATTAGACGTCTAGTTAGATAAACGAGAATCGGTTGACGCAGGTAAAGTGTTTTCTAGAAAGTCAAAATAAATAAAAAGGTCCAGGCTTTCCGCTTTCCTGGGAAACGTTCCCTGTAACAACTTGCTTAACATTTTTTTTTGCTGTACCACAACGATTAATTAACAATTCAGATATCTCATTTATTTTTATTTTTTTTCGGGCCACTATTTCTATTTCCTTGCGAGCGCGCGGTTGCGACTCATTTAACATTTTCCCTCACCAGAGAAACATATGAAACACGCCAACAAAAAGATAATGGGTCTTCTTGCTTTGTCTGACGCGCACCGCGCAGCACCGCATGGCCGAGGTCAGTGTGTGGGCATTTGCCTTTTATACTTCATAAATGTTGCACGGCAGGTGCGAGCGCGGTGCGAGCGCTGCAATGCCTGCAAATTAAGCGAAGTGCACTCGCGCGCAGGCAGGCGGCGCCGCGTGTGAAGCCGCTGTGTTTTAAATATAAAACGAACCGTGTTGCGCGCTTGTCTGCGCTCAGGATCAAGGGGGGGCGTCCGTGTCGACGAACTGCTCCGTCCGAATGTGGCAATGAGTTGAGGTTTGGGGAAGGTCCCTGGGGCCACCCTCGTGCTAGGCCTTGCGCGCATCCCCTTTCGACTGCCTCTATTTTAAAAACAACACAGAGAGGGATGACTCAGGGGACGAAGCGCCATTCCCGGACTGGGTCACATTCCGCTGTCTGGACGCCAAGGCCGCGCGCACAGGGCGGGGGCGGCGGGGCTGGGTGGCCCTGTAGGGTGGGCCGGACGTTGCGCCGCGGGACGACACTCAAAGGAGTTGAACAAAATTAAATAATCTCCACTTAACGAAGAATGCTGCGTGTCGGAATCCGGGGAATGCGCCATGGGCCGCGGGGGAGGGCCTCTCGTCAAGGATAGCAAGCGACGATTGCAAACTGAATTGCGCAAGTCTGCCGCTATTGTGAGCAGTCGCAATCAAAATGGCACGCATAACTTCGCCGTCCTGCCTTGAGCGGTCAACTTCTACGTGACAAGTGCGAGTCCAAAGGAAGGTTCAGGGAAAGCCTCATTCAGACGCGGGTGCGTTCGCAATTTACCCTCGAAGAATCCCACCGAGATAATAAAGGAGTGTGATTGGACTGAAGCCGAGACGCGGGGGAGACAGAGACAGAGTGCACTCTCATTAGTGGACGCGGTCCAGGGTCCCGGGCAGCTGACACCTCTGTGAATTTAATGTGCACCTCTAGAACGACCAGGCCGCCGGCCGCACCGGCTGAACACAAGCCGCGGGAAAATTCATCGTGTGAATTTTTATGGTGTATGGTTTAATGGACGCGACACGAGTTAACTAGGACCTGTCAACTTACCCTTAACACACTAAAATTTTAATCCCACCGAAATTTTTTTTGGCGAGCGATAGCGAGCCCTTGCTGTGATTGGGGTGCCCCGAAAACCGATTGGTCGTGTGTCTGTCTGTCAGTCCGTTTGTACTCACCAACGATTCTCAGCAACTACACTGTCTAAAGTTACAAAATTTTGCATTTGACATCAACTTAGTTTCTCCCAACACGAGTTTGTTTCAATTCATTGTTTAGTATCGTTTGACATATTTAAAACATCTTTTTGAATTAGGTTATTAGCGTTGTTAGGTTGGCAGCAGTTACCAATTTCTCATACCTGCGGCCGCGGCTCTCAAATACGGTACTGAGGCAAATTAAACAAAATAAAGAGCAGAAGGGTTACAAAATGAGTTCGGTGATAGTTTTTCAACATTATAGAATGATTGAAACACCTCCGGAGTGTCAACGCAGTGAAATAAGGAAAATGAAATTGAAAATGATTACGTGTTTTGTCCCCCTCCCCTCCCCCCGCCAGACGGGAATCTTACCCAGGTCAGTGCAGTGTTTTTGAGATTTGCAAGATAAAATACTGTTTGCCTTTCATACTTAGTGAGTCTGTACTTGCTTATTTTTCTCAGAAGACTCATTTTTTAGTTGTTTACTTATTTAATAAAATTGGGAAATACATAAATATATTCTTTTGAAACCAGACATTAATCTTTGCTAAATGGAACCTTTATTTTTTTTTAATTATATGGTTGAGTGAGTGGTTTTCCCATAGCTGGTTTTGCCATAGACATCATATTCAGTGAAGTGACTTAGGTTTTGAGCAATGAGTCAATAGATCATTGGATTTAAGGAGACGTGTCATACAACTGTGTCATACATTGTCTGCCACGACTGATACTCAGTGTTGGTCATTTGTTTAAACTGGCTGCCTTTCCAATTAACACAGAAAATGAGATCAATATTTATGCTGAGCTGTATCTTTACTTCAAAGATAAAGTATCACATTAAGACTCATTTACGAATAAGATCAACTTTTGTTCAGCAACATGTGGCTTTGACATTGGATTCGATGAGACGATTCATTGGATCTGACTATAGGTCTTCTCGTAAACTGGTACCAAACAGCCTGCCTAACTGTTCCTCTTTATTTTAACTATGATAAAATAATGTAATCAATATTATTAGATAGACCACTAGTTAAAAATAAAAGGAAGATAAAACGCTCTCAGGTATTACCAGTAACAATGCGTATTCACAAGTTTCATAAAGAAAAGATATCGAACGGTGACTCAAGCATTTGTGTTCCTCGACTGAGTAACAGTGTTAGGGTTAGTGGCACCAGAGCAGCTCATTAACATACGATTTTACCCCAGGTCTATATAAGTATACTGCACCTAAAATTGGCTCATTTTTGACCAAAATTTTATATTCGAGTTTTACATTGTTTCTTGCATTTTTTGGTGTGCTGATCACGAAAACGACTTCCAATCTCACCCCAGACCTATACTTCACCCAATATTGGCAGATTTTAGACCAAAATTTCATAGTCGAGTTTAACAGTGTTTCCTGCAGTTTTTGGTGTGCTGATCACGAAACTGACTTCCAATTTCACCCCAGACCTATATTTTGCCCAATATTAGCCAATTTTGGACCAAAATTTCGTTATCGAGTTTTACATTGTTTCCTGCAGTTTTCGGTGTGCTGATCACGAAAATGACATTCAATCTTACCCCAGACCTTTTCTTCACCCAATATTGGCTAATTTCGGACCCAAATTTCATATTTGAGTTGTACATTGTTTCCTGCGGTTTTTAGTTTACTGATCACGAAAACGACTGCAATAGACCATTCCGCTGGATCTACTTCGATCCCTCGAAAAAAACAAATGCACCGGAAGTCAGGTCGCGACAGCCAATCAGAAGCCTTCTTTCATCAGTGGTAGCGCCTACCCTTGATGAAAGGAGGTTTCTGATTGGCCGACGCGACCTGACTTCCGGTGCATTTGTTTTTCCGAGGGATCGAAGTAGATCCAGCGGAATGGTCTATTTCCACCCGAGACCTATACGTTACACCATTTGGGCCCATTTTGAACCAAAATTTTATACGTAGTCGAGTTGTTGAACGACCGTAGTACTTCCCCAAACTGAGAGGGGGGGGGGGCTCTCCCGCACGTAACATGAGACAAACAATCCAGACAAATTTGAAAGCTGTCATCAGGAGGCAACGAGCGTGGCACTATTCAGGAACAATCCCAGTCTTTTACAATGCGTGTAATATTTTTGAGTGCCCAAGTGCTTTCATAAGAATGTGCTTAGTCGCATCGCTCGCCTATTACGCGCCCAAACTAAACGGCGCGTACCCCTAGTTTTATAATCGCGTGTTACGAATTGTTCCTCACTGATTCGCCCCGATCTCAACGGTCGTCATGATGCTTTTCTTCCCGTGGGGTCCGAAGCATAATTAAGCGCGGCTGAAGTGTGGAAAACATTTTTCATCCCGTAAAAAACTACGACTTCTCGGATTTTTTTTTTTTTTTTTAGAACTCGGTGCTATGCTTCTGATGCTGCCGCTGCGCTCCGCTACTGTCACGTATCCGGCCATATAATATAACGGCCTGCGCCCCGCCCCACCCCGCCCATTGGGTCCGTACGTGCGCCGTGCGCCGCACCCTACCTGCTCGCCGCGTAAAGCGCGAATGTATACATAAAGAGGAGAAAGGGAAAATATGGTTTAACAAACGCGCGTCGAATCTGCAGGGGAGTGGCTGGCGGGGCGCGGCTGCAGTGTACTGTAGTTACGGAAGCCTTGCCCGCCTCGCCCCGCCGCGCGTCTGCGAACTCGGCACGAAATGTCACACCGCTTCATTGCGCCGCTGCGCACAGTGGGCCGCACACAGTGTGCCACACACGGCCTCGATGATGTCGCAAACGAGATCGATAACTCGATTTAATGACATAGACGTGGGCGTTGTTGGCGGATACTTCCAGAGTAGTTCGTTTGCAGTTGGAAAGTCAGTCGCTTTAATTATCAGCGCGGGGAGCGCGCGGCGCGGCGCACACCAATTTTGTATGGCGCCGCTGCTGCGCCCGACGAGGTGGGCTGATTCGGTCCCATCGATGGAAATTAGATTTGTCGGTTTGTCTGAGGATGGAGAGCGATTGCGCAGTCTATTTCACGCTCGGGTGAGCGTGTGGAGGTGGTGTGTGTGTGTGTGTGTGTGTGTGTGTGTGTGTGTTTGTGTGTGTGTGTGTGTGTGTGTGAGTGTGAGTGTGAGTGTGAGTGTGTGCGGTAGGCGCGACGCCGTGACGTGCTTTACCGCACGCGCGGCCGGGCCGCTCACGCCAACTCGAGCATTGAGTGGCGAGTGTTGCGCACGACTACACGACCCGTGTCGCTCGGGGGAACAAAGTGTCCAGTACAAGTACATATGTTTGTTTCCGGGAAAAAAAAAGAAAAGAAAAAATCACGACACGCCTGGGGGCAGAAATTATCGTCAGGGTGATGTCAAAAAGGGGTGTCCATGTGTGGAAAATATTTCGCGGCCCACCGACTGCCTTTTCAGCCGCGCGCTGAAACGGAAAGGCTGTGTTTTTCAATCTGTTTTGCTCTGGTTGTTTGTTCATAGTTGTTTGCTTGTTTGGCACTGGCGCTACGCTGCCCCGCGATGGATCCATCCCCTGATGTGGCCGTGCCACAGCGTTCCATCAATACTCTTTTTTTTTCTGTGCGGGGCGGCGGGGCGGTGTGTGTGGACGGCTAGTTTGCAGAGCTTTGCATGGGCACCGCCTGCAGTGGACAGGTCGACGATACTCCCTTCCGCTCCGCCGAGGCTCGACCCGAACTGACAAACCCGAACTAATATTTACCGCGGGAATTGTTTTTATTAAAGTCGATTCTAGGCAGGTGGAAACACAGCCGCGTGTTCAAACACAGATAGCGCGTTTTTAATTCCACTTTTCTCCCCGCGCCGCGTTAGAATTTAATGCAGCGGCTCCAGACGCTCAACGCGCGGCCGGGCGCCACCGACTGCCAGTCATTAAGTTGAATGCGAAATTATGCAAATGCGGAGGGAATGTTGAGAACGCGGCATCGATGGCCGGCGGGGGATGGGGCGGCCGGACTTGTTGAGGGAGGCCCCGTCGTCGCGGCGGCCAGTCAGCGGGCCAGCCCACTCTGAATTAAGAAAAATAAATAAATAAAAAGCCATGCGGCGCCGCGTGTGGTGCAGTTACGGCCAATGTTGCTAAATTAACTCCCCCTTCTTCGGGGCAGTGGGTCTGCCACCAGGCGCGTCCCACCACCCTATTGCTGCTGCTGCTGACAAGCCATGTCTGCCGTGGCGGGGCTGGCGGGGCTGGCGGGGCTGGCGGGGCTGGCGGGGCTGGCGGGGCTGGCGGGGCCGGCGGGACAGACAGGGCTGGCAGAGCCAGCGAAGCGCGCTCCGGTTGAACGCGGCGTGGACGCAGAGCGCCGCAGCGCCGCTGCACGCTGTGACGAGACAGCAGTGTGCCGATCCGAGTCTGCTCCCGATTTCATCAACAAAGATGGCGGCGCGCCTTCCACCCCGTCGGCGTGGCATGGCCAGCGCGCACTGCATGCTGTGACGAGACAGCAGTGTGCCGATCCGAGTCTGTTCCCGATTTCATCAACAAAGATGGCGGCGCGCCTTCCACCCCGTCGGCGTGGCATGGCCAGCGCGCACTGCATGCTGTGACGAGACAGCAGTGTGCCGATCCGAGTCTGTTCCCGATTTCATCAACAAAGATGGCGGCGCGCCTTCCACCCCGTCGGCGTGGCATGGCCAGCGCGCACTGCATGCTGTGACGAGACAGCAGTGTGCCGATCCGAGTCTGTTCCCGATTTCATCAACAAAGATGGCGGCGCGCCTTCCACCCCGTCGGCGTGGCATGGCCAGCGCGCACTGCATGCTGTGACGAGACAGCAGTGTGCCGATCCGAGTCTGTTCCCGATTTCATCAACAAAGATGGCGGCGCGCCTTCCACCCCGTCGGCGTGGCATGGCCAGCGCGCACTGCATGCTGTGACGAGACAGCAGTGTGCCGATCCGAGTCTGTTCCCGATTTCATCAACAAAGATGGCGGCGCGCCTTCCACCCCGTCGGCGTGGCATGGCCAGCGCGCACTTTGTTTGCAGTTTGAGGGGTGGGGCGGGGCGGCCGGCGCGCTAGTTTCGCAGCCAACAAAAATACTGCGCGAAAGTGTCCTTGTTTCGCTGTGACGTGTGTGCTCTATCTCTCTCCGCCGGCCGGGCCTTGGGTCGACGCGGCGAGGGGACCCACTTTCTCTATCCTTGTTATTTTTGCCTGCTTTGCGGGAATTTATTCGGCCGGGCTGGGGCCGCACAGTGGGCCCCACAGTGGGCCGCTACGGCTGCTCGGCCGTCGCGAGGGGCCGCGGTCAAGATGACATACGATCCAATGCACGTCGCGTATGAAGGAGAAAAAAAAAGCGAAATAGAAACAAACAAACAGGACTCGCTGTCCTGACAGTGGGCGGAGCAGCGCGGAAGGGGTGGCGTGGCACTACTGAAGCAGAGAGAGAGAGAGAGAGAGAGAGAGAGAGAGAGAGAGAGAGAGAGAGAGAGAGAGAGAGAGAGAGAGAGAGAGGCTTTGGCCCCGCGGGCTCCGATAAGCAAATCACCGTGAGAGCTCCCGTCGGCCTTTAGCGATAGTTAGACAGACATGGGCGTTGCGTCTGAAGGGAGTGACTGCAGGATCGTTGCTGCGGTCCGATGCAGGCCGACCCAAACTCTCACGATTTGCCAGTGTCGCCGGCCCGCCTTGGCATGGCCAGGCGGCCGAGGCTTCACCGTCCCTTCGCTCTCGCCTTCATCCACCGACGCGAAATTGAAAGTGAAGAGAGATCTCTGAGATACTGTCGGGGTCTGCCCTTGGCGGCTTGCCCGGCCAGTAGGCGCGGCCACGGCACAGTGGAACACACATCCAATCGCTGCGTGGTGCGGATAGGCACCACTGCAGATAAATATTCTTTGCTTTACTCCTCCGGACCCGCCCCTGGCCCCTGCCTCGCCGCTGCGTCCTGCAGTGGCGCGCCCAGGCTGGGGCAAAACATTTTACGAGGCCATAGACGCCCACACGTTACAAGTGTGCGGCTTCTGTGAGTGTGAGAGTGTGTAAGTGTGTAAGTCTGTGCGCGCGCTGGGCGGCGGACGCGGTGATCCGGGTCGATGGCGCTGGCGGGGCCGCTGGCGGGGCCCCCGGCGGCGAGGTCGGTGGCGTTCAAGCCCGCAAGCAGCTTGAGTGGACGTTTCAAGGCCTTTCAGCAGGGACTTTGGGACGCGCCTGTACCCAAACGGCTTTGTGTGCACCACCGCGCACCTGGAGCGGAGAGAGACAGAGAGAGAGAGAGAGAGAGAGAGAGAGAGAGAGAGAGAGAGAGAGAGAGAGAGAGAGAGAGAGGGGGGGGGAAGTTCTCGGTACAGTGTAGGCGCGGGCGACCTCGTGTGTGTGTGTGCGCCTACGGTGGGTCACCAGGCAACGCGGGGCAGTGCGTGGGAGTGAGAGGGATGAGGAAGCAGGCAAGGTGTGACGCCCCCCATAGTTTGTGCCAAAGTTTGAGTTGCATATATTAGGGGAGAGAGGGGCGCAGGCTGTTGGGGAACTCTGTCGTGCGCAAACGCCGCTGTCGCATATGGGCGAGGACGACACGTATGCCTGCGCGATTTGCCCGCGCTTGTTTGGGCTGCGTTCTCTCTCTCTCTCTCTCTCTCTCTCTCTCTCTCTCTCTCTCTCTCTCTCTCTCTCTCTCTCTCTCTCTCTCTCTGCCGTGCGGCCGAGCGCCCGGGCGAGTAGGCAGCCACGGCACTCCCAGTGCGTCCGGGTTGCCTACCCACACGGCGCCGTGACCGCAGGAGAAATAACTCACCCTGGCGAGTCCTGGCGACTTAGTTGGCGGCCTGCCGATTGCAGGCCCAGCGGGAACGTCGCGATAAGGGGCTCCCGGCCGCGGGATGCCGAATTATGGTGTTTGTGTGACACTTGTAGGCGAGCCTTGATATGTGGGTGCCGTGCGAGGGCCAGGGCCGGATCCAGGACCAGGAGGCCAGCGCTGGCCTTGCCCGGCCCGGCCCGGCCCGGCCGCGCGAGGGTTGACGTCGGTGATGCATGCGAGCCCTGATGGCCATCCAATGGGCCGGGCGGCCGGGCGCGCTGAAATGGTCAATAATGTACGCCCAGGCTGTTGGCCGCGCTACGCGTGTTTTAATTCCGCCGCGCACTCTTGTGGCGAGTTGGCGCCGCGGTTGTTCGTCTTTCGCGGAAATAGGAACGGCGTTTGAAAGCTGCGCGCGCCTGGCCGCGTTAACGGGATCACGGCGTTCTGCCCCCGGACCCCCGGACAGCCGTCCTGCAGCGGGCGGCCCGGGGGAGGCCGCACCCACAGCAGCGTGTCCTGCCGAACGCCGGCCGAAAATAACGACACCTTGTTTGTCTGGGTAACAAGGAGGAACCCCGTCGGGACGCCAAGGACCGTGATGTGTGACGTCACCGCTGTCAAACGAGATGGACGAGCGCCGTGTCGCTAAGGGCGGCAGTCGCCGAAATGTGTGATAATGCCTGTGACGGCATAGATGCAGCCCTTTCCAAGAGGCGCCGCCGCGGATCGTCGGCGGATCGGTTTTGCTTTCCAAGAGGCTCGGCGGATCGTCGGCGGATCGGTTTTGCTTTCCAAGAGGCTCGGCGGATCGTCAGCGGATCGGTTTTGCTTTCCAAGAGGCTCGGCGGATCGTCGGCGGATCGGTTTTGCTTTCCAAGAGGCTCGGCGGATCGTCGGCGGATCGGTTTTGCTTTCCAAGAGGCTCGGCGGATCGTCGGCGGATCGGTTTTGCTTTCCAAGAGGCTCGGCGGATCGTCGGCGGATCGGTTTTGCTTTCCAAGAGGCTCGGCGGATCGGTTTTGCTTTCCAAGAGGCTCGGCGGATCGTCAGCGGATCGGTTTTGCTTTCCAAGAGGCTCGGCGGATCGTCGGCGGATCGGTTTTGCTTTCCAAGAGGCTCGGCGGATCGGTTTTGCTTTCCAAGAGGCTCGGCGGATCGTCGGCGGATCGGTTTTGCTTTCCAAGAGGCTCGGCGGATCGTCGGCGGATCGGTTTTGCTTTCCAAGAGGCTCGGCGGATCGTCGGCGGATCGTTTTCGCTTTCTTGGACGAAAAGGCGGCTGCAGCGAGTTCACTCGGCATGACGAAGCTCGCCTAACATGACGCCGCCCTTGAGACTCGAACCCGAGACACCTTGCTTGGGCGTCTGGGGGACGCCTTTAGGGCGCTATCAGGTCAAGGTGCACCCAAGGCCCTACGGCGGACGCTGCCACCGACCGCCTGATCGAAGCGCCACGCAGCATTGCGCCCCGAGCGTCAGCCCGCCCCCAGCAGCGCTCGCTGTCTCTCTCGCACCCCCTCAGGGGCCCTGCGAGAGCGAGAGAGACGGAGCGCCGCAAGCGTTGCTCCGAATCAGCCTGCAGCGGGGTAGCCAGCGTGTCGCAATTTAACGAAATGAGATTTCAGCATCGTTTGGAGGCGCGGAGGGCAGGCGGCGCGGGGCGGGGAGGGAAATTAGAAGGTCCGATCGGACGCGCCGGCGCCGGGGGCGAGGTGAGGCAACCCCAGCACAGCAACCCCACCGACCGGTCTGCCGATCTCTTCTCCGACAACAACACCGTTTCGCCGATCCATGTTGTCTAGTTTCTGAAATTAAAGTTCAGGCGGAGAAGGGATGATTCTCGCTGAAACGAGCGATCCATTGTTCGATCGAGGCTGTCTGTCGTACCCTGGGCCGTCGATGCCGAACCCGTCGGCCGTTGCTTTTAACGGCAACGCCAACCAAATGGAGTCATCGTGAAGCCTCGGGCCGGCTGGCCTTGGGGTGGCCTTCGCCCTCCGAACTGAGACATTCCGGGCCGAACACTCGAGTCACTCGGTGATGGCGGGCTGCCTGCCTGCGGGCCGAAATCAGGGAGAGCGGGTGGGTTGGCCGCCGGCGGGGCGCGGCCTGCTTCGGCCCTGCTCCCGACACAACAAGGTCATCTCAATCGAATCGCCCCGCTGCGGGGTAATGCCTGTCTTATTGACGATCTTGTTTTAGGGGAAATGACCAAATAGCAGTAATATCTTTTATTTCACTCGAAGGACCTCTGCTGCAGACACATACCCTACGCTGCGGATTTTTATCTTTTTCCCGAGTTGTTTCTTTTTCGCGACACAAAAATAAATTCAGGCATTTAATCGTTTTTGTTTTATTATTAGTTGGCCAGACTCAGGTAGCACTTCGCGACCGCAGGCGACTTCAAGGACCAAGCCGCGACCCCAGAATATGTTTCCACGCGGAGTCGCGACCCTGGGAACCGCTACATCACGTCACCGCCTTGTTGGGCTGACGTGGTCGCGCAGGGACACCGGGTCTCTCTCTCTCTCTCTCTCTCTCTCTCTCTCTCTCTCTCTCTCTCTCTCTCTCTCTCTCTCTCTCTCTCTCTCTCTCTCTCTCTCTCTCTCTCTCTCTCTCTCTTGGCCCGCCGGGTGCGAGACAGACAGAGCGACGAGGCAGTGGGCGGCAGTCGCGCCACGGTGCCGTGCGCCTGCTGCATCCTTACATTGTCCCCATTTACCTACCCCTATCATCTTTCCACTCGGGCGCGCGTCCGTTGTTGGTCCGCTCTCCCTCCCCGGCGCGCCAGGGTTCGGCCGTCAGGGCACCGCCTTCAGCAACACTGTCTTGCAGCACCTCGAGCAGTCCCTCGGCTCCGAGGATGCAAGTTGGCAGCGCACAGTGGGTCAGAAAACCGCTGAGGCGGCCGAGATTCTAGACGCGGTTTGAGCTCCAGAGTCGCTAAATGGGACTCAAATCGAACGTGTGACCCCTCCTTGTTAGGAGGGCAATTCATTGGTGGGGTCACTTGTTCGATTCGAGTCCCATTTAGCGACTCTGACGCTCAAAATCCGTCTAGAATTTTAGCTGCCTCAACGGTCCTCTGTCCCACTGTGCAGCGTGTGAGAAGGAGTTAGTGCGCGATTAGGATCGCGAGACATTGTCCGTTTTGATTCACGGCGGCGTTTCTGTTGGAGTTGTTGAAGCTCCTCCCCCCGCTCCTCAGTTTCGAGCACGAGTGCGTTCAAAAACCAGATAACGTGGCGGGGAGTTGGCTTGGACACGACTCTCGTTACCTCACCCCAAGTGGCAATCTTGAGCTTGTGATCTGCAGTCGTAAGTTCGCTGTGTGTGTGTGTGTGTGTGTGTGTGTGTGTGTGAGAGAGAGAGAGAGAGAGAGAGAGAGAGAGAGAGAGAGAGAGAGAGAGAGAGAGAGAGAGAGTCATTAATCGGCAGCAGGGCGTAATTGCGACGGGCCGGCCACTCAGATGCGATGACCGCGTGCGCCTTATCCAGGCTCTGCTCTCTCTGCGGCGTCGGCCGGGGCCGGCCCGCCACCCCATGTCGCTGCGGCCGACTGTCTCGTTCGCTGCACGATTAGCCCCGTGAGTGCCGCCGCTGCCGCCGCTGCCGCCGCTGCTGGCCCGCGAGGCCATGAGGGACTATCGCACTCGATTGGCTCGGCTGTGCTCGGCTCGGCACCGTCCTAAGATAATGGGATGGGGCTGCCTGCCTGGGCCATGGATAAGTCCCAATCCGCTGCATACACCGCAAAAACGAAGTCAGTTTGCCGAGGGGTGCACCTGGGATCGCCCCAGCCCTGCCTGTGTGTGTGTGTGTGGGGGGGGGGGAGGTATTTTTCGGTGAGATACTTTCTCCAGCTGCCGCGCCGTCACACCCCTCGCGGCGACGGCGGCGCGGGTCGTAAGAAGTTTGTGTTCTGTGTCAACACAACCCCGCGGCTCGGGGTGGCTGGAGGCTGCAAGTGGTTATATGGCGCGAATAAGTTCACTGGAGTGCGCGGATTTAATTGCCGCCAGCGAAACAAGAAGTGAAGCACCTGGGGTGTCGGCGGCGTGGCGAGGCGAGGCACCGCGCCGCCAACTCCTAAGTGAACATAAACCGGGCGTGGACTCGTTGTGGACCCGACGCCGAAGTTCACCGAAGAGCCGAGGCTTCCCAGCCCATCGCAGCACACTTTCACTGTTGTTCGGCCGTCGGGATGTTGACTCGACAGATTTTGCCGCGCGAACGAGGAGATTAGGTTCAGGGATAGACTTCACGGTTACAGAAATAGTGCCACTGTTATAAAGTGTCATCAGAACGGAACATGGAGCAGCGGCGCGGCCACCGCCGCCGCCACGACCCACCTGAGCATCGCCACGGCACGCCACGTCCCGGCGGGGCAGGCGGGGGCGGCCGAGACTCATAACCTGAGGGGGCGCCGTGACGTGGCGCGCCCTGGACGTGATATGAACCGCAGTCAGTGTCCAACGCCGCCACACAGTCACGCGCGCGCGCGCGCGCACACACACACACACACACACACACACACACACACACACACACACACACACACGCAAGGTGTGACGCCGCCAGCAATAAGGCGAGATGGCACACAACGGTCGGCCCTGCGTCACTCTGCCGCAGTGCTCGGCGATTACTTGAAAATACGGGAATAGAAAGGAGAGGGAGAGAGAGAGGGAGAGGGAGAGAGAGAGAGAGAGAGAGAGAGAGAGAGAGAGAGAGAGAGAGAGAGAGAGAGAGAGAGAGAGAGAGAGAGAGAGAGAGAGAGAGAGAGAGAGAGAGGCAGAGAGAGAGAGAGAGAGAGAGAGAGAGAGAGAGAGAGAGAGACAGAGAGAGACAGAGAGAGAGAGAGAGAGAGAGAGAGAGAGAGAGAGAGAGAGAGAGAGAGAAAGGGAAGATCAATCTCGAAAAAGACTGTGCGGAGATCACAAGGGCGGCACAACAGTGGCACCGCGGTTGAGTCCGCCGGCCGGCTGGGCTGAGCCGAGGCCGGGCCGAGGCCGAGCGGTCTCCTCGCCGGGGTCGTTTGCGGCCTCCACTGCCGCCACAAACTAACTGGCAAGGCATTACAAAGGGTTCGCGCCCGGGACGGGCGGAGGGCTAGCCAGCCAGGGCTGTCCGCGCCTTGATGAGGAGGGCCTCGGCCTCGGCCAGCCCCACATCGTGTTGTCCAGCGCGGAGGGCCTCCTCCCTTAATGTCCACTTAGTATGCGCCGCGACGCCCCGCTGGACGGCGGCCTCGGCCCCGCTCCAGATCAGCCAAATAGTCCCCCTGGACCTTGTTGATCGACAGCCGTCACGGACGACTCCGCGGCCTCGGCCGACAAAGGCAGAGAGGACGCGGGGGTCGATCCGGGCGGCTGCTGTACGTGACGACGCGTTGTTGATTTCTCAGCTGAGTTAACTAACTAAACTAGGACCTGGCGTTTTGAATGGCTGAGGGTTGTTTGGGGGTTGTTGGTGGAGAACTGGATGTCAACCCTCCGGCCATTGCCTGGTGCGCGCCTCTCAGGAGGCTCCAGGCTCCGGGCGCGCGGCGTCGCGAGCGATCCGCGCCGATTCCAGACGCTAAACAGAGCGGATTCCGTACGAGCCCTTGGCAAAACTTGAAACGGTACAAACGAAGTTGGGGGCGCCTGGCTGCCTGGCTGCCTGACTCTGGACTGCACAGTGTTCCAAGAGGTCGCAGGCTTACCCTGTCCAGGCCCAGTTTATTCCCTCCCTGGAGAATATTCTTGGGGGAGCCGGCCGGGGTCCTTGTTGCGCCCAGTGCGTGCCGCGCCGCGGTGTTCCGCTTCCGCTGCTGCCGCTCCCTTTGATCCTTACGTTCGACTCTCTAGATATCGTTTTCCTATCCGCATTACTCACTTCCCTCTCCTTCTCTCTCTTTCTCTCTCCTTCCGCGCACGGCCCTCCACCTTCGTTTCCACCTCGGAATTTAACTTGCTCCCCCGCAAACAGCGCGATGCCGGTCTATAATTCCCCGCGAGTTTACTTTCCCCGTTTCCATTTTTCGCGAGAAACGGAATCACGCTCTAATTTGGTAGACTCCGAGTCCGCAGAATGCTCGCGGGGCGAGTAAAGCAACGCTGTCCCCATGCCTAAAAATAATTTTAAAAATTTTTTTAAAAAATAGAACTCTACACCCCCTCCCCAGTCTGAGTGGGGAGGCCTCCTGCTTTACTTCGGTGTTCGGGATGGGAACCGGTGCTATCAGGTAACTGGGGTTAATCCGATCCAGCGACTTCGATATCGTACGCCGGGGGACCCAGAAGGACCCGAGCCGCCGACACGGCCCAACATGGGCAGAGTAGAGTAAGGCAGAGACGATAGAGAGACAGAGAAAGAAAGAAAGAGAGAGTAGTTTTGGGAGCTTTTGTTTGCGCAGGCTGGTCGGTACCCAAATGTACACCCGCTGTCCGGCGCTCCCAGACCCGAACATGCAGTCAGTGGGCCAGCTTCAAAGGACTTATCAACTCCATCCGACGAATCGGAATGGACCCACTCGCGACCAACTTCGAGTGGCTGGCTCGATCGGGGATCGAACCAGTGCCGAGGCCAATCCGCCGAAGCGGACTGCTTTTTAGACACCCGGGTGTAATGGCCTGGCATAGACGACCTAGACCACTACACCACCCTGACTTGCACGTCAACCGAGTGTCGGACGACGGGTTTGAGTCGCAGTGGGAGGAAGCCAGTCGAAAAATGAAAGGAAAGTAGGGGATACGATCCCCGGACGTTGAGGTCGAGGTCCGACGCCTTAACGCCCTTAGCCACCACGGCTCATGGCTGGTGCCGATTGAAGCGGGCTCTTGACGTGACAATAAACAGCGGTCAGAGAAAAAAGTTGTGAAGTAACAAGATTTGATCCGCCGATCCTCGTACCGGGACACCGACGCATCTACACCTCCAGCCACCACGGCACATGATGATCATTGCGCTTTGCCATGGGTTTGAAGCACCCTGGGGGAGGCAGTGAAAAATAATAAATATCCCAAGTTGAACCTGGGACTCGATGGTCTGGTGCACCGATGAGAACCGATGCCTCGAAGATCACAGCCATCAAAGCTCATATAGGAACACGGCTAACATCAGCTTTGTTGGCCATAAGATAGATGCGAAGCCTATACATGCGTTTCTCGGCTAACAAACCATGATGCGAGCCGTGGTCCACGGTCCCAGGTTCAACTTCTAACATTAATTATTTTCCACTGCCTCCCCCAGTGTGATTCAAACCGACGGCCGATTGTTGACAGTGCAGGGGAGGGGTGCGTCTGCGTGGGTGCTTTAGCGACTCATTGTCGTTGTCGCATCGCAGGGGACAAGTTTAATAAAGCTCCGACGAAAACTTGCTGCTACGCTCTCCAGCAAGAAGGGGCGGCAGCGGCGGGGGGGGGGGGGGGGGGGGGCAGTGGAGCAGGGTACACGGCAGTAGGCAGCTTGAAGGTAATGGGTATTATTCCCCGATGATTCTCCCCCGTGGCGGTTGGTGCCGGGCCGGGGGGGCGAAGGGACGGCGTCGGTGCGAAATAAGGGCTGCCGCCCTCTCGGCCCACTCGGCCCTTCGCAGTGTTCGCTAATGAAACAGGAAGAGGACCGTGTGCGCGGCGGGAACGTTCAGCCCGCCGAGACAAGCCCAGCTTTCCCGAGCTCAATTTCTCTAGTGTGCAGGATCGAAGCGCGGGGTGTCACCCAAGCTGAGAATAATAATTTTTTTTGGGACGAGTAGAGCCCTACACTACAAGATCAAATGTGTGCTTAGTACACAGCTATAGATGTATGCTTGGCAAGCACACAGCTATAGATGTATGCTTGGCAAGCACACAGCTATAGATGTATGCTTGGCAAGCACACAGCTATAGATGTATGCTTGGCCAATCACACAGCTATAGGTGTATGCTTGGCCAAGCACACTTTTATCCCACCCATTAAAAGGCAGGCTCCTACAGCTGTGTACTTGGCCAAGCACACACCTATAGCTGTGTACTTGCCAAGTATACATCTATAGCTGTGTGCTTGCCAAGCATACATCTATAGATGTGTGCTTGTAAGTACGCTCCCACAGCTGTGTACTAAGCACACATTTGATCTTGTAGTGTATCTTGGACGAAGCTTGCGACGACGAGGCCTTCGCGCTCGACGAGGTAGAGGTGAGCGATAACCCAATTCTTACAGACGGGCTTACGGAGTTGTGTGTGAGCGCGCGTGCGTTGCCTTTGAACCCCGTCAAGAGTGACGCGCGACGTGCGACGCGAGTGCAGTCGCCGTGTCGCCTAGAACGCGCCGCAAGCATACCACATTGCGCCGCGTTTGTCCCGCATCAGCGTGTTGTACTTGAGGCGTTACACCGCTACGGCCCCCGCGGGGGCGATGCCGGGCCATGCGCGGCGGCATGGATCCGCACCGGAAAATGGACCGGCCGGCCGGCCTCTCAACCTAGGGAAAAAAAAAGAAAGAAGAAGAAGGAGATAGCAGTGCGCGGCAGGGAAGGGTTGAGGCCCGCGGCGTGTGTGAGTACGCGGCGGAAAAAGAACGTTTCCTGTGGGAAAGGCGGGCTGGCCAGCATTACTCCGCGCCGTATGTACACTGTTGTCTTTCGGTCCGTTTGCATTACGGAGCTAGGCCGGACACTCTGCTCGAGGCCCAGTGGGACCTGCAGACCGGTGGGGGTGTACCGGTGTACCTGCATGCGTGCACCCTGCACTGTGGTCCTGCGACCGTCGCGTCTCTCTCGCACCCGGGCGGGGCGCCCCATGAGTGCGAGAGAGAGCGGTGCTGGGGGCGGCGGAGCGCGCGCGGCTCGCAAACACCGCCCCGCCTCCGGCGCAACCCAAGGCGGCGAAGGTGTGCAATTATTTGTGCCCAGCCTTAATCAAAGCCGCCAAACACGCCCTGGGTCGCCGCTGCAGCGAATCAACCAGCGACGCTGATCCGTGCTTTATGCAAGGGAGCAGTTCACGGATCCACGAAAACAGCCTGTGGCTCATCATTTGGATAGATCGGAACAGCAGGCTTGCGCAGGCTTTGTTGTTGCTGTGCGAGGACTACCCCTGTCAGCTCATCCCCCGAACAACACCGCCCCGCCCTCACACACTCCCGAGCCCCGAGCCCCTCCGGCCATTCCCCGAGCCCATCACCAGGTTGACTAACCTAACATCAATCACGGAAAGTTTTTCCACTTTGCCTTACTCTCAATCAGCAACTTCCTCCACCACGGGAAACCATTACAAATGATTAGCTATTGCGAAGTTGGCCGGCCTGGGCGGGCGGGCGAGCCGGCTGGGCGGGCGAGGCCGCCGCGGTCTGCCCGAGTCATGCAAGCAATAAGCCAACAGCCAGCCGTGCCGTGGTCCGCGGTAATCCCAACGCCACGTCCACGGGAATAGAAAAGGCGCCGCTGTTGATGTGAGTTCTCGCCCCGAGCGCGCACTGCACGCCGGGAAATGCGACTCGGAAAATGGAAAACGGCGAGGGAAAGAGGAAAAGCGACACGCGACGACGACGCGGAGGACGAAGGGCTTCAGCGTCCTGCCCTCGGCGGCGCCGTCTCTCTCGCACGCGCACGCCGCGACGCCAGTGCGACGCCTCTGCAGCCCCGCTGCGCCCCACCGAGTCGTGCGTCTCCCTCGCACGCGCACGCCGCGACGCCAGTGCGACGCCTCTGCAGCCCCGCTGCGCCCCACCGAGCCGTGCGTCTCTCTCGCACGCGCACGCCGCGACGCCAGTGCGACGCCTCTGCAGCCCCGCTGCGCCCCACCGAGCCGTGCGTCTCTCTCGCACGCGCACGCCGCGACGCCAGTGCGACGCCTCTGCAGCCCCGCTGCGCCCCACCGAGTCGTGCGTCTCTCTCGCACGCGCACGCCGCGACGCCAGTGCGACGCCTCTGCAGCCCCGCTGCGCCCCACCGAGCCGTGCGTCTCTCTCGCACGCGCACGCCGCGACGCCAGTGCGACGCCTCTGCAGCCCCGCTGCGCCCCACCGAGCCGTGCGTCTCTCTCGCACGCGCACGCCGCGACGCCAGTGCGACGCCTCTGCAGCCCCGCTGCGCCCCACCGAGTCGTGCGTCTCTCTTTCGGATAATTGAAACGGACGCGAGAAATCCCGGCGATACCGCCGCTGGCATGTGGCCCTGTTGGGGCAGCCCGGCCCACCCTCGCCGCCACGCCGCGCCCCGCCCCACCCCACCCCGCCCCGCCCCGCCCCGCCACGCCACGCCACGCCGCTCCACGCAATGGGAAGCCGTGAGGAAAACTATCCCCATTACCAGGAAGAAGCGGCAAGGAATGCGAGGCGGGAGACCGAGGGCGACACGGTGGCGAGTGGACCGGACGACTCCCGGCCAATCTTGGAGCGGCCCTTGGCTCCGCTCGGCGCCCCAATTCGAACGGCCCGCCAAAACTGCGCGAAATTGCCGCCGCCGGCGAGGGCGAATTTGAAATGTCCGAGCGCGACGAGGACGCACACCGCCACTCTCCCTCTGTGTGTGTCTGTGAGTGTCTGTGTGTGTGAGTCTTTCTTTGACGGTGCGGCGACCCGAATGCACATCGCCACCCCCTGCTGCTTCGCCGTTCTCTTCGTTCCCCCTCTCTGTCTGCCAGCAGATGACGCCCTACCTGCTGCTGCTGCTGTAAGAGTTCATCGTCTTGGCGATATGTCTGTGCCGCGCGGGCCACCGCCGGCCCGCCAGCCGCCAGGGCCCGTGACCATATGTGACACCTTTATGTAGGTGCCCCGCCCCGCCACGCCCCGCCACGCCCCGCCACGCCACGCCCCGCCACGCCCCGCCACGCCACGCCCCGCCACGCCAACTTGGCCCGGAATTAAGGAATCTGTCAGCGTGTGAGCCCCACTTAGGGAGATGGCGGGAGACGGCGCTGGAGGGTGCTGCCTGCTCCCTGCGACTCCAGCTCCAGCGGGGGGCGAGGCGGGGCCGGGCTGGCCTCCCTGGAGCCGCCGGAACCCCCGGGGCGACGCGTCCCTCGCATCACACGCACACGTCCCCGTCAGGCCGCCGTCACGCCGCCGTCAGGCCGCCCACCCGGCCCCCGCTCTCGCTCTCATTTTTGGCGCGCTTCCTTCCTGTGCTGGGCTTTCTGGGCTTTCTGCCCGGTGCGTTTGGCGCCGTAATGACGCTCCGGCTTATTTAGTGCTTTGTCGGGGTTTCGGCTCTCGGCTTGCGGCTTTCGGCTTCCCGCTAAAAGGGTACTTGTTGCCCTGCAAACGAAGCGTACCGCGGCGTCCCCGGCCCACTGTGCGTCCGGCCGCACAGAGCACGCCATCTCGAGCACCGCCCTCTTGATCTATTTCGTGGAAGGGGACCGAAGGGGACGAGGAGAAGCGGTCCTTTCTGCGGTGCCTTGGAGGAATGCGCGGGACAATGCCAGCGGTGTGTCCGAGGTGGCGTGCCAAGAGAGGGCGGTACGCCCCGCCCCGCCCCACCCCACCCCGCCATGCTCTCGGCGTGCGCGCTCCCAATCGAAATCAACCAACTGACAAATTACAGGAGCAGGGGTGCGTCTGCTATCTCCAGCAACCAGACCACTCCTGGGCCTCCCCCCTCCCCCTCCCCCGCAGGGAGTGCCGCTTCGTTCGGCGAGTCGCCAGGGATAACCCTGTGGCGGTCCAAGGCAGGACTAAGGGACTAGCAGAAGGAGGCGCCCTTTGCGGCGCTTGCCGAGGAGAGACAGGAGGGAGAAAGAGGCATTTTCCAGCCAAAGGGAAATGGCACAAATTAGTCGAGCTCCGCTACGCAAAATTAGTTCCCTTTTTAAATGATATTTTTCTCTGTATACTCCGTGGGAGAGGGGCGGCTCGCCCCAGCGGGAGCTGGGACGTGAAAAATCACTTGGGGAATGGTCATAAAATTAATCTGTACCAATACCATTGTTTTTTTCCTGTTTCAGCCTCGGTTTTTTGACAACGGACACGGTGGATTCTCCGCTGGTTGCACGAGGGATGCCGATGCAGATCCATCAGGCGTTGTCGCGACACGCGCTTCGTTGTTGTATTGTTTCTTCCATTGTGAATTATATGCAAACCCAATTACACATATCTGCTTCATAAATTATTGTGTTTATTTTTCCCAACCCGTACTTGACTTGCAGGCCACAAGAAGGGGGAAGTAGAAGATGAACCCGTGCCTACATCTCCACCCCAAGCCGCTTGCTTTTTCTCCTGCTTCTACATCGAGTCCGTGACAGCGTTTCGAAAACCGTGACAGAGTAGAGGGGAGCGCTGCTCGCGAACCGAATTTCCAGGCGGGTAAATAGCCTGATGAAATCGGGAGCCCCCGGCACGGCGCGCCAGCGCGCCAGGAGCAGTTGCTGCGTCGTCCTTCTTGTGTTGGAAGCGTGGGGGCCCGCTTGCTGCTCGGGTGCCGTGCTGGCCGACCCGTGTATCGGTCTGGCCCACCCTGGCCGAGGCCAGCCGAGGCCCTCGGCCGCCACACGGTGATTGCACGCGTCTGCCTCGAACGCCACCACGGCCTCAACCTCGGCCTCGTGCACTCAGGTGGTGGGGCGTCTAATCAAAAAGCGGGAGGCGTATTCAGTGCGAGCTGCCCCTGAAAGTCAGCCAAAACCACGATTTCTACCCGCGCTTGTCACCGTTTTGGCCGATTTTCAGGCAACACCTCTCCGACCATTCATACAAATTTACAAAGTTACTTTTTTGAGGACTCGTGAGGATATTCATGTTCTACTCTGCTGCTGCCACCGCCGGTCTGTGCGGCGGGACCGCGCTGCGGGCGACATCAAAGAAACTCACATATTGGATTTCAGTACACGGTGGGGCCGTGGGGCCGCGGGGCCGTGGGGCCGCGGGGCCGGCCGAAGGGCTCCCGCGCCGCCCGCCGCTTCAAGACGGCCAAGGCGCCCTGCATCTCTCTCGCTCTCGTGGGGCGTCCCGTGTCGGTGCGAGAGAGACAGAGCGACGAGGACGACCCTCGAGGTGAGTCCGGCGGTGCTGGCTTGCAGGTCGAGCAATCCACCGGCCGGCACAGGCAGTGGTCCATCACGCCCGCAGCCCCCGAGGCCCCGAGCGGGGCAGGGGCGGGGCGACCCGGGGTGACCCAGGGCCCCAGGGAGCGTGGCCGTCGCCACCTGGTGCAGGCGGACACACCTGCTGCAAACAAGCAGCCTTCGAATCCGGGGAACGACCAGGAATAACCGACTGCGAATTTTCCCCGCTAAAAGCTCGCTTCCCTCTCCTGCTTCTCTCTCCGGCAGGGCGGCCCTCGGTGCCTTGTGTTATTAATTGCGCGAACCGCATTGAAACACACTATCCACCGGGCGAGCTTCCATTCCGCCGCTCGGCCATTTGTTTTGTTTGCGAACGTTTCGGCCGGCCGAGACGGCCTGGGCGGTGCAGCCTTTGTCCGGTGCGGCCATGCGGCCGACCCGGCTGCGCTGCGCTGTAAAACCGTCCGATTTAGGATCCCCGATGAGCCTTAATTTTGTTTGTCAAATAAAAATGATGGCGCCGGGGGGGCCGCGAATCTCGAAATGAGACCGGGAGGGGCGCATGGGGGAGACCAGGGGTGGCTCATAAATTAGGAGGGCATGAAAAAGGGGGATAGAGAGAGAGAGAGCATACCCCAAGATGGCCGCGTGGGCCTTGCTGAGACAAGCGGACCGGAATACATCGTAGTAACACTGCGGTTCCACTTTTTTATTTTTTAAAAATATCTTCTGTTTTTATTTGTGCCGTCAGTAAGTTAGGATGCCGGAAACGGCTCGTTTAGGCACGCGTGCCTAATTAAAACTGACGATGGAGCAAAATCTGGCGTCGATGTATCTGCTGGGGACGAGGGGGCGACTCGTTAAGGGATGCGCTGTTCCAGGCCTGTTTGGCTCTGACAACCCTGCCCCCCACCGCCCCCACCCCCTCCGACTGGGCGTGACACAGGCCATGACTTTCTAGTGGAACTATGTCGCGCGCGTGTGGGTGTGCCGTGTAGGTGAGTACGGCTGAGCGCGGACGCACGCCGCCCCGCGTGTTTGTGTAGGTGTGTGTGGGTGCGTGTGTTTTATGAATGTGTGTGTGAGCAGTACATCGCTCCGAGCACACAGCATTTGTCCCGGAGTTGTGCAGTCGGCCACCTTACCCTCGTCACCAACACTCGCGCAGAGTATCAGCAGCATGCTGGCCTGCCAGCCGGGCTGCCCGCCTGGCGCCAATTCCGAGGCGACTCTTCGAGACGCCTCAATGTAAACACTGGTCTTGGTACAGTGAGGGAGCGGGAGGGGCGCCCGAGGCGTGTGGCCTACATACGGGCCCTGCCTGCGCGGCGCGGCGCGGGGCGGGGCGGCGCGGGGCGGCGCGGGGCGGCGCGGGGCGGCGCGGGGCGGGCCGGCCATACACAACAGCACATAACAGCCCGCCTCCCTCTCCCCCCGACCCCTGGGCCAACAAAGTCTTACTTAGGTGGCGCGCGTGACGGCGCCCGCCCCTCCGCCGCGCGCAGCCGCGCACCACGGAGCCTGCTTTGTTTCGCCTCAGCCTGGGGGTAGGCAACGCGGCTGCGGCGCTGGGGGCGTGTTGCCTACGGGCCGGGCTATCGGCGAGGTCTTCTTCGCGCAGTGTGCGCGCGGCTCGGCTCGGCTCGGCTCGGCCCAGCTCGGCCCCGCTCCCCGGGCGCGGTGGCGCGGTCCCGGATTGCTCTCTCCGCCTGCAACTACCCGCCGAGCGCCGCGCGGTCCGAAGGCCGAACAATCAAATCTTGCCGCTATTGCACATTTGGGGCGTGGCAGCCCGGAGGGCCCCGCGAATGTCATCGCCGTGGCCGTGCGGAGACGGTGTTTTGCCCTGGACTGTATGGCCACCCCGCCCCGCATGGCCTTTTGGAGTGCGGCTGTAATTGGGGCTGTTGCCGCTCCGGAGGCGGGGCGGGGTGGGGCGGGGCGGGGCGCGGCCCCAAAGGCTTGCGGCCAGGATCGGAGCCTTCGCAGCGAGGGTCCGGCTGGTATGCTTGCCGTCCTTGTTTGAGCGTTCCGACGTGGATCGGCCTCGACAAGCTCTACTGCTTCGAGTGGCTCGGCTCGTCCTGCAGCCAGCATCTCCCCCCCCCTCTCTCTCTCTCTCTCTCTCTCTCTCTCTCTCTCTCTCTCTCTCTCTCTCTCTCTCTCTCTCTCTCTCTCTTCGTCGGCCTGAGCCATGGCGAGCCCCGTGGTGATGCTGGTATGGCACATTAGTGTGAAGGTAGGGGGACAAAAAAGAAAAAAAGGAAAGCCCGTGGCTTTGAGCCCCAACCCCTTTTTTTAACATTTCTACGCACGTCACTGACCCTGCCCTGGTAGCGTGCCGGGGGCCAATCAAAACCATAGTCACGTCTCAATGACGGCCCACACACACACACACGCGTACACACTCAGGCGCGCACACACACAGTGTACAAAAAGGCACGCACACTCATGCACGCCTGCAAACACAGCGTGGCGTTTGCTCTGCCTGGCGCACCCCTCAAATTTAAATTTCTGTTTCTAAAAGACAGAAACAAACGAAAAATGCAGAGGGTACCTTTTGTTATTGTGAAATTTCCGCTTAATCCGCAGGCGGCCAGCGGTGCGGTGTTGTAGGCATTGCGGCTGTGATGGGCTTTGTTGTAGGCTGGGATCTGCGACACGTTCTAGTCACGCTCTAGTCACGCTCTAGTCATGGAAGTGCACCGTGGGGGTGGGGCCACACTGGGTGTTCGCAGATATTCTACGAGCCCATTGAGTCTGGGAGTGTGCGTGTGTGCGTGCGCGCGTGTGTGTGCGTGACCTGTCAGGGCGCTGAAGGGCTGAGGGCTTCCAGCTTATTGTGCTCCATCCACCCCGTGCCGCCCATTGTTTAAGTCACGCCATACTTGGCCGCTGCCTGTGTTTTTTTTTCCTAATCGCTATTTTTTTTTCCACACCCTGCCCGGCGTAGACCTTGTTTTTAATTTAGTTATTCCCGGAAGTGTGCTTGGCAGGTTCCGAAAACCCCCGAAAATTGCCGGTCGGCCTTGAGCGGGGAATGAGCTAGCTCCATTACACTGTTAGTCACCCAAATAGGTCGGCAAGATCAGCCTCGACGCCGTCTTTTTCACACTCACTCACACACACACACTCACACACACACACACACACACACACACACACACACACACACACACACACGCGCGCGCGCGCACGCGCGCGCGCAGAGGCCCCACAGCGCGGAATGGCCTTGGCGAGGCCATTGTCTCCCCTTTTCCTTCTGCGAATGCAGACATGCTGATGGCATTACGTCCCCCGTGGAGGGCTGGCGCCGCCAGCGCCGCTCCAGACAGAGATAGGGGGCAGTCTGTTGGGGTAGCTCAGGGGACCGGCAAGACGGGGGAGGGGGGGGGAGCCACTGCGGCAGCCTGGGCCCCGTTTGCATTTGTCAAGGCGGGACGTGTCGGCCACTTGGTCTGCGAATGCATCACACAGCAGCAGCAGCGCCGGTCCGGCCGGCAGCGGCGGCAGGCAGCGGCAGGTCCCACAAGTCATTTCGCAGCGCAGCAGCGCGGTGCAGCCGCCACTCTCACTGTTATCCTCTTTGCCGCTGCCGGCTGCGCCAACCTCCTCGTCCCTCTCCCGCGTTTTGACACGCCTTTGGACGGGCGACGCGCGATGCAGTCACACGCGGAAATTCGTGCCGTTCTGTTTGATTGCCTGCGTGGTGACCCAGACCCGGGCCCTGGGCGGGCCGGCTCGTGCTCGTGCGGGTCCATGCGACGCTCCTCTTTGAAGCTAATCCATCCAACGGCCGAGGGAACGGGAGGTGGCGCGCTGTGCGCCGGTTTGCCTACATGCGGGGCGTGGCTGGGAATGGCATTCGGTGTTATCCAGGCGGGGTGAGGGGCTGCCGGCCCGGGGGGCTCCGTGGCGGCAAGGCAGTGAACCGCAATGAGCAACGGCCACATAAAAAAATGTTAAAATATTTTAGGATTCGATCTGCCGACCCTAGTGTTAGGAAACCGACTTGTCTATAACATGCGCCACCACAACACATGAGTGACCCCGCGATACCAAGACGTGTGGAAGAGGAAGCGAAAAATAAAATAAATAAATGTTGGGATTTGAACCTTGGTCTCGAGAGTTTGGTGCTGTCTCAACGCGGCCTGGAAGTGATCCCTTGGTAAGGCAGTCCGAAAAAATTATGATACGTTGAGATACGATCGCCTGACCCTGCTGGTGCGACCCCACGCCTCTAAGATCTTTTTTTTTTTGTTTCATAATCTCGGCTAACACAACTGATATTAGTCCGGGCTGCCTCTCGGCCTCCAGCATGCATTCGGCGAGTGGGTCTCAGGAACGTGTGGCGCAGCACCGCGCTGTTGTGCACATGAGCATGATTCGTGTGCTGCTCGCGACTCCGCGAATCCCAGACAGCAATCTGCCGATCTCTCTCTCTCTCTCTCTCTCTCTCTCTCTCTCTCTCTCTCTCTCTCTCTCTCTCTCCCTCTCTCTCTCTCTCTCTCTCTCTCTCTCTCTCTCTCTCTCTCTCTCTCTCTCTCTCTCTCTCTCTCTCTCTCTCTCTCTCTCTCTCTCTCTCTCTCTCTCTCTCTCTCACCACCACGCCCCCTACCCCCGCCGCTCCACGGCCGACTACACCCATTGCTAGCGTGCACACCCCGCGCTGCGGTCGCCACCAAATGGAAGGGATCCTTAATTAATACAATACGGGGGCGGGGCGCACATCCCGCTCCAGCCGCCTGGCCGCGCCCAGCCGGTACGGGGATGACAACTGAGTTTCAGCAATATTTGCAGGATTACGGCGACAAGGGAGCCCCACCCCCCGGCGGGGCCTTCGCCAAGGTGTCTCGGCTCATGTTCCGCGCCCAGACAGTTGCCCTGTGCCCCCTCCCCCCTTTCCTCACCCCGGTAATCCTTCCCGAAATTGGTCCGACTCAGGAGGGGATTCGACCCCGTGACCCGTTGGTGTGGTTCGCGGCGCGTTATCAAATCATGTTGTTCCTTTTCCACACCTCGCCGTTCTTCCTTCTATTTTCCACTCTCCTCTTATCTTCCTCTCCTTCTCCCTCCTCTCATCCGGCCCCTGCTTTGCAACCACCCAGGCGGCATCATCGTACCTTCTGCTTAAACGTCCCGCTGCGAGTGCGCGCTGCTCGAGGGCGCGCTGGTTGTAGCCGGCTTGCGCGAAAGAAAAAAAAAACCCGGTTGGATTCTGTTTTTGTGTTCTCTTTCCGCTTTCTCTGCCGCTTTTCGCGCCAAATTACCCCATGCCATGCGAAAGCCTTCACATATTGAGCCAGGTGGGGTGTGCACGGCGCCTTAACTTGCAGTTATCTCCGCCTCGCATGACACAGTGATGCGCCCCGGGCCCCAGTGGGGCCCGCCCACACCCCAACACGTCCGCCCACCCCACCCCTTAGTTGCGCTTGTATAATGACGTCACGCATCGCCCTGCCCACCCGGTTAATCGGCCGATAACCCGGTTCGCAAGGTTTGTGTGAAGAGAGTATGATGGAGGCGGTGCGGTCGTTGATCCATCGTGTGTGTGTGTGTTTGGCCCACTCGGCCCGGAGGTACCTGCACGCCAAAATAACCGACGGCGAGGATGTTGCTCGCAATCATCGAAACGGATCGACCCGGATACGGTCCCAGCTCATTGGAAATCAGTTCAAATAAACACCGTGTAAATGTCCAAAATAATGATACAAATTTAAGAAAAATCGAAAAAAAAATATTTTAAAGTGTCTGCTGGAGTGAGACACCTGCACCTAAAAAATTCGTTACCTGAGCGTTACGACACACCAACTTGGCCCCGCTGGAGCACGCTGGCTGGGCGGGCCTCTTGTTTGCATCGCACTCATTGTTCTACGCTAGCCAAGCTAGCCTCGCGCCGGGGCCGACGGCCGGCCCGCACCTCGGGGACGGCGCTGGCTATTCGTCTTTGTTAGCTTTCCAGAACTGCACTCAGACGGGCCAGCGGGGCCGGCGGAGCCGAGTTGAAGATCACAAGGCGATCGACTTATTCCGTTTATTCCTCATCCCTCAAACTCGGAGCTATGAGCAAAGTTTCCGCGCGCTGCTCTCCAGGGTCTCGCCCCGCCCCGCCCCGCCCCGCCCCGCCCCGCCTCGCCCCGCTTGGACTTGGACCGACGCGCGGGAACTGCGGCCGCGGGCCGGCCAGATTCCTCACATCATTTTCGCCGGCAAAGATCGATTGTTGGAGATGCGAGGTCGGAGAGGCACGGGTCCGAACAGCGCTTCGTCGCTCTGTCTCTCTCGCACCCCTATGAAACGCCCCACGAGTGCGAGAGAGAGACAGAGCGACAGCCGTTTAAAGCCATAGCTTCACCTCATTCGACCTGTATATCACGGTAGCCGAGAGCGTAGAGGTGTAGAGCCCTGAGTACGAAGGGCCCGGGTTCGACACCCAATGCAGCTATCATCCACAGGCTGTCCCGGGGATTCGACTGCCAAATTTTGTGTCGGCGGACGGAATTGAAAATTTTTGTCATTATTTTCGAAGTGAAGTAGCCTCATAATCTTGTCTCAGGATGAGGTTTTTATTTTTTATTAGTCTGTCGATGCGCGATGTAGAGCACACGCTGAGCAAAAGTAATCTGTCTATAAAATTTGCTCCTGGCGGGCACACTCGGATGGGCGTTATACGCATCGCTACAACAAGCAGGGTCCGGGCACACTCACACTCATATACTGCACTCACACGCTAGGAAACGCGCACACACAGACGCACCGCGGCGCGCACTTGCTCGTGTTCTCACGCCCCTTCGAGAATATGACTTCAAAATTATGAGCTGCTTCTCTTCGCCATGCCCAAGGCGTGCTCACAGTGTACGCGTCCCTCGTTCGTCTTGCGCGATGTGACCCCCCTCCCCTCGCCTTGTTTTCGCTGTCGTAATCACTTCCATACTTAACGTAAGAGTTTGCCCCGATTTGCATAAAGGCCGCGGCCCGGCAGATCTGGCTGATGCCCCCAGTGTTGGCCGACAAATGAGCTTATAATTACGGAAAATGGAATAGAATAGCTGAGTGTGTTTCAGTGCGGTGGTACTCGTGTGGGTTAGGAGGGACACCTGTTGGTGTCACATCAGAGAAGGAGAGTAAATCTTGAGTCGAAACCAAGCAACAAGGCGGCCGCCGCATTTAGCATTTACCTAAGGCATCGGCTCCCAATAGTATTACGTCCCTAATCCCAGTTAGGCTGCGTGCGGAAGATTTATAAGACAATACCGAGAGGAACCAGCTGCTGGATGACTGTCACTTGGATTAGACTAGATATGGTGGCGATGCTAGCCGTCACCGCGAGGGAACAGCCGCTCGACGGCAGAAGCGCCATCTATCGACGCGACTGGGAACATTTCTTCAACGCGCCTAGATGCGCAGGCATTGCTAGCCATCACCGCGAGAAAACGAACACACCGCTGCACTGCGCACTCTTGCGGCGGCCGGCCGAAGCTCGTCCGCGCGCTCGGTCTGTTGGGCGGTCGGTCAGTCACAGTATCGACAGATGTCGAATTACGCTACACAATTTCAGTGCGCTGATGGCTCTTTCAACCACACAGCTGCTCTCTCTGTCCTGCCCCTTCCCTGTTTTTGAGTGTGGCCTAGTGTGGTCCGACGGGAAAAGGGGGGCGGGGGAGAGCAGCGCGCACTTGATCGAAAGTTCTGTTCTGTCGTCAAGGGTCGGGATGGACACGCGTCGCTACACGGCGCCACATTGCAGAACGGCACCGGCCATGCAAATAAATATACAGTCGCAGCAGAACACTCGGGTCCTGCCCCCGAATATCGGCCGAGTCAGGCCGCTGCCGGCGGCGGCCTCTTCCGTCTCTACTGGGGCCATATTATCGAAGCCCTCCCCTTGCCTACTTAATTCCTCGGCACACTTTGCGTTTACTTTGGCCCCCGACGATCCATAAAATAAGCCCTAAAGACGCCGCCCGCGCGCGCGCCGAGCGCCCGGGGCCGCCGCCACTAGGACTGCGCGGCCGTCGCGGGAGACGTGTGTGTTTTCCTCCTCTTCTGCAGTCAGGGCGCGTGCAGTGCGCCGTGTGTGCGGCCGCCGCCGCCGGGGGCGCCTCACAGTGTGCGGGTTGCCGCGCCGCCATCTTCCCTCGCTGTTTGACTTCTCTCTGTTTGTTCTGTCTAAGAGGTTTAGCCGCCGCGCCCCGTGTCGCGGTCTGCCCCGAGTGTCCGGCCCTCCGCGCCTCGCAAGCCTCTTTCCGCTGGCTGCTGTGGGGCCCCGCGCGGCCGCCTCCCGGCGGGGAGCGCCGTTGGGGTCCGCGGCTAGGCAGCCCTGCGACAGGGCTGCGTGCGGACTGCCTACCCGCCAGGCGCCATGGCCGCGTATTTGGGGGTCGCCGTGTTGCCTGCCGTCTCGCTCGCTAGCAGGGCGTTCCGCAGGGACGCGAGAGAGAGACGGACGGGCGGATGCGCTCCGCGGCGCACGTGCGTGTTTCAATTAAAGCGCCCATCAAGCGCACTGTTACGAGCCTCATTGAAACACGCGCGTTATCGGTAAACAACTCCAAGCACCCGTGGGTAATGCGCGTCGATAGTAATGAATCGCTTCATATATTTTTCAAAGCGATTCCTACTCCATGCGCGGGGAATGTTTTTGATTTATTTTTATGGCCGGTCTGGGAGGCGCGCTGCTCCGGCCGGCCGGCGGGGGCACCGAGGGGATGGCTTGTTGAGTGCGCTGCAATTCCCCCCCCCCCCTCTGATCGGTCCCGGGTTCGAATCCCGGTCGGCCGCGGCGTTTTCTTTGCCTTGAAATAATGCAGTGCCACAATGCACACGCGGGTTCTTTCCTTTCTCTCTCTCTCTCTCTCTCTCTCTCTCTCTCTCTCTCTCTCTCTCTCTCTCTCTCTCTCTCTCTCTCTCTCTCTCTCCCCCTCTCTCTCCCCGCAGCGGTGCCGCGCAGCTGCATGTCGACTGCAGGATAGGCTGCATGCAGCTGGGCCTTCCCGTCCAGTGCAAGGACACTGCTAGCGTCCGGCCGGGCCTGGCTGGCGGTGGTCGGGGCGGGGCGTGTGCAAGAGGTCCATGTCACAGTGACCTCAAAGCGGCTTTGCCCGCCCTGCCCCTCGGAGCGCCGTTCGGCTCAAATCCTCGGTGATAGATGGCAGTGCAGGTCGTTAACGCGCTGCATGGCGGGGTGCCCTGGCCGTGTCCTGCAGGCTCGCTGTGTGTCTCTCTCTCTCTCTCGCCCGCACGCCGGGGGGGAGCGAGAGAGACCGTCCGGGACCGCTGGCCGTGCGTCTGCGTGGCGACGGTTGCTGCACATTGCGGCATTCGCAGGTTCGCGCACTGCGCGCAAAGCCCTGCCCCCCGCCCTGGATCCGCACCTGATGCTGCAGTCGTTCCGCTGACGCGGTCCTCGTCACTGATGGCGCACGTCACGTGGGGGCCAGGCCATCCCACGCCTGGTCGATTCGGCGGGGGAAAAAAATATTCCGCGACTGGAATATGGCGCACTGCAGCACGGCATAGGGTCGCGGTGTTGTGGCGGGGCGGGGCGCCAACTCCGCAAACTCCCACAACTCGCCCCACTCGCGGTGTGGCGCGGCGCTCCGACTCCTTACCTGGAGGGAGATGGCACTTCCGGCACAGCCTCCTGCAGCCTGCCTCATTTCCAGACCATTTGCACCCCAGCGCACGTGTGTGTGAGTGTGTGTGTGAGAGAGAGAGAGAGGGAGAGAGAGAGAGGGAGAGAGAGAGAGAGAGAGAGAGAGAGAGAGAGAGAGAGAGTGTTCGTGTGGTTTTGTCTCTGTGTGTGTCCATTTTATGTCCGAGTGAGAGTGTGTTTGTGAGCGCGTTTCCACTCCGTCCCCCTGCCGCCCCAACTACACAGCGTGCACACCGCGGAGGCTGGCTCTCGGACCGAAAAACCGACCAGCGGCGTGTTGCTCATCGGTGGTGCACTGCTAATGTAGCGACGCTAGGGCCCTACGCATGGAGTGGCGGGGCGCCATGGGGGCGCCGCGCACCTCAGCGGGGCCGCGCCGGCCGCGCTGCTGCCGCCGCTCGCTGATGGAGGTGGTGGGGGGCACGTGAAAAAGGGTTCCTTCCGAGCGGCGAGCACGCACACACACGCACTCGCCCATTCACTCACACACACGCTCTCTCAAGTGCTCTCTCTCTCTCTCTCTCTCTCTCTCTCTCTCTCTCTCTCTCTCTCTCTCTTCATCCCTCTCTCTTACACATACACACACACACACTCACCGGGACCAATATTGAGGGGCTTGTATAGGTTTTTCGATAGGGTCTGTCTCCTCGCACGCTGTGGAGCGGTGTTGCGGAGTGCTCCCTCCCCCCTTTCCCCCCGAATTTGTTTAGGGCAGGGTATAATGCGCAGCCGGCCGCGGCCCCGCAGCGCGGCCCACCCACACCTTGAAAGGATGAACTGTCCCTTCTGCACCAATCCAATCTGCATACGTTCTACTTAGACCGGCCGATCCGGCCTCGGCGCCGCCACTGCACTCCATTGGTCCTATCGAGCCAATCTGCCCCCCCTGCGCGGCCCAGGGCGTTCGCTCTGTCTCTCTCGCACCCTGCGGGCGTTCCGTACGGGTGCGAGAGAGACAGAGCGACTCTGCAGCGCGGTGTGCCCGTGCAGGGCTTCCCCCCCCCCCCCCAGTCGAGTCGCGGAAACAATTCGGGCAGCGTAGGCAGAGCACGGTCCCAGTGGGCCAGCCTCGGCCGCGGGGCGAGGCGATACGAAGGGGGTGGGCGGGGTATGAAGGCCTTCTGGCTATCCAGGTCTTATCATGTCGTTGTCGTATGTCAGTGTCACGGCGAGCAGCGGCCGCAGCAGCCGTCCAGGGGGGCGAGGCAGCAAGGAGCAGGCGGTCGCATTTTTGGCCCACGGACTCCACATTCCTGGGGCTGGCTGTACACGTATCCCACACTTTTGGCGCTGCCTGTACACGGACCACACACTCTTGGCGCTGTCGGTACACGCGGCCGCCGCCGTGCCGGTGTAGCTACATCATAACACGTGTCAATATGCGCGGTGCATGGCGGGGCGCGGCGCGGCGCGGCGCCACAATGAGGAAAAACGTGCATGCGTGTTTTGCCCGCGCCAGATAGCGAACAATGGGGTACACGGCGGCACTGTGGGCCGCTGCCGGGCGGGGCGTCGCTCTGTCTCTCTCGCACTCACGCGGCGTGCCGTGTGGGCCAGAGAGAGAGAGAGAGAGAGAGAGAGAGAGAGAGAGAGAGAGTGAGAGAGAGAGAACAGCAGAGGGCTGACCGTGGGCTTCCCAGGCGCACAACCTCCCCGCCGGCCGGGGTGTTTTTCGAGGCAGCGTCCCCGCCGCGCCGCGCCGCCGCACGGCCCTTCACTTCATCATGAACTCAACGAGCCCCGAAATAGTGCCGGTTATGGACCGCCATTCGGCTGGAACGACGCGGCCAAGGAAAAAAAAAAAAAAAAAAAAAAAGGGGTGGTCGCCACGGGTGGTGCGAGATGGACCGTGCGAGGCTCGAAATCAGGGAGAAAACGCTATGACATTAAATTTTAGGGTCGGAAAATAATTGAGTGGCGCGGGTCGTAGTCGAACCCGCGACGGCGAGCTGCGAGGGGGACGTCGCAACCGACTGAGCTACCGAACGTGCGTTGATTCACGAGGCCCAGGTTCTCGCCCAGCACTTTCAATTACATCCCGGCTGACACATGAGTGTGTGGGTTCGGAGGCGGTGCGGCCGAGCGGTTCCGATGAGTCGCCTCGTCGCTCTGTCTCTCTCGCACCCTTGGCGGACGTCCCTAGCGTGAGAGAGACAGAGCGACGGATGGATCGGTCGGCAGGCTGCAGCACGGTAGCTGGCCGCCGGGTATATCATGTGGTGGACGGGCAGGCACCGCCCCCTCCACTGCCCTTCCTTCCTCACTCCCCCCCCCCCTCTCTCTCTCTCCTTCCCCTTCACTTCTCCTTGTCCGTCTGCCGGCGCTCTAATTGCCGGAAACGGGCGCGCAGCACTCTTCTTTGTTGTGCATGCGGACGGACTCCCCGGCCGCGGAGGAGTACAGGTGGCGCGACGGCGGCGACTGGGACTGGCTATCGGTGACGTCACGGACGCGTGGCTTTGTCCTGAAAACTTGTGGAGCGGAGAGTACCCGGAATAAGTCTGGACATCTACACCAGACGAGGCGCGGAACCGCGGCCGATTTTCCTCGCGGTTCTCTGACTACTCCGAGGCGTCCGCTTGGCGTCGCTCTGTCTCTCTCGCGCCGCTGCGAACCACCGGCCGCCCCTCGAGTGCGACAGAGACAGAGCGACCAGTGGAACCTGCTGCTGCTGCTGCTGCTGCTGCTTGAAACGCGAAAGGCGCGCCTTTCGTGCGGTTTCTGACAGAGTAGGCCCAGTGGGAACGCGGCTGCGTCCGAGAGCCCCCCGCGGCCGCGGCCCGCACGCCGAGGTTCCCACCGGAGCGAGTGCGGGTGTGGACCGGTCTAGGACAATGACTCCGCGGCGGGACGCGGCGGCGGGGCAGTAAAAAGAAATTAAAGCAAATTTAGAGACTGCCCGCGGTGCGTCCAGTGATAAACACTACAGCAGTGCAGCGCGGCGCCACGGCTGACTGAGCCACGAATAATTCCGCCTCCTCGTTTGGCGCGTTCTCCTCGCTCTGTCGTTACCTTGCCGGAAAGCATGCGGCTTTCGGGAACCGGAAAGCTGCGAAGCTTGCATCGAAAGCCCCGGATAAATCACGTTCGTGGTGGGACAGCTTTCCCGTGCCGTTGCCTCGCCGAAGCTGGCTAAAGCTAAAGCAAGGTTAAGTGCCCGCAACTTCCTCCCTGATGAGATTTATCGCCGGATCTCTCGCCATTCCCAGCCCAGGCTGACTGCGGGTCTCTGTCTCTCTCGCGGGGCGCGCCGCGGGGCTGCGAGAGAGACAGAGCGACTGGCCGCTCGCACCGCCCGGCTCACCAGGCAGGCCTAGGCAGGCCAGCTCGTCGTCGCGTCGCCGCTACCTGCCTGAAGTGGGACGCCCAAATCGCGTCGTGGCAAAGTCAAACACCAGATTTCAGATCTCGGGCAGAAGACTCTGGGAATTCCAGGACACACTCCTATTTTCGTGGTTCTGCCTACTCACTTGTGAACAAACGCGAAGATGGGAGCGCGGTTCATATGCGTTGGGTAAAATAATTTTATAATTTTAGGTCTGTGTTTATCACAACACAGTAGATCTTTTGCTACCGAATCTCACAAGAAAATTAGTTCTCCACACACAAGCAACCTTACGGCATACGAAATTCATTCCGCGTGGAGAATTTCAACTTTGATAGGTGCTCAGCTCGCGCACGCGTGGTGCAGTGTTGTGGGGCTCTCCGGCGTCGATGTGGGATTCGCTGGAACCTGTGGAGGTGGGGAGGAGAGGCCCCATGCCGATGACAGTGTGGGCTTGGAGAGCGTCATGCGGCGGGCGGGGCGGGGCGGGGCGGGGCACAGCGGGGCACAGCGGGGCCCCTAAAGGGATCGGACTCGGGTGCCAGAAACAAAAGGCAGCAGCAGTGACGGCCGAACCGATAGCTGATCTGTGACGCGCGCAGACGCCTCCTATGGCCATATATCGCATGCCTCTGTGTGTGTGTGTGTGTGTGTGTGTGTGTGTGTGTGTGCGCGCGCGTGGGGTACATGGAGGAGGGCCGTGCATGAGTGACGGAGTGGAGGCGGAGTGTGCTTTACACCTGCCCCCCCCGCCTCCCCCTTCTGTTCGTCCTGGCCTTTGCTCTCCTGACGACCCCGTCTACGTAACAGAGGGTAGCCTTGCAAAGGGCACTCAAAGTAAAATTTTCTTCCCATTTTTTTTTGTTAGGGGTCCCGAAGGAACCTCTCGCACACCCACGCTGGACGCCGGGACGCCCCACGAGTGCGAGAGAGACAGAGCGGCTTGGCAAGCCGCTGGCGGCGCCGCGCTGTCGCCGTGCTTCGCCCGTCCGTCAAGTCCGGCGGATCTTCACTTGATCGCGCTCATTCTTCGAGGCGCCTCGCTCTGTCTCCCTCGCACCCAGGGGCCGCCCGGCGAGTGCGAGAGAGACAGAGCGAGACACGCCGTGCGACACGCCGCGGAGGTTCGGCGTCGTCACCGCGGGGTGCTCCAAGCGTAACACACGGCCACGGCAATTACTGCGGCCCACTGCACCGTCAGAGACGCGGCGGCGACGCGGCGGCGGACATGACTGTGACACGAAACGGCAGCGACGCCCAGCAGCCCGACCTGGCGACAGTCGCACGAGGGCGGCACGGCCCACAACGAATAGTAACCGATTTCCTCTTTGCAAGACTTTTGGAAAGTCTGCGGATTTATCTGACCTCCGTCGGTGCAGTGAGGAACTTGCAGCCGTGTGGGCTTTACACTCCGCACCACAGAGGGCCTCGTCCACTGAGAGAAATGTAATGTCGTTTCCCGGGGTCACTAAATTTTGGTAGTCAAAAGAACTTTGTTTTCGTCATTTCGACTAGTTTTCAGACGAAGCGACTAAAACATTTAGTCACCCCCTGAAACGACGAAAATTTTTGGTCGATTCAACGAAAATTTTGTCGATTTAAATTTACTTTTGGGACAGTGTCAAACAACCGGCAGCCGGATGAAAGCGGCGCCAATACAGGAAACAGTGGCGGCTGCCTGAATGACTGAATGACTCGCTCCACGTGTGTTCAACTTTTCTCGAACAGCGCCTCGCTTCCACGAGACAACGCTATAGCGACGGGACAGACTCCCTATAAGGAAACTTTGCTCATCGCCAACTTCCATTCCTCAACCCTCAACACTAAATTAAAAAGTCAGAAGGGTGCATCGCTTCCTCAAAGACCGCGCGCGCACACACTCGCACGCCATCGCGCTCACGCAACGCTAGAGGTAACAGTTAGCAAGAGTCGCGCGGTCTAATTGTCATCCTACCATGCCGGTGTGCTTTCTTCCTGTAATTTCGTCATTTTCTTCTTTTTTTTTTCGACAGGTCTTTATTGGGCTAACCCGTTCCCCCTCCTCCTCGGCGGCGGGGAGTGCCGCGTCACACTGATTAATCCACCGTGAGTCACTTCCAGGAATCGACAATTAGCGAAAAAATTAAGGATCGCCGGGTGGGTGGGTGTGGGAAGGCGGCCCGGGCCGGGCTCTTTCAGAGTGGGCCCAGCCAGTCAGGGCAGTGACACCGCCGCCAGCACGGGGCCCAGGGGCGTAGCGAGGCTAGGCTCCTTAGGGCCCCTCCCTCATTGTTTTGCCCTGATTACTCGGGGCTGTCTGGACCGGTCTGGACCCTCCACATCGGCTTGCTCGCTCTCCCACTTCCCAGCTCCCCCGGGATCGCAACTTCCCACTTCCACGACCTCATGGTTCCTGTTATAAACGGTCCAGTCCCCACTTCCCACTTATTTGCCCCCACCTTCCCCACTCCGACGCCCGGACTCCCACTTTCGATCCACGCTATCACTTCCCACCTGCTCCGCCGCTGCACTGCCGACCGACCCGCGTGACGTTCGTCGGCCTTTATAGGCCACGCCTTGATGCCGAAATGGCAGCACTTAAAATGCGCGCTCTTCATAAAACGAAATAATTTCGGAAATTCAGTCGCTCTGATTTTTGTTATTGAGTCGTAACCGTTTACGAGCTGCTGGCCGGCGCACAGAGGGCCAGAAGACCGGCGCAGGCGGCCAAAACTCGAGACGCGTTTTGAGCTCCATAGTCGCTGAATGGGACTCAAATCGAATATGTGACCCCACCAATAAATCCCTCGTTCGGAGAGCAATCCATTGGTGAGGTCTTACTACGTTCAGTTCGAGTCCCATTTAGCGACTCTGGAGCTCAAAACACGTCCAGAGTTTTGACCGCCTGGCGCCCGTCTCTCACGTAACGCTCACCGCACCGCTCTTAACCTGTGTTGGATTCGGGGCGCGGGCCGCGCGGGCCCCGCTGCCGTCGCGCCGTGCGTCACGTGACCATTGTTACAGTGCGGTTCCCACACGCCCCCCACCCCCGCGGTTCCCAGCTGCTTCCCAGGGCTCCCCCTCCCAGTGATGCCCATCGCGGTGGATGTTATTGTTGCCTCGCCGCTCATTACGTTTTTATCTTTTTCCTCCATTCTATCTTCATCCGGGCGCCGCGTTTCGGCCGCCGCGCCCGTCTTCCTCGCACGTGCGGCTCGTCCCGCGCGAGTGCGAGAGAGACGGCGGCAGCGTTCCGGAATCAGTGGCGGCAGCGTGTGCAGCGTGTTGGCCTCTTCGCGGTTCAGGGAGCAGCGCGTCTGGAGTCCTGGAAGTCCTGGAGGCATGGAGGAGGGGAGGGGGGAACTGGGGGAACCAATGGGGGCGCCTCAGCGAGCGGAGAGGGGGGGGGAGGTGACTCAGGGCGCCGAGTTGCCTACCAGGCAGGGGCACACCTGTCCGAGCCGCTGCGTACGAGTGTGTGTGTGTGTGTGTGTGTGTGTGTGTGTGTGTGTGTGCGTGTGCGTGTGTTCGCGGTAGAGGGGCCCGGCCCGCGTCCGGTGCTAAGCGATGCCTTGATGCTCCGCTGCGCCTCGAAATGCGGCGCCGTAGCTCTGCCAAGGAGGAGGTACGAGCGGAACAAGCGGCACTAAAATTCCCTTTTCTTCGTCTTGTTTCTATTCTGCCCCTTCTTCTCCTTCTTCTTCTCCTCCTCCTCCTCCTTGATGGCGCACACGTGTGGGCCGGGCGTGACCCTTGTCGCCGCACCGCCTCGCCAGATTGAGTAATTAGCGAGCACACCCTCCACGTTGCCCGCGGCCCTCTGTCTCTCTCGCACTCGCCTCGTCACCTGGCCCACCTCGGGGCGAGACTCCCCGAATGGCGCGGACGCAATCAATGCCTCTGCAGCGTCGCTCTGTCTCTCTCGCACTCCATCGGCGTCCCGTACGGGTGCGAGAGAGACAGAGCGACTCCCTGTCTGCATCTCCGAGACGGAAACGAGGATCGGCGGGGACGCCGCAGGGCTGCCGCTTATGCAAACCGGCGCGGAGATGAGAAAAGAATGAAATGAACGAGAGAAAATAAAAATTCGGGGGGAGGGGGCATGGTGATCCGGGCGAGTGTTTAAATTGTTTATTTTGTACCTATTGAGTGAATACAGCAGCTTTGGTGAAAAAAAAAAAAAAAAACTGCGGGTGTTGAACCTAACACTCCGGGTTCAGAATGCAATGTCTGTACGCTCTCGGACACCGGGACTAACATCGCCCATGCACCAAATAGCCTTTCTCTTTCAAAAATTTACGTCATTATTTTTGAATTGAAGTAACCTTATAATCTTGTCTTTGGACGGTGATATAGACCCAACCCGAATCCGCCACCGCCGACGCGCGGCGACGTGAATTCGCGCTTATTCCCTCCGCTGGGACCTCAGGCAGGCAGCCAGGCAGGCAGCCAGGCCCCCTCCCAGGACGACAGCCACGGTGCATTTGACAGCGGATTTAATTAATTAGCTTGCTCATTCATTTCATGTGCAGGGTGGAAAACAAAACTACTGCCGCGCGATACATGTAAACAAAGCATCGATCACGACCGGAGCGGAGGCTGAGGCAGAAGCAGAAGCCCCTGCACGGCCTCAACTTTCCCGATTGCCTCAGCCGCTCGTCTTGAACCAAAATAGAACGCACGGCCTCGGCCATTTTTCTTCCCTGTTTTGCCGCAGTGGCCAGGCCAGCGGTGCACAGTAGGCCAGAAGACCGGAGCAGGCAGCCAATACTCTGCTCGCATTTTGAGCTCCAGAGTCGCTAAATTGGTTAGTGGCGGGCTAACGCAGTAGCGCTGGATCCTTTCTAACGGCAACCCATCCTCATGCCTTTGACGCGAGTTCAACTCGACGCCGGTAGAGCGCGCTACGCGTCGGGCTGATCGGCGATTCGACCGACTGATTTCCGCTGTCGTCGCTCTGTCTCTGTCGCACTCGTGGGGCGCCCCGTGGGTGCGAGAGAGAGAGACGCGGGTACTTGCTTTATCACGACGCGGGGCGCAGGTGCGCGGCGAAATGAACAGTGCGGGATGAGTGATACGAACGGCTGGAGCATGTTCGCATGTTCCACGCGCTGCTGCTGCTGTGGGGACAAATAAATCTGGAAAGCGGTCTGACCCCTTGACTAATAACATTTATCCTGTTTTCCGCTCGCGATGCTCAGTCATCGTGTCCCACATTCGCATGAAAGGGTTGGACAACCCGCGGCGGGGGTCGCGAGGGGGGGGGGGGAGGGGGGGCAGCAGATTGGAAAGCCAGCCCTGGGCACTGTGGGGCCGGGCCAGCGGACTCGGGGTCAAAGAAGGAGGAAGCATTAAGCCCCTCAACGCACTTACAGGATCCGCCACCGCCTTTGTGCGAACGCTGGCAATCGGAAGTATTGCTCGGCTGCGACAGCGGAACTCTTTGGAAGGTTTATTTTTTAAGCAGTAGTAGCCGCTGCCCCCACGCGCGTTGCGGCGCGTTGCGGCGCGTTGCGGCGCGCGGCCCCGCACCGGCCTACAGCACTGCCTTCAGCGATGCCGGCTGCCCACGTCACACCACGCCACGCCACGCCGCCGCGTTGGAGAAATCACTTGGAGAAAAGTCGCCTCATATCGGTGGCCTCGACCGGTCGGCCCCTTCCTAACGACGGCCACTTTTCAAAATCACACACACGCGCGGCGCCCATGATTATTTCAGGACAAAATAATAAATCCCTTTCCGGCGGACGGCGATAGAAATCTGCCGCCACTTCCTGCGCGGTCCAGATGGCCGCTAGAGTCGCTGGAGCCGTCCCAGGCACGGTGGGCCACAAGACCGTTGAGGCGGCCAAAATTCTAGAACCGAATCAAACGAGTGACCCTATTGATTGATCCCTCGTTTGGAGAGCACGCCATTGGTGGGGTCAAAAGTTCGATTCTGGTCCTATTTAGCGACTCTGAAGCTCAAAATGCGTCCAGAATTTTTGCCGCCTCAACGGTCTTCTGACCCACTGTGCCAGGCCCCGGCCGGGCGGTCCCCCTCGCCGTAGCTTTTATTGTACTCTGTCTCGACTAATTCGCCGGCCATGTCCCGAAAACAATTCTTATTAAATTCCTGGCGAGGTCCGAAAGAAAGCGGAACACAAATTTAGTCTCGTTTGTCTGGGTAGGGGGCGCTGGCCGAGAGGGATCGCCCTCTGCACACCACCAGAGGTGCCAGTGCCTGACCCGCCACCATTTAGTTTGACTGTTAGATGACCAGAAAAAACAATTCTTGTTGAAATTCTCTTTTTCCGATTCGGACGTTGATCCAATGCATGACGTTTTGGAGAGGGTTTCCCAAACTCACCTTGGTCTGGACAGTTGAGGCGTCCAGATGATATTGGACCCCTTTATTGGGGCTCCTTAATTTGAAATAAATCAGTTTGCGTCACGCCGGGGCCGCGGGGGCCGCGGGGGCCGCGGGGGCCGCGCCTCGGCGTGTGGGGGCCTCGCCGCTGACGGACGGAAGCTGGTGGGCGCCGTTGCTTCCCAAGCCAGCGCCGCCAACGTGACGTCATGGATGACGGCGGCCCGTCACCACTGCCGTAACTGCAGCACAGTGGGTCAGAAGAACGGCTGTGACCGCAGCTACTTAGGCAGCACCGGCCTCGCAAACTTCGCCAAAAGTTATGATTTCCCTTCGGCGTTTGCTGATTATTTGTTGCGGCGGCGATGCAACATGACGTCTGTCTTCGTCCGGATGCCCCTTATTCCGTTCTCGTCTCAGAATAACATCGACGTTGTCTCCGCTTTGCAAGTCAAGCGTCCCAAAAATTGTGCCCGTTTGTGATGCTGATGTAGGCAAACACGCTGAAAAGCCGGCCGGATCGCGAGCCAGCCTGCAAGCCGCGAGCAGGGCCGCCCCCGCCCGCCTCAGTTTCACGGGCATTGGTCATGTCACAGAGAAATCGATTGACATGGAAATTGCTGTGCAGACCTACATGAGTCCTTTCACCCCCTCAAAGGAAAATCAAGAGGCGGTGACCGCACTTTGGGATGGATACAGGTGTTGGTACAGCCCTTGCCTCGCGTCGGATTGCCTTTTTTGGCAGATCGAGGGCTAGAAAGCATTAGCCGTGCATCTTGTTACGCCTGTAGTATATATTATTCATGAGAGAACATCACAGAACAACCAATGAAGTACATTTTCATGCAAAACGGATGAAAATTCGGCAAGCAACACGCCTCCATTTTTTTTCCTGGCCCTCGGGAGTGGCTGCGCATTATTCTCACCTTTGCCACAAGACCGCCGGCCCCGTCTCTGACTTTGAAGCTTGCCCGCCCTGCGCGCCCTGCGCGCCGATCGCCCGAAGAAAGGTAATTGAAGGCGGCCAGCGAGGAATCTCTCTCCTCGTTTGAGGCAGAGGCTGCGGAATCCTGCGCCATGCACTGCCAAAACTTGCACGCACCTTAAGAACACAATGTGTAGTGCGACATTTTCATCACGTTAGGCACACTCTTAAAACCTTACGAAGTATTTTGAGCATACATATAACAAACAAAAATACTTTGTTATACGAAGAAATAGTTTGTAAATTACGAAGCATTTTCTTCGTAAGCTTATGTATGCTCAAAATACTTTGTTATACAAACTACTTTTCTTTGTAAGGCCCGAAATAGTTTGTAAGGTTTTCTCAGTGCAAGGACTTTCGCGAAGCAGCCGAGCAGGCTGGCCGCATCGCCGTTGCCGTGTCCTGCACCGCCCGGTCCGTGCATGTTCCGCCCTCATTTTTCCGGCCGACGCTTTCCCACTCGGCTTTTCCGGCTCGCATTTCCGTGTAACAGGCGGAGCGCGCGCGAAGCGGGGAATGGATGCCTCGTGAAAAGGTCCCATTGTACCTATCATCACGGGACGGGCAGAAAAAGGGCGTTAGGGACCCCTGGGCCCACTCACCAACACCTGTGAGTGTGTGTGTGTGTGTGAACACGGTTAGATTGATGGGTGTGCAGCGCAGGCCCGTGGTGTTAGTGCGTAGGCAGGGCGGGGCGGGGCGGGGTCGCCGCTGAAGGCTCCTTTGACCGATAGGTCTCGCAACCCGTGGCATCTCTGCGCGGCAGCGCGCGGCCCGGCGAACGAGAGCGAGAGAGAGGGCCGCTTTATTGATTGGGGCCACCTGCGGATTGGATAAGGCACGCTGTCCCGCTGTCGCTGACACAAGCATCGGCCGGACCGCCCTGGCCCTGGCCGGCCCCTGGGCGGCCCCTTGGCCTGACTGGGCCGCCCCGGATCTATATACCTCCAGAGGATCTGGCCGGGAAGTTGCTCCAAGTCGCTCCCAATCGTCGAGACGTCGCCGGACGGGAGGGTCCGGCCAATAACGTGGGGGCTCCCACCGGCTCCGTGATGCCCCCGCACGCCGCCAAGTGGCTCCAAGCAAAAAGACGGACGGTCTGTCGTGTGCGTGCCGTCTGCCCCACCTGTCCGTCTGTCCGCATGCGCGCGTGCGACGCAGGTGTGTGTTCAATTATTCCGGCGTCCACCTGCCCTGCCCTCCGAGTGGACCGAGAAGATGTGGCCGGTCGGGTGGAGGCCTGCGGCTGCGGGGCTGCGGGGGCCTCGGCCGCCTCCCTCGGCCCGGGATCGGCGCAGAGGTCATAATTGTCTCCCAGAGTCGGTGCTGCGCCCCACACACGTCACGACGGAGGCAGCCCTCCGGAACCCCAATCCCGGCCCCTCCGAGTTACGGCGCCGCCGAGTGAGGCGACGTTGATGTTGTGATATCCTTCCGGCGTGCGCCGCTCCGGTCGCTGGCGCTAGCGCAGCTGCAGGCGGGGTGCTTGAGGCGCGCGGCGGTTTGCAGTGCGTCATTAACTAATGCAGCGCGCGTCTCGTCAGTCATTAATGCAACGCTGCCCGGCAGGCACTGTGCCCAGCCAGCCCCGGCCCCCGCCCCGGCAGCGCGAAAACAGGTCTGTCTAGGGACGGAAGGCGGCCTGGCCCCCCCGATGCACAGTTTGCAGAGCCGCCGGCCTTTGCGATGGGGTGGACGATGGATCCCACGCTGCTGCTGAAAATTAATTTTGCCGCTCATGGCGGCCCCAATTTGCCTAAGGCCGACCGAGCCCTCAGGCAGAGCGGAAAACTTGCGCTGATGTAAATCAAAGCGAACGCACGAAACGGCGTGGTGTCTAGGTGCAGGTGGGTCGGTGTGTGTGAGTGTGTGTGGTGTGTGCGGGTCATTCCCCCGCCCCAGCTCTACGCAACGTAACCCACACACCCGAGCAACGCGGTCTCCCTCAGGCCAACCGGGTGCGCTCCCGCAGGTATTGGCCGAATTCTCATACGGTGTCGGCAGCGCACCGTGTAGAGTAACCCGAACACGCCACGCCACGCCGAGCGTGACCACGGCAGGATGAGTCCCATCCCCTGGAGCGTGGCGCAGGCTGCACCACGCCCATGCCGCCACCTGCACCGTCATGCAGGGAGTTTGCTTCTTCATTTTTTTTGTCCGTCACCATACGAGGTGGGGTTTTGGCAAAGCGTAGACAACGTGTAGACGTCGTAAGACGACGAAACAACTATGATTCTGAAGGATAGACACTCCGTTAGGTGCCCTGGGGACTCAAAATGGCGGCAGGGGACTGTGAGCTGACTATACTACTTACCAGCAGGAAAAAATAACTGAGGAAGAAAGGCCGCGGAACTTGATGATTGCATCTTGCTGTATCGCAGAGCCTTTTCTGCAACAAAAGGAGAATCGCCACCGCGCACTCCGTGCTCACTCCGATTATAATGAAAATAATAGTTGTAATAATAGCAACAAGTGTCTAGGAGCGTCGGCGCGTGAGCGCGGTGCGACTATGAGACCCGTGTATGTTTCCCACCACACACGTACACACACACACACACACGTACACACACACACACACACACACACACACACAAACGCACGCGCGGCTCTACACACTTTCTCAGGAAGGCGGTGTGCGCGGTGCCGTAGACACTTCCCCGCTCCGCTCTGTCCGAGCGCCTTCCATTTTTAATGAAGAACTTTATGCTGCATTAATTGCCGCGGCTGTGGGAAAAAGACGAACATTGCACTCCCCACCTCCCGCTCCCTGGCCCCCTCGCCTCCTCGTCTTGGCGTCGCGGTGGCGATCGGGCCCGACGGACAAGCCGGGCGGATTTCCGCGGTCGCAAAGCCCGCAGCGACACCTCACTGTATTTGATCGCGTTTGACAACCGTTGAGACGCAAGTGCTTTTGCTGTAAAAATCATTCTCCAGAACGAAATCGAAAGCGTCCATTTTGTTTGTTGTGTTTTGCTGGCTGCGTGGCCCTTGAGGTAGGTCAAGTCAAGTCCCCCGCCCCCTCGGCGAGGAGGGTCGGGACGGATGGGGTCTCGCGCAGGGAGATACAAGCAGAGTGCCGCCTCAACGGCGCTCCCCAAGTGTCTCTCTCCTTATCAGTGCCGTGGCGCCAAGGACTCCCCCTTCACGCCCCAGACAACGTCTTTTCAGCGCGGATTATGAGAAATCGGGCCTCGACGAGCAACGACTCAATTTCTCATCGCTGCTGGCAGTGTGGCGGGTGGTACCATTTCCGGGCGGACCCCGCCGCGGCTGCGGTTGGCGTTTTCGTAAACAAGCCGTCCGGGAGTATCGTTGCCCGTAAAGTATCTCGACGATGCGGTCCGCTGGCGGTCCGCGGGCTGCGCGGCTGGTCCACTGTGCAGAGTCCAGCAGGACGGCGACCGCGACTTCCACAACAATAAACTGACCGCCCACTCGGATGTGTTCGCAGCTGCCGGAACGGCTGGTCGGGGAACCTCTTCATGCTGCCCGTCGACGGGTGTCCGCGGCAGGCGCCAACGAGCGGCTCGGATAGAGTTTGTTTTGATTTCAATTTGAGTCTGGATTCGGCGTGCGAGCGGCTGACGCACTGCTGAAAAATGGAGCTGCCGAACAACAGCCGGGCTTGGGGCTGGGTCACTCGGACCTTGAAACTTACGGCCCTCCCCACCAACTACGCAATAACCCCAGCCTTTGTTGGCCCCTTCAGAGGCCCACATACCTTCCGAGGTTACTCGCGCGCCGCTGGAGAACAAGTCAGCCGCCGTTCGCGATAAATTGAAACTTTTGTCCGCCCCGCTGAGCACACCCTGCAGGGACGATATTAATGGGGCTATTTAAAATACAAACCTCTGCTGGGGAACATAATGGGGCAGCCGGTGTTGGTTTCAGGCGCTCCCTTTGTCCTCGCCCTTGATTTTGAAGGGCTTTGGAGGGCGCGCGAGGGATCAGGGTGTCCGTCCCGCGGATGACCGACGAGGGATGAACGAACGCCAGAAAGGGAGGCTAGGCGCCCTTCCCTGCGACCTCGGCGCCCGCGGGGCCTTGTCCAAATTGGGGGTATTGGGAGGTCAGACATGCCATAATGCAGGACCCATCATTCCGATATCCGCGGTAGTCCGAGGTTATTCGTAGGTAAGCCGGGGTAATCTGAGGAAACTCGCGGGGTAATCCGAGGCATTCCAAGTTAATCCGGGGTAATCCGGCTGAATGTCTCGGCTGCTTCCCCCTCGGGTCGTCGCAGTGGGCCCACTTGTTTCTTCCGGCAGTGTCCGCTGCGGGCGGAGGTCGTTACGCGCCGCGCTTTCCTGAAAACAAAAGATTTTGCCGCTCTTTGGCTGTCTTCCGCCTCCACCGGTGAAAGGCCCAAGGCGCGGCGGCAGTTCGTCGCCTTGGCACCGGGCGGGGCTCGAACCTGGGACCACCAGGCCGGCGCCTCGATGCAGTGCGCAGCCCGCGGCGCGCAGCCAACATCGCGGCCCGACTTGTGGTCACCCCCTTCCCCCTCCCCCACGCACCGCCCCTCCCCGGTCGCGAGCGGCCCCTCCTGGCGGCAGGGAGGCAGGAGGCGCAGGAGGGAGGGGGAGGAGGAGCCAGCGGGCCTTCAGTCTACAGCGAGCCCCGGCCGCGCGCGGACCGCCTCGTCGACGTCGGCGCCGTCCTGCATCCCGCCCGCGGGTCTCTTCTCGTCTCGCGTGTGTCGTCTAGTGCGCGCGCTTCCCGCCCGCCGCCTCGCCGCCCTGGATTACTGTTGTTGTTGTTGTTGTTGTTGGCGTCCGCACGTGCGTCGGTGCGAGGTGTGACCGCGCGGTGTGTGGTACCAGCCCACTGTGCGTGTGTGGAGTGCGCGAGTGCAGTCACATTCATTTTGGTGGTTTACTTACGATGGTGCGACGGCTGTGAACCTCAAGAAGGATGACGGTTTGGCTGTCGCGGTGATTTTGTTTTTGTTTTTCGTTTACGTGGAGTGGAAGAAGTTTGTGGTGCTGTGAGTGCTTGGATTACCGCGGCCCGGCCCGCATGCCCCTGCCGCCTGCTCCGGCCGGCGGCGCGGTGCCCGGACAGCGCGGCTAGCCAGTGGGCCGGCCTGTAGCCCACGGGGCCACAAGCAGCCATGCTGCCTCGCATCCTGCTCGCCGTGCTGCCGCTGCTGCTGCACAATGGTAAGCCCGACTCCCGTATTCCGCCGTCGAAGCGCATTCAAAATCAGAGCGCAGTCACGCATTTTGAAGCGAGCGCCGATGAGCGCCTTAAAATGCCTTAAAAACCCGAGCAGGGCGGCGTGACGTGGCTCACTGTGGGTCAGACGACCGAAATCCCGGGCTCAAGAGTCGCTAAATGGGACTCGAACCGAACGTATAACCCCACCAATAGATGGCTCTCCGAACGAGGAATCCATTGGTGGGGTCACGCGTTCAGTTCGAGTCCCATTTAGCGACTCTGGAGCACAAAACACGTCTCCCATTTCGGCCACACCGGTGACCGGACCAGCAGCACGGCCGCCGCCGCGTACGGCTCAAATCAATTAAAAATGTTTGCATGGCGAGCAGGCCGGGTCGCTCCTAATTAGAGCGCGCCTCTTCGTTTTTGCAGTCCAATTTTTTGGGACTCGGCGAAGTGAGGCTCGCCGGACCGGTCGGCCCAAGGCCGTCACTTATTGAATTGGCGAGGACAGCGACTTATCACCGGCACACGGTGATTCTAGCCGCCCCGCCCCGCCCCGCCCCGCGGTACACACGGCAGCCGCCTCTTGTTGTTTGTTGGTCCGCACCTGTGTGTGCCTTGTGACACCGCGGCGTCCGTCCCGCTCGCTCCCGCGCGGCGGTGGCGCGGCCCCCCAGCGGCGGGGCGTGTAGGGGACCCTCAGAAAGAATCATCGCCGCCATGCTAAATGGCGCGGGGCCTGGCGTGACCCGGCCTTTCTCTTTGATATGACGGCCGGGAAAAATGACGAAAAGGACACATTTATAATGCCCCGGGGAGCAGGCCAGGCAGCGCCCCCCCCCCCCCCCACCGACTGCTAGGGCGGCGCGCCTCGCAGCGCTTCGCAAGCGCGACGTGGTTTTGTATCACCGCGTTGGCCTCGAAGGGAGGGAACTGAGATTGTGACTGACAGGGTGGAAGTGCCCCCACCCCCTCCCCCTCGCGCGGTACTGCACCACCGCAGCAGTTTGTTTATCCGACAAGACAGGACGGTCAGCCAGTCAGCCAACGCGGCGGCGCGCGTGTGTGTCGACTTCCCTGAGGACGCCGCCGCGGCCTGCTATCACTGGCATCCGCGTCTCTGGTTCGCGGTGTGTGTGTGTGTGTGTGTGTGTGTGTGTGTGTGTGTGTGTGTGTGTGTGTGTTCGCTTTGGCGGCCTCTGGTGGCAGACGGGCTGGACGTCGGGGTGTGACGGACAGGGTGTCGCCAGGAAGTCGCTGCCCGCTTCCATTTCCATGGGTCCAGATAAATCTGCCGCTGCTAGCTGATTCCGCGCATCGCTGCCGTCGCTCTGTCTCTCTCGCACTCACGTGTAGGTCAGAGAGAGAGAGAGGGAGAGAGAGAGAGAGAGAGAGATAGAGAGAGAGAGAGAGAAAGAGAGAGAGAGAGAGAGAGAGAGAGAGAGAGAGAGAGAGAGAGAGAGAGAGAGAGAGAGAGAGAGAACCAGTGAGCTGTCAAACGGTATCAACGGCTGAATCTATGAGTGGTGAATGTTGTTGTTGGAAAGGGACATGGTGCTGTTGTTGTTGTTGCCTCTGTGTACTGCTGTGTCCGCCGCATGGCTTTATGATGTGTATTACGGCGCTAAGGGCAGCCAGTTTCGGGTTTCAAGGCGCGGACGCGCGCTGCGCAGACCAAGGGCACGCCGAGGTCGCGTCTCCAAGAGGATACGAGGAGGATACACATCTGGGCCTCGAGTTTCACTGTCGCCGTCGCCATGAGCACAGTGGGCTGACGATAGCGGCCGCCGGGCTGGGCTGGCTTGGTGGTCGACGGGGGCCTCGTCGAGGGCGCGGCACCACGCGGGCCCCGCCTTGGCCGCCGAGGTCACCGGGGCAAGGGGGCGCGCCGGCGGCGCCGCCAGCGCGTGTTGCGAGAAGCCCAGAGGTGAACCCAGTTTTGAGGCGTAGCGAAACTTGGCGCCGACCGGCCGACTTGACTGCGAGCGGTTTGCAACTTGGAGAAAACGGGCGCGATTTGTGATAGAGAGGCGGCCGGTGCGGGTGGTCGGCGGGGTGCCTCCGCTGGCTGCGCGGCAGCTGGCCACCAACAGCGTCTTTGCTTACACTTGCCAAGTCGGCCGGCCTTGCACCCAGCTGTGCAGGCCGACCCCGCCCCGCTGAATTCTCCAGGATGTTTACTCCTCGGATGGCTGAACCCCTCAACTTGGGGGTGCCTCGCCCGCCGTGTCGGCTCGTCAATTTTTAACGGCGCGTGGAATTGCGCGGCGGCGCCATCCATTGGCGGGTCGCGCGGCCTCCTCGACGGCGTCCTGCCTACCGGCCTGCCGCCAACTTGGGCCCGGCGAGAATTAGTCAAATTCGGCGGCAACGCGGCCAACAACTCACTGCTATAACTAACCCCCTCTTGTTGCCGAACGTGAATCTGAATCTGGAAGTGCGTGTGGCGACCTCGGTCACCGGGTCGATGAATGATTTCGGAACGCCGAGGTAGCTTCGGCATCCCCGGGCGATTAAGATGACGGCGATGGCGGCGAGCGTGACGTTATCTGAAGGCCCTCCTGACTCAGCAAGTCGCCGTGCGGTAAGAAGGAGCGAGGCCCATCTGTTGTATCATCTGCCCCTTTGTGGCGGCCAGGGATCCCTTGTTGAGACAAGCGACTGTTTAGAGAGGAGGTTGGGAGTGGAGTTGGCTTCGCCCGGACGGAGGGCGAGAGTGAGGGAGACGGGCTGAGTGGCCGAAAATGATGGACAGGGGGACAGACTGGCGATGGACAGCCTGCCGGCCGCGACGCTGGATTGAAGCAGCGACGGGCATGTGACGCGTGGCCGGCTACTTGGTCTGCGGGCCGCGGTGCGCATGGCGGCCGTGTCCGGGACGTCAATGCGTTCCAATAGGGCCCTTGTGTCGCGCCCCGCCCCGCCGTGGAGGGGGGGGGGGTCTTGGGCTTCGTGCTCCGTGTGCGAGGAATTCTTGATGGCATGTAGCCCCGCAACAGGCGGCCGTTTGAGCCAAGTTGCTGCTCATAATCGGACGCGTGTAGCGCAGCACCGCTGCTAACTACGCTGTGTGCGCCGCCAGGGCGTAGCGCGCGATAGCGCTTCAGTTGGCACAGCTGCCGCCAGCGCTAGTGCAGCGTGTCCTGTCTCTCTCGCACCCTGACGGCCTGGCGGGCCGCGTGCGAGAGAGACAGAGTGAGCGGCCTGCTGCTGCTCCGCCCCCTGTGCGCCTGTCGTCTGTCGGCGATTACGGGCTGCTGTCCTGGCGCTACGAAGAGTCTCTCTCTCTCTCTCTCTCTCTCTCTCTCTCTCTCTCTCTCTCTCTCTCTCTCTCTCTCTCTCTCTCTCACACTCATGGCGCGTTCCACAGGGGTGCGAGAGAGACAGACATGGGGCTCGTCGCGGGACTCTGGCCCCGCGCGTCGCTCTACATGAAGAACGTGAAGCTCGTGAAGCACGTGGAACAGAGTGTGCCGCGGCGTGCTGCAGGGGGGAGGGGGCGGGGGCGGCGGGGCCCTGTGGGGGCAGTGCCGTCATATCGCACGCGAGTGACTCGGTGCCATGTAGGGACCGCCCTGCCGTAAGCGGCGTCGCCTGGGGACGCGCGGGGCGGGGCGGGGCGGGGCGGGGCGGGGCGGGGCGTTCCGATCAGCACGCAGAGCATGGCCTGTCGCAGCGAGAGCAGACGCGACGAGTATTGATAAGGGACAGAGACGCGCTGTTCTTTCAGTCCTTCGTTTTTTCTTTCTTTGTGGCGAATTAGGGCGCAGGGCGGGGCGGGGCGGGCGGACGGGTCGTCGCACTGCTGGGGCGGGGCGCGGGGACCGAGGCCAACATCAGCAATGCGTGGCGCGTGCTGCACGCCTTACGTACCCCGTGGCGTTGAATGTATGTTGGTACACCTGTACGCGGCGCCCCGCCCCGCCGTGTGATATGAAATTCATCCCCCCGATATTATCTGGGGGTTGGTTGGTTGGTTGTCACGCTCTGAGAGCACCCTAACGAAGGCGCGGCCGCTGCCCTCGTGGGGTGAGCGGGGTGGGTGGGGTGGGTTGGGTGGGCGGGGTGGGCGGGGTGGGTGGGGTGGGCGGGGTGGGTGGGGTGGGCGGGGTGGGTGAGGTGGGCGGGGTGGGTGGGGTGGGCGGGGTGCGCCCGGGGCGACTCAGGGGCCGTCAGTCATCCCGGAGGAGGCCTAATCGCCGGTACACTGTGTCCTCGGGGTGTTTGGCCGCGCTTCCATCTCTGTCGCACTCGCAGAGGGCGCTCCGTGACGGCGGGGGAGAGCGACAATGCACTGCTAGAAAGGCTCTTGCACGCTGCACGCCTGCCTTACGGACGGCCCCCGACGACGCAGCCGCCGCCGTTTTCGCAGCTGAGGAACTTATCTTGTCTCCATTCTATCTTCCGTACCCTATTAATCTCCCTCCTCCGCTTCGTTCTATCCCCGTTCTATCCCCTCCCTATCCGCCCCTCTGTCTATCCTCCTTCCCCGCCGTCTCTCTTGCTGCAGCCAAAGCCGGTCGCTGATCGCGCGGTTTCCTCACGAGTTCGCCGGCAAGGCCGTGCGCGCGGCGGCGCAGCGCATGCGGGGTTGTAAAATGTCTTTTTCGGCGGAGGGGCGACCTCCAGTGTGGCCAGAGCCGCTTAGCAAAGCCATTTGCTCACACACACGCTCACACACACACACACACACACACACACACACACACACACACACACACACACACACACACACACACGGCGTCGTGTTTTCATTTGGAAAGCAGATTCGGCGCGCGGCAAAATACAATTTCGACACCAAGATATCTGACGCGGACGGAGGCGTGTGAAATGCGGGAGCCGCGGCGTGGATTTGATTTTGTCGGACCCTCCCTCCCTCCCTCCCTTTCTCGCCGTCACGCTCCGCACGCACTCACCCTGCTGCCGCCACGCCCTGCCCCCACATGGCGGGGCACCGAGTCAAAAAGTTTGCCCATCGGATATGTCGGCTAATTAAAATAACTCGGTATACACTCGACCAAATATCCGCGCGCGCGTGCACGACACGCACGGAGTCCTGCCGTTGGCAGAAAACACACACACACACACACACACACACACACACACACACACACACACCACACACACACACGCACGCACGTGCGCGATGCACGTGCCGCCTGCACCCCCGCACGTATGCCACGGCGTCGCGGCGCTCCCGCGACTAAATGCCGCTGGCGCCAAGACATTCTCTCTTTTTCCCCCTCGTCATTTTTCCCTCCTCTCCTCCTCCTCCTCCGCCGCACCACCGCCGCCGCCGTCCCATTTTTTGCGGCTCATCGTCATTGGCGTCGCCGAGCAGAAATCGCATTACTTCCCTTCTCTCGGCCGTCTTCCACGGCACTGTTATGCGTGTAGATTGCGTGCTGCGTGCCGCGGAGGGGAGGACGCGGCGTCGCCCTCCTCCACCCCGGCCTCGAGGGTCCTGAGGGTCCTGAGGGTCCGGCGTCCTGCCGGCGTCCTGCCGGCGTCCTGCCGCCCCGCCGTGGCGCGCCACCGCATTGTCGTGTGCGTCCAACGATGCATTTATGTAGTAGTCGTCGCTTTTATTTCGCGTGTCTGTAGTCGTCTGGTTCCGAACAGTCCGCGCGCTCTGAGAGAGAGAGAGACACAGAGAGAGAGAGAGAGAGAGAGAGAGAGAGAGAGAGAGAGAGAGAGAGAGAGAGAGAGAGAGAGAGAAAGAGAGAGAAAGAGAGAGAGAGGCGACACTCACGCACACGCGTGCGCTTTGTCCCGCCTCACCCTTTGGAGCGACGCGCGACGCGCGGCCAAATGAATGGGTCTGTCTCTCTCGCACCCCAGCGTGACGCCCCACGAGTGCGGGAGAGAGAGAGAGAGAGAGAGAGAGAGAGAGAGAGAGAGAGAGAGAGAGCGCGATGTGTGGAACCGGCGCTCTGGCTTGGAACTAGCCGTGCGTCATTAGTGTCTGCGACCTCCGCTGCGAGTGACGGGGTGGCGTCTGCGAGGCCCACGGGTGGTGCACTGCCAACATTGGCTGTCGCTCCTACGGCAAAAAATAGTGGATCAACTGGTTAGATGACATTATTCTTGCTAGGAAAATTAACCTTAATTGTCAATTGTGTCAGTCAATTGTCAGTGTGTTCGAACGGGATGAATTGTCACGTTGTTGCCGTATGCAGCCCGATGTCGCGGCCGACGGTCCCACTATGCTTCGGTGGAGTGGCTCTGCTGGTGAGGGCCGCCTCGCCTCTCCCCTCTCCGGCTATTGGCCAATCTTGCGTCGCCGGCAGGCGGCCATCTATCGGTAGACTGACTGCGAGTGAATCACCAATACAACTTCCGAAAGCCATCGCAGTATTTCGCGTGGCGCGGCCGGCGGGGCGGGGTGGGTTGGGGTGGACCCCGCCGGCCCACTGTGCGCAGCCCACCCCACCCCATATGCCACTGCCGCCACAAACACATCAGGCGCGTTTTCTCTCGTTTCCTCATCAGCCCCGCGTTCTGCCGATGACGTCACCAAGTGCGCGCGGATCAACGCCATCGACGCCTCCATCATGACGCGAGCGCAACGCCACTGTAATGCTCTCTCTCTCTCTCTGACTCTGCGGCGCTGCGTGACGGAATTGTGCTCAAACTGATTGATTAAATTTAGCGCTTTAGGCACACAACTCATGCAGGAAATGAGTCCGTTGCTTGCCGCTGCTTCCGTGGAGGTGGGTAAATTAATTGGCTTATCACGGCTGCGCGTTGTGGTTTGTGTGGTTGTGTGCGTGACAATAAGTCTTAATGGAATCTCGGTGCCACCGTCTTGGGGTGGCAGCGCCCCGGTGCCTCCGGGCCTACCCCGTTAAAAAAATAATAATAAAAATAAATCAACGGAACAAACGAGTTTTCTGTTTGCCTTTACACTCGAGTCTGGCCTTTGTGCGCGGATTTCCTTCAGCACGCTTTTGTTTGATGGTGCTCTAGTTTTCTCTCTTCCTAGTTGAGCGGTTAATCAACGGGTGGCCCGAGTTTGGAAGCGGAGAAAATGTCGTGTTTATCAATATTTTAAATTAAAAATAGGGAAAGCAGAGAGGGGGGGAGGGAGAGGAACGCGCGCGGGTTAGCAAGAGCAAGAATAATAGAGTGCGGGCAAGCTCCTGGCCGAAAAATAAAAAGACTTACTCAGCTTGGGCTTTTTTTTTTTTTTTTTTGGCAGATTAAATCAGTTTTGCTGCGAACAAAAGTTGCTGGGTGGAGCGAAGAAGGAGCCGAAGACGCTGCGAAGGGACGGGGAGAGGGGGGGGGGGAGGGGGGGAAGGGGGAGGGAGGGCCGCGCGACCAAAGTGGGCCAAGCTTGTCCTCCCTTGTCGCTCCCTTCATCTCGGGCTTGTTATTTCGGCAGCAGTCTCCCTTCTATCTCTCCGTCGTTTTAAATGTCAAATCAGTGATTTGAGCCCCTCCTCGGCCTCGACCTCGCCTCGTGCCGTATTCTAATGGCGGGGGGTGGGGGTCGGGCGAGAGTGTCTTGATTTCGGAGGGCGCTGGCGCGGCGGCTGCCTCTTACCGGACGCTGGCCGGGCTAACAGCCTGATATCACGTTGCCGTGGCGCCGTGGCCCGGAGGCGCCGCCTAGCGCCGCCTTTCCGCGTGGAAGGAAGGAAGGAAATTCGCCGGGAAGTGTCAGGCAATTTCAAAGTGGCTTTTACGTCGGACTTTTTCCAGATTTTTTATTATTATATATATTTTTTTTTGACGCGTGCGTGCTGTGCTGTCGGTGTGTTTACGTTTGTCGGCGATTTGGCCTGCCCCCTGCCCCCGTCTGGCCGGCCGGCGGGCGCCGCGGAGCGTGTCCAGCACGCGGTACGGCACGGCACGCGCACGGCGCGCAGTTTAGCCGCTCGGCTGGCCCCTAAACGGCCGTGTCATTGAGATGCATATCGCACGCGCAGCACGCCGAGCAGCACGACTCGGCAGGTGCGAAGCGCGCACCGTCACGCTAGCCAAGCCAGATTAATTAAACAATCCGATTACCTCGGGGATTTGTTGTTTGGCGCCGTGAGGCGGCACTTCCAGCAGCAGTCTCGTTGCGCCATGTTTTTTTGTTTTTTTTTTGGGGGGGGGGGATTTTTTTTTTTTTTTTTTTTTTGCATTTTGGTTGTTACTCGTGAACGAGGAGCGATGCGAGCAAAACGCATGGGGAGAGAGGGATTAGAAATGGACTCTGGGAATCAAGTCTACCGGATGGTGGTTGCTGAATGGTGTACCTACCTCCTGGAGAGAGGGCTCGCGACGAGGTCCCAACGAATCCTTGACGGCGCCACTCCGGGGCACTTTAGCTCACTTACGGCACCAAAGGGGCGCGGCGGTGCGCTCCAGGGGGAAGGAAGAGAGAGAGAGAGAGGAGAATAACGCGGAAGGCGTCACCGTCGCTCAGTCCCCCCGGCCACGGCGTTCTGGATTGAACCGGGGGCGATAGTCAAGTCGCGACTCACCACCGGTTTTGTTTCGTTGTTGTTGTTGGCGGCGGCTGTACGAAGCGCGAGGCGCCGCTGCATTGGCAATGCGGCCGCCGCGCCGAGGGGCCGGGCCGCCTGGCTCTTTTACGGTGTGAAACTTCACACCTTGCCAGTCCATTGAGCGCGCGGCTGCATTGTCCCTTTTTGCACCTGCTTAGGTCTGCTTAGCCGCGACTGCACGTGCCACTCCCGGTGTTGAACAAGACCCCCCTCCCGGCGGCGCGCCGCGGCCAGGCGTCTGCCTGTTAATAATGCCGGGGCGTCGTGCGGTCCTTCGGACTCGCTCTGTCTCTCTCGCACCCGTTCGGCCTGCCGGGCGCGACGCGCGTGCGAGGGAGACAGACTCCTGCCCGCCGCCCTTCGAGGCCCTGGGCGACGCCACCTGCCCGGCAGCTGCCCCGCCCTCTGAGCCGGCCCTGCACAGTGGGCCGGAGGACCGCGCGGCCGGCCAAACCTGCAGACGCGTTCTGAGCTCCAGAGTCGCTAAGCAGGACTCGAACCGAACGTGTGACCCCACCGATGGATTCCTCGTGCGGAAAGCAATCCATTGGTGGGGTCACACGTTCGGTTCGAGTCCCATTGTAGCGACTCTGGAGCTCGAAACCCGGCTCCGCCGGTCCTCTGGCCCACTGTGCGCTGGACGGGCGGGGCGCAGGTCTTGCAGGCAGGATAACCCGGACGCCAGCTGTGTTGCGCGCTGTGCGTGCACCTGTCCCACGGGACGCGGGGAGGAGAAGGAGAAGCGGGGCAGTAGCCTCTGACGGCGAGGAGGGGAGGGAGAAAGAAGTGGAACCAGTTGTGGACTGACTGGCCAGGAGATCGCAGAGGGGCGTCTGCTTCTGCCTTTGGAGCGCGCACTGCAGCAGCAGTTGAAACATTATCGTGCGTCATATTTCCAAGTAACTCTTCGGGCTTTCATTCTTACGATCGGCTGCGCGCTGATTTCGGGTCTCTCTCTCTCTCTCTCTCTCTCTCTCTCTCTCTCTCTCTCTCTCTCTCTCTCTCTCTCTCTCTCTCTCTAACGAGCGTGCAGTGTTGCACGTTAATTAGACTGGATTTACGCGCCGTATTTCAAGCGGCTTTGATCCCGTGCCAAGCTTGAGATGCTGCAGTTGTATCCAAAATAACAAGTGGCTATAATAATAAGGAATAACGCTTTCCCGGTTCCGCTCATGCGATTTTCCTCCTGATGTAGTTTATTTAATTTTCATATAACGCTGTTCATTTTGAGTTAGACCGCTATTTTATTTTTTCTCTCTCCCTTGTCGCCACAAGGCCCTAACTTTTGTGGTATCATTTCCATGCTGTTCCCGCTTTTCCTGGAGTCGCAGCGGCGCCCGGGGCAGAGCCGGGAAAGTCGAAGGACTTCAATTAAAGAATCCTTTACGCGGTGCTGCGCGGCTTGGCGTCAGAGGACGAGGGCTCGCCGAAGGGCTGGCCCAGGACTGGCCAAGGGCTCGCCGAAGGGCTGGCCCAGGACTGGCCAAGGGCTCGCCGAAGGGCTGGCCCAGGACTGGCCAAGGGCTCGCCGAAGGGCTGGCCCAGGACTGGCCAAGGGCTCGCCGAAGGGCTGGCCCAGGACTGGCCAAGGGCTCGCCGAAGGGCTGGCCCAGGACTGGTCAAGGGCTCGCCGAAGGGCTGGCCCAGGACTGGCCGAAAGGGCTGCCGCGCAGCGCGCCAAGCTCCTTGTAATTTAGCTCAACTCATCCCGTGATTCAAGGGGCAAGAGTCGCGATGAAATAAGAGCGAGACAATAATAGCTTTTAGCCGCGCAGTCGCAATCTCTCTCCGTCGCAACGTAAGTGAGCGGCGAGGGGGGTTGCCGGACCTCAAAGCGCCTAGGTACGCACACGCACACACACACACACACACAAGCGCGGGGCGGAGGGCGTGCTGCTGCTTGGGAGCGATTGGCGTGTGTTTGTTTTGCAATGAACGGCCAGGGAGCTCCGAGGCCCCCGGCGAGCGTCCCCGAAGTAAGCGGGCCGTGGTGGACTAGGGCCACCAAAAAAGGGTTTGTGTGTGTATGTGCGTGAGAGAGAGAGAGAGAGAGAGAGAGAGAGAGAGAGAGAGAGAGAGAGAGAGAGAGAGAGAGAGAGAGAGAGAGAGAGAGAGAGAGAGAGAGAGAGAGAGAGAGAGAGAGAGAGAGGAAGAGTAGTAGCTCCAACACATCAAAAATTGTAATTAATTGTTTGCAAAAAGTAGTTAAACAAGTTTTGGAAACCGGACAGGACAAATAGCGTGTGTACGTGTTTTTTTTTTTCGGTGCCTTTCCTCGGGGCTCGCAGGCGAACGGGCTTGTTTGGTGATAGGCCTAAAAGTCTGGCCGCGCCGCGCCGTCGGCCCTGCCAACCCTTTGCCGACCTCCCCCTTCCCTCTCCCTCCGCTGTAATGGATCGCCAGTGCCTGGAGGTGAACCTTCGCCTCTGTCTGCCTGGTCTGGATGCGCCTTGCCCCACAGGCCGGGGAGGGGGCTTTCCTCGCCGCCCCGCCCCGCCCCGCCCCGCCCCGCCCCGCCATTAGTTGCACCTGTCGGCCGTGCCGGGCCGTGCCGGGCCGGGCCGTGGCGCTGAGCATTCGCTACCTCTCTTACCCGTCCGGCCCCGCGTCCGACCCGCCATGATTCACGCTCGGCGAGCTCCGTGCCACCGATGACCCCTGTCCACTCGGCCCACACCTGCCTGCCCCGTGCCGCCGCAGGACAGCTGCCGCACGTCGGGGGTTCGATTCCCGCCGTCGGTCTCCATTTTGACGCCGAGGAAATTGAAAGCCCGCACCGTGCGGCGGCCAGTGAACCCAGCCGGACTTGGACTTCCCCGCCAACAAGTGTCCTTGAAAGTTTGTTAATCTCAACTTGGAGGCCAGCCTGGCTTAGAAGGCGCGATACAGTACATGTTTGAACGACGGCCGCCTTCATCAACGCTCTCTCTCTCTCTCTCTCTCTCTCTCTCTCTCTCTCTCTCTCTCTCTCTCTCTCTCTCTCTCTCTCTCTCTCTCTCTCTCTCTCTCTCTCTCTCCCCCCGCGCCCCGATGGAACAGTCTTAAACGGCAAATCCCGGCCCGAGCCAACTATTTCCCAGGGAGCACTTAATTTTCCGCCGCGATCCGCGAAGGGCGAGGGAGGCTGTGGGGTCTTGGGGTGCGGCGGGGCGTGGTGGGTGGGACGGGGCGGGGCGGGGCGGGGCGCGGCGCTGGGTGTCGAGGGCCCCGGTTAGGCCCGGCCGCCAGCCAGCGTTGCTTGCCCCTCTCCAGTTTTTCTGGTGGCGCGTCCGCCGCACCAGTTTTTACCATCCATTATTCTGGTGGCTCGGAGGGCAGCTCCACGCCAGCACTGCGAATGGAACCACCGGCTCTGGAGAACGCCCTGCTGCCGAGGTGCGCACAGTGGGCCGGACGGACAGGCTGAGGAACAAGTCGGCCTTCTCGACGTCCGGGCCGCCGCGCGTATACTCGCCTTGTTTCCCGAGTGTTGTGGCTGCGGCAGGTACACGATACACGGACACTTAATTTGTGTACCTGGCCTGGCCTGCTGCCGGTCGGTCGGTTGGTCGGCCCCGCTGCCACCGTGACCCAATGCTGTTGTGCCGGCATGCCAACCCCTGGTCGCCGCCCCCGGGGCCGCCCCCACGCATGCCGACCTCCTCGTGCCGGGGGCGGCGGCCCACACGGACCTAGCGAAGCTAGTGTAGGCAGGCACCTACTGTAGACAGGACCTTCCTTTTCCTCTCCGCACGTTATGGGGCCCATGTTTCTTCCCTTGCACGTAATCTCCATATATAGTGCTATGTAAAACAATGCGAGCGCCACACGCATCCACCCCTCCCCCGCGGGGCCGGTGCGGTGCCAACCGCAGAGCACGGGCTGGTCCGGGGGATTAGGTACGGCGTGCCGGTAAATAGTCGCTAATGCTTCCTCTGTGTCCCCCCCCTCCCCCTCTCCCCGCGCTCAGCCTCTCCATCCCTCTCGTTCCCTCAATGCAGCGCCGCGACAAAATGACAGGGCGGCGTCGCGTGGATTGGCGTCGACGTCGCGACTCTTGCCTCGGCCGCCGGACGGCGCCCCGCCCCGCCATGACGTCCTGGACCTGATTGAATTCATCATCTCTAACTTTTTCGAGATTGCGTCAAGCAGCCTTTTTCGCAGACGGAGATGAGGGGGGGGGGAGGGGTGTTCCGTCGCGGGGCCTCGCGAAAAGGGTCTGCGTATTTAAACTCGGAGATTTCCAAAGAAAGACGAGTTTAGTCGAGTTAGGGCGCGAGTTGCGAGACGGACTTATTGCAGCCGATGGCCCGGAGCGCGGGGGGCGGCGCTGGCTGGGGGCGGCGCTGGCTGGGGGAGCTGAGGGGCGATGGAAACATAATAAACAGACGAAGTGTTCTGAGGCAGCCCGGCGGCGCGCGGGCACAACGCATACACTTCCAGCGCGGCGGTACATTTTTATAAATGTCGCAGATCGCCGCCGTCGTCGCCGGCAAGTGTCGACGATGCAGTGGGGTGGCGGGCGGTCCGCCAAACGAAGAGTAATTGCCCCGCGCGCTGGCGGCGCGCTGGCGACGTCCTCGCCGTCGTGGCGCTGCATTGTGCTTGCAGGGCGGCCGCTGCGATAAGGCCGCCGGCAATCAACCCCTCATAATCGCGCCGATGGCCGCCACCCTCAGGAAGTTGTGCAGCACGACCACCAGGACGACGACGAGGGCCGCCACCACGTGGCCGCGGAAAAGTCGCTTATCTGCGGCGGTTTCCCCGCCGATACGGCCCTGTTGCCGCGCAGCCCCGCCTCGCCGCCGTGATTCCCTTCCGAACAATTACCGAGGGGAGCTTAAGGCTCATAATTTTAATCTGCAGTGTGGCGGCACGGCCGAGCACCACTGCCTCGCGCAGCCCCGCCTTACTTCCGGGGGTGGAAAAGTTTGCCGAACCGCCGCCGATCGCGGCGGTGGGGGAGGGAGGGGCCGCGAGAGCGCGCCGCCGCCCCGCCAAGACACCCGTGAGCGTGCATGAGGCGTCGGAAGCGGGCGACACGGAGCGGAAGCCGCGGATGGGCCGAGTCTGATTGGCGGGGCGCCGCGGGGACGCCGTCGTCGTCCCGGTAAAGCGCCTGGCCGAGTGGGCGATGGCGGGGGCCATGTCGTCGGCCAGCGCGAGTAACGGTGGCAACGGCCCCGCTGCCGACCCGCTGGCTGTCCCTCCCGCACACCGAGGCGCGCTACCTAAACCCCACAGACCCTTTCACGAGGCCGGTTTGCTCGGCCCTGGGAGACTGCGCCGCCAGCCTGCGTTCCCCGTCGTGGTCAACGAGGTGTTTACGTATTCCCGGCGCGACTCCAAGTGCGCTGCCCGGCGCGCCGTGAGCACCGCGACCGTTAGCCGCTCGGCTAATCTCGACCGATCGGCGCCATCACCGCGATGCATGTCGGTCAGGCTGCTCGATCAGGCCAGCCTCACCTGTGACGCGGCCCCTCGCCGCACAGTGGGTCAGAAGACCGTCGAGGCGGCCAAAATTCTTGACATGATTTTAGCTCCAGAGTCGCTAAATGGGACTCGAATCGAACGTGTGACCCCAGCAATGGATTGCTCTCCAAACGAGGAATCCGTTGGTGGGGTCACACGTTTGATTCGAGTTCCATTTAGCGACTCTGGAGCTCAAAACGCGTCTAGAATTTTGGCCGCCTCAACGGTCTTTTGACCCACTGTACGCCGCACCCCAGCAGGCCCAGGGGGCGCCGACGGGCTATCCCAATGCACAGACCAGCGCGTACAAGCTAAATTGCCCCGGCCGCGCGTCTGTCGAGGACCCGAAGGCTTCCGAAGTCTCACTTCGGGTCCTCGACACCCGAAGCGGGCGGGGACCGTCTCCAGAACGGCTACCCAGGTACGCGCTGCCGCCACTACTCCCCTACCCCCGCCGACTCCCCGCACCCGCACCACCGCACATGTTCCGGGCCGGGCCCCGAAGGATCTCCGTCGAGCTCAGAGCCGAACCCAGCCAGACAGCGGCTACCTGCGCAGTGACCCTGTTACGGATTTTAATGGCTATCGGCAGTCTCTTCTTATTTAGTCGTGTAGCAGGCCGCCGCTGGTACGGGGTGCTTGCCGTCGATGGCGGAGGCCTGCCCGCCACGTCGAGTGTCTGTTTGTTCGAGAGTCAATGGTGCTCTCACGCATTGTGCGTCTGCTTCTTTGGTTCGTCTTGTTTTGGCGCGGCGCGTCAGACGGACTCCATTCCGCGAGGCTGACTGGCGGCGCTGTCTCGCCCCCTAATGCTCTGTTTTACAGCAGTCCTTATGATACCCGACGCCCGTCGGGGCGGCGCCGCCAGCGTCCGCCAGCGTCCGCCAACTGCCGCCCCTCCGCCGGCCAGCTGCGGACCGGGCGCGGTGTAGAAGCACACAGTGGGCGGGCAACCAGCCGCGAGAGGTACCAACAGTAACGCCCCTCACTAGAACTCGACATAAGCCGGGGCTGCGCAGCGCAGTGTACTTTACACAGTGGTCCATCATCATCACCAGGACGGCGACAAAGTTGAGTTTAATTTCAGTCAAACTGAAATTAAAGTAACTTTTTGCGGGGTGTGGTGCCACTGCGCTGTGGGCAAGCGGAGCAGGGCGAGTCGGCGGGCTGACCGCGGTGACATTTCCGGAGTGCCGCCCTCCCCCCTCCCCGGCCAGCAGCGCACAGTGGGCCGCTGACATTTGGCCTGCAAGCGACGCGACGGACCCGACGCACTGGACGGACTGGACAGCAGCGCAGAGGCGACGACCAATGGCTGTCCAGTGTCTACCGCTTGTGTCCATGTGTCCAGGGGAGACGGACAGAGGGTGGGAGTGCAGTGGCAAGTTTCCTTGCGCTCTCCTGGCGCCCTCTGCTGACCAAGGCGTTCCTATCCCTGGTTTCCCAATTTCAAGACAAATTTTTAAGTTCCATACAGAGTGCAAAAATTTGGCGTTCTGTTCCCCAGACCGCCACAGACCAGAACGACACAAATTGTCGCTCCAAAAGAGATTTAATAATCTTGTTTGAAAACATTACTCGCTCACAGAAAATTTTATCTCCAAACACTAGCTTACAGTGCTAAGGATTCAAAGTTCAAATCACAGCAATTATACTTTGAAGAGCAGGACTGGACCAGTAAATACAAGACCTGCATGTGTATTTTCAGATTATGAATGAGTCATCGTTGCTGGCATACATTGAATTCGCTTCGGTTTGGCCAACAAAACCTAAGGCAAGGGTGATACTCACATCAACACAAAAAAGGCTGGATATTGCAGAATCACTTTCTCTTGATGAGGGGTTGCCACAGCAAACAGTTTCAGTCCAGTTTTAAATCAAGAAGACTTGAGCCAGCTTCCTAACCTCACCAACGCACGCCACTATTTCTTCAAGACCTGCCTCAGTTTACAACAGTTCAATAGTTTTGGGATGGCCCAATGGCACTCAGGCTTCAGGAATGAGATATCGTTGACTACGGCGAGACGAAATGCACTCAAAAATAACATTTTAACCGTTTCAATGGTCCAAGAGTGGCCATGTTGTTTACCCCTTATGTTGACCGTTGACCGTTAGGCACCCTAACCTCTTAAGTGCAAATAACAGTTGAAAGTGAATGTGTTTCTTCGGCTATTTGCAGTCGAGCAGTAGTAAACATGGCCACTCTTAAATCATCGAAGCCGTTAAAATGTTTATTTTTATTTTGGTGTGAATTTTGTCTTGCCGAGGTCAACGAAACCTTATATTTCTGTGACGTTTTATCGTGTTCCACTACTTGGCCTGAGCGCGCTCGGGCCATCCCAAAATTATTGAACTGTTGTAAACCGTGGAAGGTTTTGAAAAGGGAGTGGGGTTAGGAGGTAGGCTCAAGTCTTCTTGATTTAAAAATGGACTGAAACTGTTTGCTCTATCAACCACCCATCAACAGAGAGTGATTCTGTGATATCCAGCTTCGTCTTTATGTGCTTACTATCCTTTCAGTGCCTTAGGTATCGCTGGCCAAATCTAAGAGATTTCAATGTATGCCAGCGACAATGACTCATAATCTGAAAATACAGATGCTGGTCTTGTATTTTACTGGTCCAATCCTATCCTTCATAGCACATTTGCTGTAAATTGAACTTTGGATCCGTAGCACTGAAAGCTAGTGTTTGGACGTAAATGTCGAGTAATGTATTTCAAGCCAGGTTATCGCACCTCTTTTGGAGCGCCAATATTTGTCGTTCTGGTCTGTGTTGGCGGAGGGAATAAAATGCCTAATTTTGTTGCTCTGGGGATGAGAATGGCAAATTTTGATAGTCTGGAGAGAGCGCCACTGCTAGGAAACTTGTCGGTCTGCAGTGTTTCCATTGTTTTTTCTTTTTTGTTGGCTGTCTTGTGGGTGGGTGTGAGTGTGTGTGTGAGAGAGTGAGTGAGAGAGAGAGAGAGAGAGAGAGAGAGAGAGAGAGAGCGAGAGAGAGAGAGAGAGAGAGGGGCAGAGCGAAGCAAGCGGTGTACGGGGTCAGCCTGCAGGTCATTGGTCAAGTGTCCCGCTGCTCCCTGGCGCTGCTGCTGCCGCACGGTGACGGAGGCGGAGCGAGGCGCCAAAATCTGCATATTTATTGGCCTAGGCCGGCGCGCGTAGGCACGCCCTGGGCACGCCCGGCCCGGCCGGCCCTCGCCGCCGTGGTCTCCAAGTCTCCGAGGAGGCTGGCCCGACTCAAGTATTGAAACAGTCCTCCAGTTGACTACTTAGCCTATCTTGATGACGTGCCCCCGCCGCGCTGCCCGCTGCGCCGCGCCCGCCTGCCCGCCCCCGCGCACCGTCGGCCTATCGCCCGGCCATCTCGAGCATCTCGAGCAGCGGCCGCTACGCGCCGTTCGGTCTGGCCGTGTGGGACGCGGAGCGACGCGGACTGGGGGCGAACGGCCCGGGCTTTTACCAGGTTGATGATATCAAAATCCGAGCCGCGGCGGGGCCGGCGATTCCGAACCTGTCTCCCTCTCACTCTGGCCGCCCCTCTGAGCCGCCCGCTACGCTGGTGCGAGAGAGAGGGCGGCGTCGTGCTTCTTGCTTGGCGGCGGCGGCCGGGGAATCGAATTTGGCAACCGATATGGACGCGTGGGGGCGGAGTGCCGGCCGGACGGCTGCATTGAGGTGGTCAGGGAGTGCTGCCGGCGGTACGCCCTGCGCGCCCTACGCCCTTTCCCTCGCCTAGGGGCCCTTTTTACCACCTGCGGTTCGCCCTTGACCCTTTACGCCAGCCTCTGGCGCGTTCGGGTCAGATATCGGCCCCGGCGAGGATCCGCACTCTGTGTGTGTGTGTGAGTGTGTGAGTGTGTGTGTCCGCGCCCACGCCCTTGACCGATTAGCCTCGCCGGGCGGCCCCTAGTCGCGGCGCCGCGTCGGCTGCGACCCGCCCTGGCCCGCCCTGGCGCGCCCTGGCTTGCCCGATGAACGGTGCCGATACTCTTGTCGGCGTGGGCGATCGCTGTCCCGGTCCGCGCGGTCCCCGTGCTCCCCAGCACGAGGACAACGCCCAGAGCAAGCAGAGCGAGCGGCACGACGCGTGCGCGCGTGTGTGTGTGTGTGTGTGAGTGTGTGTGTGTGAGTGTGTGTGTCCGCGCCCACGCCCTTGACCGATTAGCCTCGCCGGGCGGCCCCTAGTCGCGGCGCCGCGTCGGCTGCGACCCGCCCTGGCCCGCCCTGGCTTGCCCTGGCTTGCCCGATGAACGGTGCCGATACTCTTGTCGGCGTGGGCGATCGCTGTCCCGGTCCGCGCGGTCCCCGTGCTCCCCAGCACGAGGACAACGCCCAGAGCAAGCAGAGCGAGCGGCACGACGCGTGCGTGTGTGTGTGTGTGTGTGTGTGTGTGAGCGTGTGAGTGTGTGTGTGTGCACGGCGCACGACAGCAGCGGTGCTCGGCTCGCGTCCCGGGGCCCGGAGGGTACTCGACGCACCTCGTCGAGGCCCTGGCGGCCCTTGGGTCCGTGTCAGCTCATCTGTTTACTCTGAAAGCAATCCGCCGTCCTGGCCGGCCCGCCCGGGTCACATTCAATTTTTCACACACTTAGCCGGGCGGACGGGGCTGGCAGCCAGCAGGCCCCGCGGCCGTGCGCGGGGCTGCATTCCACGCCGGGTCCGCGGCCCCTGGCGATCGGAAAGGGAGATGGGGGAGGAGGGGGGGGGGGGGGGGTTGGAGTGATAATGGCCCGGGCGGGGCGTATTGTCTCTCAAAACACTCCGAGGCTGTCTGGCGAGCCTGCTGCTCTTGTTCATCCGGCCGCCGACGCCCACGCGCACCTTCCCACCCTGTCCGTCCCAGCGTGCGTGTGTGTGCGTGAGCTGGGGAACAATAAATTGTCGAGGCGTAAAGAGCAATGGGGATGCCCCCGGGTAGGCCTCGCCGGCTCGCCGCGCGTCGCGCTCACACCTAAACATTTCCCCGAGTGCCTGCGTGCGTGTGGGTGAGTGCGCGTGCGCTCGTGTGCGTGATGCAAGAATCATAAGTGAAGGCAGGCTGGCGCTGAAATTGCGCTGGGTGTTGGCGGAGTCCCTCTGGTTCCCTTTGGTTGCGCGATGGCATTGGGCGAGGCGAAGCCCGACAAGTCCACCCCCATGGCCTTCTTTCTGCCCTTGGCACCGCCGGGCTCGCAGCCCCTCCCCCTGCTTCCGCAGTGGACACCTGACCCGCCCGTACTTGCTTCGAGGTGTTTGCGTCACGGCGGGGCGGGGCGGGGCGGGGCGGGCCGGGGCGCGCACATGCGGGCTTGCTTGCCGGAGAAGCGTTTGAGCAAGTTTCGGCCTCTGTGTTTGTCTGTCTGTCTGATGAGGGAGCCGGGGGGATGGCATTGAAATAGAGATGGAGTTTCGCAAACGAAACAAGACGCCCCCGCCACCCCGTCGTGGCCCCAGAGGGGCGTCTAGGGGGCGCACACAGCAAATCTATAGAAAGCCGCCGGGAAACCTTTTAGCCGTCGCCAGGAAAAGTGTGCGCCGCGGAAACTTATTGGAGGGGCCCAGAGGGGGGGGGGGGGCACTGCCGTAACCGCCAGGACTCCGCCAGGTGCTGCCGCCACGCTTGGCCGCTTTCCCGGTCGCTGGCTACGGAAGGCGGGGCGGGGCGGGGTGGGCGCTGAATTTCCCAGAGAATGAACTTGGCGTCCAGGTTCCAGGTCTAGTTTAGCAGTTGATGAATGGCTTCCTGGGGCCCCGGCCTCGGGGAAGCGGGGAGAAGCGAGAGGCAAGAAAGGGCCTATCTTTTCCCGCGCGCGCCCTGACTATCTCGGAAATGACACGCTTTGCACGGGCCGCGGCGCTGTGGTGGCCGCAAGCCAGGGGCGGGGCGAGGCGGGGCCAGGCGGGGCGGGGCGGGGCGTCGATCTCCGTCGCGCTGCCGCAGAGGCGCCGTGTCGGACGAGGACGGAACGCCTTCCAACGTCTCGGCCGGCTTGGCCCGGCTTGGCTCTGCTTTGCAGTGCTTCGCACCTCCTCGGCTTTATCTCCAGAGTCAGTCTCTCTCTCTCTCTCTCTCTCTCTCTCTCTCTCTCTCTCTCTCTCTCTCTCTCTCTCTCTCTCTCTCTCTCCCTCTCCCTCTCCCTCTCTCTCTCACTCTCACTCACTCACTCGAAAAAGGTCCTCGAGAAGGACGCTACCCCTCCCTCCGCCTTTATCACAGACAGGGCCCGCCCCTGTAATTCATCTTTGGCGGGGCGGTTTGAATAGCGCCCCTTCTTTATTTTTTTACTCGGGTGGATGGGGGTTGCGTGAATGTGTGTGTGTGTGTGTGTGTGTGTGTGTGTGTGTGGACGCGTGTCTGTGTGCGTGGCGTCGCAGTGCGGCCTCACTGGTCAACCGCAGACACGGCACGACGCGGACAAGAGATGAAGGGTTTCTTCTGTCTGTCTGTCTGTCTGTGTCAGCCCGACCGTCTGCCCTTTTCCAAGTATCCTGGGGTGTAAAGCTGCTTTGCGGGCTTTGCTGTGAGGACATGTGTGAGCGATTTTCGCCCGCCTTTGTTTCCAACTTGTTCCTATCTTTCTTGTTGTTGTTGTTTGTTGTTGTTGTTTCGCGTAATACTTTCAATGAGCGGCGCATGCAGTGCAGGGTCGCGTGAAATGGTAATTCGCGACGTATGGCCCTGTTGCTGGCGAGGGCGGCAGTTCTAAGTCTTCCCTCAGGGACCATTCTGACGCCCGTCCGTCCGTCCGTCCGTCCGCTTGTTTGTCTGTCTGTCTGTCTGTCTGTCTGCCCGCCCGCCTGGTCCGCTCAGCACTTCCGGTTGGAGTCGAGCCGAATCAGGCGCGATTTGGTGCGAGCTGCAATTTAACTTTCTGCAGAACACACACCGCTGCACCGCCACGTACTTGGCCGAGTCGGCTGCAGTTGTTGTCTTGTCATCCCACTCGTCTGTCTCTCTCGCACCCCCTGCGCGACGCCCCGACTCGTCTGTCGCTGCTGCGGTTCCAGCGGCTGCTCTGCTCGGGATGCATAACTTGGCCGCATTGGCTTGTAGATGTACAAAAACGTAGCCAATCGGCGGGTAGAGCTCGATGCCAGCTAGCCAGCCAGCAGGGCCGGCCCATTCAAATTACCAGCCCCGCTCTATCAAAGTCCGCGTCGCGGCCCACTGCGAGGCTAAACCCGGTTAAGCCCGGCACCCACCTGCGCATCCTCCCTCTCCTTCTCCTTCTTCTCCCAGTCGCTCGGAAGAGATTCGGACAAGTTGTATCTCCCTTCGGCTCTTTGGGCCGCGGGAAGGTGAAGGGGGTGAGGGACGACTTGGGGCGCGAAAAGCCCTTGAGCCGTCGGGGTGGGGCGGCGGCGGGGCGGCTGCCGAAAGTGGCGGCGGTATTCATTCCTGTTTATGGCGGGCTGGCTGCTTAGCGGCGGCCCCCTTTGGGGCTCTGGCCTGCCTGCTCTGGTTGGCCCCGCTGGATTTGCGACGTGTGGAGGGAGCGCGCTCGGTGTGGATGTCGGTTTATACAGTGTAGATCCAGAGCGCGGCGGCGGCGGGCCCGGGCTAGCGCCTGCGAGCCGCGCGGTTAGGCACGCCCGCCGCGCTCGGGTGTCCTGCGGCACGCAGCGACCGGGCAGAGGATGCGTGGACGGCCGCGTCCTGCCCCGTCAGCAGACCTTTCGGGAACAGGTGTGGAAAGTGGGAGGGGGGGGGGCACTCTGACACTGGGAGAAAAGCGAAGGGGAAGGCCTCGCATTAAGCGGCCGGGCTCAGGTCGGCAGGATGTGGCCGAACGAAAGCCAATATAGGTCTCAAGGCGGGCTGGGCGGAGGCGTGGGTTCGCGTCACTCCAGACCTGGAAAAAAAATGGGGTGTCAGCATTTTGAGCGCTGCTGCAATGCTCTCGCGTTATGCCGGTTTCGCTCATCCCCTGACATAGCAGGCTCTGTCCGCGCGGAGCCCGTCCCGTCGCTCTCTGCACTTGGGTCGCTTTGGCTGTACGTGGCGTGGACAGCGGGCCTGATTGGTCTGCGTGTCCCGGGTAGCAGCTGCCGCGGTCCGAGACTAGTTTGCCTCACGCCATGCCCTGACTCTCTGTCTCTCTCTGTTTCCAGGTGAGTAACCCGTTTTTCCTCTCTCTCGCACCGCCGGCTCCTCGTAAGTTTCTGTTGATGGGCTGCCATTATGAATCGTACTCGTCCGCTCGCCGCGCTCTCAGAGTTTGAATAGAGCGACACGCCGCGGCCAGCTCCATTTTTTTTCCAGCTCGGGTTTCTTTTTATTTATTTTCCCGCCGCGTCCGCCCGTCCGCGCTTCGTCTGCGCCAAAAAAAAAAATATAAAAAAAAAGTTTGGTTGAGTCGTAAGGATCGACTTTGTCAATCAGGTGAACTTCCGGTTGTCACCATTGACCCCGGATCTCCGCCAGCCGAGCGTCATCACCGCGATCTGGCCGCATCCAGAAAAATGGCCGCCGCGGCCGGTCAACCATTCCAATCGCTGCGACCGAACCAAATTTTTTTTTAATTTTTTTTATTTTTTGTCCGTGTTCTTCGCTCCCAATCGATGGCCAAGTTTTCACGAAGGAAAAAGTGCGACTCTGTTTGATTTTGCCGGACGCCCTTTTCCTCTCTTTTGTGCCTCGAAAATTGTGTTGTCTGTGCACCGCCTCCCCCCCCCCCCCCACTTTCAGCGAGTTTCAGTTAGTTTGCTGGATAGAGCAAACAGCTGCATCGCACGGTCTGGCGCTGTATCGGCGGCTGTCTGCGTATTATGCCGGTTGAGTCACATGTGCGCCGCGGTACGGCACACGGACGGACGGACGGACGGACGGACAGACAGACAGACGGACGGACGGACAGAGGACGCTGCTGGGACACAGAGCACCTGCCGCGAGGCGGGTAGCACTCGGCACCTGCTTGCATCTCAATGCACGGCGTGTGCCGTCGTGTACGTGTGCGTTTCCCTCCATCGCTGTGTGTGTGTGTGTGTGTTGTCCGCCTCACTCGCTCCCAGTGACGAAGCGACGGCCCCTCCGCCTTGGCCGAGGCAGGTCTGGATTAAGGTGCTTCCGCCCTTGATGCCCAATTCCTTTCCGGGTCTGTAGGGCGTGGGGCGCAGCGCAAGGGCCCTGCGAGGGGGGAAGGGTTGGCGCTAAGCGAGCGGCGAGGCGAGGCCTGCGCGGCCTACTGATGAGGTTAGGCCAGTGTGGTGCTGGCCGGCTGGATTTCCTGGGCGGCGCAAACGCAGTGAGCGGAGCGCCGCGCCACGAAATTCATTTGAGCTGGCCGCGTCCGCAAACAGGGCCTCCTCGGCCTGCACGGGGGATGCAGCGCGCAGCGCGCGCGCGATAAATACTTAACACGCCCCCCCTCCCCTCCCCCCGCCACCAATATGCGCTTCCGGGCGATGGCTCGGCTGTTCCTGCCAAGTAATCCGGGCCCTAGTGCTCGTGCAAAGTCAGTGCCGCGGCGTGCACGCGCGGGTACTCCGTCGGGGATATGAGTACCCCTTTCGCCCCCCCCCCCGGGCATGACGAGCTCGTGTGCGTGTGTGTGTGTGTGCGTGCGTGGCGTCGCCGCTGTGCACCTGCTACTCGTCCGTCCGTCCGTCTGACTGCGGCAGACGACGATGGCGCGCGACCGCCGCCGCCGCCGCTGCCGCCGCTGCCGCCGCCGCCGCCGCCGCACAGTGGAAGTGGTCTCGCCGCATCGAGCGACTCCATTGAATTTCCCCGCCCGTTCTCTTCCTCTGCCGACGCCGCGACGCCTCCACGTCCACGGCCGCGAAAGTGTCGTCCCGAGAGGCGTCGCCGACACGTACGTGTCACGGCGGGCACGCGCGCGCGCGCGCGTGTGTGTGTGTGTGTGTGTGTGTGTGTGTGTGTGTGTGAGAGAGAGAGAGAGAGAGAGAGAGAGAGAGAGAGAGAGAGAGAGAGAGAATTTTAGTGGCGCACCTGGCGCGTGTGTCTCTTGAAGACGGAGGGGCGTCCCGAGGCGTAGGAACGACAGGGCCTTGCATGCGTTCAATGTGAGCGCGGTGCCGCGGTACCCTCGGGGTGATTAAGAACTGGTTCCGGGAACGGAGGATGTTTCGTTGACTACGGCAGAGAGATGGCCGGTGTCCTTTTTTTTTTTTTTTTTTTTTTTTTTTTTTTTTTTTTTTTACTTACTTTGGAATGGAACTGAGGAGTTTGTCGTTGCGTAAGCGAATGCTCCGTGCTGTCGGTCCCATCACTAATTATTCCAAAATGACGCGTTGTTGTTTGTTTCTGGACTATGTGTTGTCTTTGTTTTTAACGTCAACTGCCTGGTGTTGTTGCCGTTGGACGCTGTCCTATAGCCGTCCCCGTCCCGCCTGGTTTTGCACTTGGCATGGCGAGGCGGCGGCGGGGCCAAGCAGAGCCATTCCCGTGAGTGCGAGAGAGACAGCGCGACGCTGCTCGGACACAGGGACGCAGCGGAGCGGCGCAGCGGTCAAGTCGCTGCGGCCTGCACCTGTCCAGGACAGGTTGCAGTGGGGGGGGGGGGCGCTGCAGGTGCCCGGCGGGGCGCGGGGCGGGGGGGGGGGAGGCTGAGGACTCGTTGAGGACTGCCGGGATCGAAGAGTGTTTGGCCGGAAAGTTTTTGTGGCTTTGGCTTGCGGCGGTAAACCGTGGCTCGCCTCGCGGAGACGAAGACACACAGCATGGAGTGGACGGCCAGCCACTGCGGTCGCTGACTCGCTGCTAGTCGGCCCACTGTGTCCCACCCGTCCTGCAGGACCTTGCCGACGGTGCGATGGCATCTACCTCGGGCCCTGCCCTCGTGACACGCAGTAATGACCCACGAAAAAGTAACGCACGTCGTGTGCTCATGCGTGTATGTACACGTGTGTGCGCGAGTATGCATGTTAATGCATGTGTGTGTGTGTGTGTGTGTGTGTGTGTGTGTGTGCGCGTGTGCATCAGAGTCAACAGGGCGCTTCTCATGTTTTTTTTTGTGGTTTTTTTTTTCGAGTCACGCGTCCAGTTTTATACGACACTCTAGGCGTGCGCTGTTTTAGTACACGGCATGCGTGCGTGCGCCGGCCGGGCCGGCACGCAAATCACTTTTGCGGCATAAAACTCCCTGTTGTGGTTCGTGGGGCGGCTCTTGAGGGCCCGCGGGACACGGCGGCGGTGTTAGGGCGGGGGGGGGGGGGAAGGGTCGAGTGGGTGGTTTTGTGCGGTGAGTGGTCCGTTCCAGTGAATGGCGGCAGGAGAGCTTTCGACAACAGGGGCGGCGTGTCGGGGCTACACGTCGAACACAGCGGGTACGCACCTGAGCGGGCCAGCCAGCCCGCCAGCCGGCCGGCCGCATTGTCCCACCGCCACCGCGGCGCGGTGTGGGGACAGAAAACTCAAGTGCCTATCGCTTCGCCTGGTGTTGGCGAGTGAGTTATCGCTCTGCTGCCGGTGTTCTGGCCCACTGCGAAATTTCACGGCCAGCCAGCAGGAAGGATCTCTCTCTCTCTCTCTCTCTCTCTCTCTCTCTCTCTCTCTCTCTCTCTCTCTCTCTCTCTCTCTCTCTCTCTCTCTCTCGGGCGTACTCGCGAAGGCGTGAGAGTGGTAATGCTGCGGCGTGAAGCGCCCAGTGGGCCGGCCCGAGGCCGCTGCGCGCCCCACTCTGTGTTTGGCCGCGATCTCGCTGATCGCACAGGCTGACCCGTAAAACCAATGCAAAGCCGCGGCGGATTGATCGATAGGTCGACAGATCGAACAGGAAGATAGATTATCGCCCCCGAGCCGCCCTTTCCTCCTTTCCTCCCGGCCTTACCGCCTTAGGGAGGGGGAGAGATACAGGGAATGTAATTAGGGCAAGAGCACATCATTGAGCAATACGGCAGTTTTGTTGTTGTTTTTGTGCTTCTCTTTCGCCCGTCCGCGTGTACCCTGTATGGCCCGGTGAAATGGCGCATGCCGCGGATTTATTTCCAGCGGCGTCGAATCCGGACGCGAGTCCAACCGCGCGCCGACCGATACAGTGCGCAGCGCAGCGTGCGCAGTGATACTGTGGCGCGTTTTTACGCTCGGTCCATAAATCGCTTGGAAGCGACCGCAGTGCCTGCATCGCTCTGACTCTGTCGCGGCCCCATGGGACGCCCCACGAGCGCGAGAGAGACGGAGAGGCGGTCAAGTTCGGAATCAGTCTGCGAGGCGCATGCGCGCCGGGCCGCCGCTGCTCACTGGACTCGATGTAGGCCGTGGGCGCGATGCGCGGGAAGGAGCACGGAGGCGCGCCTACCGCAAACCCTTTGACGGGTCTGACGCACTAGTAAACTCGATGCAAGCCGCGAACAGCGCTTCTTCGGTCATGTCACCAAGAGAGTCAATGCACTCCTTCAAAAACCGTCAGGCGCCTTCGACTGCTGCATCCGGTCCGGCGGCCAGCTCGCCTGCTCCGGCATCGAGTGCCGTTCAAGTTGGAAACGCTGCCGCCGCCTCCCGGGAAAAGGATTCCAAACGGCGCGCGGTCTGTCTCTGTCGCACTCGCGGGACGGTGCGTGGCGGCGGGGCCGAGGGAGGTGGATAGAGCGGGGCCGATCGTGACTGTTGCGGTCACCGAGTGGAGTGGCGCGGTCCGGGCGGCTCGCTGCGGCCGGGCTCCAGGCTCTGGGCTCCAGGCTCCAGGCACACGCAGCGTCGTGCTGCCGGCAGCGCGCCGGCGGACCCCGCCACGCGACCGCCGGCCTCCAGCCGCTCCAGCCTGCTCCAGCGCAGCGGGAGAGCCGGAGAGTGAGACAAGGTGCCCCTCTCCCTGCCTCGCTCCCTTCGCTCAACTCTTCTCTTTATACACGCCCCCCCCCCCACCTCCCGCGCCCTGCTCTCCGTTGAGTCGGTCCTGACCGGCCAAGCAGTCGGATTCCCAAGTCTCTCTCTCTCTCACTCTGGAAGCGGAGGTCGGCGTGCGAGAGAGACAGGCTGGGAGTCAGCCGGCTGGCGGGCCCTGGCTGAGTCCTCGGACTCGCAGCTCGCAGCCCCCCCCCCCACTTTTCTGTTCCTCTTCATTGTGATGTAGTGCCTTGTTTGCCTGCGCGGTGTGTCTTGTGTGTACGATCAATTGTGATAAAGTGCACGTCGATGGGGTGGGGAAGTCCTACAGGCACGGAAGCACTGCAGCTGGACCCGCTAGCCGATACCATATTTTTTTAGCAGATGATACCTTCACACCTCACATTTCATTTCAACATACTTAAAACTACTATACACATGAAGGTGTCAGCTTGCTTTTACTATAGATATTAGTAGGAGCGGGCAGTAAGGGGCGGACCATGTCTGCCTGTCGCTCATCCGCGCAGCGGCCGGGCGTAAACAATGGCACCCCCTCCTCGCGCCTGCGCGGAAAATTGACAATCCCTCCCCGCCTGCCACGTCACAAAGGGTGACTCGGGCGGGCCTCGGCTCTGCTCAGCTCGTGCCGACTTCGGCGCCAGCTCGGCCTCGTTCGGACGATTGCGATGCAGCGCGGCACTGCTATAATAAACACACGACAATACCAAACGAATATCATCGAAAGAAAACCAAACGAGTATCATCTGCTTTCATTAACGTTCGTTGAATGAGATTTTTTTTTTGCTGTGGATATTTTTAGGTGTGTGTCGCGGTGTCGACGCCGTCTTCTTTTCTTTATTCCGACAGTGGCTGCGCTTAATTGTTTTGGCGTGCACTGGAAATTGTTTGTCCTCCCTTTGCAGTGTACAAAACCCGTCATTACCATTTTCTCGCGAGTCAGGGAGTAAAAGGGCAATGCAAATCAATGGAGGAGGACGAGACGCTCCCAGTAATGCCCGGTTTTCAGCGCGCATCGTCTGCTCGGTGCCCCCCCTCTCTCTCTCTCTCTCTCTCTCTCTCTCTCTCTCTCTCTCTCTCTCCCTTCGGCCCGCGAGGTTAATCCCGCCGCCTCCTCTCTCTCTCTCTCTCTCCTTCGCAGTCATTCATTACAATCAAGCCAATGGGGCAGCGAGATAAAGGGAGAGAACACGCAATCCGTTTCGGTGGACGGATTTTTGGGAGGTGGAGGGACTGTGTGAGGCGGGGCGGGTACGCGAAGGAGCAGGTGTGACAGCCGCACAGACGCACAGTCAGACGGGCGGACGGACAGACAGACAGACAGACTGGCTGGCTGGCTGGCTGGCTGGACAGGAAGGCGGCGGCAGGGCGGTGGGAATCAGAACAGAACACAAGGTGGACGCGTTTAGGGAACAACGAACATCGAAAGTCGGCGCGACGGACGCTGCCCCCCCTCTCTCTCTCTCTCTCTCTCTCTCTCTCTCTCTCTCTCTCTCTCTCTCTCTCTCTCTCTCTCTCTCTCTCTCTCTCTCTCTCTCTCTCTCTCTCTCTCTCTCTATCACTCATAGGCTGCGGCCGGATGGCACGTCGCCGGCCCACCTTTCATCTTTTCGGAGGGTTTAATAGCTGGACTCAGTGAGTGTGTCAGAGAGGGAGAGAGCGCGCAATGCTGGCTGGGCGGGGGTTTGGGGCCACCGGAAATACAAACAACAAGTCGTGTTAGCCAGCGCTCTGGTCGTCCACCTCCTCTGCGGGTGCGGTTCGCTGGAGAGAGGGAGAAAGAGAGACAGTAGAGTCCAGTCTGGTAAATAAAGCCGTCCAGCCGAGGCGGTCGCTAGTTTTGATGCCTAATCAATGTTTATGGCAGCGCGGAAGTTGGAGATGGTCCTGATCAGCGCCCCCCGCCCCGCCGCGACCCGAGCGGCAGGACGTTCAGTTTATCTCGAGTTTCGGGGGGTGGATCCGTATCGGTCCACATTTTGTGGTACCGGCGCGACCAGGTCGGCCTCGCATACTCACTCGCAGCCATCGATGTTGGCAACTAAGTTGCGCCTAATGACGAGGCCAGGCGGTGTAGGTGCGTCTGGTTCGCAGTTTGTCAGTCAACCGGGTTGTTGGCGTCGCGCGAGGTCAACCCGACGGTAGACAGAGAAGCAGGCTTGACTCTGTGTTGGGAAAGACTTTGAAGGACAAAACTATCCACTTGTCGTAAGAATTGCACAGTCTCCCGTTCTTTTTTTTTTAATTATTATTATTTTTTTTTTTGAAGGTTTTGCAGGGCAGTATTGTGTGGCCAAAAATTGCCAGCGTGTCTTTGCGGAAAGTCGTGATGGCCACATGAGTCCGCATGAAAAACGTGTGCGTGCGGGTAACTGTGTACTAGTACTCCAGGCGTGTGTGTGTGTGTGTGCGCTGCATTTATTGTGCACTCTTCTTTTTCTCTGCCCCTTCTTCGTCTTCTCCATGTCCTACTCCTCGGTCGACTCGGCGGCCGCGCCTCGCCTTCCTGCCTGTTTATTACGCATGTGCTCTCGTTTCTTTCCTCCCTCTCTCTCTCTCTCTCTCTCTCTCTCTCTCTCTCTCTCTCTCTCTCTCTCTCTCTCTCTCTCTCTCTCTCTCTCTCTCTCTCTCTCTCTCTCTCTCTCTCTCTCTCTCTCTCTCTCTCTCTCCGCCTTGCCGTCCATCGCTGCGAGGAGCGCCAAGAAGCTCTCCGTGATTCGGCGCGGCTCGAAGCTGCACTGATGAACGAGCGCGGCAGCGACGCCAAGGCGAGGCGGGGCGTAATTGGAAATGGTGGAAAAATAAGGAAAGTTAAATAAAGCAGTAAAAAAAATGTTTTAGCTGCTAAAAATAACAAAAAAAAATTTACTATTTTTTGAAAAAAGGCAAATAAAATAATAATAAATTTTTAAGCAAAATTAAATTAAACAGGCTTGTCCTATCACCTCCTGACGGTAAAAAATGGTCAAAGTACGTACAAGTTAACAGGTGGGCATAGGCGCTTTGGCCTTGTGTCCACCCCCTCTGCCGGTGGGGGTGCGCTGGCTTGTTTTGCAGTCGAGGTGGCGACGCCGCGGGGAGGGTACCAGCGCTGCAAGGATTCCCCGTGCGTGTGGTGGATAGCGTTGCAGGAGATGGGTGTATTTTTGCGGTTTCGTCCGGCGGGGCGCTGCTGCCGGTGTACACACTGGCCGGGCTGGAATTGCAGCGAGCAGGGTAAATACAGCATGCGCCAACCGCAACCCCGCGTGTGAGTCCCGCGTGTGTGTGTGCGTGTGTGCGAGGTGTACAACGCCAAGCTGTTGGCCGGGCGCGAGTGCTCTGGCGCTCGAAACGCTACAGTCAAAAAAACAAAAAAAAAAGGTCAGATTTTACCTCTCGAAACGGGTGGCTGTGTGTGTGTTTTCCGCGTCCCATGTGGACAGAGAGTTAGGAAGAGTACACAACCCTTTTTTATCCTGACACTAATATATTCGTTTGCATTTCGGAGCAGGGGAGAGCCCTCTTTCTTTGCTATGAGGAATTCCCCGGCTGATACACTGTATCGGGTGCAATGCCCGGCGCTGTGCGGTCTGCCCCGGGATGTGATATTGGTTTCGAAGGAAGCCCAGCATTCGCTGCCCCGGTTTTCGCCAGTTTGCGGGTGGGGCTTTTGGTGTGGCGAGGCGGGGCGGGGCGGGGCGGGGCGGGGCGGGACGTGGAGCGTACGGTGGCCAGAAAACTGCAGCGCTGTGTGCCCTGGGCGTGCAGCGTACGTGTGGCCACTCTCTCACGCTATGCAGGGACTCTTATTTTATTTTTCATCATTGTTTATACTTTTTCTTTTTTCACTGACCCGTGAAAGAAAATAAAAATAATAACGCAGCAGTTTCCCTGGCGTCAGTACTCTTTTTCCACGCGCGGCGTGCCGCTTCACACGGAGTGCGTTCAAAGGGCCCTTGCGGGGGCGGGGCCCCGGGCGGGGCGGCGGCTTGTTTCCCGTTGGCCGCGAGGTTTGGCACTGCGGCTGCACAGTGTGCACGCGGCCCGCGCAAAACAAAGGACATAGTTTCTCGCGCGCCTCCCCACCCCACTCCGCCACTTTGATCTCCCCGTCCCTTTTTTTACCATTTCGCCCGCAAAGGTCGGCGGCGGCTCGACTTAAGTGTGGCTTTTCTTCTCCGTGGCGTTCCTGGCACGCCGAAATGTTGTGGCTTACAATTCCATTTTGGTAAGGGGAGGAAGAGCCCCTACGTCGTGTAATAAATTCAGCCCCCTCCCCGCCAAGTACCCCTCGCAGTGCACAGCCAGCGGCCGCGCCGAGCCAGGCCAAGGCCTAGGCGGCCGGTCTGCGGGGATCTGCCGGACGGGTTGCGAAGGCCGGCCCCAAATTCATCCCCCGGAAGTGAAGTGGGTCGCGGCACGCGGACCACACGCATCCCATCTCTCTGCCTTCGACTTCCTGCGAGAAGCGCCTTCATTTATGCATCCGGCGTGTCGCTGAATTTAACGCCCCTTTCTCCTTGTCTCGTTGCAGGTGAGTCCCGCGCGGCGTTTGGCTGACTGTACCGACGGTGAGGCAGGCAGTGGGCCGAGCGGACTGCAGCTGATCGCAGCGCCCCCACTGTGGCGCTCTGGGAGGAATTTCGTCGCGTTCATGGCCAATTTTTTGGCGCTTTTGCCGCAGTCGGCCACATAAAGTACACGAGGCCTCTCCCCTCCCGCGGCCGCGGCCGCCCTCCAAGTTGGGCCGCGCCGGCAATGGCCATTCCTTCTGCTCGGCCTCGGCACTGTTCGCCCCTGGGCGGCCGGGGCGCGACGGGGCCCTGCATGTAGGAGGCGGGCATCGAGTCATGCAACAGACCGCGCGCCGGTTGGGTAACATTTATGGACTGTCAATCACTGTTGTGTTCCGATAGACCCGCCTCCAGGCCGTGGCGGTGGGCCGGGACGGCGTGGCGGTCGACGGCGTGCTTCTGGCGGATGGCGCTCGGTTCCGGCTCACTTAACGGTCCGCTACATTGCGCTGGCGGTGATGCCGGCCACCGAGAGGCCGTTTCGCGCCCCTCGTCCGATTCGGCGAGTCAGTGGCTCGCGTTATTAGCAGTGCTGTTGCCGCTGTCCGCTTGGCGACCGGCTCACAGTGGGTCAGAAGACCTTTTGAGGCGGCCAAAATCCCGGACGCGTTTTGAGCTCCAGAGTCGCTAAATGGGACTCCAATCCGAGGGGGTAAACACTTTGGTAATGCCCTGTACAAAAAAGCCGAGTATTACGCGTAATACACGTATTTGTAATACCATTTTAGGGTCAAATGTGTCAAAATTTAGCATTTTAATGCTGTAATACACGTGTAATACCACCGTAATACAGCGTAATACCGAGTAGTCTGTACACGATTTCTTGAAGTGTTTACCCCCTCACTCGAATCCTAGTTAGCGACTCTGGAGCTCCAAACGCGTCTAGAATTTTGACCGCCAAAAACGGTCTTCTGATCCACTGTGCGGCTCAGGCTTTGTAACATACCTTTAAAACTTCATTGCGTCTTACAAGATTATCTTGTCGAATTTCTCTTGTATCATGGAACATCTCCATCATAATATATTTGTGCAGCCTTTCGGCGTAAGACATTTAGAGTGTGCACCGGTCGGACTTTTCTTTCGTTTCATCGGAAACAGGCGAAATGAAATTCTCGTTAACGCGTTTACAGGCCGCTTCGGTGGCCAAGAAAAAAGCGGCCAAGACATCGATGTGGTCCGAACGGCGGGCAGAGAGCGCGCGCGCTGCTTAAACGACCGCTCCCCATCTTGATTTGCCCGAGATGTATTTTTCGCCGAGGCATTTCGTTTATTCATTTTCGATGCGTTTTTATTACTTTTGTGCTATCTGGCATCGCCCCCTGGAATGTCACTCATTAGGCGTATGAAACATTCATTAAGGCCGCAAGTGCCTCGGCGGCGGGCCGCAGTTACGTCGGTTCGCGCCCCGCCGCCGCCGCCGCCTTTTACAAATAATGTGTGGGAAGGAAGGATGACGTCTTGCTTCTCGTATTCCCGAGCGTTCGCGAGCACCCGCGGCAATTTTTTTTTTTTTTTTGGTCTTTCTCTCTCTGTCCCTCTCTCCCCTTTAAAAAAAAATAAAATTATTTTACATATTTTGGTCTTGCCGCTCGCTCTCGAAGGGTGGGATCCACTCGTAAAGTAGATTAATATTAATTATTTTTTCCTCCTCTTTGGGTTTTAGAAATGGGTACACAGTTACAAACGGGCCGGTCTGGCCTCCTTTTCGGTCTGTACCGGAGAGCGCGCCAAAGTTCCCCAGTGGACGCGACGACTCGCGACGACTCACTCTGCATCGAGAGATCGAAACGAAACGAGAGTCGGCCGCCCAACCCATCAGGACGAGCCGGCCGACTTGCGTCCAGCCATTCCACAATTAAATGTATAATTTATTGTTTTTGAGAATGTGGGAACCCGGCGAGCACCGACGCGCCGCCGCCCTGCCCAGCGGCCAGATGCCCCCTCCCTGCCCGCTCCGTCCAGCGGAGGGAGAGGGGGGGAGGGTGGCTGTCCGATGGTGTTTGCTGGTGTTGCCAACACGCTAAGCTCTACACATACATTGCTCTAGCATGAGCGGCAAATGCACGAGCAGAGCGTCGCTGTGCGACGGAGAGGCCTCCGGGGGGGGGGGGGGAGACGGAAGCGAACGAGTGGGCCGGCGCGACAGGCTCCAGCGCAATCAGAATGAGGACGACTCTAGCGGGGCGCGGGGGCCGCGGCGGGGCACAGTGGACTAGGAGTCCTCTCTGGACGCAATAATCACTCAGTACACGTTTTGGCCTCAAGCGCGACTCCAAGTTTTTTTTTCTTTTTTTTTTGGTTCTACAAAGCCAGTTTGGAACTTGCGCCGGGGGGTGGCGGTGGCGATTGTAAATAAAGATGTGACCAACGCCCACGCACCTGGTCGATCCGTCGCCTGCCATCGCGCGTCGCGTCGCTCAGAGAGAGAGAGAGAGAGAGAGAGAGAGAGAGAGAGAGAGAGAGAGAGAGAGAGAGAGAGAGAGAGAGAGAGAGAGCCGCCCCGGGAGATGAGGCGGTCGTCTTATTTATGAGCTTATGAATTTATGGAGAGGTGAGGAACAGGTGTCCTGTCTCGGCCTGGTTCGCGGCCTGGTTCGCGCGGACCGCGGCCGTGGCGTGTGGTAGAGGCCCTCCCCCCCCCCTCTCTCTCTCTCTCTCTCTCTCTCTCTCTCTCTCTCTCTCTCTCTCTCTCTCTCTCAGCACCGGGACGGGCTGCTGGAAACGGCAACCCGGGGAAGCTGGTCCGGTCGGTGGCCGCCCCGCGCGCTACCCCCTTGGCTTTTCACTTCCGCCTAGGGTGACCAGATAAGGTGTTTTATTGCAGGCCGCCTCTCTCGGCCGGGCGGCCTTCGGTTCGCAGGGGAGCGGGACGCGCTGATTGATCTCATTCCCTTGCCTCCCTCCTCCAGTCTTACTTACCAGCCGACCGCAGTTAAAGTTGAGAGAGAGGGACACACACACACGCACACAAACACACACCCACGCATACGCACGCACGCACGCTGAGTCGAGGGGGGGGGGAGATCAAGAAGCTCTGCGAGCTTTGGCGAGGGGGAAACTTCATCTAGGGAGGCGGAGGGCCCGCCACTGCGATGCGTTAAACGGGCTCACGCAGAAGCCTCTCTTCTCCTCGCGCCCTGTCCTCTGTCGGTCCGTCTGCCTGTCTGTCTGTCTGTCCGGCCAGCGGTGCCGCTGTCAAATGCACTTACTCACCGTGCGTTCCCTGACAAAAAAGGCGAGGCGGCGGCGGAGTGGTGTAGAGTGGAGCGTTTAGGGCAGGCGAAGGTCTGGCTGCTGGCCGGCCGGCCCTGCGGAGGGACTACAGTAGGTTGTGGTGGCCGCGGTCGGCTGGCCGGCCCCGCTGCCAGGAAGGGCCGCGGCTCGCACCGCCGCCCCCTCAAGTTTTCCCTCAAATTGGGTGCCGAAACGGCGAGCTCAATGGTTTCCCCTTGCCGGCCTGGAAATTCATTTTCCAACAAGTAAGCCACGGGCAAACGTGTACAGGGTCTCAAGTACTCTGTCTGTCTGTGTTTCGGTGTCGGGCCCCGTTATTGTTTCGGTCGCCGCAATTACATGTAATTAGAACGATGACAAGTTTTTGGCAGGGCCTTCCTTCTGAGGGCGGCCCGCCTGTCGGTCCGCTTCACTCTCATTATCCTTTCCCCCTTGTCCGTTCGTCCTCCCCCCTCCCCCTACCCGCAACCATCTCCAAGTCCCCCCCCTCTCCTTCCACACATGCCCAAATACTCGATGCTCCCCTCACTCATTTCAACATGACCCCGGCGTCGTTTCCCTCGGGGGATTCTCACCACGGCGGCAAGGGGATCAAGCGCTCGCGGTGACTTCTGGGGGACGCCTCGGGGCAGAGAGAGAGAGATGAACGACTTCGGCAGAGAAAAAACTAACGACAACAACACTCATGATGGCGGAAAGCACGTTTTTAAATTTTCCCGCGAGGGTTTTTCAAGGTCCTTGACGCACAGCATGTCCTCCCTTGAAATTGAGAGCCCCCCCCTCTCTCTCTCTCTCTCTCTCTCTCTCTCTCTCTCTCTCTCTCTCTCTCTCTCTCTCTCTCTCTCTCTCTCTCTCTCTCTCTCTCTCTCTCTCTCTCTCTCTCCCTCTCTCTGCGTGGGAAATGAACCCGGCATTGCAAAGCGCGCGATGCATTAGCCGCCGGCCAATTTCTGAGATTTCTATCGACGCGTTGCATTTGGCGCGGCTGTCGTCGCCCTCGTGGACTCGAATTAAGTTGGTTATGCCGCCCCGCCCCGCCCCACCCCGCCCCGCCCCGCCCGGCGATACTGTGATTGGGAGTTTAATTTGTTTTTAGCCGCAGCCTGTCCCTGGTGTGGACAGAGCCTCATGCGGTGGTCCGGTTGATTGGCTGCGAGCAATCGCCACCAGTAACCGCGGCCCTGCTCTGCGGCCGCGCTCCGCTTTTCCTTTTTCCTTTTTCGATATTTCCCACACCAAAGCGAGGAGGGGAGCGCGCCGTGACTGGCTAGATGACCGCCACAGTGTAAGTGTGGTGGCGGCGGCGGCTGCGCTCCGCTGGCGCTGGCCACGCCGTGCTGCACCTGTGCGCCGACACCTTGCAGCAGGCTGATTCAGAGAGTCGTTTTCGTCGCTCTGTCTCTCTCGCACCTATACGGGACGCCCCATGGGCGCGAGAGAGACAGAGCGACGAAAACGACTCTCGGAATCAGCCTGCAGGAGGAGAGTGTCTGTCTGCCTTCACGCCGTGTCGGGGCACGCACCGTGTCCCCCTGTTTCCCTCTCTCTCGTCGATCCTGGCCGTCCTAAGCGCCCCCGTCTACTCGCTCTACCACGTCCTCTGCGCCCTCTTCGCGCGGTCGACTCGAGAAATCGTCGCGCTCTCCTTGGAGATGTGTTATTCGAGTCGGTCGGCGCATCCTCCCCTGCGTCGCTCTGTCTCTCTCGCACCCCCGCGGCACGCCCCACGAGGGCGAGAGAGACAGACGCAGATAGCAGTCTGATTATCGTCGCCGGGCATCTTCCCACCGCGCTAACGAATTGGACTGCCGAACTGAAGCAGAGCCGAGCAGAGCGGGTCCGGTCTGTCCGGGCGACCCAACCGGCCGGGCGGGGCGGGGCGGGGTGGGGTGGGGTGGGGCGGGGCGGGGCGGGGTGGGGTGGGGTGGGGCGGGGCGGGGCGGGGCGCACCGCCACTCAGTGGCCCGACTGGGAGCCGCCTTGGGAGCCCCGTAGGGCCGTGGCAGCCCCCCCGGTGGGGCTTCGGTTTACCTGCTCTAATTTCGCCACCTCATTGTCCCGCTGCGGATGCGACTCGATTTTGACCGGCCGGCGTGCCCTGCACCGTCACGGGTCCTGGATCGCCAACACCGAATACCCGTGTGTGTCTCGTCGGAATGGGCCCACATAGTCCAGCACCACGCTGCTCTGCGGACACACACATATATGCGCGGGTGCTCCGTGGCCGTGCCCATTGAGACGCAACGACGCAGGCTAGATCTCTGTCCGTCTCTCTCGCACTCGTGGTGGGGCATTGGCTGCGAGAGAGACGGATGTCCCACGCTGCGCCCGTCGCTGCAGCCGGTCCGCGCTCTTATTCTCGCGGTAGGCCCCGCCGCTTGGATTTTATTTCAGGTGGAGGAAAAGGGCGGGGGGCGTCGCTCGGATCAGACTCGATGTGGATCGATGCGAGCGGCCAGCCAAGTTGAACCGGTTCGAGTTAAGCCGAGCGCTCTGCACGCCGCGCCGCGCCACGCCGCGCCGCGCCACGCCGCGCCACGCCACGCCACGCAGCGCCACGCCACGCCCGCCATTCACGGACGGCGTGCGACGGGGCGGTCCAGCCTTCACAGTGTATAGTACTGCCGAGAAACGCCTCGCTCTCCTTTCTTTCCATTAATTCGAGTTATCGAATTTCATCTAAATCGCGCCGTTCTCGCCGGTACTGCGCGGCCGCGGCAGAGAGAGAGAGAAAGAGAGAGAGAGAAAGAGAGAGAGAGAGAGAGAGAGAGAGAGAGAGAGAGAGAGAGAGAGAGAGAGAGAGAGAGAGAGAGAGAGAGAGAGAGACTGGACGGCAGCGCGGTGGATTGAGTAGTTTCGGTGCTCTTTGTTCGGGCGGCGCGCGAACGCACCGCAGCGTTCGATGTGTGGTGCGCACTGCATTGCAGCGCTAGCGGTGCTGCGGTTGAATGGTGCCGGCCTGCCGCTGCAGACTCGCTCGCTCGCTCCGTCTCTCTCGCACCCGTGAGGCGTCCCGTCGAGAGAGACGGAGCGACGAAAACGAATCTGAGGCAGGCCGCGCTCCGCATAGGACTGGCGTGGGCCGGCCGGGGCCGTGCGGGGGCCGCGAGGGGCCCGTCCCGGAGCAACCAGGGCACAACCCGGCGGGGCCACCCGCGGCCAGCCTCCATGCCGTGTCTCAATATCCGGTCTCAGAGGGTTTTCGCATCGTCCGGGGGGGTCTTTTGTGGGTTACGGGCGTCGTCGAGTCGTCGACCACGTTGGAAGGAGAGTGTTGTTGCTTTTCGGTCCAGCGCCTCTGCCTGCAACACTTGCTGCCTCTGTGTGTGTGTGTGTGTGTGTATGTGTGAGAGGCTTCCGAATCCGCCGATAAGACGTATCGTTTGACGGCATCGCCTCCCTGACCACGGCAACGTCCGGCCCCGTCCGGCCGCCCGAAGGTTTTGCAGCCTTTCGTAATTATAGCTCTGCAATCAGAGAGGTGCCGAGCTGAGCGGGGCCCGGCGGGGCCCGGCGGGGCCTGGCGGGGCCTGGCGGGGCCTGGCGGGCCGGACCGAGCCGAGCCGAGGCACCCGAGGAGCGAGGGCCTAATAAACAGGTTCAAGTGCAACTCGAGAGTGTCGGGCCGCGGAGCGCTGCAACGCTGCAAACGCCGCAACGCATGTAAGTGCGGGGCATCGACTGCGCTGCATCGCCGAGGCATTACGAGACCTCCATTCAGGGCTGTCTGTCCGTCCGTCTGTCTGTCCGTCCGTCCGTCCGACCGACCGGCCAGCCGGCTGTCGATCGCCTGATCTGTTTCCCATGCGCTGAGCCCCTAGGAGGAAAGGCGATAGCTAAGCGGTGGCTGTTCTTGAATCCTGCGGCCCAGGATCCCGCTGCACTGGAGAGACTCGCTGGAGGGGCTGGAGGGCCAGGCTGGATCCCGCTGCACTGGAGAGACTCGCTGGAGGGGCTGGAGGGCCAGGCTGGATCCCGCTGCACTGGAGAGACTCGCTGGAGGGGCTGGAGGGCCAGGCTGGATCCCGCTGCACTGGAGAGACTCGCTGGAGGGGCTGTAGGGCCAGGCTGGATCCCGCTGCACTGGAGAGACTCGCTGGAGGGGCTGTAGGGCCAGGCTGGATCATTCTTTCGGGTAATGAATACGTTGCTGGCGACGCATCGGGCCGCCCGCCCCCGCCCGTTCGGCCCGTGGATTGCGCCGTCGTGTTTCACAACATGTCCAGAAGTTCTCCAGGGAAACTCCCTGGAGAGTTGGCCGGCAGCGCGGAGGGCTACAGCAGCGGGAGCAGCCACACCCACACAGCAGCAAGCAGCGTCATCGTGCGTGCGCGGCGGCGCTAGTGTGCGTGTGTGCGTGACGGTGTGTGTCCTGTCCCTGGACCCTTCAGCCGCTGAGCGGTTTTAATCCAGGAGCTGTCTGGCTGCTGACGGTACAGTGTAGAAGGAGAGCAGCAGGTACCGGACGGACGACCCGAACAAAAAGGGACTCGTACAAAACTCGGCGACGCGGGAGTCGAGTTGGGACCTCTTGGTGTGGCCGTCGCTGCCGTTCACACACACACACACACACACACACACACACACACACACACGCGCACACGCACACGCACACACACACACACACACACATACACAGTGGGAGTGTCTCCCCCGCGTCGCCTCACGTGCACGTCGCGACGTATCGCTCCCACATGTTGGCCCCTGCCGGCGGTGCTCGCTGCTCCGATTCCGATACTCTTCACGAGCGAAGCAGCGGCCGGCCGCCGGACGCGCGGAGATTGGAGCACTGGGTCCTCATCATGGCCTCGCCGCCTTGCTCACGTCCTCACTCACGTCCACATCACGTCCACCGCCCACTCTTCCTGCGTCAAAGACAATGGCGTTTCATCTGCCTCTCGCCCCTCCGCCTTCTCCTCATCGTCGTCCTCGTCGTCGTCGGCCACCTCCCCTGCTGGTGTGTGTGTGTGTGTGTGTGTGTGCTGTGCCTTGGCCGGGCCTCGCGTGTGACTTGTGAGTTTCTACACGTGCGTCGCACACGCCCGCGGGGCAGGGGTCTGCGTCTGTCCGTCCGTCCGTCCGTCCGCCCGTCCGCCTGTCCGTCCGTCCGTCCGTCCGTCTGGCTGTCTTTCAGTCTATGTGTCTGCGCTCATTACACCGGGTGCGGGGGGGTTTAATCTCGGTTTTACTTGACACCTCGCGGGACAAAGGGAGCGCAGTGCCTTTGAGGGGCGTCTAAGGGTGGCTCGTGAAAAGTGAGTAGTCAACTAGTTCCCCTTCCCCCCACCCCCCTCACTGGCCGCGCCCTTTTGCAAGGGTATTCACACCACTGTTACGATTCTGAGGGGGAGGGGGTGTCCTCTGGGGAGGCCTGTTCTACGCGCGCGCGCGCGAGTGTGTGTGTGTGTGTGTGTGTGTGTGTGTGTTGGCAAGCCCTGTTTCTGCAGCGTCGTACACTTGGCCTGCCGGGCATTATTCCTTTCGCACAGTTCGCCAAGAAAGCAAGCGAGATTTCCTGCTCTTTCCTCCTCCTCCCCCGTCATCGCAGGCTCTAATCAAAAGTTAAACGCTACAAGTTGCAGAAAAGACAACGCCGCGCTCCTGTCGTGTCCCTCGCGCATCCTATGCATATCTTGCCGAGGACTTTTGCGACAGATTTGGAGCAAACAGAAACGTAGAAGTGGTGTGTGTGTGTGTTTGGGGGATGGGGGGGGGGGGGGCAGATGCCCAGCAGCGCGCCCCGCGGCAGAAACCGGGGAAACGAGCTGAAATATGTATGCATTCCCCTGCGATTCAGACCCTGAGTGTGTGTGTGTGTGTGTGTTTGAGTGTGGTGGCCTGGGCAGATGGTGGTGGTTGTGCAAATCGGGGACATGTGTCAACCTTGGTTCTTATGTCCCCCGGGATGACCCACGCTGCGCCGGTCTTGGTTTTTCTCAAATGAATGTGTTCCGTCTTATAGGAGGGGCGGGCTGTCGATGAGTGCGAGAGAGAAGGAAGGGGCGTCGGGTCTGGTGTTATTGTTTGGGCTTGACAAGGTGATGAGAGCACTCGCTTTAAGACCCTCTCTCCCTCTGCAGTTTTGCACCCTCCAGCGCTGGGGTCTCTCTCTCTCTCTCTCTCTCTCTCTCTCTCTCTCTCTCTCTCTCTCTCTCTCTCTCTCTCTCTCTCTCTCTCTCTCTCTGCCGTGGCTCATCGGCAGCGACTGTGCCATCCTGCTGGGTCCCACGCGGCTGTGTGTGGCTGGGCGAGGCGGTGTACGCAACTCGATAGGTATCCACGTGTGTGTGTGCGTGTGTGTGTGTGTGCTCTACCACCCCGCTCATCTCGTGTGGTCCATTCGAGATGATACTGGATGCTGTGGTATCATCTTGCTGACGGCCGGCCATCTGCGGTGGCGAGCGAGTCAGAGGGGCATCGCCGGGCATCGCGCACCTCTGCCACACCGGAAGGGGGAGGGGAATGCTCACCTGGCGCACACATACGCTCCGTGCGTGCTGGAGCCGCGCGTCCATTAGTCGGGGCTTACGGGCCTGAAGAAGAACCCAGCAGTGTTGTTGTCGTTGCTCTTGTTTTCGTTGTTTCGGCGCCAAAACGGAAGCATGTCGGCGGGGTATTAAGATTAGCAGCGGCTTTGGCCGTTTAGGCGCGCGGGCCGCGGGTCCGGCCGCCGCGCTGCTGATGCTTGGATTTATTGACCGCCGCTGCTAGCAGGGCGATGACGCGGTCGGTAATCGGGCCGCTATTAGTCCGCTTTTGTTGTAGCGGCCCCTACAAAAGTGTGTGTGTGTGTGTGTGTGTGCGCGCGCGGAGCTTGAAAGGCGATTCCCGAAAGGGCCGGGCAGATGGTTTTGGCCCGTCTTCATCTCACGAAGCAGCCCGTCGTGTACCGTACAGTGGTGCGGCCGTGGTGGTGCCCCCGCTGGGAGCCTCGCGCCGTCCGCGCCACGCCGTGCCGCTCTCGAACCCAATTCGGATAAACACCTCTGGGCGCAGGCCGCGCGGCGCGGCGTGGCGTGGCGTGGCGTGGTCGGCCGGGTTTGTGTTCTCACCGCGGAGGCGCCAAGCTGCCGACAGATTCCGATGATGACGGCCGCAACGGCGCTCTACTCCTCGACGCTGCTTGTGAGCGGGATGAATGCCACCGTTGGGCCCCGCTCCCCCCCCCCTCTCCGCCTCGCTCATTTTCCGCTGGTAGTCAATCAATCGCTATTAGCCGGCCGTGCTGCGCGGGGCCGCGTCCGCGTCGCCAGTCTCCAGCACGGCCGCCGAGGCGCTCGTTTCGGAGGCGGCCTGACTACTGTGTGTGTGTCCCGAGATGCCGAGGGCTGGCGTGCACGCTGGCGCCGTGCCCAGAGCGTTGCACCCCGGCCGACCGGCCACGTGGTTGTGGCGAGCGGGCTGTCTCTCTCGCACTCGCGGCGCGGTCCATGGCGGTGCGAGGGAGCTCTCTGTTGGGCTCGCGCGTGGGGTTACCTGAGTCAGCAGCCCTGCGTTGGCGCCAGGAGAGAGAGAGAGAGAGAGAGAGAGAGAGAGAGAGAGAGAGAGAGAGAGAGAGAGAGAGAGAGAGAGAGAGAGAAAGGGGGGCAGGGTGACTGTGGTTCTAGTTACCCGTCGACTGAGTCGCCGTCGCCACGCATTGCCTCCGCGAATAGGCCCGGTGACGTCACGCGCTCTAAATGCGTCGCGCTCTACGAATAGACGCGACGTTTGTTTTCGCAGTGCAGCGGTGCAGCGCGCGGCTTGGTGGCGCGTCGTTCGTCGCGAAGCGGCGCTCGTGTCGTCTTTGGCGGCGCCGACGCGCCCAGGACTAGAAATAAATAGACGCAGCGCGAGTGTGACCCCCCCGCAGTGTTTAGATTGTCGCCTAGGCTCGATCCACACGGCCGCCGCCCGTATTGCTTTTATTTGGTTTGGGGCAGGGGCTACATGTGGTGCGTGGTTGTCAACGCGCTGTCCGTTGGCTGCAGTCTTTGGCTGCCTCATCGTCCCGTTCGACTCATTTGTGGGGCTTTTTATGATTTTCCTCGTGCATTTTTATTACAATCTTGTCGCTGGCGCCGCCGTGCCGCGTTGCCACACCAACGGGAGGAGCGTCTGCGTGCCAAATGTGGACGGCGTCCCGCTTGTTGTTTTTTTTTTTTTTGGTCCGATTTGATTCACGCACGACTCGGTGCTTGTTGTTGTTTTTCGGTCCGATTTGACTCACGCAGTGCGTGCTCTTTTTGCGCGTGACGCGTGAGACCGGGGCCCATGTGCGGCGGGGCCACCGCCGTGGCGTCAGTCGGGGCGGAATCAGGGTCAGGCCGCCCGGCCCGGTCGGGGTCCCCGGGGTGCGGTTAAAGCGTCTTGCCCGCTTTGGGGAGGCCAGAGCCAGGGCGCCAGCCAGCAGCTGCCTCCGATAACGCGGTCCGTCCCGTCTCTCCCGCACTGCCGTCGGCGGCCGTCGGCGCGCCAAGAGAGCCGACCCCTCGGAAGCAGGGAGATCGATCCAGGAAGCGCAGTGGTGCGAGGTCCCAGACTGCACCGCCTCGCCAGACAAGTGTTCAGAAACTCTTCTGGAGCTCCACGCCAGTGCCTATGCACTCCTCGCCCTGTCTCTCTCGCACTCGCGGAGTGTGTCATCGGCGTGCGAGAGAGACAGGCAGTGGGTGGGTGAGCGCCGTGCTGGGTCTGGGTAGGCAGCCCGCCCGCGGCCGTGCGGACGGGCGGCCCACGGTGCGGGCGCTAGCTGCCGCAGTGCTCGCTTCGCTCCATCGCCCCGCGGCCGTCGCTCCGTTTTAACTGATCTGGCCGGCGTCCAGTGGGCCGGACGGGGCCGGGCGACGCGTCATTCTTCGTGCCTCATCCGAATTGAATCTCGCGAAACAGCCGGCCCTGATTACTTTTGCGCGTAACAAGTTGCTGGCGCACAAACGAAAGCAAATGGGCGGTGCGTGTGCGGGGGGCCGCGCGTAAACAAGCCGCGCAGCGTAGCGGGGAAGTCACGTCCTTTCCGCGCGGCCCCGCCCCGCCCCGCCGCGGCGGCAGCACCACTGCCTGCATTATATTTCCACCGAGTCAAATAAAAATTATAAAATAACGGCGGGCCAAAAAATGGTTGACTCGGCGTCCAGCGTGGCGGCGGGCGGCGACAGCAGGCTGTCTCTCTCTCGCTCCGCCGCCCACTGGGGTGCGAGCGAGACAGGGCGAGGCTCAGAGGACTTCATCAGATAAAGCCCTGCCCCGAGGGCGTCCAGCGGCAGTGCCGTCACGAAATTGCGCATTAGCGCATTCGCTCGCGAAAACGGCAAAGCGGTGAGGAGTCTGGACATGTTTAGCAGTGGCGGTGGTTGGCGCGGGTCGGCGGACGGGTGCAGGACGCAGGGAGTGGCCCGGGCGTTGACGAGACACAAGTTGCGGGATAAAGACGGCAGGCATTAGGTGTGGTTGGCTCGCTGGCCGCTACTTTCCGCCGCTCGTTCATTTCTCTCGAGCTGACCTAATTTTTCTTTTTTCCCGGGCGTCCCTGCTGCCTCTGCCTATCCTGCGCTCGATTCTTTCCCTTTCCGCGCCCAGGCAATTTTTTCCATTTTATTTTTTTGCTCGCTTTCCCGCTAGGTGCGCTGCTGCTGTATCTCATGATTAAAGCGATCCGTATAAAGAGCAGGAGTTTTCATTCATTACCGCGCGTGTGGGCCAACGTCACGCGCCGCGTTATGTACACTGCTAATCTAGCAGCTAATTCCGTTTGTTTTTGTTTGTTGCAGGTGAGTTCACGTGGCACTGCGCGTGGCCCTGCTGAGAGGGAGGGGGTTGCTTGCTGCTTCATTCAAAGGTCGGGGATTCTTTGGAGAAACAATCCAGGGCCGGACGGCGCACTGGAGGGCGCGCTGGAGGGGGGTTTGTGGAGAAGGGCGAGACCCTAGAACCCACAGACCGCGGGCAGGCGCAGAGCAGCCAGGCCCCGGGCCGCGGACTTATCCCTGGCGCGTCTCATCCCGTGCCATCTCGAGTTTCTTTCATCCCAGCAGCCCTCTGAATCTGTGTCTCCCACTTAAATATTCCCTTCCTCGCGGGGCGCACAGTGGGCGTGCCTCGCGACTTGCTCCGCCCGCAGCTGTATCAGCCCGGCGTCAGACTGGCGTCAGCCCGTCAGGGTGTGTGGCCGGGCCCGGCCGGGTGTTGCGGTGCTGCCTCGATGCCTCAACCCTCGACTCATGGCCTCGTGGGGTGACGTGGTTATTGAGGCAGACAGCGAAGCACAGCGAAGCACAGCGAAGCACAGCGAGGGCGTCTAGTCTGCCGAGCGGGCGGAGTGGCCCAGCGAGTGCCGCTCCAAGTGCGCCACCACCTGGCGGCGGGCTGGCCGCGTCGTTCGGCGCCGTGCTGACGCCGCGCGCTCCTTGTCGACCGCGCTTTTGTTTTTATCGCTTTCGTTTTTTTTTCCCTCTCGCGCTAAGTCCGAAGTCCGGCGCCGGTCCGGGTAGTCATCGGCGATGACAACGCGGCGCTGCCGTCCGGCCCGCGACCGCCGACTCCAGTGTCAGCAGATGCTAATTAGGGCGCGAGGCGAGGCTGTGTGCTTCATCCCCAGCACAAAGCGCGCCGCGTGATGGGCGGGGCGGGGCGGGGCGGGGCGGGGCGGGGCGGGGCGGGGCGGTTCCGCTGTGGGTGTAGGCCCTGCATTACCATGCGCCGGCGTTGTGCGCCGCTTGCTGATGCTGTGCTCGCCGGGGGTCCAGGGTCAGGCGCTCACCCCCTGCCTGCCTGCCGGCCTGCCTGTTTAGCTGGGCAGGTATATGGACTTTGCCTGACGCTGTAAACTGTGAACTCAGTGTGCCTGCCGTTTCCGCTTTTCGCTCCTTTTCCAGGCGTTGGCGGTCTTGACCCGCGCGCTGGCCTTCCTTCTTCCTTCTCCTGCTTTGTGAGGGCGCCGCCACCGCCGAGTATTTCTGTCCTTTTTAGTGGCGTCGGTTCACCTGTTAGGCAGCGTGGCCGCCACCGCCCGTATTTTTCGTTGCTTTCCCCCTCTCCGCCCCCCTCGCCCCGCCGCCCCGCCCGGCATATTGAACTGATGTTGTCTCGCTTTGAAATGCAAACTCGACAGCCACGAAAGCCGCCGACTTTCCATACATCGCCCGCCTCCTCTCTCTCTCTCTCTCTCTCTCTCTCTCTCTCTCTCTCTCTCTCTCTCTCTCTCTCTCTCTCTCTCTCTCTCTCTCTCTCTCTCTCTCTCTTTCTCTCGTCTCACTCCCATGTTCGATTTCAGCAGGCATGAAAAGCCAAGCAGTGGCGGACCGGACGTTGTGTATTTTTGTTGCTTTCTGTCGGGGTTGTGATTGGATTAGCGGGCGCGAGGCGTTGTGGGACACTTGGCCGAGCGGACAAAAGAGGTCCTTCTGTTTCGGGTCCTGCCTGATGGGGCTGTCCTGGGAGTCGCCCGCCTCCAGCGACACTCCCTCCAGGACCGCAGTGTTTACGCCCCTTTTGTGCCGTGCCAAATTCATTGTTTCTCTTAATTTTTATCCCCCTTTTTTCCTCCTCTCTCTTTATCCGGCGCCGGCAGCTGGGCGGCATCTGGAAATGGTCTCGCGTTTGCATCAGTGGTCAAAGCGCGGCCAGAGAAAGGGGGCGGCTGGCGCGCATTGGGCTGGAGATCGTGTGGGCGATGAGAGCACGTTGCTCTCGCGGAGTTTTCTGTGTTTTCCAGTTTTCTGTGTTTTCCGCTTGCCACACCGGAGGAAAGCAGGAAAATGGCGTCTGCCGCCAGCGCACCGTGAACCCAGAACCTTGGGCGCCGGTAACGGGCGCGCTGACCGCTGCGCCACCGGGGCGTGCGGCAGTGTGATGGAACTCGCGTGATGAACAGTGGTCCGTCCGACCGTCCGAGGCTCCACACCCGGTGTTTGTGTTGGTGCCAAGTAATCACAGTTGCCGGGTTGGCTCAAAGTGTGTACCTAGCCGGCGGTGTGGGTCTCGGTCCAGCCGGCCGGCCACCCTGTGTCGCCCAGACATACGAGCCGAGCCGCTCCCGGCCGAGCGCAGCCGAGCCGAGCGCCGAGCCGAGCCGAGGCCGCACACTGGCGAGTCGAGCGAAGCGCGAACCGTGTGCGCACATAAATTATCATTTTACGCTTCTGCCCCTTCCCTTTTCCCCACCTGTCGCCCCTGGGAGCAGCCGCCGCCATGCACCGGTTTTTGACCCCAGGGGCGCGGCCCAAGCGGACGGCCGGAGTCGCAAAAGAAAATGCTGTCCGTGTGGATATACCCCGCGCACCACGGCCTGGTCTTATAGCGGCGCTGATTCCGCCGCAGTGTCCTGTAAAACGGGCGAACGGGGTAACGACGCACACACCGTGCACACCGCCCCCATCAAGCGGTCATGCCGCGCTATCGACGCGCACCGCGGTGTCTATAAATAAATGGCGTAAGTGATCGTAAACACATGTAGGTCGCGGCGGGGGGGCTCGGCTCCGTGCGTCAGGGGGTGGCGCGCCCGGCGGGGCGGCGGGGCGCCGGCCAGGCGTTTCCGTTGTGCTTTGTCCGCGAGCTTGGTGTGCTTGGTGTGCTTCGGCGCGCTGCGCTGTCGTGTGTGGTTGTACGCCCCACTGCCTCGCACACGGTGGCTTCGGTCGGAGGCAGACCCCACCCCTTTTAACGCCCTCCCAACCCCTTCGATGGCGTGGGCGGAGCGTTTCGCGGGTGACGGGGCCGTGCCTGCCGCGCCCGCGGCCGGTGTAGCTGTCCGGCCAACACGACTCCTGTGACTGCCTGGCTCGGAGGGTCCTCTTTCTTCTAGCCGAAAAGTTTGCCCTGGGATTCGCGAGTTCGAATCCCCGGTCCATTTTTATTTTATTTTTCACAAGTTGTTGTTGTTGTTTCGCGAGGGCGTCGCCTCGTTGGCCTGGTCGGCGGTGCGGAGGCTGTAGATCGGCAGCCACGCGCCGCCACGCCCTGCCCCGCCCGGGGCCCCGGGGCGTCGTCCGGTCGAGGCGTCGCTGCAGCAGCTGAGGCGTCGGGGCGCCGCACCTTCCGACGCGCTTCTCCGAAGGCGTACTGCAGCACAGCCCCGCCCCGCCCCGTGGTCCATTGGCCGCGCGGCCGGAACACTGCAATTTCCTCTGGCCGGTTATTATTCGTTTTAAACGTGTATGGCAACAGCCTGGTGCTTGACCGACCTCAACGCGGAGCGTCCGTCTGTCTGTCTGTCTGTCTGTCTGTCTGCCCGCCCGCCCGCCCGCCTGTCCGTCTTTCTGTTTGACTTGACTGGACTGTGGCTGGGTGTGTGCTTACCCCAGGACAGGGGGAACCGTTCGACTACACACTCACACACTCACACACACACACAGTGGCCGAATGAATATGTGTGGGCGGATGGCTGGCCATCTGGGCGATCACACAAAGAGAAGCTACGGGGATTCATTACAGTGAGTCCATTAGAGTAGTCGCCAGCGTGGACGATCAGCACGACATTTGTTTGAGTTATCGCGCCGCCCGCCGCTCTTTCTCTTTCTCTCTCTCTCTCTCTCTCTCTCTCTCTCTCTCTCTCTCTCTCTCTCTCTCTCTCTCTCTCTCTCTCTCTCTCACACTCACACTCACTCACACTCACTCACATACACACATAGGGATTTTGTACTGCAGGGACGGGTAGCGCACGCGTGAATGGAATACAGCCATTACCGGCGTTGTAAACGCGACTCGTAATTGTTTGTCGACCGATCGTGAATCGGGGTGGGGCGGGGCGGGGCGGGGCGTTCCGCTGGTGGGCCGAGGCGGGCCGGCCGCTGGCGCTATCGGCTTCCTGCCGTGATTCTCTAATAAAGCGTGGGGCCGTGAGGCGAGTTTTCGGCGGCGAATCAACTTCATTCGGCCGGTCGCTGCCAATTCCCTCGGTATGCCAACCTTTGAAAAACAAAAACAGAACAGAGAATTATTTTCGCCGTTTGACCGGCCGGCGGCGCGGGGCCGATATGCCTTCCTTCCGGTCGGGACGACGACGGTCGAAGGAATAAAGCGCCCCGTAAACGTTTCCCGTCCAACTTGAACGTCCCGGGCGTCACTCTCAAAGTTTCCACTGGACTCGGCCGCGCGTAATTACTGTCATATCGACGCCGCCTTTCTTCCGAGTTCCGGCGCGTCTCTCTCTCGCTCTCCCCGCCGCCCGCGCCGGCGAGGAGAGCGGCGGCGCGCTCGGCCTTCGCCGCTCGCTGAAAAGATTGGCGCGTCGTCGTTGCGCTCAAATTTTTGGCCGCCTCGCCGCGCGCGCTCTCAAGGCCCTGAATGGGCTGGTCTGTCTCCCTCGCACCCGCGGGGCGGCCCCGTGCGGGTGCGAGAGGGACAGGGCGTCGTGCCGATAGTTGGGCCGACTAACTGAGAGCCTCGCGTCGTAAATTTACGCAGGGGAGTTTAATGGAACACTGGAACGCAGATTGCAGGACTTCCTTTGATTTATTGACAGCAGGTCCTGCAGGCTGAAAAGGGCCGTGTCTCGCGCTTGCCGCCGCGGCTCTCTCTCTCTCTCTCTCTCTCTCTTTCTCTCTCTCTCTACCGCTGCGTGCCGACTCAACTTTTAATTGGTCCTCACCCATCATTTTGCGCGCGCGAACGGCACTTGCCATTGAATGGCTGCCTTTGGCTGTTCCGATGCCTGCGCCAGAGTGGCCCTCTGGAGACGCGCTGGGCCGTGAGTGTCAAAGCGTCGTTCCTTTCGCGGCGTCGTTGTTGTTGTTGTTGTCGTCGTCGTCGTCGTCGTCGTCGTCGTCGTCCGCGTCCTGTACGCTGCCGTCGGCGTCCCCGCGTCGCGCCACGCGCGGGTCCCAGCGGGAGTCTCGCTGTCTCTTTTAATCTCTCTCCTTCTCTCTTACACTCACACACACTCACACACACACTCACACTCACACTCACTCACTCACTCACACGCACGTCGGCACACACTGGTTCTCGGTCGGGGCCCGCAGCCCGCAGATCACTATACAGTGCCCTCGTCGTGCAGTGACACGCCGTCATCACGGGTCGGGTGAGCAGCCGTCCTCCCCACCCCGAGAAAGTTGACAGGAAAACAAAGACACCAACAAAAACACCACGGCGCGACTTTGTATCACAGTGGTGTCGTCGTAATGCAGTCAATTAATGCACCAGCCGGGAGGTGGTAGGCCTGCGTTCGACATGTGTTAGTCCTTAGAATACACACACACACACACACACACACACACACACACACACACACACACACACACACACACACACACACGCACGTGTGAGTTCACACTTACGAGGACGCGACACTTGCCCATTATTCGGCGTTCAGCCCCGCGGTCCAGCCCTCCTTGCAAGGCGCGAGGTGCACTGCACATGTCGCGGTGGGAGGCACACAGTGGGCCGGGCCTAGTGGGCCAGGCCCCGGCAGTGGAGGGAGCGATGCCGCCGCACAGCGTGACTGTGCTGTGCTGTTTTCATGGACTCGCAATCTTACCGGCAAATGACCTGAAACAGACGCCTGCTCGCTCGAGCCGTTTGCTGAGTGTGTGTCGTTTTCAAAGCGCAAGTACACGCCGCGGCGTGTGGCATCCACGCCATTACTGGAGGAACACACACGCACACACACACACACACACACGCACGCTCGTAATTTGCACGGCGTTTGTAAGACAGGGTGACGAGTGCCGTGCGTGCAGCATTGTATCCGGAGCCACTGCGGGAGATCACTTTACACAGCGACTAATAGAGGACCGCCCGAGGAGGTGTCGCGTATTTACACACCACACACGCGTCTGCGCACACACCGACACACACACACACACACACACACACACACACACACACACAAAGAGGCGCAGACACAGGCACGCGCGCGTGCGGTGTAGCCAAAAACACTTCGATACGTGCGCGTGGAGCCAGATGTCGCCACGCTATTAAAAGCGTACCGTGTATCAAAGGCTTGTACCCCGCGGGCATCCCCCCACCGTTGTACCTCCTGGCCGCGTTGGGTCGCACGCGCCGGGGCTGCAGTTGAAAAATTCAAATTCAGCGGCCAAGCGCTCCCACTTCTAGCGCCTGCGTTTGGTCACGTTGGCTTTAGGGAGGAAAGGGTGGGGAGGAAGGATCCCACCCAGACGCGCGTGGGCCACTTGAGGCGTCTCCTTGAAGCCCGCCGCGGACTGCGCGCTGTCCTTGAAGGACGAGTGGTTCGGACACTGGGACGGCTTTGACGGCACGAGAGCATCACGCCGACGCCTAGAGAGAGAGAAAGAAAGAAACAGAGAGAGAGAGAGAGAGAGAGAGAGAGAGAGAGAGAGAGAGAGAGAGAGAGAGAGAGAGAGAGAGAGAGAGAGAGAGAGAGGACCGCAAGCAGCGGTGCCGCGCGCGAAGCGAAGCAGAGCGGCGCTGCAGAAAAGTTGTTTTTGTCGGCGCTGCTGCAGCCCGCCCCGCCCCGCCCCGCCCGGAAAGCACTGCAGTGCTGCTATCAGTCTGGGCGCCCCGCCCCGCCCCGCCCCGCCACCCCGGAGGCGGCGCCGCACCAACCCCGTCTAGCTCGGCGGCGTTTTGTTTGGCCAATTTTAGCCTATAGGTGCAGGCAGGGTGGGTCCCTAGACGGCGCCTTGACGCTGCCGGGGCACCCGCGGTGCTGAAACACTTTGCAGCTGTCTGTCTGTCTGTCTGTCTGTCTGTCTGTCTGTCGTCTCTCATTAGTCGCGGGTTCGCCTCCCCATAGCGCCCTTCCCGACTGATGAGCGGCGCAGGTGTGCACACTGTGCAGCGAGGCCGGATGTCCTCGTCGCGTGCGAAGGGTCCTTCCTCGGCGACGCGCCAAGTCGGCCCTCTGTCTTGCCGTCCTTTGGTCCTTTGTGCGCGCCCTGCCAGAGATAAGCGCGTGTGCGTGTGTCCGTCCGTCCGTCCGAGAGACAGGAAGGGGGATTTAACTCTGGGCCGGACGCCGGACTCCTGTCTCGTAGCTTTGCGATGTGCATAGCGTCGACGCCCCCGGACGGAGGAAGTGAGAGTGGGGGGGGGGGGGCTTCTAGCAGTCTGTCTTGCGGTGGCGTTGCCGGCCGTCGTGTCGAAACGCTGTCGTGGAGCGCGTGGCCGTCGACACGGCCGCAGACACGCCGCACCGCCGCCTGGATTGGCCATCACCTCGCACCGCACTGCTGTGATGGATCCAGGACGGATCAACAATCCCACCATTCCGCCATTGTTCCACCCACATCTTGGCTCTCGCCAGCTCGTGTGCTAGCTCTCGCTGTCTATTCCCTCCTCTCTCTCTCTCTCTCTCTCTCTCTCTCTCTCTCTCTCTCTCTCTCTCTCTCTCTCTCTCTCTCTCTCTCTCTCTCTCTCTCTGAGTTGCTAAGTGTGTACCCACAGCGCGATGGCACTCGCCCGGTCCATGCGTGGCCTTTGCATCACACACGCCATTTGCATCGTCATAAAGCGGACTAGTACAGTAAAAAAAAATGTTAAAATCGATCTTAATGGCGTGGGCGCGTCAGGCGTTCTACCCGCTGTCACTTTCTACGCTCCGCTTAGTAAAATGGAAAACGTAAAAAATCGGAAATGGAATAATTTTCTTGTCTCGAAAGCCTGTGTCTTTGCCTGCCGCTGCGACACGGCTTGCTGTGGCGCGTCAAACCTCCCAATCTGCCTCCGGGACGCCTTATTGGTGCTGTCAGTGGCGGGGCGGGGTGCCTGCCCCGGTGGCGCCGCCGCGCCTCGTGATCAAAGTCACTCAAACCATGGCCGTGTTGTGCATTGTTGTTGTTTTTTTTGTTTTTCTTGCTCTCGTCGTCGCGGTGGCAGCTGACACTTTTTTCCCGCTTCCCCTCCTTGCGCTATGCTTGTGTGCGGCTCGGCGACCCGCCCCGCCAACATATTGCGCCGCGCGCCGCCACGCCACCTGTCAGCCCCGCCCCGCCCCGCCCCGCCCCGCCCCGCTATCTGAGGCTGTCCGACGATATCATTTTGTGTCGGGATGCTAGCTGCTGGCTCCGTGCTGCGTGGAGGGCAGCGCCATCCGCCTCCTTCCGAAGGACCGCTTCGTCGCTCTGTCTCTCTCGCACCCCGAAGGGACGCCCCTTGAGTGCGAGAGAGACAGAGCGACGGAAAGATTCTTCGGAATCGGAGGGCAGCTCCAGCCAGCTCCAGGGCGCCGTCAAAATAAATGCGGACACGACGGCGCCGTGTAAAGGCCGTGCTTCGCGGAAAAGACGCGCCGAGTGATTTCTTTTCTTCCGGCGCCGCGGGGAGTCGAACCCGCGACACCGAGCGAGAGGCAGTACAGCAGCGGTGCGTTGAGAAGTAAAGACGAGCGCGTCGCGCCAATCGGTCGGAGAGCGCGTCAAAGCCAAGTGCACCGCCGCGCCGCGCCGCCACGCTTGTCTGTCGGAACGGACGGAGACTGTGGAGGGAGGCGCGTTTTCGATATTGACTCGAACAGCAGCGCGGGACTGACTGACGCGGCGCTGCACTGTGTCGCCTCGCCTTGTCCCATTTGGTGATTACAAAAGGCGCTTCCCGCGGCTCCCCCTTCGCACTCCCCCTGGATCCGACCTCGGGAGCGTGTGCATTATTGACAAAATGGAAACCGGGGAAAGCAGACGGAAAAAAAAAGCTTAGCGCGCCGCTTGCCTGCGGGTCACGGCGGGTACGCCCTCCGTGGGGATGTTTCGGTTTCGCCGCGGCCTGCCCTCTGGGTGGCCCCATTCCCCGGGTGCCCCAGTGCCCCTCTACTTTCGGTTATTGTTTTCAAAGTAAACCCAGCGGGGCGGGGCGGGGCGGGGTGGCGGGGCGCGCCGGGTCGCCGTCTTTCCCGTGCCGGTGGTGCGCACCGCCGGCGACCGGGCCCCGTGTTCTTTGAGGAATTTCGCTCATTTTTGTGCTCTCCTAAAGTTGCGCGCAAGTTCGCTCGCTTTGACTGCACGTCGCGGGCGCCTTTCGTCTCGCCCGCTGGGGGCGAGCCCTGCTGCCGGGCGGCTGGCCGTCCGGGCGCTAGGCAACAACCTTGCCTTCTGACTCTAGCGCTCTCCCTGCGCGACCCCTCGACCGACCCCACGGCCGACCCCACGGCCGACCCCACGGCCGACCCCACGGCCGACCCCACGGCCGACCCCACGGCCGTAATCGCTGTTTTATGTACTTGGTTACAATCCTCGCAAAGACGCTCTACGCGCGGCGGCCCACGTCTCTGGCAGCGTCCTCGAGGGGGATTTTCCCCCTCTTTTCGCTCAGCACGACCTGCTGGCGTCAGCCGCCTCAAAGCCCTCAAAACACACTCCGCGGCCCAGCGGCCGCCCCGCCCAGCCAGGGGGATGATATGTGGAAACGGAGGTGAACGGTCGGGGCTGAAATACTGCTTGAAATTGGGACCCACTTTTGCTCGGTGTATTTTTTTTATTTTTTTTTTTCGGAGACGCACCGCGCGTCGCGCAGCCGCTAAAAAATGTCCAACATGGCAGGGAACGTGGAGCAGAGCGTTTGCCGAGTCGTCGCGGCCAAGTGCACGGAGAGGAGGTGGGGGGGGGGGGGGTTGCTATGGCGCCTTGTTCAAAGCTAACAGATGCACCGTGCCGTGCTGCGCCTTGCTTTTGTCGTGTCGGGGGTGAAGTGAAGAAAGAGCCGAGTCACGGCGTGCCCCTTGTGCGACGCAGAGAGAGAGAGAGAGAGAGAGAGAGAGAGAGAGAGAGAGAGAGAGAGAGAGAGAGAGAGAGAGAGAGAGAGAGAGAGAGAGAGAGAGACGCTGTCATCCGTTCGTCATCCTCTAATTATCCGCGTCGCTTGCATCCCGCTGGGGACAATAAGGGTCGGAGACAAAAGGCTGCTGCTCGCTGCTAGAGACACCCCCGCCCCCTGCAAGGTAGCCCCCTGCCAGTAGTACTGGGGCCCCCAATGTCCGCCACGTTTTCCAAGTCCTCTCAAACGGCTGCTGGCCGGCCGCGTGATTCTATTTACCTCGCTCATCCGCGCGTCGCCCTCCTGCGCCTGTTTTTTTTTTTTTTTTTTTCTTTTTGGGTCCTGCTCCCCACCCACCCACCACTCTCCCTCCGCGGTGGATTGACAAATCTGGCGGAAGAAAGGTCAGCCGCGGTGTAGTATTTCTCCGTATAACGTAATTCCGGGCGGAAGGGGCCGGGCGGGCATTGAATTTGAGCCGAGGCATCGGCGATGGCGACCAAGTGCTTTGTGGGGGGGAGGGGCCCGGAGGGGGGGGAGATCGCAATCTGGGGCTTGGGCAACGACGTTCTGGCCGTCCCGGGGACTAGACGCAGCCCCGCTATCTCTGTGCGTCCATGCAGGGCGTGAGGTCCAGCGCTGCTGCCGGCGGCGGTCCTGTACGGCGGCGTGGTGCGGCGCTGGCCTGTGGTCTGCCCGACTGGACGACGGAATCCCTCGCAAATCTGCTCGCCTTATCTCGGAGCCCGAAATAAATCCGCGCAGATTTTCACCCACCAACAGCAAAATTAGGGAAGGCCGGGGGGACTGGACGGGGGGTGGCGGCGGTAACCCGGGCGAGGCTGCCGGCCAGCAGATTTGTGTGGACCGACCCGACCTCGTCCTCGTCCCGGCCGAGCACGTCGCCGTCGTAAAGATGAGGCCGAGGCCGGCGGCGTGGCTGCGGCCGCGGCGCGGGGTGGCGTCCGGGGCCTGCACGTGCCCGTCGGCGCGTGAGTTGATGCTCAAGTCGTGTGCAGCAGCGATTTTGACGCGCCCGGCTGGCAAGCTTGGAACCGACCGGGTGTTCGGAGTCCACAAGGGCGCGAAGCGGTGTTTTTTTTTTTTTTTTTTTTTTCGTCGTTGGGAGTCGAACCCGGGCCCTTTGATCGGGCAGTAGGCCTCGTTACCGACTGCTCCACCGAGCCACGCCGCGGCGGGCCTTGTTGCGGTGCTTGTCGATCCGTTAATGACGCTACCCGTTTGACTGCCCGCCGACCGAATTGCAAATCCCACGAGTGAAGTGTGTCCGCGGGGAAGCGGAGAGCAGCAGGACTGCAGCGATCGGCTACGTTCGTTGGAAATTGGTTGGAATTGGTGCAGCACTGCGCTTTGCGCGATGATTGAAGACTTTCTCGTTTTGTTTTTGGCACTGTTGCTTTTGGTCCGCGTAAAATAACCGAGGGGGTAACAACTGGTAAATTTCGTGTCAGCCGGATTACGGATTACCCCGGAGTACCCCCAAATTACCTCCGGATTACAACAAAAAAATCCCTGGATTACCTTTGGATTTGGCAGGATTACCCCGGATTACCTCAAAATTTTCCCGGATTACCCCGGATTACCTCAAAATTTCGGGTCATCCGGATTACGGATTACCAATTTGCTGTCAGCCGGATTCCCGAAGTCGTTACCCCCTCGAAAATAACAGAGAGCTCTTGCAGCGACCTCTTTTGGTAGGAACAGGAAACCGCGCGGCACACTCACACACAAACATCCATCCACGAGGCCCCCGCACACGCATCCACCGGGTCCGTTTTTACACACGCGCTCTTCTCTCTCTCTCTCTCTCTCTCTCTCTCTCTCTCTCTCTCTCTCTCTCTCTCTCTCTCTCTCTCTCTCTCTCTCTCTCTCTCTCTCTCTCTCTCTCTCTCTCTCTGACCAGGCTAGTGGTCTCTCTGCAGCTTCCAGCACTCGCGGCCGACAGATTGCCGGCTTCCTCGCCGAGCCGTGCCTGGCCCCGCCCCGCTCCGGCACACCTACCCGCCTGATCTGCTCCGGATTTGATATAGCGTGCCCGGGATCGCCTCCCGCCCCCGCCTCTATTTTTTCCCCTCCGCCTTTATCGTGCGAGTGGGGCAAGGCCGGCCAGAGCGGCGTCCTCCCGGGCGGGTCCCCGCCGCACAGTGGGTCAGGAGACCGTTGAGGCAGCCAAAATTCTAGACGTGTTTTGAGCTCCAGAGTCGCTAAATGGAACTCGAATCGAACGTGTGACTCCACCAATGGATTCCTGGTGCGGAGAGCTCGGCTACCTGACCGGAACGCACCGAGACGCAGGCACAGCCACGCGTGTCGCCTGGCTCTCTCTCTCTCTCTCTCTCTCTCTCTCTCTCTCTCTCTCTCTCTCTCTCTCTCTCTCTCTCTCTCTCTCTCTCTCTCTCTCTCTCTCTCTCTTTCTTGGAGTGCGAGCGAGACTAGCGCGGCGGAAGGGCGTCGCTAGCGCCGTCCCGGCAGTCTCGGCGGAAACGGTCACTATAAAACATTCACGTCGCCTCCTCGCCTCCCTTTTCTTGCGCGTCCGGCGAATATCGGCGGCCGGGAAGAGTATTCGCAGGCCCGAGGACGACGACGACGACGACGGGGTGCTTGACGTGAGCGGGCAGGGCCGGTTTTTATTTCTAAGGGCGGCCAGCTTTGCAGCAGGCTGGTGGGTGGTGCGGCCGGGCCCTCGGCCAGCCAGGGAGGGTGTTGACAGAGGGTAGTAGTTTGCATGCGCGCTGACCCCTGCCTGCCTGCCTGCCTGGCGGGACGCCGTCCACTCCCTCACTCCATCTTGCTACCCCGGCCGGCCAGGCAGGCAGGCAGCCAGCCGTCCCCGGCCGGCAGAACGCCCCTGGCATTCTGAGCGATGGGTTTGCGTGGGCCGGCCGTCCCAGGGCCAGGAAGTCATGTCGACGCTGTGACTGGCGGACCTGCCGCGGACCGGCCGGCCACGCCACGCCACGCACAGTGGGCACCACGAGGTAGTGCACTGGCATTCGAGGCACGTATCGGAGGGCATGCAATGCAAGGGCGGCCTCGGCGATTTGGCCGCCGGGCTGCAGGTGCGAACAGGGCCCGCGGGGGGGACCGCAACTCTCCGCCGCCGGAGCGATTCGGGTCGCGTCCCCGCCATTTACGCTAAACGGGGCGGCGAATAACTGGGAAACAATGGTGCACCGTTTCTAAAAGGACGCAACATTTCTGAAACAAAGTCGAATTGGTTGGTGGAGGCACTGAAGGTCTTAACTGCGCAGGCCGGCCCGTTAGAGCGGGCCGTGACTGGACCGTGTGTGAGGCGCAGGGTCGCCGCCCCGTGCCCTCCGCTCCGCACCTGCCGCTGTGCCGCTGTGGCGCCCGGCAGCTGGCCGAGAATGTACCGGCCCAAGGTGCACAGTGATTAGCCCGCCTCCCGGACGGACAGCTGCCTCCGGATCGACCGAGGCCGCCGATCACGCGGACCTCCCGTGCCGCAACGGTAGATCACCGCTCCACTCGGGTGGTGCTGGCCCGCAGTCCCGCTGCCTGCGAGGAGGAAGAAAGAAAGAAGCACCTGCCGGCGTCGCTCCCGTTAAAATCCCCCTGGTCTGTTAGTATTGGTGCGTGTTTTCCGGTTGGCGTGTGTGCGTGTGGCCCCGCCTCGCTCCGTCTGTCTCGCGGCGCGCCGTGGGGTGCGAGAGAGACGGAGCGGTCCGTCGCGTTAGTGCAGCGGGCTGCCAGCGCCGCGACGACATACGTGGAAATGACGTGTGCGTCTCTGGACGGGTTCATTAAATATGTATCAAGGCAGGGCTGCCAACGTGCCGCTGCCGCACGGAGGCGGACGCGGCCTGGCGGCCGCGCAAAACAAGTCTCCGGTTTTGCGTTGTAAAGTTGGCGCGCCGCCCCGGTTCGATTAGTCGTGTAACGGCACCGCCCGTGTTTTACGTGTCGTTAGGATGACGAGGGCCGGCCTGATCTGCATGCGACACTGTGGCGGCTCGCAGGTGTGAGGCTTCGCAGCTCGCCGGTACAGTCTTCATCGGCAACGAGTCGACAGGTCGGGACCGGACTTCGACTCTTTGCCGACACGAAAACCGAACAGCACAAAGGATCCGGCAGTGCTCGGGAGGGCCATAAAAACCATCGTGGCTCGAGCTTCAACCCTCTGCGTACACGACCGTCACGCGAAGCCGACTCTGCCAGTCGGCTGTGTCGGTACCACCGGCACGGTGTAAGCGGGGCCGCCGGTCGCGCCGATCGCAACTTTGTCACGCCGCATTCCCAAGTTTACATAATCGCGCTTCGGCATCCCGCGCGAGCCAGACTTCGGCGATAAGCAGCAGCTGTGGCGGCGCTCTGTCTCTCTCGCACCCCTGCGGCGCGCACCGCGAGCGCGAGAGAGACAGCGGCAGCGCTGCAGTCGGCGGGGATGAAGAGGTGGGCCAGCCGAGCCAGCCGGGTCAAAGAGCTGATCGAATCGGGCCCGTGCGGTGAGGCCCCGCCCCGCCCCGCCCCGCTTCGCCACGGCGTGGGCGGACGCGCCGGGACGACGGCCACCTCGTTTCCTCCTCTCCCTCCTTTATTGGAGCACGCCGTTTTCCGACGCATTTCTTCTTTTTCCTCTTTTTTTTTCGCCGCAGGGACTCGTCTTTTTCGGACGCGGGCGCTGCAGGCGCGGCGGCGGCGTCGCGGCCACTGTGGTGGCAGTTAGTGGTCGCCGCCGTCCGCGGCGTCCGATCGGTCGCGGCCATCACGCGGCGGTTAGGCCGCTGTTTTCTCGCTCTGTCTCTCTCGCTCCCGTGCGCGACGCGCCGCGAGTGCGAGGGAGACGGAGGGCACCGCTCGCTGGCCGGACGTGGCGGCGCCTCCACGCCCCAACGCGCCCCGGGCCGGACGCGGCGCCCCGCGGGCCGGCGGACGGACGGACGGACGGACAGACAGACAGGACGGAAAGCCTGTGGCTTCTCTGCCGCGCTAAAGATGAGTCTGTGTGTGCGTGTGTGCGGCGTAGATGCCATCGGGTCGTTTTGCTCGTTCCGTCTCGTCATCGTCACGCCCATCGAAGCCCCAAACGTCGCCCTCTTCAAGGCGCGACGCGTTACACCTGGACGCGCGCGGCGGAACGGCGCAGCGGACCTCGACTTGTTTTCTTCTTCGGTTTTACTTTTAATTTTGTCGCCGTGAAAACGAAATTTGGACGGGGAAGATGCAGGGCGCTGATGCGGGGCTGAAGGGCAGCACCAGCAGACTGCCGCGGACCCTTGAGCTCTGCGCGGGGCGGCGGGGGCCTCCACCTTGCCCGCCCGCACGCTTGTTAAGAGATCCGGTGGTTCGCGGGACTTCTTCCTGCTCGTCAACGTCGTCGTCGTTGTCGTCCTCCTCCTCCTCGCCGACGTCGTCATCGCCGTGCTGGCCGCAAACACCGCGCCGCCGCGTCCTGCCCGAAATTGGCTCGCGAGGTGAGGTTTGCTCGCCGAGGCGTGATAGCCATTCATCGGCCATTCAAAGCGAACACGACGTTTAGGCCGCGATCCAAGGAGCCAGGGATCCAAGGAGCCAAAGGATCCGGAGGGGAGGCTGGGCCGGCCTCGGCCCCAGGCCTGGCGGCCGACGTCTCGCATTCATTAAGGCGGCGACAAAGGGGATAGGTGTTGGTACTGGTCCAAACCGCTGCGGACAATAACTCTACAGGATTCCGAGCAGCGCTGTCTTTCCGTCCCGCACTCGTTCCGCTGGGGAGCGAGAGAGACTTGGGCTCGTCTCCTGCTAGCGACGGCGGGCCCTCCTCCTGAATGGCGTGTGTAGCCCTGCGGATCTATTCAATTACCCGGCGTGGGTGCGGCGCTGCGCGTGGGCGCCGCGGTCACGCACCGCCCATTACCATGCCGTCGATGCAGGCCGGCCCGGCCAGGCCGGTTCTGTGTGAACCTGCCTCACCTGGATTCCGGGATTCTGTAACGGGAACGGGAGCAGCAGCTTTGCGCGCAATTTGTTTGTTGCTCCTTTTTTTTTTTTTGGCGCGCGGAGGCAGACGATAACGTGGAGTCTACGGCGTGGACACGATCGCCCCCGGCTGGACGGACGGGTGGGCGCGCCGGGTCGCTGCGGTGGGCCTTGGTGGGGCCTTGGCCGGGGCCACGACCCCTGGGCGGTGACCCCTCGACCTTATGCTGGCCGGTGGCCCTAGCGGCCTCTCTCGCACTCCTCACGCAACGGGCTGCGCGTGCGAGAGAGACAGAAGCCCGGGTCACCGCAGCGGCAACCCAATGGCCGTTTTGAGCAAATGGTAGCGCCCCCCCCCACCCTCCCCCCTCGAAAGGTGATAATCTCTTTCTGCCGCGTTCCATGCATATTTACGGCGCGGGCTTCACAGGTGCGCCGCAGCCCGGTCAGAACAAGTGGCGAGAGGGGTGTTGGAAATGATAAAACGAACGTATCGGGGAGGGGGGCTGCACGCTGCCTCCACGCTGCCTTGCCTCACGCCCGGCACGCCCCGGCACGGCCTGCTGTGTACCCCAAGTTTCACGGCCCTTATGAATATGCGCGCCGATTCCAAAGTGAATGAAGCACATTATGCAATTTAAGTCGGAAATATAAATTCCGACGCGGGCCTTGTGTTTACTTTAGTGGGCCCCGGCGCTTCGGTCCTTCGGTCTCGTTTCGCCCACCGCCCCGGCGGCGCCCCCTCGCCGCTAATGCCCGTAACCGGGTCCCCCCACCCCCACCCCCTTATTATCATTGGGCTCATGCCTAGCCCTGCCTAGCCTTTGAGCCCCCACCCCCGCCGCCCCTCCCCGACCTCGAGTAAGCCTTTTCGCAAATCCTCCTGCTCCGCCCCTCACACACTCACATCCCCGCCACTCTGCCACTCCAGCAGCGGTTTGTCAACAGGCCTGCATTAACATTCGTGCCTTGTGACCTTTCACCGCGGGCTGCGTCGTCCTGGCCGAGCCTTGGTCCTCGGGGAGCGTTTATTTTTGGGTTTACCCCGAGCGGCGTGCCGTATGCAGTGCACAGAGGATGGTATATCACGGGGCGGGGATCGGTCCAGTACGCCCCCGCCCCGCCCCGCCCCGCCCCGCCCCGCCCCGCCCTCCAGGTCCGCCTTACTGCTAAAAGTTCCGCGGCAGTTGTCACGCGGGGCGATCCGTCTTTCCTTATCTCTGCAGATTTATCCTCGTGCTGCTTTGAGCTCTCTCCCTTGCCCTCTCCCTGCTCCTCCTGTCGCGCCACTCGAGGCGGCCCTGCCGAGGGAGCGGCGGCCCTACGTCTTTCGATTAAACTGGCGTTTTACAAAAGTTTATACTCTTCCTTCATTATCAGCGCCAAGTTTCGGGTGGGTGGTTTCTGGCGAGTGAAGTCGCCGCGCACCTGCAGCGCGGAGACGTGGCGACGAGGGGCGAATCCGTTGTTGCTTTTGGACTCTCTCTCTCTCTCTCTCTCTCTCTCTCCTCTCTCTCTCTCTCTCTCTCTCTCTCTCTCTCTCTCTCTCTCTCTCTCTCTCTCTCTCTCTCGTAATGATGCGATGTTGGGCGTTCCTTCATTGCCCAGGCGATGCTGTCCGAGGCGATTGAAACGTCGTTTCCCTGTTTTGGGTGCCGCGCCTTTTTCTCAATCAAGTCGTCCCCCCGGCGTCTCTTTTTATTGTTCCTGTTCTCCTCAATGTTGTTGTTGTTGTTGCGTCGTCGTCGTGCAGTGCAGTCGGCGGGGCCGGCAGCAGCAGCAGCATAGGCGATCTCCGAACGAGTGGTCCCGTCGCTCTGTCTCTCTCTCGCCCTCGTGGGGCGTGGCGTTGCGGTGCGAGAGAAACGGAGCGGCCGAATCGCTGCCCGGCATCGGCCTGCGCGTAAACACGGCCATTTTGACGTGCGTACATCCTTGTTAATGTTCGATAATGCCCTCTCACGACAGGAAAAAATGTATCTCCGCGTGCGTGAGTGAGAGAGAGAGAGAGAGAGAGAGAGAGAGAGAGAGAGAGAGAGAGAGAGAGAGATAGAGAGAGAGAGAGAGAGAGGTTATTACTGGTAGGCCGTTTCCCTACACACTTGATTCGGCCGGTCGTAAAATGCCGGCTAAACGGCTCGCTAATGCGAGGCATCACGCGTCGCGGTAGGCCGCGGTTATGTCGTAAACACGCTGCGGATCGAACACCGCGTAGAAAAGTGAAACCTGCGAGGAAAAAAAATGACAAAAAAAAAAATATAAAAAAAAAAATAGCTGAGGCGCGGCTAACAAGCGACCCCGCAGTTTGATTGATTTTCGTCGTGCGGTCGATCTTGTGCAATCTTTAAATTATAACAACAGCCGTGAGGCGCGGCGACGGCGCGTGGGTTTTCGAAAGCGACTGTCGCGCGCGCGTATTCACGGGCTGGTTTCGGCCGCGGAGTGGCTCCAGGAACACACAGCTCACTTACGCCCCCTCAGCCGTCATGGAACGGGGGAGGGAGGGGACTCAATCTGCCCTGGATTGCTTGATACGCTATTGTGTGTGCGAGGCAGGGGTGGGGGGGGGGGGACTTCTCGATATCCATCGGCCTGTTTCACCCAATCGAGAGCTCGGCGGGGCGCCCTCCGGAGACAAATTCTAGTTGGAGTGCGCGTGTGTGTGTGTGTGTGTCTGTGTGTGTGTGTGTGTGGCGCTCGTGAGCGAGAGATAACTTGATACACTGCGGCGGCGCCGCGCCCCCTGGCGGCCGGCTGCCGCTCTACTGTCGCGGCGCTACTGCCTGCCTCGGCCCGGTGACTGATGCCGCCTGTCTCGTTCTGTTCCAGGTACGTTTGGAGCGTCCGTGCCGCCCGGCCCCGCCCACCACTGTCCTGCACGCGCCGCGATGAGGTGACCCGCGTCGGTGACCCGCGTCGGTGACCCGAAGCCGAACAACGCTGCTGTCTCGGGAGCGAAGCGGATGCCGCTGTCCGTCTATTACGTAACAGGCGGCGTCCCTTTTTGGCCTTTCCGGCACCAATAACAACTTTTGACGATATTCGGAGGGGCCCCTCCAGCCAGGCAGCAAGCCAGGCAGGCAGCAAGCCAGACAGGCAGCAAGCCAGACAGGCAGCCAGCCCCCATCGGATTATCAAGCCGCAATAACGGACGGAATGGGAAAAAGTAAAGTAGCCGCCGGAAAAAAAAAACAAATAAAAAAATTGCTGCAGTCTGAAAAAAAAAATCGGGCAATTGTTAACGAAAAAGAAAACGACGTGGCGTTTACAGTGCAGTTGACTTAATTTCACTGTCCATTTTTTTCCCGTTCCGTTTCTCTGTGCGTGCGATATCCTGATCCACCGGGAGAGGCAGTCTGGCCCGGGCCTATAGTGCCCCTGGGCCTTGGGGCTGTTGCGGCTTTAGGCCGCCGCCGCGCCGCCGACTCAGCCCCTCCCACCGCACCGCGCCGCGCCGCCGCGGCTCTGCGAATATTGAAGTCATCATCCCTGGAGAGAATTTCTTTCTGCCGGGCGGCGCGCAGAGCTCGGCCTCCCCCACCCCACCCCACCCCACCCCCTTGTTCCCATCGGGGTGACAAATTGCGGTAGCAGCTGCTTGCGGGTGGGCCGGTAGGGCCGGGTGGGCCAGGTGCGTACAGGCGCCGCGAGGGGCGCCTCGGACCATCACGTTTGCGTCGGTGCGGCGGCCAGCGGCGGCCGGACGGGGCGATCCGCTCGGGGAGCATGGCTGCGTCCGGCAGTGAAGCGTCTCTCTCTCTCTCTCTCTCTCTCTCTCTCTCTCTCTCTCTCTCTCTCTCTCTCTCTCTGCGGCCCGCCGCGAGACACAGAGCGGCGCTTCGCACGCGGCCTGCAGGTGGGTCGCTGCCTGCGCCGCGCGGAATGCCCAGGCCGGCAGGGCACACGGCAGGCTGTCTCTCTCGCACTCACCCCCTGCGCGGCGCGGCGAGAGAGACAGGGCGACCGGACTTCCCCCTCCCCACCGCGCTCTCTTCTGGAGCCGTGGGCCCGGGCTTTTGGGGGGCTGGAATGTGGGAGTTTCATCCGCGCTCACGCCCGCTATGCCCCGAGGCTATGCCCGCTATGTGAGGTCAACCGCGGAGCGCCACGGCGCCACGCAGAGCCCCGCTGGATCGGCTCAAATCTCCAGAAGCTTGTCCAGAAGGCAGCCGGCCGTGTTGCTGCTTGGCTTGCGTCCGGCGCGGGGGAGCGGCGGGGCGCCGTTCGGGGAGCGACCGCCGTGGAGCGGGCGGAGGCGGATCGGAAAGAGTTGGGAATGCGACGCGCCCGCAAATTGAAATTCCTGGTCTCCCTGCGCGGCGCCGGTCAGCCGGTCCGACGTGGCAAATAATTAGAGACGGTGACAAGGCCTTGAAAACAGGCCAGGCAAGTTGTTGGACCGCCTCCAGCTCAACCTCCAGCACGGCCTCCGGCTGCACGCTCCAAGGCACTGTTTTTTTAACGTGGATCAACATTCAAACGAATGTGACATCATATTCAAACGAACGTGACTACATTCACATTCTATCGAATAGGACGTCACATTCGCTGAATAACAGTGCGACGGAGCGGAGTACGCGGCACAGTGGGCCCGTGGCCTGCCTCCGGGGCCCCCGACGGGGTCCTGCACACTGCAAGGCAATTACTACAAGGAGCCGAATGGAGCCCCGGAGGGTGCGGGGCCGCCGTGGTGTGCCGGCGAGGACCCCGGAAGGGGCACAGCTAATTGTGCCTATTCAAAACAAGGCCACAACTTTTCTCCCTCTGACGTGGTGTCCGCTCTGGCCGGGCCATGGGCCGTGCCATGGGCGGGGCCCCGTCTTCCTGGAGGGGGGGGGGGGGCGCCCGGCGCGGCGCCAGGAACGCCTTCTCTCTCCCTCGCACCCCGACGGGTCGCCCTGGCCGCGCGAGAGAGACAGAACGAATCAGCCAGCAGCGCCAGGGGGACAGTAGGGAAATAGATTTCCTCAAATTAGAAAGTAGCTCGCCGCTCTGGGAAATGGAAAAGTGGGTGGTGCTTGGGTGGCCCGGCGCGCCGCGGCGGCGTGTGAGGCTGTGCTCTTAGCAGGCTGCACGCGCCATCAGATTCGCTGTCAATCAAAACGGCCGGAGTAGGGAGGGGAAGCCAACCAGATTTGAAATGAGCTTTGGCGCTCGCACTCGCGCGTTTGTCGACTTGGACGACGCGTTTCGCAGAGGCGCCGCCTCTTGCCTCGCGGCGATCATCTAATCCTTGCCAGGCATTCAGCATTTCCCCGGCTCTGTTCCCCCCCCCCTCCTGCCTCTGTTTCGGGATTGTTTTCGTTTCTATCGCCTCCTTCCTGGCGCCGCGCTGTCCTTCTCGCAGTATAGATCTTTCTAGGGAGGTCAGA